>OY041599.1:24027375-25227375 GCA_955876795.1 Eupithecia tripunctaria
AATGAATGACATTTGGATGTTTGAAATAGAAATGTTGGGGGAGAAAGGGCGGGATCTTCCCTTCACTCTTTTTTTATTTGATACGCAGATCTTAGCAATAACAAGAGAATAAAAATACATAACTTTAACTTAGTTGCCAGGAAATTATCAGTCAAATAATAGAAACGAATAAGTATTAAAGTGCAGGTCAAGATTTAAAATACAGGTTTTCGTCTCTTGAGATAAAACTCTCTGGAGCGTTTAAGATGACTTCATTGGCACAGTGGCTGAGTAGCCAGCTAGAGTTGTGTGTTCGATGCCAATGTCATTACGATCTGCAGATATCCGGGCTTCAACTGACTTCATACAAAAAACGGCCTCATTCCATTGACAAAAATGTCGCACATGTCATATAAATATAACGTAGGTTTTAGGTTTACCATAACAAAAGTATTATGTAACCCTGATCTGCGCTATCTCATTGGCTTTAAACGTCTAGGAAATGTCAAATCCACGTCGCATGTATTCAATAAACGTATCCAATTTGCAAAAGGTTAACAAGAATGAACCTATTATTAACCATCTTGCAATCATGACATGATTCTGCCGTTTGCCATTACCAAATGGTCTTTGGGTTATGTGATGTGGAAGTGACGCAAGTTACCACGTGACTACAATCAACTTTTGGGCTACTTCAACCAAGCAAAAGTAAGCAATATTGCCGCAGAACTGGATCTGTGAATGCTCATTTTTCAGAATTACACATAAATATAAATATAATACATATAGTTAAGCTTGTATGAAATGTTTGTTATTTGTAACTAATACTATAACTTATGCTTTAGTAGGTATTAGAGTTTGTATTTATATATACATTATATAGGTAGTTTTATATACTTATTTTGGGTAATCTGTTAAACTAAAATTAGCACGCCAACCCCCCGTAAAAACATGTTTCTGGTTGGCAGGTAGAAAATGCCTCGGCATTAAAAGCCCACCCTTTGTACTTCAGTGCAATAAAGTGTTCAAATAAAAATAAATAAATATGCATTCAAATATGGCCTCAAATTCGTAACATCTGTTTGATACATTAGCAATAACTTCCTACTAAAGCAGGCCGCGTGGTAAGCAATTACATCATTGTAAAATCTATCTAAAAATGATCAGCTTGCCTGTTTGAATGCTTATTGTTATGCTGAACGGATCTGTGGTGGTTTTAAGTGCCTTAGGGCTCATATACACCGACGACGGCACGTTACCAACGGCAAGGCAAATGCATGCGATGACTGCACTAACATCAGTCGATTGCAGTTGATAAACCGCTGCCGTTGACTGCAATCGCTATATTATCTAGAGATTTTAGAGGATTAAAAAACGTGGGACGGGTTTTGCTCAAACTCGAAACATAATCTCTATAGGCTAGGTTTCTTCGTCGCTTCTTGACTTTAGTCTACGTACTGAGGGCCAAAGTGATAGATATAAAAATATCACTGTATTTCCTTGTCAGTATTAAACTTTATAACTTGACCTTTTCTAAGTGTACATTTATTGTATTTCAGGAAAAAATTCTTATAGTCGGAAACGTGACGGCCTTGTATATGAGCCCTTAAATCCAAATGAATCCATACTTCAAAAATTGAACACGATGAAATTACGTGTGCAAATTGGTAAACAAGGTGTGAAGTGAACGCGTTCACGTGTGACCAACGATAATCAGTCACCCGATACCTCAGCTGAGCGTAACGTTATCCGCTGAGAACCATTAGTGTTTGTACTGCACTATACATCGATCAAAAATATCGCGGCCCCCGTAGATACCTAGAACCTTAAGAAAATGACACTCAAAATTGTCTACGTCTTGTTTTGACGCAAACTGTTGGCACAGAGAATGACAAGTTTATTGTATTCGGAACAAGAGATAAGTTGAGTAGAATTTATTTTATTTTGTAAGTAGGTGGGTAACTGAAAAAATTAAACTGCGTATTTACAAGACCAATCTGTAAATCATACCTAGCACTTATCATATATAAATTTATTTGGTTTCTTCTAATTTCTAATAAAATAAATAAAAATATTTTCTTTTGGACAGTAAATAGTTATGTAGATGGTTAAGAGAAGTCACAGAACTGTTTCTGTGTAGTCAAATACATAACAAATAATAGTGCAACAAGAAAACAAAAAGAATTCTAAATCAAAATAATAATCCATATTTTTTATAAATGTTGAAAATAAAAATAAGAATAAGAATCATTTATTTTGTCCTGCGCTTACATAGTTGGTCTTATGAGCTACATATAATTGTCCCAACAGTCCTTTTTTGTCCTTTCGGACATACAATAATTGTTTTGTACTAGTAGGTTTTTGATACTTTGTATTTTTTTAATTTTATTTCGAACGTATTATCGTTGATGTATAATTTATATTGGTAGACTATTGTAAATTTAAACGGCAGAAATATATGAACTTTTGTGTAATGTTGCATTATTTACTTGAGGCATACGCATATTATACTATTAAATGAAAACTAGTAGTTAACTAGTGTTTGGTTACTCGAAAGTATCGAGACATCATCATCGAGACGTTGTATTTTAGTATAGGATTTGTATTTATATTATTGTATATACAGCTCATTTACTGTGCTGATGCGGACATGCAACAAATCGATCCCATACAAAAACGGAACATCTTCGTTTTAATCCCAGCCGATATTATCGAATAACCGAACGCTGTGGACATTGGAGACAGTGCCAGCTGTTTTTACCCAGATGCGATGGACGGTTATGTTTTTTATGCGTTAAATGTATTTCTATACGTCGAAGCGCGGCGTGACCTGTCTGGGCAATGCAGCCAGCGTCTTGGGGACACTTCATACTGGTATTCATATGGATCAGTTTACCTACCTGTAGATTTTTTGCAATATTCGGCACTTACTACTGAGCTATACATTTTTCTTGCTAGAAAAAACCCAATAACTACAGTCGGCTCGACCCGGGATTTGAACCCAGGACCTCATAATCAGCGGTTGAACATGCTGACCGCTAGACCAACGAGGCAATCAAATATACCTACTGACCTACTAAGTAGGTATTAATCTATATGTACTTGTGACATGTTGTAGCGCATGGGTTTTTGTTGAACTGTAATGTAATGTCGCATTATCTTCTATATATATTCGTGTTAGTTACACTATTTATAACTCAAGAACGGCTGAGCCGATTTGGCTGGAAATTGGTGGGGAGGTAACTAAGAACCAGGAGACGGACATAGGATAGTTTTTATTTCGTTCCCGGCTGAACGAATCTTGATGAAATTTGGCAGGGAGGTAAACGGTATCCCGGGGACGGACATAGCTACTTGAATAGAGCGTGCGAAGCCGCGGGCAAAAGCCAGTGATTAATAAATGAAGTTGACTTACCTCCAGTACTGGCAAGTTTGCGCGGCGCGAAGCAGGTCCATGGGTTGCAGATAGCGTAGGACAGTGAGAGCAAGCTCCTTAGGCAGGAGGGAAATGAAATCGCGTTGGAACAGAGGCTCGATCGCCTTCATCATGTGACGGACTTGGCCTGCAGCGCAGTGCCCGATCAGAGCGTCTATTGCTTGTATCTTCTCGTTATTGTTCCATGATTGGAACCTGAAATGAGAGGGAGGTTTTAGAGAACGTTAACGCATTCACTCCCCAGCCGTTTATACGTAATTTACATTACTTGCCGATTTGGGTTCCTTCCTTCAATAAATATTGCTTACGATTACATCTGAACCTCGACGCCAAGTGAGTTTTTGTTGTTTGTGTCGTGGTTTGTTTGCTTACATTCTACATGCTCGATGGATACGTAGTTGATGAAAACACGTTTGCGGTTGCAACAAGACTAACTTTATTTATACCTACATATGGGACAAGGCTCATAATACTAGATGACGTTTGTAGTAACCAAAGACAATATTTTGATAATATTTAACCTCCCATAGTTTATATCTATGAAAACTTGATGAACACCTCCACTTATCAAAATAATCTGATAACCATAAAACAAAAAAAATAAAGGTCAACTAGTAATACTACAATTAACATGCCTCCACTTATCAAAACAATTTGCCATTGAAAAAATATATTTATATTTAAACAATACTTTCGATGCCTAGCTTTTTAATATAATAATCGTGTTTTAAACTACTTAGGCCTGTAGTTAACAAGTCGGCAGGCATTTCAGTAGTTGGCAGATGTACTATCTTTACTAAGTTATTAGCGACTACTTCCCTGACAAAATGGTGGCGTATATCTATATGTTTTGACCTTTTATGAAACAAAGGGTTTTCTGACAATTTCTGAGCGCCTTGGTTATCATTGTACATAACAATAGTATAGTTGCAATTGACAATTTCTGATAACAAATTCTTTAAATACTTCCTTACAAGCTTCACTTATTGCCATGTACTCGGCCTCGGTACTGGACAATGCTACTGTTGGTTGTTTTCTGCATTCATATGACAACAGTACCGGACAATTAAAAGCAGAAACCTGTATATGATCTCCTGTCTATAGTATTTGATGCCCAATCCGCATCAACAAAAGCTTCCAAATTTTTACCATCGTTTGTAAACATTAAACCATAATGTTTTGTTTTATGTAAAAACTTTACAATTCTCTTTGCTGCTTTCCAATGTACTGATGTGTAACTATCATTTTTTTTTTGGTATATGTAACTGATGTCTGGGTGTAAGAATGGACAAATACATAAGGCTTCCTAACAGCTGCTGATAAGGATGCTAATATTGAACATTTTCTGTTTTCTCTAGCTTTCAATTACATTCAATCGGAGTATTAACAAAATTACAGTTAGACATTTTAAATTTATTCAAAATATGTTCAACAAAGTGCTCCTGATCTAAAGAAATACAACCATTATCATATCATACACTTTCACCCTCATCCATAAGCATCTTTTAACTTGCCCTAAATCTTTAGTTTTGAAATTTGACATTAAACTACTTTTTAATTCATCTATCAATGTCTTGCTATTTGAGAAGATGATACTGATGTACGATCTGCAGATATTTGTTCAGGGCGTTCTGGATAATAAAAAATATCTATCTATGTAGTGTATTGTATTATTTATATCAGTTATCTAGTACCCATAACACAAGCTCTGCTTAGCTTGGGGCTTGATAATGCTGTGTGAATTGTCCAGCATTATTTATTTATTTATATATTGCACGTTTTAATTTAAGTACACTGTTACTTTTCCATTCTAAATTAGGTGGAACTTGCATGTATACATTTTCTTCAAGGTAGGCATTTAAAAATGCTGCGCTTATATCAATAAGCGCAGCATTTTTAAATGCCTACCTTGATACCGAGATGGGTAATTATTTAAATTTAATTTTACACTCAAAGCAAATAACAACCTTAGAGTTGAGTGTCTTAACTCAGGTGAGTATGTTTCTTTAAAGTCCACTCATTCTACTTGGGTGAAGCCCTTAGCCACTAAACGAGCCCTATAGGTACCTCACTTTGTTATCACTTTCAAATTTTCTTTTAAACACCCACTTGCACTTAACCACTCTATCTGCTTCCTTATCTGACACTATTTCCCAGGCTTGGTTTTCTTCAAAGGCCTGTAACTCTTCTTTCATTGCCCGTTTCCACATTTCACTCTCAGGACCTGTTGATGCCTCCTCATAAGTGATTTCTTCATCGCAAGCCCCCAACTCGTCTACAACACAGAGGTTAGATATACCATACTCTCTACTGGTTTTTGACACGCTTGCTGCTTACTATGGTTACTTCATCTGCGCTCAAATCACTTTCTTCTCTACACTGTGTATAGAAGGAGTCATCTGACGTCAAACCTGAACTTGATGTTTCACGTGTAAAAGTTGGATCATCTTTATCCAGTATATATATATGATAGTATCATTAATCTCATTTTCCTCTTGATCCATTGGTTATCCATCCTGGACTTCAATTTTAGCCGTCTCGCGGTCTGTTTCATTGTTTTCCATTATTGTCACATCTCGGCTTGTGGTCATTTTTCTTGTTTCAGGATTATATAAATAATCAATATGCTTTAACATTTTCGGGATGACCAACTAAAATGGATTTCACAGCTTTCTTATCCCACTTTTGTCTCTTAATCTTGGGCACATGCACCATTACAGGACTGCCAAACACTCTCACATGACTGAGGTCAGGCTTTCTCCCTGTCCATTTCTCAAATGGTGTCATCTCTCCTACGAAAACGCTGGAAAACTTAAACTAAATTTCGATTGTTTTAAGATTTTTAGTAATTTTTTGAGCCTAGTTTATAATTTTTTTTTTCATAATAATTGCACATACCATTATCATTTCAGTCACTATATGATTGTTACATATCTGAACTTGAAGGTTCCATAGTCGAAATGTATCGATAAATCACAAAAATCACTGAAATACTCCTTCAAACAAACTTCTTAAAAATATGCACCGCTATATGCGCGATTACGAATAGCGAGTTTAACAAATTCGTGTGACCCTCAGTATTGATCCTGAAGAAATAAAATAGTGCCAAATCGTAGGTAGGTTACTAATGTATTAAAATAAAATAAGAAGGTGACTACCTTCTTATTTTATTCCAATACAATATATAAACATTTCACAAATTTATGCCAGCTTTTGAGGGTACTTGCCCCACTGTGCGACGGCGCGTCTCAATGGCACACACTAAGGCCCGTATTATGAAAGCTTGCTCAATTACAGGTCTATACTTGAGTGACGTTTGTGCCATAGAAAAGTGTTACTTAAGCATAGTTCGATAACCGAAAAAACTTTCATAATACGGGCCTAAAACGCATACTAGCCGTAGAAGCGCAAGTGTAGCACGCGCTTCGGCAAAGAACGCGGTAACGGCACATGCAAGCGACTTTGATACGCCACTACTACCCCTATCTCCGAAAGCGCGCGCTCCATAACCGCTGCCAAAACGCGTGACTGTTAAACCAACCTAATATATATATTTTGTAAGGCTTTTATATAAAAAAAAACATTTTTTTCAGACAACACAAAAAAAAATTAAGTCCTATAGCTAGTTGTATCTATAATCATCATAGATCGCGTGCGTCGTTCAGGTGGTTGCAGCGCTACTGTAAAATGCACAAGGATCCTGCTCTTGACAACCAATAGATGCAATAATACACGCTTCCAGTGGCGTGACCTGATAATAGCTTGGACTAGAGTTCTATTCCCGAGGCATAGGAGAAATGTTTGTAATTTTTATTTGAAAATGTAGATGCCTGGGTAGACCAGAAGGTACATGTTTGTTGACGGCTAATTAAAAGTTTCCGCAGATATGTATACTTAAAAATTTGTATAATACAAACTAAGTTGACGACTAAATATAAGAAATAACATAAACTTTATGAATAGAAAAATACTTAAATACAACAAGAATTGTGTTAAAAAGTTAACTTAATGTTAGTGGTTATCGTTAAAGTAGTACATAGTTAGCTACACTTGAAAGAATAGATCACTAAGTAAGCGTCTAAGCTTACTTGTACTGGTGTTGAATATGTCTACCTCACTGATTCTATTTGCTACCTTTGGAAACACTTATCACAGAATCTGTGTTTGGAACAAAAGGTCCTTTATTCTTATTTTGCGGTGCAGCTTTCATAGTGATCATATTTTATAGAACACGAATATATTAAAAATAATAAGTCTTAAATTCAAATAAACAACACTTACTTGTTCAACCAAGGATTGATGTCCGACGGAGGATTCTGCTCAGCTGTAGCCACTGCGACTACAGGACTTGGAGAAAGCGGCCACGTGGGTTCACCGCAGCTCACATAAGATCCATCAGGACAAAACTTCTTGGCCGACATCGGAGACCTCGACACGAGGCGACGTTTACGCTGCGTTGAACGTAACGGGGGATAAAATACATTGCTTCAACGGGGCAGGGATTTCAGTGAGGTGCGCACCTCACTGAAATCGCTGCCGCGCATTCTCTCTCCCACTCTATCTACCTCAAATCTTACCTCAGCAGGTAAGATTTTAGCCAAATCGATTTGATTAATATTTTACAATTTAGTTGTTTACTCAGACCAAATGGATCAAAAATGAGTCATAATCATATCTAGACAAAATAATGAGTGTCATTGAGTTTAACCCAATTTTAACAGTCAGTTTTATTGCTGATGTTGTAAAGTTTTGACTGCACAGAATTTATTAACTGTCAAAAAATATAAAAAATATTGCAGCACTGCAAATTAGTAGGAAACTAATAAAGCGTATTTCATGGATAAATAGCAGCGTATGTTCTTGCAGCTCCGACTTTGTGTAAGAACATAATATCAGCTGCGATGCGTTCAAGTTGGTCTATGTAAACGTTGTGTTTTACACGTGTCCATAGACCACTAAGTCATGCTTTCTTTACATGGAATAGCGTATCTATAGATCACTTATCGGAGAAACAGAAAATCGTAGAACTAAAATTTTCACGGATTGTCTTCAATCATTCCCATAATCTAAAGTTAATAACTGACTTACCCAATTTCTCTCGCGGTCCCGCTCGGGCTCGTCACTATCATCATCCTCCTAAAAAACGTTATCATGTTATGTACATATTCAAATAGATTCAATACCCAATAATACCTACCTACTTATGAGGCCTTTTTTTTAATTTGTCTCATTATAATAATACTAGCTGTGCCGCGTTGCTTCGCACGCGTAGTTCCTATGAAAACGTTTGAAGGTGATTTTTATCCCACGGGAACTGATTTATGGGATAAAAAGTAAAAAGTCTATGTTTGATTCCGGAATTGGAATTACCTGTGTACAAAATTTCAGCCAGATCCGTTCAGTAGTTTTGGCGTGAAGAGGTAACAAACATCCATACATCCATCCAAACTTTCGCATTTATAATATTAGTGTGATAAGTAATCCTACTATTATTATAAACGCGAAAGTTTGTAAACATGTAGGTATGTAAACATGTGTGTTTGTTGCTCTTTCACGCGAAATTGTATACATGTAGTTCTAGGCTTGGAATAACACATAGGCTATTTTTATTCCCATAAATCAGTAGGCGTGCGAAGCCGCAGGGCGCAGCTAGTATTATATCATTTCAGATTTATTTATTGAAGAAGGCATACATATCTTACGCAATTTATGATTAACACATCAAATTAATCAACACATACATTATCAGGCCGTGTTTATTTACAACTTCATGTTGTGTAGGAGAATTAGTAAACATTATAATACTGTAGTAGTATTTGTTAGTTGTGTGTATTATTATGGTAGATATCATGTTATCATCTATATTAGACAATCTATTCTACTTTGTTGTTTTATATAAAGTGGATTTATGTAGGTATGCTGATCTAGCTGACATATTAGTTTATGTACGTACGTACAACTCACCCTGACTTCTGTCATTCAGTAGGAGAAAGAAAGAAAGAAAGAAAATAATTTTATTTGCCTAAACACTACACAACACAATATTTAATTTACTAAATTAATTATTGTCTTATACTAAAATAGTATAAGAATTGTGCGTAGCAGGCAAATATGGCCCACACTCAGCATTGTGCTGGGTAGACCTGGTGTGTCTACTCAGCGCTGGTTTTCAGTGTAGGCCAAAGGCAGGTCACGGCCGTTTGTGGTAGTAGTTCGTTGAAGATATAACTCACAAGATTACATTTCCTTGCCATGTACTTAATTACAGTGTAATGAGTAACAATAGTAGGGAGTTGAATAACAGAAGTGAGGGTGAGTTGTGGTGAGTTGAGCTGCAATACACGTCTACAGATTAGAACAATGTGTTTTTATTGATATCCTGGACAAAATAGTTACCTCATGTGAAGAGAGGCAGGTGCACCAACTTTCCTCGTGCACTTCTTCCTCAGAATCATCCTCATCGTCGCAGTATTGAGCCATGTAATTCTGTAACAACATTTATATATTTTCTAACTTTTTATAGGAGAAACGGCCCAGCAGTGGGACATTAAAAGCTGATTGATTTTGTTTTAAAAAAACTATAAACTGACTTCAATTATATGGATCTCATTGTCAGAACTTGACCAAATTAAAATGGGACCACAAAGGAAGCACCAGCTTAGCAGTAAAGAATCATGAAAATCGGACCACCGAGTCAAAAGTTCTGAGATAACATTTTTTTTTAATCCAGACGAATTGAGAACCTCCACTTGTTTTTAAGACGGTTAAAATAACTAAAAATAATAAAATAAGGAGGGTCTATTGAGAAATGAGCTGCAGAAACATGCCTATTGGTTATTATATTAGATTGAAATGAGGAGATATGTAGATATACAGGGCACATTTATATCGGTCAGTATGGGAAAGTCCAAAAGTTTAAGACATACAAGAACTCTTCTTAGGAACCAGGTCGTCGGTTTTACTAACAAGAACTTCATTATTTTGTCTAAGTACATCATTTCGTTAGGTACTAACGTAACATTCCGAACTGTTTTGCAACAATTTCTAAGAACTCAATATTTCGTATAAAGAAAAGTTTTTCTTTGTTGAGCCAAATTAAGAATAACGAAACAAAATACTATGAATAAAATTTGGTTTGCTACATAAATTCGAAACTGTGCAATAATGTTTTTAAGGATTCTTTGAAAGGTTACAAAATTCTACGAAATCAGTAAAGTTTTCTTAAGTTGGTTTGCTACATAAATTCGAAACTGTTCAAAAATGTTTTTAAGGCCCATACACCAGTGAAAGTAGCGCCCCCGACTATTTTATCTTATTATAACGTTAAACGTAGCAAGTTTTAAAAATCCTACGTTAAGTTTATGGTACCTATTACAAGTTATTTATTAATGTCTCAGTAATAGTTTCATTTTGTAAAGCTTAGGCAGAGATACCTACGAAGTTGCTCTTTTTGGCCACCAAACTCTATTTTCGCATCTCCTCATAAACTATATTATATGCGATAAAATTATTAAAGAGTTATTAAAAAATAGCTTATAATAGATACCACAAACTGAGCGTAGGATTTTTAAAAATTCCTATTATAAACGGAAATAATATGATAAAATAGGTACGAGTATCGCTGTCATATTGGCTCGGGTATGCGCCTTGAAGATTCTTTGAAGGTTATGAATCACGCGCAATCCGAGGGCAGGGTGTCATCTAACAGTTTTGACATTGTACCTATAAAACACGGAGCCCTAATTCACCGATAGCTCTAACAAAAGGAATAAAAATATTTTTTTTTACTGTTATAAGTAGGTCAAAATTTTGCAAGAACCTGTAGTATTCAAGTCTAGTTTAGTGTTAAGCATTAGTAATTACTTTTAAAATAAATAAATTAATTGAAATCCATTTTGCTTTATACAAAGTGGCACATTTAGATCAGTCAGTATGGGCATGGGGTCTCATTCCATAGAAAAGTTTTTGCAGCCAACAGCACCTCTTGTAATTTTTTTTGATTCACTTAGTCGTCGAGGATTATGTAAATGAACAAAATAATATAGAAATACATTCATACATTTTATAAATTTCATTACTTTCGTTCACAGATATTATAATACTAGTTAAGATAATTCCTGGTCATATTTAAGTGAACTTAATTTATTTCGTATAAATAGTAAATAGTATGCGCTACTCCTTGATAGATGGCGACTCGGGTTTTTTTTTTATTGAAATGCGTTTAGTTTTTTGTTTGAACCATATTTTCTTAATATTTTGCTCCACCTGGGACCGTTTGTGTGAGAGTTTTTTTGTTGGGATTAAAAAATGGCTCCTCACAAGTGCGATTATTTTAGTTCTTGCGGGCCAAGTCTTGCGTCATCTAGTGAATTCAACTCAATAACTGGTTGGCCCGCAAAATCTCGCCCGAAGCGAGTCCCATTTCTTACTATGCATCTGTACTAGTATAGTATTATATTACCTGTAGTATGGGAAAGTCTGAAACGTTAATACATACAAAGATATCTTTTTAGGAGCCATGTCAGCGATTTTAGTAACAAATGCCATGTCAATGTCATAATGTAAAGCAGTGTATGTAACAAATTGCGTCTCCAGCAAAGAACTTCAAACAACCATAGAGTCAATTTTACAAACAAACGAGTTGAAGGGTGTATAAGTCATTTCGAAAACTTACTTAAATAAATTAAAGAATACAACAATGCATTTTATTCATTTTAGATATCATGTTTCATGGTAACATTTACTGCTTACTAAGACCTACACAATCGATATCAAAATATAAATGGTGTTAGTTTTATTTTTCAAAACGTCCGGTTTCAATTCCCGAGCTATTAACATTTTTTTTAAATGTTTGAATGCAGTTTTTCTTGTTACTAAAATCGATGACATGGATCCTAAGAAGAGACCTTCATATGTCTTATAGTATCAGACTTCCCCATACTGACCGATCTGAATGTGCAACCAAGTAAGTTGGACTTTAATCTATGGTTTGCCCACGTTGAACGGAGTAAACAAAATACGACACAAATAAATCTCACTTGCTTGGCGTCGAGTTTCAGATATAATTGTAAGCAATTTTTATTGAAGGGAGGATCTAATATCGACAAGTAATGTAAATTACGTATAAAAGGACGCGCCAACAAAGTGAATTTTAGGTTAAGTATCGGCGGTTTGTTTACGTTTATGCCTCATTCAAAATGGACACGGTATAGAACAAAATTGTTAAAGTGCTATATATGTTTATTTATAACACCGCGGCCTCGCTCGCGTTGTTTCAGATATAATTGTAAGCAATTTTTATTGAAGGGAGGATCTAATATCGACAAGTAATGTAAATTACGTATAAAAGGACGCGCCAACAAAGTGAATTTTAGGTTAAGTATCGGCGGTTTGTTTACGTTTATGCCTCATTCAAAATGGACACGGTATAGAACAAAATTGTTAAAGTGCTATATATGTTTATTTATAACACCGCGGCCTCGCTCGCGTTGTTCCTATGGTAAGGTTTATAGGTGTTTTCCCGGCAATTATTAGATTTTTTCGCGCCGTAAAAACCATCCTTGAACTTCAACGAACATTTTAAAAAAAGAATTGACCATATTGGTCCAGGCGTTATTGAGTTATGCGCTTACCAACACATTTAGCGATTCATTTTTATATTATAGATTGATGGTTATTCGATTTGTGAAAGAATAAATAATACAATAAAAAAACCTAAACGGGATAGGTATGCCCTTAGCAGAAATGCGTTTAATTTTGAAGTCTATAAGGAGAGTTCTTACCAAAGGTTTAGTAGGCGACGTCCTCTTGCCCCTGTTGTCAAGACCCAGCAGTCTGTCTGCATTAGATGTGGAAGCCCCGGAGAACTTGGAGTAAGAACTTGAACTTCCAATGCTGGAGGCGTTCGAGCTCGGCGCTCCATCGCAATCCTCATCCTCGTTATCCATCTCCTCAGCCTTATAAAGCTTCCCCTTAGGGTAGTCTTTTTTCACTTCAATTGTACTGCTTAGCAGCTTCAGCATAAAGTCCTCTTTCTTTTCCTCAGGCTTAGTCTCGGATAAGGGCTCATCCGGCAGTAGTATTTCGCTGGTCATGGGGTCGTCCTCGAGGTTCTTCAACAAGCTGCTGTCATCCGGATCCTTGCTGCACCCAGGAAGGCTGTAGTCATTTCCCATGATGTTGAGGGCGGATATGGTTTCCGAGCTCGAGGTGAGGCTAGAACTGCCACTGGACAGCGTGCGATCGTATCGGAGTTTGCCGTCTACTGTGATCATGCTTTCGCTGGGACAAATTTTGAGCATTCTGTTTTCCTCCTCGAAGTCCTCCCGCTCTATGTCGTCTATGGGCTGCACCGCGACCGCGGATGCGTGAGGCGACAATCGTGCCTCGAGCTCCTTATCATACGCAATTTTGCTCGTCTCCTCAAATATATCGCACGAGTGTGAGCATGACGGCTCCATCTTAGGATCCTCCTGTAATAACAAAAATCTTAAAATCTATTGTGATGAGATAGGTACTTATTCTATACACGGATCTTAAAGCATTTTTTTGTAAATATAGGAGTAGTTACCACACACAACCAACGAAATAAAAAAAACTTGATATCATTATTAACTTAATGCGGCATGTCCATGTGCAAGTTTCTATGCACTGTTGAAGTTTTTGTTTATAATTATTTCTGTTTGATATCAGTTTTTTATGTGTTGTTACATGATATATTTTTTTTACAAATAAAATATTGTTATACTTACTTTTTTTACCTCTTCAAATTAGCAGTTGCATGAGCGTTTTTCTGCAAAAATAAAATAATAAGTAAATTAATTCGAAGTTCAAAGTTTGCACTTACATAATTAAAAAGTAATGAGATATTTATTCAAATGTGTTGTGATTGTTTTGTGACCACACGCGGCTTTATGCGGCGTCATATGTGGTTTAGTATTTCCAAGTTCTGCTAGGCTCTTATAAGTTTATTTACTGCATCTTCTAATAAAATACTTAAACAACTTAACTTAACAGAAAGCACAGAAATGACAAAGCCATCACTGAACTTAAGGAAATGGAAATATCTACACTGAAATAGGAGAATCATAACTGAACAGAAAGCACAGAGATGACATAGCCATCACTGAACTTAAGGAAATATCTACACCGAAATAGAAAATAATTATTTATAGGTTAACTTAATTCGTTGTAGAGTCTGTTCAAAAAGAGAAGAGTTGTGGGAAGTATATGTGAGAAACTCGTGCACCAATTTGTCAATTTTTGTTGCGTTGACAAAACTGCTCTGTCATTGCAGTGTGAGTGTAAAAACGCATCTCAAATAAAGTATACCGAATAGTCTAGATGACATACAGGGCTACACTCAAACAGGACTTTTAAAATTCAGAATATAAAATAACAGACTCTACTTCAACTCAATCCGCATGGAACTGTTTCAAATATTTAACACAAAATATTATAAAACACATACCACTCCAACGAATAAAAACGAAGAAAAGCCAAAACAAACCCTGGATAGGAACGGAAATACTTAAAATATCTACTGAAAAAACTCATGCTTAGAAATCATACCAGCTTATCACTTCCAAGAACAATTATGAAAAGTACGTAAAATTAACAACAGACTAACATCTGAAGTAAGAAAATCAAGAAAAGTTTGAAGCTCAGGTGGTCAACAGTGGACCCCAAGTCCTTCTATGGATACATCCGCCAACAACTGACGTCCACAGTATCAGTACCAAACTGTAACTGTGACAACAGATCATAAAAAAATTGGGGAATTATTTGCCAAACAATTTGCAGGTCATATGTTAGAGAACACACCAATCACACAAACCCAAGCACAAAGAGTAACACAATCCGTGGAGATGGTTGAGTTTTCACCGGACTCAGTAAAAAGCCATCATAACTTTAAAGACGAGACTGCTATGGGTCCTGATGAAATCCCAGCTATTCTGCTAAAGAGATGCAGTAAAGCTATTTTTACTAGACTGGCGAACATCATGACTATGTCATTAGATCAAGGTGAACGCCCGTCTATAAGAAAGGAAATAAGCGAGTCACAGCCCCTTCTCACCCTATAAGCCTTACCTGTCTAATCTGCAAAACAATGCAGAAGAGAATAGCTACAGAAATCAGAAGTTTCCTATCTCAGGAGAAGGTTTTATCAGACAAACAGCTTCATACCAAGTTGATCAAACGTTACTAACCTACTTAGGTGCACAGATATGTGGCCCAAGCTTGGGATAAAAGACAGCCAACTGATATTGTTTACCTAGACTTCACCATAGTCCCAATAAAAAGGTTAATTTTCAAGTTGGAACACTTCGGCATTAGAGGTAAACTCTGTGTGCATTGAAGGGTTCCTTACAAATTGAACTTTCAGAGTATGCGTGGGAAAAGCTCAGTCGGAACCTCACAAAGTCAAAGGATCTGTACTGGGCCCAATGCTTTTTGGGATATTCCTAATAGACTGAATCTCAGCTGTCACTGTTTGCAGACAACACCAAAGTCATGGGAAATGCACTGTACGCTCATAGCATCCTGCAAAAAGACCTAGACAGAAAATATTAATGCATGTCTGCAAGAACTAAGACTTACCACAGTTCAGAAACCTAGAGTGTTGAGACCTTATAGAGACCTTCAAAATCCTCACCAACAGATATAATTCCAAATTTAATTTATCAGAGACAAGTACCAGCACACTCAGAGAGCACATACTGCCGAATAGCATAGTGAAAACTTGGAACCGGTTATCAGATTCAGTGATCAGCGCTCCCTCAGTGAACTCTTTTAAAAATAAACTAGTCAAATATTTAAAGTAAATTGACAAAGAATTATCACAAAAAAAAAGGACACGGGCCTCAGGTGTCAATAACCAGTTCTTTAAAAATAATTGATTACCTATACCTACTTATACAATTTTATTCATGTGAAATCATATATTCATAACAAAATCTACCAGATAATCCAAAAGAATACAATGGAATGCATATCCCTGGTATAGATAAATGAAATGAATACTGATTTGTTTATTTTATTTAGCTGTTCATTTCTTTACCAATAATATATACCTATCAATCTAGGCCCACATGTTTGCTAATACAGAATAAAAAGGAGTATTTTGTGTATTCTTTAGGAAAATATATGATGCAATATTATGTAAATTCATCACTAAGAAACAACTTATACACAGTTTGCCGAGTTTGATGAGCCAAATCAAAATTAATTTATCATTCAATAAGGTCCCAAGATCGCAAATACAAATACAAATTTATTTCTGTAAAGTGTGATTTCTTGTAATGCTATTTTAATAAAGTCAAAATAATCAATATTAAACAAAGAAAAAAATAAATCAACAAAAAATAATTCAACAAACCCTGAAATCTCATAAATAACCAAATCAAAGTTTTCTACAATTATTTATATCAGATTTTGAGATAAATGAATTGATAAGTGAGCAGAAACCCTCTGAGAATCACAAGGCCACCACTCACAAGATCAAACAAGGCAATAGACCAATGTCAAAACCAAGGACATTTCAATCATATTTGTTTATTGTAAAGAGTGAATGGTCCCAGGACAATAATGAAAACTGGAGATAAGGATACAAACATTAACAAATATCGAAAGAAATCGTTACTGGCGAACTCTTCCCGAAAATTACTAAATAAACGACGTCACAGAATCATAGTCACATGTGCTCCTATAAAAATCCCTCAAAAGCAACCGTGAGAACCTTTTTTTTACAAAGGACAGGACATTCACAGATGCATCCGTCGTACGATCTATAAAAAACCATTTGACGATTTTACCACGAATGGCAAAATTCTGACCTTTGCAATACAAAACGAACGGTACCTTTATGAACTGAACGGACGATGACTTTCTGGACAGAAACTCAATGTAAAACATCCAGTAGCACACCAGCTACTACAGGATCTAGAAATTGTGAAACTATGATAATAATAATGTGGGATGGGAAGAGGGACTAATTATACTATGTGCCCCACGTCGCAAACACTTATATTAGTAATACTAACCTGTTGTTAGTGCACTGGGTCTGTTATCAGTTTTACTTAGGGCTTGTTACGAAACATCACAAAATATTGGTTTTGGTATTAAAAAAGTGCGCAATGTGCTTTGAACAATTACAACTTTCTTTACAATTACATGAAACACCGTGGTCAGCCATCGACCATAGACCAGAAATCATTTGTGGATAGATAGAAAGAAATAGACAGATCGACGAGACCGATGATAGACAAGATTGGTGTTTCCAACTGAATTTTTTAATTGGTTGGAAATCTTTTTATATTACAAAATATTTTAAGTCTATAGATATTGAGCCTTGTCTATTATGTGATTATTTTATGTTTTGTGCGTCTAAAAATAAATAAATAAATAAAGGGGTATGATTTTGTGGTTGCGAAATAAATTGGTTTTGCCTAAATAATAGGTTTTCTGCAAAATAGCAGATCTGTCGCCAAAATAGAGTCACCAAACAATACAATAACAATTTCATAATAAATAACATAATAATCATTGGGATATATTATTTATTTTATCATGTATCAAATACATATTATTTGTCTCCTACAAATAGGTTTGTACTCAAACAAAATTAAATTAATTGCTACTTAACTTAACGTTATTTTAATTTTCTATCTTGCCTTCTGTTGGACCTCAAATAATCAAGTGCAATTGCGAAAAGAAGAGGGATCAAGGTCCATAGTCATCAAAAGATGAAGAACAACTACAAATGCTGAATCTTATTACATGACTACAGATAAGTATGTACTCGGGCAACTCTTTTCTTTCATCCCCACACGCTATTTAGCTTATAATATGTTACTTTTTTATCTATTTTTACTTTTTGTTTAAGTTAAGCACATGAACTGGCATCCTTCCCCTTTCCTTCCTACCCCCTCTGTATTCCTTGATAAAACCACTCTGCACACCAATGTTCTGCCTGTGTTGCCAATCAACCAGGCGCCGGGTCCAATTAAATATAATTTAAAATCTCAACCCCCTGCATCCCTTATTTATAGAGATAAAATAATAATTATATTTATACCAAGATGATAAACGGTGATAACATTGAACATATAAATCAGGACCTGCACATGGTATGAGTGGCAAAATCATTCAATTGTGATCTAGAAGACATACAAAATCACATAACAAAAAATCCCTCCAGTAGCAATAATCTCATAACACAGAATATAAAGAGTTTAAATTGTAATTTTGATAGTTTTTTAACACTGCTTCTTAGATCTAAGACCAGGTGGGATGTTATGGTTCTTTCTGAGTGCTGGCTCCATCGTCTAGGTTCATATCGGAGATTGAAGGTTTCAATTACACCCATATCACTTTAAACAAATCCCGAAATGAGGGTGTAGTAATCTACTACCATAAAAACTTAGATGTTTTCTTTGAAGAGCCTTTAATTAGTGATGCCAACTGTATTCTCCTTAAAGTTAAGCTGAAACCTGCGTCCTGGGAATGTACCGACCGCCTAGCAAAGTCGATTCATCCGATTTTATGATTAGAGATATAAGATTTTATGTTTGAAAAAGAAAAAAAACTAAGCTCAAAAGAAAAACGAATGCTGGCAGGTCTTAAAACATCAGCTAGTGCTTTTTCGAGAGCAATGACAGTAGCGTTATCTGGATTAAATTACGAAAAGAGATTGGGTAGTCTATTTGGACGATTTGATTTGTTTCGGTAGTAATTTTTAAAGCCATAACAAAAATCTCATTTATATTTTTATTAGATTGAGAAAAGTAAATTTAAAATTAAATCCAAGAATGTGTAAATTTCTAAAACACGGTCACGAATTAAGTGCGGATGGTGTGAAACCAGATCCAGCTAAAATACAAGCCATTAAAAATTATCCTACACCTAAGTATTGTGATGACGTAAAGCGATTTCTAGCTTTTGCTAACTATTATCGACGTTTTGTTTACAATTTCTCAGAAATCGCTATACCGTTAAATACATTGTCAAAAAAACGAGCAGTTTATTTGGACAGACCCAGACGGGTGTGAAAAAGCATTCCAGCTATTAAAACATAAGTTGGCATCACTTTCAGTGTTGCAGTACCCAGATTTACAGACGAAAATGAGTTTTAACTTTATACAGACGCTTCGGGCATAGCAATAGGTTCAGTTTTATGTAATAGCGATGATCGACCCGTAGCTTATGCAAGTCGTAGCTTAAACAAAGCCGAACTTAACTATCCAACTATAGAAAAGGAAATGCTCGCAATAGTTTGGTTGGTCTGTAAAATATTTCCGACCATATTTATTTGGGAAAAAGTTTCAAATATTTACAGATCACCGACCTTTAGTCTATTTATTCAATATGAACAACCCATCGAGTAGATTAACCAAATTTCGCTTGGTATCAGAAGAATATGACTTTGTGATTGAGTATATAAAAGGAAAAAAAGACAATGTAGTTGCAGATGTAACGTCAGAGGAGTTGAGAGAGATGAATAAACTAATTTTAAATGTAATGACAAGAAAACAGACACTTCAGATCAAAACCGCCATTTTGGGAGTTGCGACCTGAAATTCAGAGCTGTAAGTTCCATACAAAATGGCCAAATTCAGAAAAAACACCCATATTCGAAGTAATACCCCTAATCCCCAGGCTGGGCATGCGGGTTCGGAATCACAGTCTGATGGTAGAATTATTCTGCCCTCCCCCAATGGGTATCCTTTAGTTACGAAACCCGCGGACGGATTTAGGGTGGTGAAAATTCTAAGCCAGCACCACATGGCCTTTTTAGTTTTATTGCGAGTTATTTTGAGTGGGTTATCTTTTAAAAAATTTTAATTTTCTCTCATGTCCGTCTATGAAAAATAAGAATGGAATAATTTATACGTTTTAAGATAGTCAGAAAATATACGTTTTAATATAACAAAGAGGTGATTTGTTATTTTTTTTTTCATTTATAATTTATAATTCTTAGTAAAACATTAATAAAGCATGTTTCATATTTGTTGAATGTTTTGACAACCATCATTATTTTAGAAGGTAGAGCAAGAAATTAACAAAAAATTATGTATTAATATCATAATATTTACAAAAAAACATTACTCTTTTCAAAAAATCATGTTTATAATTTTGTTTTGGCTCTCCTGTAAAAAGTGGCGTTTCTGGTTTGTGGCCGTTTTACATTCAAGGAGCGATATATGTAAAACTCTGTAGATGATGTATCGGTTCAGCGATAAGGCCACCAGTTCTATTGATGTTCTTGTCCCTTTATCTAATTAGGTAAATATATGTTTTATTATGGTGATGAATAAAGAATTATCTGTCTATCTATCTATCTATGTTAGGTACGTAAATGTTCAGTGCTAGCTTAGGTACTCATTAAATTACATCGAAACACAAAGACAAGCTTTATCCATGGCTTTATCCATTGTTTTTTTTTTCATAGATGAAAATTCGTACCTAGACCGAAGTGTGACCGAAACAAAATTAAGCACGTGAAAATTGACCTCCCCGGAAGAGCCGTTCCGACTAAGGGGAAACCGTGGGGGTAACCTGAATTATCATTTACACCTGAATATAATAAAAAGGTCAGCTCCTGGTGTATGTAAGTAGTACCTATGCTCACTAACAATACAATACCGAGATGCAACAGAACTTTACTTTATGAATTTTCTTTTTGTAACCTGCACTTCACAATTAATACATACAGACGAATACAATAAATAACAACAAACAAACAAAATGTAAATATATCAACTTCTTGTGTGTGGCTTCTGCTTCTGGGATATAATAGACAATGCAAGGAACATTGCCAACGACGAGAAACGTCAGTTTGACTTTGACATTTGACAAGCAAAATGAAATCACAGATAAAAACGGAACGTGTGGTGTTGCCATGTCGCTCTCTTTTTTAACTCGAATACTCACATACTTTTAATTGCTGTTTAAATTAATAAAATAACTCAAACGATTTTGTTTCTCTACAACTCTCTCTAACGATCTTCTAACGATTTTGTAACTATAAGCGATAATTAGCATTAACATTAGTTTAAAATAAAAAAGTTGCGGGCTAACTTCACGAAAACTAAAATCGATATAACATAAAAATGAATTACTCTCTAACGATTTTATTTTACTCTAAAACTCTCTCTAACGATAAGCAATAATAAGCATTAACATTAGTATAAAATAAAAAAGTTGGGGGCTAACTTCACGGAATTCTATAAAATTTTAAAATATTTTTTACGTAAAAACGAATTACTCTCTCACGATTTTGTTTAACTCTAAAGCCCTCTCTAACGATTAAAGAAGAATTAAACGTACAAGTCCATTTTTTCAGAATTAGGGGCCATCTTCACACTAAAAAATAAAATCGTTTTTACATGAAAACTAATTACTCTCTAACGATTTTGTTTTACTCTCAAACTCTCTAATGATTCTTTAACGAACGAACTAACGCACTAACGAAAGTTTATGAATAGAAAGTTGGGGGGCCAACTTCACGGAGGTGAACACTGCTCGTGACGTGACTGCTCTGTCATTGCAGTAGGTCCCTAAGAGAATACAATAACGTCGGTAGCATAGAGTGTATATAGTAAACATAGAGTTAATAGTACTAGCCAATAGTAAAGCTCAATGTTCGGCAGGTATCTACGACTAAAAGTGTTAGTTCACCAAAACGCCACGACCTTGCCACGACTCTTCTCTTTTTGAACAGACTTTTATGTGTATTTTATTAACCGACTTCAAAAAAGGAGGAAGTTCTCAATTCGATTTTCGACGTATTTTTTTACAATGTTTGTTACCTCAGAACTTTTCACTGGGTGGTCCGATTTTCATGATTCTTATGTTTTTTTTTTACGGTGAATAGACCTTTGTTTGACCGCAATATTACCTGATGGAAAGCGAAGATGCGGCCGACGGTGTGTCACGAAGGTCTAGAAGATACCTATTCACCCTTGTATTGAAGAGACCCAGGTTGTAATTGGCCGGAAAAACAGAGGCAGGGAGCGAGTTCCATTCCTTTGCGGCGCGAATAATAAAGATGGAGGAAAACCGCTTAGTGCGAGTGGAGGGTACCCCTAGATTGCCCTGTCAAGTAGTACTTGACATAAATTTGGTACTATAAATTGCCCGTGTCAAGTACCACTTGACATGGGCAATCTCTCGTTTCGCGGCTCCCCCGTCGTCGATTTTGTTTGATATAGGCCTGTCTCTGGTTGTCTAAGGTCTATTTGTATAGATCAGTGCTTTTCAACCTTTTTCATGATGCGACCCCCCCTGGCATGCAAAAATATTTCGCGACCCCCCAGACCCTTCGCTTTTTTATCATATATGTATGTTGTTAGAACATAAACATAAACATAAAAATCGTTTATTAGACACAATTACAAAGTTTCAGTAGATATTGAATCCGTAGGATCCCGAACTAGCCTAGGCTGTATTTCAGGACCCAGGGCTTCTCATTTAAAGTTTTACAAAGTGCCTTCAACTACTAGAGTTACAAATATTCATTCCATACGACGATGTTATACGTTTCCATAATAACGATTCGGATATAAATACGTAATTTAGTACGTAAAACACATTATTTTACAATTACATACATCGAATACGTCACCAATTGATAACTCAAAATAATTTCGATTCATTTTCGTCGACACAATCTTTTACTGAAAAAGTCGGAAGTGAGATAAACATCAAGGCATTTATACCTGGTATGAAAACGGTATTAGATAATTTGAAAGAAGAATTGTGTTTGTACTTCTCAGTGCAAGAGACTTCGGAAGACACTGTTCGGAGGTGGATCTTAAATCCGTTTTTAATAGCAGCTATAAATGAGGTCAATTTGCCAACTAAGCTCAAACAGAATCTGCTTGAATTATCTGCCGATGGGATGTTATACTTGGAATTCAAGTCTGTTAATTTGGATACCTTTTGGTTAAGGAGAAAAACAGAATATCCGGAATTGACAACAGAGGCTTTAAAGTGTCTGATTCCATTTGCGACCTCGTACTTATGCGAGTTGACATTTTCGTCAATGGCCCAAATAAAAAGTAAGCGAAGAAATCGCCTAAATTTGGAAAACGGTTTAATTCTATGTGTTGCAAATACAGATCCACGATGGGAGAAATTGATCAATTAAAAACAAGCACAACCGTCGCATTAACATGAGTCTTAGGATTTTTTTTTGGAAATTGTTTTTCTTAGCATAAAAATGTTTATGAGTATATCCTTTTGTTTTCTCTTACTTAATAAGTACAGCTTTTTTAAATCTTTTTTTTTTCTTTTTCTCTCGACCTCTGGTGACCCCGCTACAGAAGCTTCGCGACCCCCCAGGGGGTCGCGACCCACAGGTTGAAAAACACTGATAGATCTATCCTGCTCTTTGTAAAATGTTCTACCAAATCAAGCAAAAAGGTCAATCCATGCCATAGAGCAAAATAATGATAGTCGAGCTTGAACTTCTCGATGCTGTGAAATCGCGCGTGTCATTTAACGAGTGTCAATATGGCTTTTGTTTTAAACGATGTAAATGTATTCCGTGGGTTTATTTACGTAGTCTTTTGTTTTTTATTAAGTTAAGGTTTTATAGAAGATTTTAAAAGATCTACTTTGTATAGCAATTGTTTTTTTGTACTATAAGGTATGTAGAACAAAAAACACGGTGATTTCACCGTGTGAATGAGAACTGTTGCACTTATTTTTATTTATAGTCATCTAGTTATTTTTTCACTAAACGGTTTTGTTTGGTGACGTCATCTCATGACGTCATCTCAGACGTCTACGATCGACCCGACTCCGGCATGTAAAGCCGTAAAACCTTAACCCTTTTCGGGCCAGAAACTTTTTACTATTATGTGAACTCGCTTTTTATGCTTTAGCCCGAAAAGAGCAATCTAGCCCATTTCCTCCTAAGATCATTTTGGTAGAGTTTAGGTTTTTATTTATATTCCTTAAACAAAGACCTCATCGAGCTCGATATGGGATGAAATATATTTTTATAAAAATAAAATGTCTCAAAAAATATATTGCACTGGTTTGGTTAATACACAAATTCCATAGAAAGTATGCATGCATCAATAGGCGGGACAAACATAAAGTTGTAATTTACAGCTCCAAAACAACATTAATGCGTCTAATAATAATAATAATTATTATTATTTTCTAGCGTACATAATCTAAATACACTAGAATAACATTACAATCTAGCCATAGGTTTGGCTAATGGGTAATTATGTTTCAACTTAATTTTATAAAAACATATCACTAAGAACGTGTCCATCGGCACTTTTCTTATTGTCTCTATTTAAGGGGAAAACACTTGGTTCATGTGTTCTTTAAAATGAGCACATAAGCACTTAAACTACATGTGAAAAGGTTTAGTTCTTTTGAGCCTTCTCACTATGTCCGTGTCATCGAGAAGCTGGATAGCGTCGACGTTCACATTATGAAGAAGCCTCTGCGTATTTTTATATTATTTTATCGGCGAATTCAATTTTGAGGTCCCAATGAAGATCGCCATTTCGTACGTACCAAGGAGCATTAACGATTGCCCTTAGTACTTTATTCTGGAATCTTTGTATGATTGCTACATTTGTCTTTTTAGTACAGCCCCAGAGCTGAATGCCATAGGTCCAAATTGGCATAAGGACTTGTTTATATAATAAAACTTTATTGTGTACTGCTAGCTAGAGTAGAATTTCTTCCAATTAGCCAGTACATCTTTTTGTAGCGAATCTCTAGCTCTTCTATTTTCTTTTTGACGTGAGCTTTCTAGCGTAGCTTGGCAAGGGTCATACCTAAGTTTTTGCTGTGTTAACATTATGGTACTATGAGTCCGTTGATAAATACCGGAAGATAGTCTTCTCTTTTATTCGTGAAATTGATATGAATATATTTTGATTCTTTTAGTTTGATTCCCAGGTTTTTGTCCAGTTGTGTATAGTGTTCACAGCCTCTTGGACTTTTTCGGCGGCTTCTGCGTGATTTCTTCCAGTGGCTTTTATCTTGTGGCAGTGTCATCAGCAAAAGTGGCGATGGTGTTGTTTTCATGTTCTGGAAGGTCACAAGTGTATAAAAGGTAAATGACCGGACCCAATACACTTCCTTGTGGCCAGCCGGAGGTCTTTATTTCCTTTATTTCAGAGTAGGAGTCATCTTGTCTTATTCAAAAAGCTCTATTTGCTAAATATGATTTGATTATTTCAACGTATTCTATGGGTAGCATTCTTTTTAACTTTAATACTTGGCCTTCATGCATACTTTATCAAAAGCTTGTGCGACATCTAGGAAGACTGTAGTGCAGACTTCTTTGTTTTTTGGAGTTTTTTCGATCAGAGTGGTAATTCTGTGGACTTGATCCACCGTGGAGTGTCGTTCTCTAAATCCAAATTGGTGTTCTTCTGGGATAAGGTTTTTAGTTTCTTATAATGGCTAATGCCTTTTTTAGAAAAAGCTTTTCAAATAGTTTTGTTATAATAGGCAACAGAGCAATTGGCCTGTAAGATGTTGCTTCCTGAGGTGGTTTCCCTGGCTTTGCTATCATTATTACTTCCGCAATTTTCCAAAGATCTGATACATATTTTTATCTGAACGCAGCATTAATAAGATTTGTTAGTTTAACCAAGGTTTTTCTTAGTAAGTTGTGCAGAATGGCTCCTGAGATTATTTTTATAGGATTTTCATGTATTTTCATGGATGCTAGTGTCATCTATGAAAATACATCCAAATTAAAATGGGATCACACAGTAAGCACCAGCTTTCATATAAAAAAGAATCATGAAAATCGGACCACCCAGTCAAAAGTTCTTAAGTAACAAACATAAAAAAAAATCAGATGAATTAAGAACCTCCTCCTTTATTTGAAGTCGGTCAAAAACGCTTCGTAAGCGCGATAATGTACGATTTGGTTACAAGCAGCCCCATCTATACCGTGTCCATTTTGAATGAAGTATAAACGTAAACAAACCGCCCATACTTAACCTAAAATTCACTTTGTTGGCGCGTCCTTTTATACGTAATTTACAATACTTGTCGATTTTAGATCCTCCCTTCAATAAAAATTGCTTACAATTATATCTGAAACTCGACGCCAAGCAAGTGAGATTTTGTTATTTGTGTCGTATTTTGTTTACTAACATGCTTCATTCAAAATGGATAAACCATAGTTTATATTTCGGGGAATTGGACGCTAATACTCGAACCGGAACCAACCCACACTCATGTCAAAATTGAGTTAAGTACACAGAAAGCTTTCAAAATACACCTTATATCAACTCTGTAAAGATCACAGTGATCTGGCAATTTTGACTGAACAAAACATTTTGTCAACAAAGATACTAACCCACACATCAACAGTTGGACAAAAAATTAATAAGATCCATGCTTCATGGTAACCCGATAATCTAAAAAAAAATCAAATTTTAATTCTTTTAAAAGGAACCAAACCACATGGTCCCTTGTGTAAATATTTTTTCATTACTTTTGTGGGTTGGTTCTTGTTTGCTTTATAGAAAAGGCTAAGTCTTAAATTTTTACAAAGATTCAAGTCACTTGGTTCCTTAAAATCTATGAGATTTTAAGGATCCAAGTGAAAATCTTATAAATTTTAAGGAACCAAGTCAAAAATGTACCAGCAGATAAACGGTTGCTAACTTTGAAAAGTTTTAATCTCTGGGGTTGTTCGATGCGCAAAATATGTTTATAACAACTTTAATACGCGAAAAACCTTTGGCTCATCACTATACTACAGATTAAAAAAAACAAAGAAGCAAACGTACGCACGTTATTTTTTCTGGGTTTAATTAGTTTGTTAAAACATTCCAGACGTCGTCAAACAGAATAAACACATCGCTTTGCTGGATTCGATCGAGGGTGTAACATAAAAGATTTCCGTGATGGGAATGGCGGGCGTAACAAAGTACCTCTAGAAAGCGATATTTAATTCGGATTGCCATCAGCTTAACTAATTACAATAGAAATTAAATTGTCGCAGAAAGCTAATAATAGGCATTATAAAAGATTACAAAAAGTTACTGACATATACAGGGTGTTCGGTAGAAAAACGTTTGCCATATGAAAACTGGGGGTAGCTGGAACCAAATGCAATAGCTTGGCGGCTTATCTAAGCCTCAAAAGCCTCCTTAAAACCCATACACGTACATAGAATAAAATATGAAGACTTCTTGTCATCGTTGAATTTAGAAAAATATATGTATAGCGAATAGAAAGAAAACCACTGAAGGAGATGAAGTTTCATAGCCAAACACAAAAGAAATATTGCTAAAAATTAGTGATAATTACAATATATATAATGAGATCTGATCTCAATGAAGAGTATAAGGTAATATATAATACGAAAAAGGCCTCGTGGAAGTCCAGAAAGTCTGAAGGAAAAAATTATGGAGCCACTTTGGCCAAACGGAAAACCTGTCACTGAAGTGAAGCTAATCGACCTCAAAAGCAAAGCTACACTTGATTCTTGAAGACTCGCACGACTTCTACGTGAGGCTTGTTGGAAATGAGGCCATAGCAGACGATCTGGAAGGTTTTTCAGGTCATCCTGATTTTGAAATAGAGGAAGATTAGGTTAGGAATCAATGTAAAAGACAAAAATTATATCTTTTGTAGCATTTTTTGTGTTTTTTTTTATTAAAGTCTAGGTACATTTTCGATTTAAAATAAATTCATGAAAGAAATAAAAGCATTTATTTATTTTAATTACTATTATTCAAATTTATTTAATAAGTTCATAAGGAACCAACCCACACATGAGTGTGGGTTGGTTCCCTACAAAATTAGTTTTATCAAAAAAAAACTTGTTAATATTAATGTTTTTTATTAAAATAATATTGATATAGGTAGAACTCAGTATGTTGTACAGTACTGTAAACCAACTTTTTTAAAAATGGCAGTAAATTTTTTTCTTTGCACAATTTAGACAAAAATGCCTTTATCTCAAAACTGTCATTGTGTGGATTGGTTCCGGTTCGAGTATTAGCGTCCAATTAAGCGATAGGGTGTCCGTTGTGCGTGTCCCTACAAGTTATTTTATTTTATTCGATTTTCAAAACTTTTACGCTCTACCATCTTTAGATTAATGTAGGTACCTACATGTTTGGCAAAAAAGTCTTGAACCGGAATGTTTTTTTTTGTTTATGGCAACATTCTCAATATAGTGACGTTAAATCATTTCCATGAAAACAAACAAACAAAGATCAACAAATTCTCAAATTTATAGCTTTAAGCGTTCAAACGGTGATATAAATACGTAAATAATGAATAAAACTGTTAGAAGTGCTGCCAGGGAGTAAGGTGGAGGTAAGGCATACAGGCGGCGATTTTTGGTGGAAAATGAGATCAAAACGATTCTCTTCTTCTTCTTCTTCTTTTTATTTTTGGCTCTGCTGCGTTATGGTTTGACACAATTCTGCCAATGCACAAAGACCAAGGAATATGAATCTAATTTACTAGAGGTTGAGTTTGTATCGGATCAAAATGAAAGAGGATAATTTACATGGAATCAATCAATATCATTATTTACAACGAAGTTATTGTATTCTCTTTGATATACAAAATCAAACACAACCAAACATTGATTTAAAAAGGGGCGTTTTTAATAAATCAATGCAACCAAATTAAAAAGTAAAAAGCTACTAAAAAGCACTGAAATAAATTACAATTATAAGCAAGAAACATAAAATATAAACTACAAATCTACAATTTTATATTATTTACAGAAATAAATCTACAAAGTTTAGAAACTAAAGGCGAGAACACTAAGGGGAGAAGAGTCTTGAAGAGAAGGGACGGGGGCTTTCGGGAGGCATAATTATCATGAAGGGAGATGATAAGTCATGGACAGGCAAAAAGAAAACGATTCTCAACAACGTTTATCAAATATGACAGGTATGTAAGAGTTTGTTTTCTTATAGTTGAATGCCTTACTTGATTTACCTGCGTTATGTTCCTGATGACCCCAAATCAGGATTAAATGAATTTTAATAATAAACATGGGTAGTTAGGTTATGTTTACAATTGGTCTACTGTATTCTGGTATAATGCTACTATAAAATTGTTGCTTGAGCTAGTCTGCAAATATTATGTATTAAATAACAAAGTTAGTAAATTATTATCGAAATCAAATAAGATTTAAGAATTTTCTTCTTATAAGCAATGATGCAGTTTTTTTTTGTATGCAATAAATAAAATATTGTATTTTATTAAATTCAGGTAAAACAAAATAGAGGGGTTTCTAGTACACCTGGAAAGCATAGAAAGGGTCATCCCAAAAAATAATTAGATGACTTTGACTATATGCCATCAGACAAAAAGTTCATCATTTTACATGGTGAGAAAACAAGTACATATAGGTATGATTATTTTGTTGGTAATACAATTAAACTTATAAGAAATTAAATTAAATGTGAATTTAATATGATATTTTTCAGGTACCTACCGACTTTACGAAACTTACTACACCAGTAGTAAAAAAAGATTTAAACTTTGATGGTAGCCGAAAGCATTTGCGAAAGCTATGTGTAGCTAGCGTGGGTTTAAATACAAAAATGACAGTCCAAAAGAATGTATATTATGATGTTATATGTCAGAGATGATGTTTTGCTGTTTTGCTGCGAATGACCATACATCGCAGCAAAACGGGCAAATTACCTAAAAATCATAATCCAAAATAGAAACTTACCCGAAGAACTCAGAAATGAACTCAGAGATGATGAAGAGTTTATCTTGATGATTCTTGTAAGATTACAAAGCAAGACCATCGGAAATATGCTAAACATACCTCCACACGTGAGCAATATGCACATGTATTTATGGATATCAAAATGTCTACCGTCAAAAAAGAAATCAAAATAAAGGAATGGTTAATCCAACATGAAGTACCATTTGATGAAACATTAATAAAGCCACAGCTGTTGATGCTCGTTAACTGCCACATGCCAGAGCCTAGATTTGAAATGATTGAGCTTTTAGGTGCACATGGGCACACTGTGGTAAGACTTCTACCTTACCACTGTGACCTAAATCCAATCAAGCTTATCTGGGATATAATATTTAGTGGAAATGTTATTTACCTAAAATAAAATAGAATAATATTACTATACGTATTTTTATTACCTGTATTGTTAGCACAGGGTGATAGAAATTAGGAAACATTATTGTAGGTACCTACTTAATATTCATTTTTACAACATATACTTAAACAACGAGAATACGAGGTCCTTGCTCAATTAAACAATATTTATCCTCAGTATCAAGACTATCTTGGTGCGCTATACGGGTTGCCATATGAACCTACAGTGGCGCCCCTATTATTTTCTACTCATTTTTGCCAAGTAAATATATTTTTGTTTCTCTGTGACGATAACAGATTACCGGTGCCGAGCATCGAGCACGATTTATAGTACTAGAGCGCTTGTTTACCCTTCGTTCGAATGGACACAAGTGTGAACATCATCGACTTGTCAAATGAATGTCAATTATTCATGTGAGAACCAGCTGCGTGAACAGTCGTTAATACAGATTTATTTTTCGTGGCTGAAAATTGATTAAATAAATAAAACTGCCACAACTTGACAGAACCGAACTAAGCACCGTGATAACCAAACTACAACGCTTCCAAAGAATGGCATGCTCAGCGATCACAGGGTGCATGAGAACCACACCCGGTGCTGCCCTAAATATAATTCTAGACCTAGCACCTTTAGACCTGTACATACAACAGGAGGCGACAATGTCGGCACTAAGGCTGCACAACATGGGGCTCTGGGGGGTCACAAGCAGCCCACATGCTCAGATAATACACAGGGCCATATCAAACGAGCCGCTCTTAGCCGCCCCCTGCGACAGAATGCCCAGCAAATCAATACTAGATAAACACTACAAGATACAACTCTATGAGGATAAGAAAGACCAATCAGGCGCCCACGAAGTAAGAATTTACACAGATGGATCTAAAACAGACACTGGTACGGGCGCCGGGGTTCACTCAATGGACCTCAACATCAACATATCGATAACGCTAGGAAAACACAGCTCCATATTCCAATGCGAATGCGCAGCAATAACCCACGCAGCTACAGCAATACACAAGAGAGACATAAATGGTCAACATGTTCGCATTCTCTCTGACAGCGCTGCCACACTCAAGGCTCTGGAGAGCAACAGCTGTAACTCCAGGCTCTTATACGAATGTCACTTGGCACTAGAGAGGATATCCACTGCTAATCGGATCATTCTTCAGTGGATCAAGGGACATAGCGGATCACTAGGAAACGACGCCGCCGACGAACTGGCACGGAGGGGATCAGAAACAACCATAGAAGGCCCCGCACCTTTCCTGCCCCTGCCATTCTCACTACTCCAGACATGGATCCGGCTCAAAACCAAAGAAATGCACAACGAACGATGGTCAAGCCTGCTGGAGTGCAGACAAGCCAGAGCGGCGCTTCCATCAACCTCACCCAAGCTTACGAAACACCTACTCAACCTAAATAGAACGGACCTGCGTATCCTGGTAGGAACCATAACAGGTCACTGCCCTCTGAACAAACACTTATTCACCATCGGAGCAACGGACAGCCCTCTCTGCAGAGGGTGCCTCAGCGACGACGAATCAGCTGCCCACGTAGTCCTGGAATGCGAGGGAGTAACAGCGCAACGAACAGAAATCCTCAACTTGCCGAGGTCACTCCGTGAGGCCTGTGAAGATCCCAGGAAGATTCTGCGCTTCTGGACGGAGTTAGGCTGGCTATGCTAGCATAACGCATAATGGACCTAATGAGAGTCCAAATGCGGAAATAGGAGTACTTCCACCTTAACCTTAACCTTAACTTGACAGAACATTTGCATCCATTTTTATCGACTTCAAAAAAAGCAAGAGGTTCTCAATTCGACTGTATTTTTTTTATGTTTGTTACCTCAAAAATTTTGACTGCGTGGTATGATTGTCAGCAATCTTTTTTTGTTTGAAAACTGGTACTTCGACTGTTATTTAAATTTGTTTAGTATAGGTAGGTATATAGCCAACATACACGAGGGTCCGGAAGGACCAGTTTGATTGTCTTTTTGTGTGGATTAAATAAATTAATAATTATGAATCAGTAATAATTGCAAACTGTATACTAATAAAATAAACGGAAGAACACATAAAATACCTAAATATATATGTACTCGTATAGGTACTGAGTTATAAATTGATAAATACCGTTATGCTTGGTAACCGTTCAATTAAGCAGCCTACGTTCCAAATAAACTATTATTACTATGTGGTCAAATTAGAACCTCTTTGCTATAAAAATGACGTATTTGATTTTCGAATAATATTGACAGCTAACCCCGACATGTATTGACAGTATTTTAGTTGTTTTTAGTACCGTAAAAGTCAGACAAAATCTACACAATATTCTTGAATTTTTATCACAAATATTGGCAGTTTATCAAGGTAAGTAAAGCTTCAAGTTTTGTATTCTCTTTGACAAGCTTAGTGAATAGGTAAGTTCGCGCAAGTAAGAGGGCATAGCTGCTTGGACAGAACATAATGTTCAATCGGGAACATTATTTAGACATGTTGAGGGCATAGCATAGCTATTAGCATAGCATAGCCGTAATGCTTCCCCCACGAGGGGGATTCTGTCTAGATCTTGACTCTATGACCCCCCTGACTTGACAGCTGGATCCACCCCTGCTTTGAGGGTCTTCGAAAGACCAAGACCTTTGTATGTTTTCCCGCAGGCGAAGTCGCGGGGGCTAGTTAGATTCTAAGAAAAACACATTTCTCTGAAACATCAACTTCAACCTCGCATATTGCTTTATGCTTAGCATAATGCTTTATGTGCATTTCAAACAAAGAAAAATGAAAAAATATCAACCAACATTAGCAACTCACCGGACTGCGATCCCCAACCCGCATGTCCAGAATGGGGATTTTATCAGCTGGCTTGATGATAAAGCCAAATATCACCCCCAGTTCTAGGTCGCCTTGCTATTCCCGGCCATGGTAGCGGCTATGGTAAGGGGGTACTAGGAATCACTGGGCTACGCCCAGGCTACCATTAATTACGCAAACTGACCCTGGAAATGTTCAACGGTGCGTCCGTTGTCCCTGGCGCTTAACGGCCCTAACATTAAATGAGATGTTCTAAGTTTTGTGAAGTCCGTAGAGACGGGAAGGACAACGTAACCTTAGACTCGGGCCATCTTCTCTAATGTCGCGAGAGGGTGATAAAAAAAAAGACGTGTGGCACTCGGGGACTGCCGCGGTATAGCTATTGCATACAACTTATGCAATTATAATTTTATTTATTTATTTTATTCATGCAGTATTGCTTTTTCTTTGATATTAATTCAAGTTACACTTTTTGAGCGTGGTGATCCAATACACCTATATACTTTCTCATAAACAGCTGCTTATATGTATTCGTCCGATTTCGGAGCAGCTCGTCTCAATTCGTGCGAGTTGCGTAGAGTCGTACAATACGTCTAATCGCACGCACACAACGCCGTGTCGAAGACTGCCGAACTGAAACGACGTTAGACGATGCACGGCCTTCAAGCCACACCTCCTTGCCCGGCGGAGTGGGGAGCGTAAGGTTTTTGCGTTACGGAATTTCTGGATTCGGTCCCCGGTCTCAAGGCCCGCGATAGAAGCTATGCAATAGCTTAATAAAAAATCCCAGAGTGGCGTAGGTTTTTCAGGGGGCGCTGCTGCCTGCCAACCTGTCCCTGCCAACCTGTCCCTTAGTCGCCTCATACGTCACCCGCGGAAAGAGTTGCGCTGGTGCAAATTGTAAGCCAGCACCACACAGCTACACAATCTACCCTAGATAACAATTCCCGTGCTAAGCCCTACAGGTAGGTAATATTACTTTATACGTCCCGACCCGAATGCTGCAATACGAGATGCGTTGACATCACAGCCTCTTTACCTGTCACACTTCATGAACGAAGCTTGTTAACGTTGCTCCTACACTACGTGCGCTCAAACTATTATAAACAGAGTAAAACACGCTTATCACCATCATCAGCCTATATACATTAGTCCACAGCCGCAGCTACACATAAGCGTCTCTCAATGAGTGCCATAGGGCCCTGACTTCAGCTTGACGTATCCAGCATCTGCCTGCAGTCTTTCGCAGATCACTAGTCACTAAGACCTAATAATAGAATTGTGAATACGTTCATATTCTGTGTCGATAATTCGGTAGCTGAATCCAAATGAGCCAACTATCTTATTTCACGCTCTCTCTACTAAAAGGGTCCATACCTACCTCACGGTTTAATCAAACGATTTAAATCTTCGTTCTGACGCATAGTGACCAACACGCTTTTTGACTAATTTTAAATACGCGTCTTGACATTTACGCAATATGTGCAATATGCATTCTGACATACACGCAAAATGTGCAATACGCATTTCTTTGCCTATTGCTATAATATCCTATCTTATTGTTTCTTTCCAGGAACGTGGGGGATGAACTACTTGAGGGCCCTTGTAGCTACATTAACACGCTTTTTGATTAGTTTTAAATAAATACGCGTCTTGATATTTACGCAATACGTGTAATACGCAATTTTGACATAGGTACACGCAATACGTGCAATACGCATTTTGACATAAGTACACGCAGAATGAGCAAGACGCATTTCTTTGCCTATTGCTATCTATCCTATCTTACTGTTTCTTTCCAGGAACCTCGGTATCGTGGAGGATGAACTACCTGAGGGCCCTTGTAGCTACCTCCCTACGCGCACGGCCGCTTCTCGCCAAAATGGACCCAGTCAAGATGCAGACGAGGCCCCACGGGCATCAAAGTGGCCCACCGCAGCCATTCGATAACCTGCCTTTTAGTATTCCTAACCGGTTGGTTTTACTTCTTTATTTATTTATTTGAACCACCAATAGTTAAATTCACAGCAAAGTTACACAGCAAAGTTACATTGGAATAGAGTAAAATTGGCTTAGAGCGCTTGTGCTCATGGAAAAACATTATTTAAATACAGTTGGCAAGGAAGTTACAACTAACGGTGACACGGTTAATCTGATAGTTGGATAAAATTATATAAAAAAAATTACACTTATTTAAAGTACCATTTAGGTAGGAACAAGGAAAGACTAAAACTAACGAAACAAATGAGAGAAGAAACTTTTAATTGCTATAAAATATTTGAGATGGATACATTGATGTCTGCTGTAGAATAGGGTGTATGCATGTGATTTCAAAATGGCTAAAAAAATATATACGTATTCTCTATTGATATAGAAACATATCTACATATTTATTTTTGCATTTTGAGATGTTTTTATTGTAGAATTAAACCATTGAAAAATTGATATTTTAAATCTCAATCGCAAAATTTCAAAACGCTACGCCATTGACTAGAGCGGACGTGACATCACTGTACCCATTTCTTCTTTTTTTATTCTGCTTGCTGCACCTTGATTTGACACTATTCTGCCCACTTGACATTTCGTATTGTCGATTATCTTTCGGAAAACCTCTTTCCTGAGATGATCACTACCGAGGTCGTCACCAAAGGTTTTAATCGAGTGTGGTGTACGTCGACGTCACATAAACATGGCGCCAATATGGCAGCGTTTTTATAACCCGAAAATGATTGTAGTTTTGATTTGTTTTTTTTACCTTGTTAATGCGAAATTCAGTGAGCGTCTTAACATTCCTCGGTTAAATAATGACCTGAAGAATCGATTAAAACAAAAAAAAAATCGATGCATATACCCTATTTACAGATCTACTGAGGAGCAGCTCTTCTTTAACGCTGTTAATGCCTACAGTGTAAGAGTAATGCCTACAATCGATGCAACCCTTTTTTATAATGTTATGATGATGGATTAAACTAAAACCATCGTCAGGGAATTTCGGTTTTGAAGCTGTTTGGAATAATTCATAACAATTTTCTGAACTGCGTGCGAGTGTCCTGTCAAAATTAAAATGAATCTGAACTAAAGGCTGTAATTTTAAGTAGTTATATTAGATATTATCTAAACACATATTTAAGCAAAAATAAATGTTTGTTTCTAGGTATGTGGCGACCGCTGTTTGGTGTCTTTTCTTCGGTGTTGGTTTATGGGCGCCGTTTTTAATAGTATGGTATATGATGGCTAAGAGAACTCTTTGAGATTATTGGATTAAATGGGTAGGTACTTAGATTTTCTGTGTTGGTACCTATACTATGTAATTAAAATAACTATTTGTTCAAAAAATTTCTGTTTTTAAGACATTAAATTTAGGTTTAAAAATTTAATTTTTTTTTATATACTTACATATATACAGGGTGTCCGGTAATTAATGGATAACCCCGCAGGTGCTTGGGGGGCAGGGGGGCAACTTAGAAAAAAATATTAAAAAAATCTATCTGCAACAGTCAGGCATTTATTAATTTTTTCTTTTTATTCCGAAATTTGATACCTATGTTCAAATTTTTGAACACTACGGCTACAAATTTAAAAATAACGAGTTGATTTTCTCTGGAAATCACCGTGGATAATTGGCCTTGCTATGGCACATCACAAAATATTCCTAGCCACAACTGCTTGTTTCTTTTAAACACTTAAAATAAAAATTTGTGTATTCTATTTTTTTATGATAAAGTTTGAGCACCTGTGGTATAAAAAAAAACGTATGGAGACCGGGGTAGCCCACAGCTTAAAAAACATGCCTATTTCATGTGGTTTCTTAAATGGTATTACACAATTTTTTTTTATTGTCAAATTACCGAGTTAAGGCTAAGGTTATGTTTCTCTAGCCCTATTTTTCTTATAACAAAAACAAATAAGATTAGTAATTTATTTCCAAAATCAGTGAAAGTGTACTTTAGGGTAGTTAGGGTGTTATTAATAATTGAAACAACAATTTCAAATAGGAACTCTTATAATAAATGTTTAAATTGTTTGCCACCTACTCTAATACAGGCTCTACCTCTTCTTATAAACGATCACAACGGTGGTCGGTGGTTAATACAAATCATCACTATCAGACTTGTCAGGCTGTACACGCACTGCTTTTATTACTCGCGTGGTTTTTTTGCAGAATTCTGTAACTTAATGGAAGTTCACTAGCGGAAAAATATGAATGTTTGGAGCACTATAAAGTTGTAGGTAGCTAAAATAGCAAGGAATTTTATTCGTCGTACGTGTAAGTTACGTTAAGCACGCAGGTTATATCCCGCGAGATTAAAATTCACGCTGTGAGATTCCGCAGTGCGTATATAACAAGCCGTTGACTATCCATTCAATGTGACAAGCGTTCGAGAAACCGGGGGTTAGTCGGTTAGTGCTGATTTGCATTTCCTTAGGCCATTGTCTCAATTATTCATCACATCAACATTAGATAGTGCTGGACAATTCACATAAATGTCAAACACAGCTTGTTTTGTTCAATTTCAATTTTATTAAATTTTCTATGAATAAATAATTATGTAAATAAATTTCAACATCGGCCCGTCCTTGTTGAAAGACCCTTTCTACATACAATATAACTGAATCAAGAGATTAACATTCTCTAAATTAATAAAGAGACTTGATTACTGATTATGGTCTCTTTATGATAATCTGATTGTTAATCAGATACTAAGACAAACCATAACCAATGATCGTTTAGTTTACATAATTATTTTTAAGACTTTATAACAACTTAAGCTCCAGGGCGAACGGGCTTAGATTGTTATCAAGCCAACGAACCATTTTTGGGTTCCGGTTTTAATAAAGACTGCAAACGCTTCGTTAGCGCGATATAGCCTTCGTCCACTTGCAGAAGCGACATCTAGTTATAAATTTGGTAAACATAACAGGCGTATGGAAATACGGGCGACATTATTAGTATTCATCTATGAGGGCGCTTGCGTCGCGTTGTATGAATTATTGAGTAAAATGTAATTTTTAAGTAATCTTAAGATGACGTTGGTCTAAAGTCTAAAATATTTCCAAAAATAAGCAGATAATAGGGAAATATTATAATGTACCTACTCAAAAGTGTAAAGATGAAATCGAATTATTTGGTGGTTAGTTATTTTTTATGGCAAATTTTGTATTTAACCGACTTCAAAAAAAGGAGGTGGTTCTCAATTCGACTGTGTTTTTTTATGTTTGTTACCTCAGAACTTTTGACTTGTTGGTCCTATTTTCATAATAATTTTTTTATATGAAAGCTGGTGCTTCCCGTGTGGTCCCATTTTAACTGATATCAGATCTGACACTGGGATCCATGAAAATTCGTGAAAAAACTATAAAATATGAAGTCGGTTTATAGTTTTTTAAAACAAAACTAATTATATTTTTTAGAAATTAAAGCGTACTCTATTACAACTAACCATTCACTTAGACATAAGAATGAAGAAAGTAAAATATATGAATTAATATGAAATACGCTGAAGTAATCGACAAAAATAATGTGACAATTATTATTTCATATTTTAGGGAATGGCATAAATAATGTTATAGTCATATAATAGTACATGTAAACATACATATAGTCAGTCGACTCTCGTTAATTCGAAACTCGAGGGACTCTTAATATATTACGAATTATCGAGTGTTTGAAATATCAAATGGTCACTTTTCTTTTCACCTACCTCTACTTTTTCGATTAACTTCTTCTGTTCATCAATCGTCAAACATTTAAAATTTCTAGCGCTCATACCTAACTAACATAAACTTTTAATCTGTATACCAACGAAAGCGTAACAGTAACTGAAACATAACTAAACAAACTAAGTCGTGCGAAAGTGGAAGGAAGTGTCAAATAGTCAATCGAATCATAATAAAAACAAATCTTTCCGCCTTTTTCTCTCTGCAACTTTGAATTGTCGAGTGTTGTACGCCGATGAGTTCGAATTAACGCGTCGTTTTGTTACATAGCAATGATTTTTTTCGTTCGAATTACCAAGTGCATAAAAATGTATTGATTTAGTTCGAAATATAAAGAGATTTTGTAGGGAACTCGTGACAACTTTGAATTATAGAGAGGTTCGAATTATCGCAGGTTTGAATTAACGAGAGTCGACGGTACATAAATACATTATATATTTTGGTGGCTACCTCATAAAATACGTTAAAGTACCTCATTTACGATCACAGATGTCGTAATAATGTTATTACAAGTTCTGTGTTGAAGAAATGAAAGTTTGTTTGGTTCTGTTTCATCTTGTCGGTTTCGGTTTAATTGAATTTAAATAATCAATTTTTTTTTTAAATAAAAGTGTTTTTGTTATGTGTTATGTATGGATGAAGCAACTAGCCAGGTTACTTATGAAGTGTACCTAATTTAGCCCATTACATTCAACGTCTTGAAGGTAAGTTGAATTGTATTCTCTTTGGTCAATAACAATAAAAATGCTTGCGAGTTGAACCTATTAACTACACAATTTGATGTTATAAATTGAAAATTTTATCACGTCTGTGCAAATAAATAAGTTTTTGTAGAAGCCATATTATAGAGCCACTAAGGGAGATATCCCTTTATGGCCTCTTTAAAAAACTGCTGCCCGCCACTAGAGTGGATACACTCTGATGGCGGTGGCGGGTTAATTAAACTTTAGTACTTGAGACTGCGACTCGGCACACGTAGTGTAGGACGTTTTATCCGGCCAGGTGGCATGACGATCTACGAATGACTGCAGGTAAATGCTATATGAGACAAGCTGAAGACAGCTATGGCGCTCATTAGTTAGTTGCTGATAAGTGATTCAAATTATCAAATTATATCGTATCCATTTTAAATGAAGCACAAACGTACTTAACCTAAAATTCACTTTGTTGGCGCGTCCTTTTATACGTAATTTACATTACTTGTCGATTTTAGATCCTCCCTACGATAAAAATTGTTTACAATTATATCTGAAACTTGACGCCAAGCAAGTGAGATTTTGTTATTTGTGTCGTACTTTGTTTACTAACATGCTTAATTCAAAATGGATAAACCATAGTTAATTCTGTTTTAGTCAGCTTTTTAGAATCAGAATCAGAGCACTTTTTAGGACCTCTGAAGAGTATCTGACATTAACTGCGGACGGACAAACGGACTTGGCAAAACACATTCATTATTTTACTATTGTATCCTTAAAACAATGCATACATTTTTGGTGCCTAACTTAGTATCTAAATAACACATAATACCCATATATATTAATAGTTTTGAACAAGCTTGTGTGATTTATTAACCTGACTATTTTTAAGACATGACTTGTTTTACTGAAATTAAATATTTTTTGTGTGTTTTAGGATGATAACTTTTTTATGTTATAAGTCACTTTTCGGATAGTGTTCTTAGCAAGTGTAGAAAGTGACTTATCACTTTCTACAATACCTTCAGGAAGCATAAGAGCGATAAGTACTATTTTTTTAAGCCGCGACAGCATGCCTAAGTTATTGAGTAGGTGATAAATAAATACACATGTTTTAGACTAGAATGCTCCCATATCATCGACGATTGATGTGGCGTGGCGGGCGATGAAGGTCAACCTGCTATGCAAGAGGTTGCGGGTTCAATTCCGGCATAGGGTCAAATGTATGTACGAATCAAGGGAATCTCAAAGAATTAGCAAGCTGAAGTGGCAGTCGCTGCTGCGACTGCCCGAGAACTTTGGTTCTCTGTCGGAAGTATTCGTTACGAATCCTATCCTACAGAGACTCTGAGCATAGCTCTTTCCATTGCTCGCTGAGCGACTTTGGATTGGTGGACTAGCCCTATCGTGAGTATCCACGTCTCTATCGTCTATATCTTCCGATGCGCTTATAAACAGTTTCGAGAATATAATATGCCACAGTCTCACTCCTCTGCGCAGTTGAATAGGTTTAAACTGCTAGTCCTGTACTTGGACACTTGTGGTGACGGTTTCGTAAAGACATCTCAGCACCTCGAAATAATGACTGTCTACTTGGCATGGCCCAGGTTTCAATGGAGTCAAAGGCCTTTTACTATATGTACTACAAAGGCCAGACAAAGGGGCTGATTATACCCTTCAGACTTCTGTATAATCTGCCTTACAGTGTGAATGTGGTCCATCGTGCCATATCCTTCGCGAAACTCGGTCTGTTACGGTAGCTGGAACTTGTCGAGTATCCTGGCAAGACAGTTCGTGACCACTCGTGAGAACGGGCTTTAAACGTACCTCAGAAGCGAGAGGGTCTGTATTTTAAGGAGGGTTGAATCTCCTTTCTTAAAAAAGAGCACCACCAAACTCCCGCTCCATGCCTTTGGAGCTCTCTCACTATGAAGAATAGCCTTGAAGAGGTTCTGTAGTTCCTGAATAGCTGGGGCTCTTCAGGCTTTCAAAAACACTGATTTTATGGCGTCTTCACTGAGGGCTCTACCATTTTTAAAGTGGGAACGAGGGGCATGTGCAGTGAATAATCAGCCATAGAAGGGTTTCTATGGCTGAGAGACAGAGGATTCTGTGTCAACGAATATCTCCGGTTTCGACAATATGATCCTCCCGTCGTGCGTTTTAAGCTTTCTCGGGTGGCTCTTGCCAAGCTTCTAAGTCAATACTTCAAACCCTTGGTTTTGCTGTATTGCCTCTTCAATGAGGCGTGTGTTTGAGCTTCGAAGGTCGCACCGCCCCGCCATACCATCGTCGCAATTATCTTGTTCAAATTTGGCCTGTATGACGAAAGTGCTTGAGTAGTTTCTCGTCATTTCGCCATCAGCCCGAGAGTCTCATCCGAATGTTTCGATATTTTGCCAGTACCAGAGAATATTATCATACTACGTTTGGAATGGACACTACTCGCTCTCCACCTGGCGAGCTACCTCACCCCGCAGGCCCTAGTTGCTGGCAATTTACTGGCGATATACTACGTATGTTCCTACGGCGCATGAACGGCACGCAGCATTTTGGCAGACAACCGCTCGAAAAAAGTTTTTTTCTGACCATAGAGTAAAGTAATTATGTGTATGACTTCACCGCTAATGAGAGGTAGTTATGTTTGAGCAATTTAAATTTCCTTTCATTCAGATTCAAGACAACAAATCTGTCTGAGAACCTGCTGGAAATTCTCGGTGACCGCCTTGATTTGAAATGGGTTAGGTCGGAGCGTGAACTTCGTCAGACAGTTCGGTTTCCTTCAAGCTTTAAGTTGATTTTCAGGGAGCCTCGAAGCAATCAGTGATCAGAGACGGTATTGAACTTGTTGATCACTAAGACATCTCCGAATATAGAGGTAATGCCGTCATGAAGAAGCCGATCTAATTTTTTGTCACAGGGTCGGGGCTTCGCCACGGCCACTTCCTTTGGAGTTGTTTCTTAAGGATGAAGTTCATTAAGAACAGCCCATCCTTCTCAAGGAAGTTTACAAGTATTTGCCTGTGATTCCTAACTCCATAACCATGCGGGGCCATTCAGGATTCGTTACTAGTCCGGGTTCCTACCATGCCGTTAAAGTCTCCCATACCAATGTTGACGTAAATCTTAGTGATGTTGTGAGAGGCTTTGGATGGCATCAGTGTGACGAGGTCGGTGCGTAAACCTGAATTACCTTCATGCCGCTTGGATAGCCGAAGGATCAGGTACGTACGCTACCCTGTTCGATACATTGTAGATTTCTTGAACGTTGTTAGCGAGGGTCTTATTAACGAGGAATCCTACGCCACTCTGGGATGTCTTATCAACCTCGAGAAAGTAGAGAAGATGGTCCGAGTCTAGGGTTACGGTGTTCTCCCCATTTATGCGGCCTTCACATTATCCCAGAACATGCCATTTAATGTTATCTTACTCTACTTCCATCTGCGCCAGATGATGGTCTGAGTTCTTCCTATAAACGTCGCAAGGCCCAGTTTTTTGAGTTATGCATGGTAGCCTGACGTATTGCGGGGATTCTCGGTTTTTTTTATTGAACTGCTTTGTTTAATATTTTCTTTACTAAAGATTGTTGTAGATACCCTATTCCTACGAATTAAGACTGTAACTGTTTATTAAATTCGCTCACTCATCTTTTCCAATCCCCATTATTACACCCGCGGAGTGGGGGCACTGGTGACTTGTAATACAGGTTTTATAAACCTACCTCAAGCACCACCCTCTCACAAATCAGGTCAATGATGTTATACTAGATCTTAATAATATTTTGTACACAAATATTTCATAAGGTCTTTTGTGAGTGGAAAATAAATGTTTTTATTATTATTATTATTCTTAGCACTAGCTTTTGGGGATGTGCCCATAATCAGCATGGTCGCTGGGCAAGCAAACTTACGGTTTCGCTTATGTCTTACATCCTCACGATATTTTTGATAAGCACTGTTTTTTATGCTTCATTAACTTTTGTCATAAATTTGACGTGAATCGTCACATATCATTATTTAGGTACCTATTAATAATTATTATTCTACAGTTATGTGACTAATGCCCTGTTATTTATTGGTATGAGGATATCAATTAATGTACCTTTGTCTAATGTCTTCTGGACTCAAATAAAATCAATTGATATTAGCGACACAAAAACACATAAAACAATGTCGAATCAATCAAGTAAATGAAAGTGCCAATGTATGCTTTTATTTTTTTTAATTCTCTGCTTCTCTATAGCTCTTCTGAACAATTTGGTTTATGGCGGTTACGCCCTTTAAGTATTAACACATACGGAGCCAACAAATACAGAGTAATATACGGAGCCAGCAAATACTGAACCTTTTAAACCTCGATATATAGGGAGTCAACCGATACTGAACTTTTTAAGAGTCGATATATACGGAGCCAACAAATACTGATTCTTTTAGGCGTTGATATGATATAAATAGAGCCAATAAATACTGAACTTTTAAGCATCGATATAATATATGGAGCCAACAGATACTGAACCTTTTAAGCGTCGATATATACGGAGCCAACAAATACTCAAGTTTATACGAAAAATATATCTACGTTACTTAATATACAGTTTCGTCTTGTCGGATCAAACAATGCTCTAATTTTGAAAATATAAATTTATCAGATCAACATACGACTTAGGATTTGGTATATAAAACGGAGCCAACAAGTGTTAGTGTTTCAGAATTTTGGCCGTTACGGAGTCGATTAAGTTCGAGACCGTTACGAAAAAAATGTCGAGTACATCACTTTCTCGATGAATACGTTTGGCAATGTCGCCCTCAAATTTGCGCCGTTGGTTGCCACTCCGGTCAAGATCTATGCAACCGGAGTCGAGTTATAAGGGGGAAAAGGTGGAGTCAGGAATGCACGACAATTGGGCTGGATCAACTTAGTGCCCAAGTCGGTATTTATGTATATATATATATATATATATATATATAGGTATATAATAGTTATATATTAGTTTTAGGACTTCGGGTGCGCGTATACTATACCGAGCGTGCTGATGAACCGTAAGCTTACTGACTACCCTAAGAGAAAATTATTTGGACTTGTACTCCGATTCAAAAACCTGGATATTTTTTGTATACAAAGTCGTTACAAAACCTAAGGAAGATTGTTGGAAAATATTGAACGACATTGGTTTCATCGAACCTAAACACAGAAGCTCGAAACAATTTTTGGATTTGAAAGTTTTCATTCATCATTTAATTGACCTCTCTTTCGTTTTCGAAGTCAAATTTAAACATTTATCGCTGCACACGTAAAATGATGCGTTGTTGAAGTAAATGTTTTAGTTTTTAGTGATAACCTTGCTATTACCTTGTGGGTTTATGTTATTGTTAAGTTTTCACTGACTTTGTTGACATAAAATATCTTGGATTCTGAATTGGAGTATAGGTAAAATTTGTTAAAATCCGATTTCACGAATTAAGCGAAAATATTAGATCTGCGACCCTGTCACATGCGACAGTTTAGTGGTCCTTTTGAACCCCTATAACAATTATAGCCTTAGTTATACGCTCAAGTGGTCCACATGAAGTTATCAATACCAGTCGGAGCGTCCTCGAGACGCTGCTGCCTGTGGTACCTGCTGCTGGCACAGCGTATTTTTAACCGACTTTATAAAAGGAGGAGGTACTCAATTTGAATGTTTTTTTTAAAACTCCAAATGACAGTAAAAAAGAACGTTAACATTAGTGTGTATGGTACTTATGAACTCGTACAAAATGTAACTTTCAACTGAGACAACTTCATCTGTGAAAACTGTAGAGTAGACTTTTGTTCTACAATAACTTCAACACTTTACCGTCATAGAAGTTTTCACACATTAATTTTGTTTTCCGACTTAATTTTTTATAGATTTTTCATGAATTTTCATGGATCCCATTGTCGGAACTGAACAAAATTAAAATGGAACCATATGGAAAGCACCAGCTTTCATAAAAAATCCGACAGTAAAGGTAAACGTATCGCCCGCCCAGTGCTATTGCATGTAGGTACTAATTTGTACCTGAACTGAACAGCCTACAATTTACAAGTCAAGTCAGTCAATTACAAAGGGACCCTTGGTCCCTATTTCAAAAATTTATTTATACCTGGGTTGGGTATCGCCCGCCGAAGTGCAATGGCGGGCTGGAATGGAAAGGTAACTCGGGGAGAAGCAAACCGTCTCCGACCCGACAAACAATCAAATTCGCCTAGGCAGACGTCGTTCCGAACCGTGCGTTCTCGTCAGCGCGATCTAGAGCTTGGTCACCTAACACAGCGACATCTAGTTATAACGGGCAGAGTTGTTTGAGTGACGTCACAACGGCCGCGTGACGTCAGCTGTGTATTGACGTCACAGCTACGGGCGCTTATTTTTGGAGTCTACACAATATTTGGTTTTTTGCTCTCATTATGAAATATTAAACTGTAAACTGCCAATTTTTGCTGTAGTAGGGCGGCGGCGCCCCTATTATTTTTCTATAAAAAATATACATTAAGTACTATGTTAAATGTTGAATACGAAATATTTTTCTTTTAAATATTTACACCATCATAAAGTAGAGATTTTAACGAACAAAAAACCCACCGACTTTTTAAGAAAGCTGATATTTTGACGGGAGAATTTTTGATTGAAAAATAAAGTGATTTTTCGATATCAAGTCAACATAAGGTAAGAAAATAAATATATTTTAAATCAATAAAATTACAGTGTATTTGGGACATAAATAGGTAAGCTTTCACCAAATATCGTGGAATAAAAGTTTTTTTTTGTAAAAGATAGAAATAAATACACGTCTGTCACTAAAGCGTGCGTGTTCTCGTAATGTTTATTCCAGTTCCGGTGACGCAGCTGGCCCATCTACCGTGAAGGGTACGCGGCATCCGGCATTTGAGTATGTAGGTATTTATACAGGGTGACTGGAACTCAACCCGCCATTGCAAATTCTCAAATAGAGGAGGTCATTTGCTAATTATTGGACCTAACTTTCCCAAACTAAAGTTTTATAGTTTTGGTGATATGTCAATTTTAAACTTTATTGAGAATTTTCCAAAATTTGACCTTCAAGCATTCGTAACTTTTTTTTCCCTCATACATTTAGATTTTTTTTATTATTTGTTGATAGTCATAAACATTTGTGATTAAATTAATTTAGAACTTCCCTCAAAATAGGATTCAAAAATAAGATATTACGATTTAAAAAAAAAAACTTTGTTGAAAATGTGTCGTTGGTTAAGAGAAACGGGTAACTTGAACGCAAGGGAGCCCCAAGGACGTGTGCGGCAATTACCTGTAGACATTAATCAGCAGATTTTGGCAGCTTTTGAAGAAGATCCTACGACTAGTACCAGAGTGGCCAAATTTCTTCACGGGTGTATCCCGGCATTTTAAAACAAAAATGCAAAAATAACGAAAAATAATAAGAAATATAATCAAGCCAAACAAGCAATAATAACTATCCGTGTGGCATGCAGTCAGTTCCCGCCAAAATTAAAGTTTAAAAAAAGAAGAGTAGTATGGCAATTCCCTTAGCGTAAGAAATAGGTTTCACTTTGTAAAAAAGGTTTTACATCGTAAAAATACTTTTTTAAATAAATAATTTAAGTATACTAAGCACTTATTTTTCTTTTATTTGATACCTACCTACTCATAAATTTTCAAAAATACTCTGCGAAATTAGCTTCATCCTTTCGTTGGCACTTTCAGTATTTTTGATCAAAATTACTGGTTGTCATTTTGTGTTTATTTCATACATTATTTTAGCCGCCGCAAGCTAGTAAAGTGTGTGAACAAGTCGTTTATCGATAGAGGTACACTAAAATCTTAGCCAAAAAAAATTAAGGGGTTGGTTCGGCCCGCCGTTATTTTGCTTCCATTATTTTTGCCAGCAGTTGTAAAAGTCTGGAACATGTGTAAAATATTGCTTACCTAGGTCTTAGATACGAGTTCAGCTCGCTCCGCTCGTTATTCTATTGGTTTTACAAGCTTTTTGTAAACATCCAAATACATAGGCGCACAAAATTTTTCCATTAAAAACACGTCAATTTTGCACGGCTCGCTGCGCTCGCCGATAACATTTACTTCTGAATACTACTAAAGATAAAATGTACCCACCTAAAAAGAACAAAACTGTTTCGCTCCGCCTGCCGGTACTAGAACTTGACCCTGGTTTAAAGTAACTTTGCCCACCACAGCACAAATCTTCATGATTGAATTTACCTACATTAATCCTAAATTTACCTACATTAATCCTAAATTTGAAACAGTATGCAATTCAAGAGCCCCTAGTAGACATTATGTAGGCTACGGGCCCCGCGCTGGCTTAATCCGGCACTGCATTATAGACGTGACATAAAATAAATTACATCTTTTTTTGACCAACTTAATATATTACATTTGTAAAATCTAAATTTCAAAAAATTCAAAACCTTTACGGGGCGTGGCGACAAACCAAATCAAACCATATAGAACAGTCAAATGTCAAGTGCTTGCACATTTGATTGTATAATTGTAAAAATAGTTGTTTCTTGCCAAATATCAAGATTCTAGGTCAACGGGAAGTAGGTATAGGTTATAGTTTTTGGTATATGGCGTGAATAAAACATTTTTTTTGTGACTAGGCTATTAAAATTTTAGTCTTAGCCGTTTGCCAAATTTCATGATTCTAGTTCTACGGGAAGTACATGATTCGCTTGTCAATTACAAAATATTCGGACATAAACGGCTGTAACGTTTGATTGCGTTGATTTAGAAGTTTTATTTATATCACGGCTCCCAGAGGTTATGGACTTGAGTTTTTTGAGACCAAGTACTGCCAACTTTTGGATATTTTGACGTTGACAGGTGCATTGTTAGCAGTATCGGGCCTTACCTACCTATCTTCCTTAGCCCACCACACCACACCTTCTGGAGGAAGGTCACTTTCAGATCCTGGTATTTGGATGTGTTCTTTGGCTTTTTGGTTGACTCCGTCTAATCTTCGTGTTGCTCTAAAGGGACTTCGTATTTGTGCTTGCGTCATTTAAACCAACACGGGTAGTGCAGTAAAAACAAAGCTTTTAGCTTAAAAATAAACCCTAAAAGTTGTAAAAATAATCTAAGATTATTCCCTAAAATAATTGATTTAATTGAAAACTACAAACCGACTTTAATTATATAGTTTTTTCAAGTTTATTCATGGGTCCCATGTGTCAGAACTAGACCAAATTGAAATAGGAACACACGGGAAGCACCAGCTTTAAAATAAAAAAAAGAATTTTAAAAATGGACTACCCAGTAAAAAGTATTCAGGACATAAAAAAAACCTTTGTTTTGAAGTCGGTTAAAAATAGAAGCGTCGTCGTAGTGGCGTTACGGTGAGCTAACACTTTTAGCAATGACAGAACAGTGTTGTCAACGCAACAAAAGTTGTCAATTGGCACACGAGCGCCCTCACTTCCCACAACTCTTCTCTTTTAAACTCTTCTCCATCATAAATTTATTCATATTTTACTATTCATATTTAGTTTTTTGTTTTACGAGCCTTCCTTAATCCGTTATATTACTTCTGCTTCTTATTTCCTTCTACCGCCTCCTACTATTTTGTAGTGCGACTCCTTTATTTTTGAGGCTCTAGTATCATCATCATCATCAGCCTATATTAGTCCACTGCTGGACATAGGCCTCCTCTAATGAGCGCCATAGCGCCCTGTCTTCAGCTTGACGCATCCAGCATCTGCCTGCAGTCTTTCGCAGATCGTCATCCCACCTGGCTGGAGTGCGCCCTACACTACGTTTGCCGAGTCGCGGTCTTCAGTCAAGAACTCTCTCTAGTTATGGGTATATTAAAAAAAATGGTCAGTCATTTCCAGAACATGTTCAAAATAGAAAAGGAACCATGATACAATAAATAAATAAGGGGATCGCAGTACAAAATAGTAGGAGTAAAAGGACATAATCCGGGGTAGGAGGACGTCATCGAGAAATAGTAGGAATAATAATAGGACATAAGCGAATATATGAGAATAACCGAATACTTAAGGAAATCACCGAGAAATAGTAGGAATTATTATAAGAAAGAACCTAATAATTAAGAGGACGTCACAAGAATTGTAGGAATAATAATAATAGGACAAGCATAACCTAATATTATGAGGAAGTCACTGAAAAATTGTAGGAACACAAATATACGAGGAAAGGAAACATCTCTACTTTATTCAACAATAATCCAAAACGAGGACATAGTTTGATCAAAGGTACGAAAAGTGAGCTATAAACTAATAAATAGGTACAAGATTTCGAAAAGGGGCAAAACTCTACAATTTCTATTTACCTATGTGGCTAGAAATAAAATAGACAAAATTATAAAGTACCATTGGTTAGCGGCGAACAAACCTAAAACAACGCCATCTATGTACAAGTCGAATGCAGCTGCGACGTGGCGAGAATAATGTTAATGGTGCAAGTACTTTTTGTTGCCTTTAATAATGCAACTGTTACCTGGATATTCTGTTAGATGGCGTGAAACCCATATATTTTAATTATGTTCTAATATTTGCTGTTAAGAACTGAATACAAAATTGAAAGACGTCTGCATTTTTAAAAAAGCGCCATCTATGCGACGTGGCGTGAAGCTTTTATGGCGCTAGAGTCTCATTGCCTGTACAGATGCAACTGTTAACTGGACATGCTGCTAGATGGCGCATAAAGTTCTATGTATGCTACTATGTATGTAATATTTAATATAATATAGATAGCGTAATATGAAAAGCGTAGCACGGCTGCATTATTCAATGACATAGGCTTTTTTGTTAGGCCGTTTTCTCATAAGGTAGTTGGTAAGCTTACGGTTCATCAGCACGCGCTCAGTTACGCGATATCGAAGTCCTAACGAGCGCGTCTATATTTCTATAGAGCGTTCCTGGAGGTAGTGCGGTAGCGGTACTGATTCGGTACCGTATTTTGTTGTAACATTGCTCCACGCAGGTAAACATACTCCAAATTAAAAAAAAAGATAGTTTTGGTCATTATTAAACAACGACATGGAAATTAATAAGCACCCCATAAATCCCCTTTGTTCGGTGTAGGACAGATCCTACTAATATTATAAACGCGAATTTGTGAACGTATGTATATTCGTTGCTCTTTCACGCAAAAACTACTAAACGGATCGGGCTGAAATTTTGCGTTCAAGTAGTTCTAGGCCTAAAATAACGCATAGGCTACTTTTTATCACATAAGTTAGTTCCCGTGGGATAGGCGTGCGAAGCCGCGGGGCGCAGCTAATATTTTATATTATTCAAAATAGATAATAGAATTCATGATGAATTGTTATGTGTTATGATGAAATATGCTCATAACAGACATAATGATGTTTTAATGTAAATTATAAGACGTCTTGTATTTCCTCTCTATTTTATCTTCCTATTTGTGTTCAGAAATGCATTACCATCATCATGACATATCTGGGACATTCCTTACAAGTTAATAATGAACTAACACTTATAATCGTACTGCAATGACAGAGCAGTGTTGTCAACCCTACAAAAGTTGTGAAATTGGCACACGAGCGCCTTCATTTCCCACGACTCTTCGCTTTTTGAATAGACTCTAGCGCACTCCGAAACATATACCTACGCCGCCGTAGGCCTACGGAAGCCTACGGAGGCCTACGCCGTAGACACAAGCAGCGCTACGCGGCTACGAATGCTACGATTATAAAAGTATAATTTTGTTTTATAAACGGTTTTATTAAGCTTGTCCAGTTTGTTTATTTGGGTCAAATCTAGTATTTCAAATTTGACCTTGTTCCTTCCTATTGACGGTTTGATCTGAAATTTGGTAAGCTCAGAGCGGTGGTTTCTGATGACAATATATGTACTCGTATAATACCCATAGTTTAGGAGAGTTTGGTGGCCAAAAAGCGCAACTTCGTATCTCTGCCTAAGCTTTACAAAATGAAACTATTACAGAGGTATAAATAACTTAATATATAACATAATAGATACCACAAACTGTACGATGGATTTTTAAAACTACCTGTGTTTAACGTTATAATAAGATAAAATAGGTGGGGGCGCCACTATCACTCGTGTGCCTTAACATAAAAAAACAGTCTTCAGCAAGCCGCATACAGCATCTGCTTGCAGTCTTTCGTAGATCGTCATCCCCACCTTGCTGGAGGGCGTCCTCCTACGTTTGCTGAGTTGTGGTCACATGAACACGTCTCTCGAAAATTTTACTCGTGCAAGGGTAATATGATGCTAACGCTATAGCCTTTCACAGTAGGGCAACAGAGGAAGTATCGAGATCCGAGCTAGGTTAATTTGTCCGGGATATACTTATTGGTACATGTACGTACCTATATTCCATCGGAGGGCGGGCAGAGGCTGCACTACCACCCAAAAGATAAACGTCAATAAGGCTTATCAGGGGAGGTCTGCGTCCAGCAGTGGACCGCTGTGAGGTGGATCCTTACTGCTTAGGTAATTATTGCGAGTAGTTTCGTCTCGCTCATTATTTTCCATTATTATATTATACTAGCTGCGCCCCGCCGCTTCGCGCGATTTGATCAAATATAGCCTATGTTTGATTCCAGGCTTAGGATTACCTGTATAAAAAAATTCAGCCCGGACCAGTTTAGTAGTATTTTGGCGTGAATCCATCCATCCATCCATCCATCCATACATCCATACAAACTCTCTTATAATATTAGTGTGATATATTCCATTAAAATCGTTCATATAATATCCATTTTTCAAAACCAGCAATGTATTGTGTAAATGTTCCTCAACGGGCGAAGCGAAGCTAGTCGTTTTTCAACTTAATGGGTGGAAATATTCGGCGAGACAAAACTACTCGAAATATTGAGAGGCTTTCAAATTAAATACAAATACATTTCATTTTGTTTTATTCATTTTCAAATACAATAACATCTATACAATAATGGTATTTCTACGACTAAATGATTTACTATATTGACACATGCATTATAATTAAAAATATTAAAATTACAATAATTAAAATTTTTATATAATTTAAAATAAATTAATAATGTAAAATATTATATAAATTGACTGGAATCTTCGATCACAAGAATTTTATGTAGGTAATAAAATTGTAAATCTCTTGTTAATGTAAAAAAAGTATTTGTGTAGTACCTGTCTGAATAAAAATAAGCAGTTTTATAAAATTTCGAGTTGTTCTAAGCGGTTGTTGATATAAGTCTAAGCTCGATTTCATAGAAAATCCCTTAAGGTACATTCGGCATCAAAAGTTTCTATAAAATGATCTTTATAGTTTCAAATTGATGTTTGCCTTTGGTAGAGTAGCAATAGCAATAATTAAAAACGTAGCTTTGATCGATAATTATGTATTTATGTATTAATTCGTTATCTTAGCTGTAAAAACCCGAAAAAGCTGAAACTACTTCCAACAATAAACAAAAGAAATCAATTAAATAAATTTAATCGTACCTACATAAGTATTTATTATTAGTATTTATTATATACTTACTATACTAAATCTATTACGATTGCACTTTTAAAATAGTTGCCTATATAATATTATTTTATATACACATTAATCAGTATTCGGAACAGATTGATTTTATAAATAAATTAAAATGGTGTATTCATATGGACCATAAAATGTAAAAAAATGGTTTCGTGCTAACTTTGTCTTAATAGGACTGTGTAAAACGCTATGGGATGGATTCCACATGAACAAGTATAATTCTAAAAGTAACGAAGTTAGTCGGACGTAATACATTAAATGAAAAAAATGTTTTTGGTTCGGCCTTTTAATTTTAAAGTTACTTAAAATTGAGCTTATATTAAAAATGTTGCGTATTGTTCATGTTACAATAATTGATGAACACACCAATTTACTAAGATCCGATAAAAACGACATAGATTATTATAATAATACTGAGTATCCAATTGAGTATTGGTAGATCATCTCCGAAAACATTCATAACTAAGGTACAGGGTGACTCAGATCAATAGAAAACGTAATTAAAACCTTGGTTAAGGTTTTTGTTCTTTATTTCTGAGAAATGAGTACTGGTGAAGATATTAATTATAAAATAACCAATTACATGTTTTTAAGAAGTCTAATTGGAAAATCTAGTTTTATAATACATTACTAATAACGAATGCTTTCCGCTTGTTATTCATTCGGGACACCCTGTACACTTCATGATACATCGCAATAAATTTTCAACAAATTTTTCAAAATAAAAAACACATCTAAATCGTTATCACGAAGTATCACGCCTTTTTTTCATTTTCTGATTCATTTTCAAAGGTCCAATAAAATAGTTTTTACCCTTATTAAATAATTCTACTTATTCATAATGAGTATCTAGTATTTACATTTTATTAGAGACTAGTATAATATTGTATGGCTTTGGGGATGCCAACACAGAAGAAAAAATTACCAACAATCACAATGTAAGTTTAATGCTTAAAAATAACATATTTTCTAAAATAAACATTTATCCATTCTTTAAAATGATATTCAGAGTTAATTATTATGCAAAGAGTAAATACTTAGAGCTCTTTTGGGCTGCTGACTGCAAAATAATTGAAATAAAATATGTAATTGTCTTAAATGTACTTATGTAGACAATTTATCTATAGAGTTAAAAATATAAATTTACTAAAAATGCTGTATATTTTACACCACATGTCGAATAAAGCAGAGCAGATAATTATGATATGATTAGATGACAGTAATAATTTTTTTTGTAAATCCATACCTATACCGTGTTCATTTTGAATAAAGCATAAACGTAAACAAACTGCCCATACTTAACCTAAAATTCTCTTTGTTGGCGCGTCCTTTTATACGTAATTTACATTACTTGTCGATTTTAGATCCTCCCTTCAAAATGGATAAACCATAGGAAGGTAACAACTAGAAGTCACAGAAAAAAAATCAAGAAAATGTGCAACGAAGAATGAGATGGGTTATTAATTATAATTCACTTGTTTAAACTAGTTGGCCTTATTTAGGTTGCGCTTCCGACCTAATAAACTCAACCTCGTTTGAATCTGAATGAATGGAGCTGTCTGTATATTCATTTGTCAAAATATTTACTGCATCAAAAGTTACAAAAGATAGTTTATGGATCCTTCACACCAAAGTCGGCAGGCCATCGACAAGTTGACAAAACACTGTCGACTGCCTACAATATCCATGCACATATGCACACTTGATCACGTACCGCAGAAGTCTAAATCCACGAAACTTTTTACAGGATAGGTAAGATATGCTTCGTTATGTATATTTTTTCATTTATTATTAGAGGTATAGAGAACTAATAAAACCATTTTTTTTCATCGTACATGAGTGTTGTAGTTAGAAGGGGAATATTATGTACTAGACTGCTAAGATGACTCATGAAAAACAAGCCCTGATCGGGGTGCGCGTCGATTCCAGTGGAGTGCCATGTTACTTTGATTAATGTGACAGGTATATACACTCGCGTGCAATTGAATCGATTCAAGCCGACATTTTGCACTGAAAGTAAAATTTTCTGGAATTGGCTTTTCCGATTTGAATACAGCCAAAGTTTTAGCTTTGTTACAAGTGTGTATATAATTGTTTATTATCAATGACAAGTCACTCCTGTACTTAATTAACATAAGTATGCTGTATCACGAGTACAGAAGATTTTCAATTCCATTCAGCAATGGAGCTCCGTCCTGTTTACAGACGGACGAAAATGTGCCTCCACGGTAACGACAGAAGAGGCCGAGTATACAGACGCCTAGGGGAACGGTTTTCTCAATGCTTATACTTAATCTAATTTTTGTGCAAAATTACGGCTTGAGTCGATTCAGTTGCACGCTAGTGTAGAATATTCGGAACAGATGTGAATGATGCGTGGACAACGGTTATGGAGTCGTCTAAGTTTCGTACAGCCCTACAGATAAGTGCGCACATTGTGGTTGGTAGCAGACAGGTCATGCGTAGTGTGGGTAGGATCCGAGATGCGAGGTCACGTGCGGGGGCGCCATCGAGTGGGGGGAGTAGAGGTTACTGCCCCCTCCCCCCCAGTTGCCCCACGACGCCGTCGGGAAAATAGAGGCTGGAACAAGAGGATACATGAATGCGGAAATAGCTTTACACTTATTTTCTACTGTGGATATGTTATCGTTCTCGTGAACAACTTTTTGCTGGCATATTTTGCAACAAGATAACATTATTAGAAGTTGGAGTCGCGCTGTAATGTGAACTTCGCTTCATAAATGGTGCGAATGCCGACGGATACTCTTTCAATGTTCTTGGATAGCGGATTTTGGCCGATGGGTGTCGTGTTCAGGAAGTTCCGTGGAAGGCTGATACGCGACATCGCGCGCTGATGACACGATTCTTTTTCAAGTTTTTATCAGTATGTATGTTAGTCTCATATTATGTATTTATCATAATGGGCCCTAGTTAAGTTACTTTGTACTTGTCTTGTGATGCCTTGAAATAAATGATGAGTATTAATTATTAAGTATAGAGCTAATCCAACGTCGGCCCAACAACCCTTCATGTAGCGAAATTCAAGTGATGAATTTAATAAGTTGCCAACTAATGCATTTCAGCATAAACAAGTTAACCTTGAAATGAGAGATAACAACCTGAATTTTCGTTAATACCTTCATTTCGGCTGTCTAAAAGTTGTCTCAGGAGACTTATTAAATCTCGTGTCTGCGTTATTTAAGGTCAAAGGTCATAAATCTTATATAAAAGATCATAGAAATCTATCATAGAAATCAAGATCGCAAAAAATCTTTTTAAACCGTTTACCTTGAATAACTTACGACGCAGACAGAAGATTTTATGAGACTTTTGAGACAAATTTTAGAACGCCATAATGAAAGTTTTTACAAAAATTCAGCTTATTATGACAAATTCCAATCCTAGGATGTCTGCCGCAGATGGTGTGTATACTCCATCATCTTATGTTACCATGTTGCAAAATCTAGTTAAAAAAGTGGCTACGGTGTAGAGGCACCATTAGATAGTCTGTTTAGTTTTCACACAAGGGTACCAAATTTTCGTCGCAGTATCATGCGTTTGCTCTAATAGCTAAATGTAAATTTCTGCCTTAAATCAGAGAGTGAACTGCTAACCTCGTTTGAAAATTAACATATCTTAAAAAACAACGTAGTTATAAACAGTAAAATACCTACTTAAGTATAGCAATTTTAAACTGCATGCACACGAAAAGCTCGAGGACTCGTCGACGCGCGCAAATTACAGAAACACGCATTAATTTCAGGAACTTTGTTGTCATTTAAATACAGGTCTTTGCGCGTCGACGTAAAAAACCTAATAAAAGTCTATTAAGTAATAGTTAAGTAATAAGTTAGTATAAAACTAAGTATATAAGTAAGTAATAAGTATGTTGACAACATATTATAGAGAGCAATAGGTACGTTTGCTCGGATTCTAATGCAATTAGGACGTATGTACCGAAGTTTGAGTAAACTGGAAAAATAACATCAAGATTCATTTTTCATGTTATTTTTCTATTCAATAACACTCAATGTCTTTCGCCAAGGGCACTTTCATTCTGCTAATTATGTATTTGTCTACATTATAAGCTGTTGAATGGTTAAAATGGTTTTTTGCTGATGGAATACTATGATATTAGGACTGTAGCTGAAATCATTTTATGAGTTCTAGGATGATGTGGGTTGGGCTTTATTTAGTTTGAATCTACTGTATTTAGAGAAGTACATTCTGCTTTCTTCATATAAGTACAGGATGGAGCAAAAATGATAGAGATTTTATAACCAGAAGCGGATATTTTCTAAATACGTAATATGGGGCATAGATTAGAGAAGTCATAAGTCATAGAGTAGAATATCATACAGTCACAGACTATACTTAAAATATGTCTCCGTGTCATAGACAGTACTGTTGATGCACTGCCAACAGCTACAAATCTGTGGTATCGGACTATCGGTTTCTGAAATGCAAATCAACGAATCAAGGGATGATTTTTTTTCACATCAAGCCGCATTTTGCAACATAATAACATAATAATATATAGACCATTCATTAACATAGTTGATTTTGTTTTAAAAAAATATAAACCGGCTTTAGTTTTGTCATGGATTCTATTGTCAGAACTAGACAAAATTAAAGTGGAGCCCCACAGAAAGCACCAGGTTTCAAATAAAAAAAGAACCAGGAAAATCGGACTACCCAGTCAAAAGGTCTGAGGTAACAAACATATAAAAAATACAGTCGAATTGAGCACCTGTTCCATTTTTTGAAGTCAGTTAAAGAGACCTATGCAGGCCTACATGATAGTTTAAAGCCGAGTGGGGTACCCGAGTGATACATGTGAGTAAGCGGTACATACAAACATCACGGTGTGATGGATGACGCACAAAGCCCAGAAAAAAATTCACTGTCGGTCATGTCCCGTTCCCAGGTACGGGTATAGTATACCGCATCCAAACAGGTTTAGTATTATTATTATGTTGCAAATTGTTGCTTAAAATGAACCACAGGTGTGGATGCACCAAAACAGAACAACCTGTAGAAAGCCTGCCGAATCTGCCAATGAAGCCATTCAGTGGCATGGAACACACCCCATTAAGCGAAGCGAGGTAGGTACTTGTCAGTTACAACCCGTTTGGAGCGCCGAGCAAATATTAGCCGACTAGAGTGTACCCGTGGAGTGTTCGCATTAACACTACAAACGAAGGTACAAATGCAGATTATGCCGACTGTACTGTGGATGAAGGGTGCATAATACAGCACGATTATCTACCGGTACGTTTGACGGCCACGATGACGAAGGTCTTTATTTATTTCCATTTAAATAAACATCGCTGTTTTTTTTGTATTTTTCCTCATTTGATTATGAGTCTACTTGATAAATTTAAGAACATCTTTTTGAGAATATTGGTTACTTTGAAAATGCTTTTTCAATATAATATTGGTTATTTTTATTCAGGTTTTAGTAATATTTGAACGACCACCATACTGAGCATGCTTTCATAATACGGGCCTTAGTTTGACATTTAATATTTTAATACTAGTACTTTGAATATGTTTGTTTTTAAGTTTTAGGTTTACCCGTTTAAAAATAAGTTTTGAGTACCACCCAAGTACACTCTTCAGAGTTTTAGCTTGGTAAGAAATAACTTGAACCTATATAGGAATACCCAATACATTTTAAACAACGTCAAAGAACTGAAATAAAAAGGGAACAGCGTCATCAAAAAACCATTTCGTCCGAGCGCTCGCTTCAGCGATCGTTTACCTGTGGTTGTTGGCATGGCAGCGTGCGGCGACATGAATGAGGACAGCTTGGCCGAGTGGTGGTAGGAGCTCATGAAGAGATCGCTCTGGTACTTGTATGCGGGGTCGCTGGCTGCGGGCTGGGTCGCCGCGGCCAGCCCTTGGAAATCAAATTTGTAGGCATACCGCTTGCCGTGAACCTTCGTCATTATGTTTTTGTCGTAGTAGTATCTGCGCAAAGAGGAACGGTTAGTTCTGTTTTTAATATTTGGTGTGTCGCAGGTCAGGTTGTTCATTGACGGGAATGTTCATTTTGGCAATATTTAAAGTTCGAACAACTCTCTCTCTAATGTCTATACCCTACCTAAAGAAGTATCTTTATTCTGAAAAAATGCACCACTATGAATTTCTATAAGACGTGTTGACAAGTGATTTTATAATACAGAATAAATTATTCCATCTTGATCTGTCAAAAAATCTTTGTCTATGAAATACTTCATTCTGTATTTGAAACTCACTTGTTGACGATTAGAGAAATTCATAGTGGTGCATTATGGCAAAAAAGGATACTTCTTTGGACAGGATATAGGTATCATTTTTCACCACAAATAAGAATACAACATCAATTGTCACAACCATGAACATCATCATCAAACTTCCAAAGTAACTTGCTAAAAGCAAGCTAAGACTTGAAGACATGAACAAGACCATCAACACCAGAAATGTTCAGAATGGACTGCTCAGGTCTTTCGCCTATTCGCCATGCAAAAAAAACCGAGTTATCGCAAATGCAATGGTCGCGGTTTGTTTTCACCATAACCCATTTTACCTGAGAGCTCGGCTGAGTTTGTCATAGTTCATATTCGGCTTGGACTTGCGTTCGCCCCACCGACGGGCCACCTCGTCAGGGTCTGTCAGTTTGAACTCCCCGTTGGTCCCTTCCCAGGTGATGCAGCCTGCGTTGCTGGAGTCACTCAGAAGTTCCAGCAGGAACTGCCACAGTTGGATCTGGCCTGAACCTATGGAAGCAACAGGGCTAGAAAGTGGCTTTTGTAGACCAAAGGGATTGTTCTCTAAGGTAGAATACACAATAATCGCATCGTTGAATCGTACATTATTGAAGTTCAAGGAATTCATTTCATATAATTTGCGCATTCGATGACAAAGTGACGTCATTATTACTATTTTACCTCAGAAAACAATCTCAGAGTTTGCCGTACAGGTGAACATTTTTACATTCTAGTAATTTACAAGTTGGTAGGTTAGGGGCTTGGTAGGGAGTACCTAGGTACCTAATGAAACTTGACGAGGTACGAGCCGTAACGTTGACTTTATTAATTCCATTGAGGTTAACAATCGAAAGTTGTTTGATATATTTTTAAACATTTTGGTACTAGATAATTGCAATTAATTATGTTTTCATCTATTTGATTGAAAAATATGGAATTTAAAGTGGCATTTTAATACCATCCCTATGTTTGAAACGCAGTCAGCAAATGTCAGAAAAATAATTTTAACAATATCAAATCTGATATATCCAAAATAAGAAAAACGTAGATATATTTTCCCTACAGCTATAAAAACGTGGTTCCCATAAAACCTTATTCTTACATGGATGGCGTAGCGTTAACAACGGGGTCGAGCCCCGAATGCCGTGATATTGGGCGGCTATGTTACCTCTCGCACGAACGACCCCAGCCACGCACTCGTGTGGAACGGCCCTTAGCGTCGACACTACTTTGCTAGCGAGTGGTAAAACTGCCTACCTAATGTATTCTAAAGTTTTACGCACGGTATGTTTGTTCATTTTTAATATCTGTTAAAAATCGTAAATTGATATTCTTAAGGAATCAAGCTGTCACTAACGACCTAGCTAATTTAGATTTTTTGTGTTTTAAATAACTATAAACCATTTTTATATGTTTTGTAGCTGTGCCCCGTGACTTCGCACGCTTTGTTCCTATGGACACGTTTAAAGTTATTCGAATTTTTCTCGCCGTAAAAACCATCCTTGAACTTCAACGAACATTAAAAAAAAAGAACTCCTGTGAGATGAATAAATAAAATGGAAAGTCGACTTCAAATCCCTGAATAATGGAAATGAGTTCAGTCCGGAAGACTTCGATAGTACTTACGATAAAAAAATTCAAAACATGCAGCCACAATAACAACCTCCTCCTTTTTTTAAGTCGTAAAATGATTTTGAAAGACCGCACTCGTTGTAATTTAATTTAATTTGATTACCTATTTAAACTTATTATTGTCCATGGCTTTTTTACAGTCATTCATTAGCTTATTCACTGGTTTCTGCTAATATTACTGTTATTTTCCAACCATATATGTAGAAGCAATTTGACTTGACCAAGTGTTCCTTGTGAATTTAAGGTAAATAAATGATTTGAATTGAAAAAATATGCTCTTTCTCCCCACAATTATTGTTAGGAGGAGGAAGAGGTACTTCTTTGGGTAGCTTTACTATATTGTACTATACACCGAAATCTTTTTTCCCTAACGCAAAATTCAGAAAAGTTTCTCCTTCCTCTACCGCCATAAAGCCGTGTTCACACGAGCGTGCACGTGATTTATACTACATTCATCTCTTATGTCACAACGTTTTCGCATCTCGTCCCTACTATTGTGTGTACGGCCCATCGGTTTTATTACTTGCAATTAATGCACTGATCGGCAAAATATTGGGCCCCTGCTCTATGGTTGGGAAGACTAGATGCTTTTTTGGTTGAGTTGAGATATATGATAAATTGACGATTGCCGATTTAATAATAATGTGAAAATATTATCCGTAGTAATATTATTATTTAGATAGTAAGTTGTCTGTCTGTTACCTTTTCGTTCATATATCTGAATGGATCCCCAATGAAATTTGGCACATCTTACCTCAAAAGCCTATTGATCTACATGATTTGATCCACAAAATGCTGGCCTCCCCCTAATAAGCGCCTTATTAGCTGTTTACATGGGGGGTAATGCCCATAATCCCCACACTGGGCATAAGGGTATGTAGTCATTACCTCAACCTCAACAGCCTATATTGGTCCACTGTTGGACGCAGGCCTCCCCTTGATAAGCGCATTTATTGACTGTTATCTCATGGCGGGTAATGCCCATAATCCCTAGCTGGGCATGCGGGTTGGAGATCGCAGTTTGATGACAAAATTGTTCGACAGGAGGCGCTGCTGCCCGCCTCCGGTAAATATCCCTTAGTCGCCTCGACACCTGCGGGAAGAGTTGGGGTGCTGCAAATTCTATGCCGCTGGAGCCACGCGGCGTATCCTAAGCTACTTTTAATAGGATAAAGGCGCTTTATGTAACAGAAAAGAGCGTGCGACGTCGCTGGCAGCCCTAGCATCAAAATCATCTATATCTATATCATATGCATCATCTAGTACTCCTATCATAAGCTCTAAGCTTTAAGCTAGATGTTGCTGGGTGGGTGGTCCAGCATTATTTGTACTCGTTTTTGTTTATATAGATATTCCTTTTCTATCCGCGCGTGATGAGAACGATGACGCGTGACGAGAAAAAAAATACTAAAGTCGATAACCAAGTTGTTACAAAAAAATCTTTGATAGATGCCTTTATGTCCTTTTTTATTCATATTCTATTGCGAAGTTTTGGCGATCGTACTTGGACAAACATGACGTAGGACATCAACTGTAGCTGAATATAGCTCGATCGTATATTGTTTGCCGTTGTAGAAAATAGTGGCAACATTAGAAAATACTGTTTAATTCGCCTACAATTAATGTCATACGGTCGTCACCCAAGTCGGATAGTTTACTATGATTTGAGTTTATCAAAACATATTTATTAGTGTTGATAAAAACGTATCTTGATAGATTTCAGATTCGCCAAACTTTGTAAATTTATGGGAAATTTTGAATTTTGCTTCTCAATCAGCGGACACAATTGCATATTTTTAACCGACCTAAAAAAAGGAGGAGGTTCTCAATTCGACATTATTTTTTTTCGTCTCTGAACTTTTGACTGGGTGGTCCGATTTTCACGATTCTGTTTTATTTGAAAGCTGGTGTCAGTCTGGTCCCATTTTAATATGGTGCGGTTCTGACAATGGGATCCATGAAAAAACTATACGATAGAAGTCGGTTTATAGTTTTTTAAAACCAAATCATTTATATTTTTAAGGTAGACTATTTTTTCTCAATGTTTTCAAGTCGAGTCACACGGATCAGTCAAAATATACCATCATAGAACTGTATTAATCGAACGGTTGAAGATGGTAAGGAAAAGAAGTAGTTTGTCATACTACACAGAAGTTACTGAACGAATCGGGCTGAGGTTTTGCACGCATGAAATTAGCTGAATAACATACCTAGGCTATCTTCACAAGTAAGTCTAGCACGGGGATTGTATCTTGGGTAGAATAGAAAAAAATCACGTCACTTTGTCATCGAATCTAAGTGCTTATTTTGTAAGTGTAAAGAAATAAACTTCAACTTCAATTATTTACGCAATGTATGAGGATGCGATGTATTTTTTCTCTATTCTATCTATCCTATACAACAATCCGGCTGGAAGAAAGCGCCCCCGTGTCAGTACTACTAAGAAGACAACTGCGCACGAAGCTGGCGTCATTACTATTAAATTATCAACAAATTATCATGAAGTTACCCCTGGATCCCACGGCCGCCTTTGTGTACAAAGGCAACCGAGCTCGCTTACCGCTTTAATACCCGCGTGAAACGGCAGGTAAACTAAACACGGGTGTGTGTATGCGCCCTAGTAATTACGTCAGCACGTGCCTGTAATTGTTTTAGTTTTAAATAGCGCCTGCGCCGCGTCACGATTTATTGAACTAAATTATATGATTTGATTTTTAACCTTTGGCCAGGTGAGTGTGTTAAGGGTAGTGTATGCTAAAGCCAACTCATTCACCGCCTACTTAGTGGTGGGATCTGTAACTATAATATTAATAATGCTGGACAATTCACACAGCATTATCTAGTTCCAAGCTAAGCAGAGCTTGTGTTATGGGTACTAGATAACTGATATACATCATACAATAAACTACATAGATGGATATTTTTTTAATTATATATAGAAAACATCCAGAACGCCCTGAACAAATATCTGCAGATTGTACACACATTTGTCCAGAGGCGGGAATCGAACCCGCAACCTCCTGCGTCGCAGGCGGACCTTTGCCATCCGCGCCGTTTGGAGTGGGTGCCGGTGAACTATGATTGTTTTGTGCTACTAAGATTTCTGCCTTCTCAACTGCGACGCAATGCGGGAATTCTCTGGGGCCTAATCCCATTTTTTAAACAAATGCTATAATGGCGACATACAAGATAGATAAATGATAAATGATAAATGATATATGAATTTATTACTGTGGAACTAGGTGGTAATGTTTACATTGGTCTTATGTCAATCTATAGCATCTCTAGTCTACCATGGTCAGGTTTACAGCGGTTACATGCAAAATAAGAACTTAACAGATATAAAATAAGCTAAAGTTATACAAATGATGAACAAAAATGTAGAGTAAGTCAACAGTAAAATAAGAATGTCATGAATTAAGTTAATGATGTATTTTAATGCATTTCATTGATAAAAATATAAATTAATGTCGAAAGTAAATAATAAGAGTATTCATAATTACAATTTGTCATTTAAAAATTCATTAGTCGTATAATATGCTTTCTCCTCCAACAATTTGTTTAATTTATTTTTAAATGCAATCAAAGTACCTTCGGAGCGTATCGACAGAGGGATTTTGTTGTAGATACTGGGCGCCATGCCAAACACACTCTTTCTAAATAAGGCGGTTTTACATGAGTGAGAACGTAGGGTCACGGCGAGTGTCAACCGGATAAAGGTCAAATCGATCTAGATTTGTTCGAACAAAGATTCCAACTTCGTATATGTACAGGGAAGCAAGAGAAAGGATTTTCCACCGTTTAAAAACACCCTTGCACGTGTCGGTCTGTCTTAGGTCAAACATTGCTCTAATGCATCTCTTCTGAGCTCTAAATACGTTCTCTTTATTTGTTGAGTTTCCCCAGAATATGACACCATATCTCAATAATGACGCGGTATGCCCATAATATGCTGAAAGCAAAGCTGTGGTGTTTACTATTTTACTGAGTTTAAATAGAGATTTACTAATTAAATTTTTTTGGTATACTTTTACCATAAGATCTCTATGACTTATGTAATAGCGTGTCAATATGTGGTGAGGCATATAATATGGCAAAAAAACAAAAAAATATCGTGTTAGAAGAATACCAAAAGCTGTCAATGGCAGTGATTGTTACGAGATCATAAAGCGATAATATTGTCATAGTGAGGCGATTGTGTTAGTGGAATCAGGCCCCTGATGGAATGCACGCCTACCGCCAGTTTTTGTATAACCTGCGAGAATAAAGTGTAAGTGTAAGTGTAAGTGTAAGTGTAAGTGTAAGTGTAAGTGTAAGTGTAAGTGTAAGTGTAAGTGTAAGTGTAAGTGTAAGTGTAAGTGTAAGTGTAAGTGTAAGTGTAAGTGTAAGTGTAAGTGTAAGTGTAAGTGTAAGTGTAAGTGTAAGTGTAAGTGTAAGTGTAAGTGTAAGTGTAAGTGTAAGTGTAAGTGTAAGTGTAAGTGTAAGTGTAAGTGTAAGTGTAAGTGTAAGTGTAAGTGTAAGTGTAAGTGTAAGTGTAAGTGTAAGTGTAAGTGTAAGTGTAAGTGTAAGTGTAAGTGTAAGTGTAAGTGTAAGTGTAAGTGTAAGTGTAAGTGTAAGTGTAAGTGTAAGTGTAAGTGTAAGTGTAAGTGTAAGTGTAAGTGTAAGTGTAAGTGTAAGTGTAAGTGTAAGTGTAAGTGTAAGTGTAAGTGTAAGTGTAAGTGTAAGTGTAAGTGTAAGTGTAAGTGTAAGTGTAAGTGTAAGTGTAAGTGTAAGTGTAAGTGTAAGTGTAAGTGTAAGTGTAAGTGTAAGTGTAAGTGTAAGTGTAAGTGTAAGTGTAAGTGTAAGTGTAAGTGTAAGTGTAAGTGTAAGTGTAAGTGTAAGTGTAAGTGTAAGTGTAAGTGTAAGTGTAAGTGTAAGTGTAAGTGTAAGTGTAAGTGTAAGTGTAAGATGAATAGGTCTGTGTCCCATGCAAAGTGAGCGGGACAGCTTTAGAGATAACGTTATTCTCAATCCCTTTCTTTATGTACGCAGGTTATACCACAAATATTTGTAGATGCACCTGCAGACTGATTACGGTAAAATCTCTCATCCAATATTTGACTTGTTTTGCGTAATTATACTCCTGGTCTGGTATAATTGTTAATTTCGTCTGTTGTAGATAGGAAATTACAATATACTAGCTACGCCCCGCGGCTTTGCACGCCTATTCCACGGGAACTGATTCATGGGATAAAAGTACCCTATGTGTTATTCCAACCTAGAACTACCTATGCAAAATTTCAGCCCGATCCGTTTAGTTGTTTTTGCGTAAAAGAGCAACAAACAAACAGACAGGTTAACAAACTTTCGTGTTTATAATATTAGTAGGATAGATGGTCGCTATGTGATAGCGATTAGGTATATTAGTTTACAATCTGTTTAGCTGTAGATATCATCATATTATTGTACTAAATACTGTTTAGTAGACCGTGGCCTTACTGCCAGGTGTGATTTACCAGACGTACGAATGAGAAATAATTATAAGTTATTGTTTCTACAGAGGGGCATTGGAGGTTAAGCGATGTTAAAAACTGATTTCTTAACGGTTTATTAATTCCTACTAAATTTCTACTAATGGTTTAGGATGCCATCCCACTGGCGATTTGGGATTTGCGAGCGATTTCATTTTCATTTGAAATCGCTCGCAAATCGCCAGCAGCGAGCATGCCGCGACGACGACGCCAGCATGCAGTGAGCGTGCCGCGACGACGCCGAGGGCTTGACGACGACGTGCGAAAAAATATCCACCTATGTATTGATATCTATGTAATATCTATCTAATTTATTGTGATGAGTCATTAGGCCCGTATTATAAAAGCCGGCTCAGTCATCGAGTTATGCTTGAGTAACGCTATTCTATTCCATAAGCGTCACTCAAGCATAGACCGATGACTGAGCAAGGTTCCATAATACGGGCCTATCATCTAGTACCCATAAAACAAGCTCTGCTTAGGTAGGACTTGATGATACTGAATTGTCGACGGAATTGTCCCGCATTAAAAACTTGTGCACATGATGTAATTATTTTCTGTTAATTATTAACTATTATTTCTTTTTATATGTTAATTAAAATAATTTAATCTAATGAGGTAAGTACGCAATTGTCGACGATAAAAATTTTAGTGTTCAGTTCACACTTAGATAGTTTATTATGATTCTATTAGCGAATGTCTATTATTAGCTTTCTATTACTATTTAAATTTCTATTGTTGTTAGTTAAGCTAGATGGCAACTGATGAAATTAAAAATTATTAATAATATATCGAATAACAAATACCAATATCGCAAGTTTTGCTTTCTTTGGGATACATGATGTTATATGAACTGTCTAGCATTATTTATTAATTGTATTTAATAGTATAAAAACATAACATGGTTTAATCAAAAGATTATCTACTTCTACCTAATTAACCCTCGCAAAGGGACGGTCAGTTAGCGGTAAGTGCGTGACGTGTTATATATTAGCGCAATTGAGGGTTGATGCTAGATAAAATGCTTTCTCACGGTTGTGATTTGACTTTGAGTGCATGTAAGTTACCTATACAGGGGGTGCCAGGTAACGAGTTTATACTACACCCAAAAAATCAATATCTTTCCTAATCTCTATAGTTTGCAGAGCGATCCATTTGAAATCAACGCATGTTCTTTGATATAATACCGCATATTTCTGTTTATATAGTAGATAATATTCATTGCATAGTAATATTTCTAGTCACACGTGTTTGACATTCCTAAATCCTAAGTTTAGCTAATTCTAAAACAACAGAATCGACACCAAAAGTCCAAAGTCCAAGTCACTGTAGCCGAAAACAACTAGATTGAAATATTTTCAGAGTATGTCAGTGTGTGAGTAGGTCCGAATTGCATGTCATGTCAATCATCTGTTGGTGTTCAATAAACATAAAAAACATTGGTTCAGATTTAAATTAAAATCCGTTGAAAAGCAATACTCAAAATAAAATAAAGCATTGGAGCGATAGGACCTAATCAAAAGTTTGGCGCACTCTATTCACGCTGCTGCTGTCAAAGCAATAATACTTTTTTCAGTAGCCTTTGAAAACATGTTGCGTGTGGACTGGCCGCTTGTAACGAGGTAGGCATAATTGACCAGCTCACCAATATCGGAATGAAACAGAAAAAAACGAATAAGGTAACTTTATGAACGTCTGTTTTGAGTCCGATTGTAAGGCTAATGCATTTAGCCGACGACGCGACGCGACGACGGCGCCGTTCGCTTTTGCGGAAATTACAGCGAAATTACAGTCTATTTTCGATATTTAGGTTAGGATTAATCGATATCGGCTGGAATATAAATCTATCCTTTAGGCCTTGTTTACGGAGACGCGGCGAGTGCAGTGGTGCGTGGACCGGCCTGCACTGAATAAAAACATATGGCGTTGGTAGAATGCGTTTACGAAGAAGCGATTTTACGCGATTGCACGCGGCGGCTACCACATCTTGCGACAGGAGCTCTATCTTCAGGCGCGTGATGTTTATTACTAAACACCACCGACCATTGCCATATGTTTGTGTTTAAGCGATGGCGGGCCGCTGCACGCGCGCTTTTGCTCTGTAATCGTAGCCAAACGCCCAACGCGCCGCTCAACGCTTGCGTCTCGCTTTACGAGGCCTCAGTATTTTGCGTTGATTTAACTACAACCCTATTTACACACAATTGACCACTTTTACAACCAAATTTTCCGTATACACAGCTTTCACCAAAATAGTAATAGTTGCCAAGGTTACCTCCTTTGTAATTTCTTACCCGAATTCGCCAGCCGACTGCTTGTCGGACCAAACATCTGATATGGATCTGTAATAAAAAATCACTGTTAGTTTGACCTTATTTATAAAACTAATAAAATCATGAAGTCAATTTCAATGAAAATTTAACGGTTGTTCGTGCCGTGGGCAACCGTAGGGTTAATATCGTAACTGGTAAGAAAATGACTCTCTTTGTAACCTAGTTTCGTCAGTAACTACATTTATAAAAGGGTCTTTTTGTAACAGGGTTTCGAACCAAATATTCTTTGAGAATATCATGATTACTTGACAAATGAGCAGATTGCTTTGGTGTTGCCCTGTGCCGCCCAAATCATTATAAAATATAATGATTGGACATAGGGAAGAGGCAGGAAGTCTATCAAAAGGTTAACGCTATCAGGGCAATCATGGGGCCGGTTTTAACAAAGCTTAAACTTAGGTTAGCCGTAACAAGTACTACTTTTTTTTTTTTTACCTAGGTACTTACGCAGTTTCGTTTAGGAGCGTACACTAAAAAAACCTTATGTTAAACAAGTTTTTTATTTTTTAAATATTGGATGGGGTTATTGGATAAAGATATCTAACACAAAATAATACAAACTAGAAAACAATATTGCTCTCTAAATGATAGGTAGTAACAATATGCGAAAATATTTTTAGCATTTACAAATCTGAAAATCTGATGATGCCTGCCGAAATCCCGGGACGTTGGGGTTCTTTCAAGTCAAACTTCGTCTTCGACATTCAGAATTCGTTAAACTATTAGTGTGTTAAGTGTTTATAAATTTTGAATATTGAATAGGTAGCCGCCAATTCTAGGAGGCACTCGTAGCTCCGAGTACATTTTACAATCACTGTAATGTGGTCAAATCGTCGCACAACGGAAACGAACCAGTCGAATATTGAAAATGGGTTTTCCTGTCCTAAATCTTAGTAGCCCAGCAAGGGCGCATTTTCTTTCCCAGCACTAGATCACTCAAGACATATCATAGATAGCGTTGTCATGGCAACAAAGCTACAACACTGGACGAAAAAACCCGATACACCGCATAGATTGCATTTTAAGTAGCGTATTAAACGAGCGACTGCAGGAGTTTTGCATAGATAGCGGTGCCTGTCGTCGTTTACAAATACTTGTTGATACCGAGTCAGGTGAAGTTTTAGAGCACTTGGAGTTTTATCTGTTCTGTAGACTTTCGAGGTGATTGCGCGTTTCACGCCACGGGTTCCAGAATATCATCAAGCAAAAGCAGCTATGGGATACGACCCGACCAAAGTTCACGTGAAACTCAGTTAACGGCGTGTGAACTGAGGGATGGGATAAATCATCTCTCACCAGTATGCGACATCCAAAGCATCGATTGGTTTTAAATTTGGTTGGAAACAGGCTGTCTTATAATCTTGGAAATTTCTTTATTACGGACATCGATCAAGGTTTTCGCCGGCACGCGAAATAACAGGATGACGACAATAATAACCAATAGTAAATATTCAGTTACTATCTCATAGATCAGAATTTTACAGCAAAACATACCGAGGCGATTGATATGTTTCTACGTGTCTATCTCAAAAACGTTGTCAACTCAATCAAAACTTGACCAAAAAGTGAGTTTTTACCCATCATCGTTCACCTCATGTAACCTGGATGAACCGTTGAAGGTTTTTTTTTACAACGGCTCACCTCTGAGATTAATCTTGAACGCGCCTAACTTTAATAAATGGCAGTAGAGTCTGTTCCAAAAGAGAAGAGTCGTGGGAATTGAGGGCGTTCGTGTGCCAATTGACAACTTTTGTTGCGTTGACAACACTGCTCAGTCATTGTGACTAAGTTCACCGTAACGCCACGACTCTTCATTTTGAACAGATTCTACACCTTAGAAATTTGGTACTGGCCGTTTAATATCTATCACTTTTCTAAAATGATATAATAAATACCGTTGAAATACTCGGACGAAATCCAACAGACATTTTTCTATTCAAAACTAACATTCCCAACCCTCGTATGTGAATCCCACAGCTCTGATCGAATACTGTACGGAGTGTTGACTGAGTTTTAATAAAAACCAGATGTTTCCAATTTTTTACCGACTTCAAATAAGGCGAAGGTTCTCAATTGGACCTGTTTTTTTAAACGTTTGTTACCTCTGAACTTCTGACTGGGTGATCCGATTTTCAAGATTATGTTTTTATTTGAAAGTTGGTGCTTTCCGTGTGCTCCCATTTTATTTTGATCCAGTTCTGATACTGGCATCCATGATAAAAGCATATAATTGAAGTTTGCTTATAATTTTTTAAAACAAACTCTTTTTCAAATTATTCATACAGATATTTATCCTACCTACGAGTAAGTTATTGTTTATAGTCAGACAAAGTTACAATCAAATAATAGAAACATATTAGAACTGGTATTTACAATTGTAACAATTGAGTTAACTGCAGACTGTTGTAAACAATGTATTGGTAGTTCAACGGATCCATTATCAATACCAGTTGGAAGAGTCCCCAAGACGCTGGCTGCATTAAGTTAGAAGTAAGATTCCAAAAGTACCTCAACAGCTCATTATGGGTCCACTGCTGGACGCAGACCTCTCAATGTATTTAAAGTTCCTATGTATCCTATACTAGCAACACCTCGCGGTATCACCCGCGTTGTTCTCATTCCCGTGGAAATTCCGGGATAAAATATATCCTCGGTCACTCCCTGAAAAGTAAGCTTTTTAATGATGAAAGATTTTTTTTAATCAGCCCATTACTTTCAGAGTCTATTCAATAGAAATAAACAATCAAATCTTTCCTCTTTATAATATCATAGTATTGATATTACTCATAACACAAGCATTGCTTATTAGTTGCGTGGATTTTCAAGCATTATTTATTTATAACCTACCGTTATAAATATCTACCTATACCTAAGTAGGGTATAAGGTCAAATACAGACCCCACTAAGTTTAATAGGTATAATCGCCCGAACTTTGAACCATAAAAAATCACCCCCATAATTTTATGCAGTCAGTAGTGGCTATGCAAATTACGGTAATAATTCCGGTGGTACATTCAAATTGAAACAAAAGCGCCCCCTAACGACAATTCTCGCCTTTTGTTAATATTAAAATAAAATAGTAATTCTGAACGACACTTAAGTTGGCTCTTGGACTATAAAGGGAAACCGTGACTAATTTTCGACCCCCAAGTCATTAATAATGACGTCATTTGACACAAAACGTGCAGTGATTTGGTTTGATTAATCTGTGCCATGAATAATATCATATAAAACTTGACGATTGTTTACCTGGTCTTTGATTTTTTGTATTTTATGTCTTGAACCCTGAAGATGTTGGGTAATTCTTTGCTGATATGGAATCCCGAGCAGTGAGCTGGCTTAGAATTTGCACCACCCAAACTCATTCCGCGGGTATCGTAAGAGGCGGCGACTAAGGAATATCCACCGGCGGCGAGGAGGGCAGAGTAAGGAAGAGGCCTGCGTCCAGCAGTGGACGAATATAGGCTGTTGATGGAATCCCGATGACGTATAAGTTATAAAGCTAGTCAGTTGGGAACTACTCTTACCGTTGATCGTTTTTCTTGTTAAATTATTACGAAAATTTCTTATTATTTTTTTCATAGTGGTACGAAATTAAACCGCCCGTGATGGTGAGTCAAATCAAATGGACCCCTCTAAAGCATTTTGAGATCGTTGCGTTATTCAGGGTTAACTGGCTATGCGGTACATACAAACAGCCCATCAGAATGACGTACCAACCAGTCCAGGATAGCGAAATAGTGCGTAGGTCTACTGGCCTTAAAACATAAAATACTGTCTAAAATAGTGAACAAAAACAAATTAACTTAGCAAATGCCAATCGCTTGCAATAACAACGGTTTAAAAATTTCAAATGAAAGTTGCCACATTTTCACTTTGAACATTTTTATAGCTGGTTGCTCTATTTTTTCCAAGAATGTCTACATTATTTATTGTAAAACCTATAGCATTTGACATTCGCGTGTAAACGCCTCGAGAAATCTACAAAATGTTCGTTTAATACGAAAAACAGCGAGCCATTGCCTCGCTTTTGTACATTACCGACATTGACATTGGGAATTTACATAAAGCAATGTTTCACATTTTTCAAGTCGGCTTACTTATTATTTTGTGTGAAGTCAAAGTGTTCACGTAAGCTGTAGTTTGCAACACGCTAGGAAAGTGGAAAAACAGAAATAGTGATAAACTTCGAGTAACGAGTTCATAGTTATAGTGAAAGGAAAAACAGTTACCTATTCAGTTATCAAGATAATAATAATAATAATGTTAGACAATTTACACAGCATTATCTAGCCCCAAGCTAAGTATACATTAGTGTACATTTATTGTATATACGTAGATAAAATCAAAAAAATATTTCCGTATATACAATAAATGTACACTAAGAAAAGGTCAAATTACAAAATTAAACACTGACAAGGAAATTAAGTGATATTTTTGATTTCTGTCGCTACGGTACGTAGACTAAAGTAAAGAAGCGACGATGAAACCTTTACTCTGTTAGTTGTTATTTCTTGAGTTGGAGTAAAACCCACCCCAAGCTTTTTTTCCCTAAGATAATCTGATAACTATAGAGATATTTTACTTTCAAGCTATCGTGCTACTATATATTATATATTAGAACATTGTGTTGATTGCTACGAAGAAGTAACGCCATCCTAGTATGGATATACAGGGTGGATTTATTTTATTTATTTATTATGAGACGGACATTAAGGACAGCTACCTTAACTATTAAAGTTGTAGGAAAACGTTCACTAGAGACCATCAATAACTTTTTGAAATATTCTGAACAGCATTAACAGAGTCTGGAAAAAATGAACAGTTAGCCAGAAAATGGTAAATTTACACAAAAACTTTATTTTGTGCCATTCTACCCTGTTTCTGTTAAGGATCAAAAAGATGTCCCTCGTTAAGGGATGAAACGTTGGTGTTCTTCCAACACAAATAAGGTTCGTAGTTAACCCGTTTACATCCGTAATGAATGCCCTTCTTGGCGAATTTCGGCCATGGCGGCCAGTCTTAAAGAAGGTATAAGTAATATCTTAAATATCACGGTTGTTGAGATGTAGATTTACAGGTTTTTTTATTATCAAAAATTTCGCTTTGATAAAGATCTACCAATTGCATTCTGATTTTATAAAGAGGAGATTTATTCTGATTTGATAAAGATCGTCCAATTGCAAATAAACGTGTTTCGTCCACCACGCGGTTCGTCCAATAATCGTTTTGTCCAACAGGCGTTTCGTCCAATAAGCGGCTTGTCAAGAAGCCATACGCAGTTCATCCAATTCTTACTTATCCATCCATTTCAAAAGAACCTTTATTTCAACACAATCGGACGGACACTATTCACACACTTTACACTCATAAAAAGCGAAAATTGTGATTCGTGAAAGTTTGGTCAGATGTTTGCATGGATGTTTGTTACCTCTTCATATCAAAAACTACTCAATGAAACGGGACAAAATTTTGCTTAAATGTAGTTCTAGACCTAAAATATCATGTGTGGATTACGTTATCCAACGGGGAAATAATTAAATAAGCTTCCGCAGGCGTTTAACGAAACGCCTGCGGAAGCTTATTTAATTATTTAATCCAATCAAGTTATTTAAACTCGAGACACTAATAGCTACAGAATCTTCAATCTCTCAGCCGACAAAGCAGGCCAATTAGCATGAAAGAGCTTGTCAATCCAAAAGAGAGATGGCTTACATCGGTGACTAAGCAGAAAAAGTCGCGAGTCAAAAACATGTAATGGCTGTTAAATCGAGGGTGGCTAAATGGCCGCTGGGGGGCGCGGCGCGATGCTATCGATATTATGATGGATGAGTGGTGTTCGCTCCAAAGCCCCGAGTTAGGTGTAGGCTTGAAAGGGCCGTGATAAAAAAACCTGTAAACTAAATCGACGTGTGGTGCCATAGAATTTGCACCACATTAACTCTAGCGGATGTCGTAAGGCGACTAAGGAATATCTACCGATTATGGGATGAGATCCTAGCCGATAAAGGCGCTTATCAGGCCTGCGTCCAGCAGTGGAGTGGAGACCTAGGCTGTTGAGGGTGAGGTTGAAAGCGCTCCTCTGTGAAGCTTTGCCACCTTCAAAATTTGAAGGTGGAAAAGTGATCAAAAGGTAGATTTGTGCCCCCCATAAATTCCAATCCTTTAGAGGTGATCGCGTATCGACCAAACCACTACTGATTTGATAAAGATCGTTCAATTGCAAATAAACGTGTTTCGTCCACCACGCGGTTCATCCAATAATCGTTTTGTCCAACAAGCGTTTCGTCCAACAAGCGGCTTGTCAAGAATCCATACGCAGTTCGTCCAACTGTTACTAAGTACCTTTACTTTAGAATCATCCAAAATAGTTTGCTTATAATAATTATTGTTTCATGATTGGCGCACGGCACAATTTTGTTAATATTATATTGTCTGTCATAGTTAAGTTATTTTATAGTATGTATTGTATTGTATATTTAAGTACTACGCCACCGTCTCTACGTGTACAGCTGTTTCTTGTCCATCCCAAGGTTGTCTGGAAGAGCCGAGAGGCCGCCCATTGTGCAACTCTTTCTTTTTCCTGTGCCGACATAGCTCGCCAGCCACTCGCCAGACACGCTAGTTTACGTTTAGCCATTTGTTACTGTAAATTGTATTTATAGCCTACGAGTTAGGGTTTATAATGCTGTGACGTAACAGTAGGGCAAGCAAGGGGGTTGTTGTCTAGTAAAACAGTTAATAATAGGCTTTTTTTAAAACTAACTTACGACTTTAATTTTATGGTTTTCTTATGGATGCCAAATCAAAATGACGGATACGGATCTACTAACAAACTATGGATCAAGTTATCTGAAATAAGTTTTTTTTTACCATCGAAGGTGTTTCGCAGAATTGTTACTAAATATTTTCATCCTTATATTTTGAGAATTTTAATTTATTTTAAATTTATAAATTTGTATTTTGTAGTATGTAATAATGTAATACAGTTTAGTTATATCAATAAATTATACTCGACTATTCGAGAGACGTAAAGTTTTCCCATATAGTCCAGTCTTTTTAGTAAGTTCACCTCGGAATTTGAGATACCCAGCTGTAAGTCTGTAAATACTTGTATATCGACACCCTAAAAGTTTTCTCAGACCTACATATGGTAGGGTGTGCGCAACTATTAAATTTCAAGGTCAAAGGTAACAAAAAATCGGTTTTTTGTAAATATCTCATTTATGGGTTTTATGCTATTTGTATATATGATTAATATTGTAGCACACAAAATTCTCTACAAATTTTGTTTAAATTCTTTTTTTAAACGGTGAACCGTTTTCGAGATAGAGGGCGGAGAATGCGAGGTCACAGCATCACTTCAGGTCAACCGGTGCTCCGGTCGAAAACGCCATAATAATATAATATATAGTGGATGAACTATCAATAAATCAATGATTATAAATATTTGCCAATTTTTATTAACTATTATATTATACTAGCTGCGCCCCGCGGCTTCTCTCGCGTTGTTCCTATGGAAACATTTAAAGGTGATTTAAGCTTAAATGACTGGACTAATAGGTTCACATGATTATTATTATGGGCTGGTTCTGTTTCCAACCGATTTTAAAAGGCCTCACGTGTCAAAAGACTGTCTTTCTAAATAACATCATTTAATACAGCTCATAACAGCACAGCAAAGACCGTGGCCTGGATGTTACGAAGAAGAGACTTCCGTTCGCGTTTCCAGCCGGTAAAAACGATCCACTTGTATAAAAGTGAACTCTATGACACACAGCATAGGGCCTACGTTGGATAAATGACGTCCAGACAGAATGCATTGAGAGGGCGTAGAGGCGACATCATTATTTTACGCGAGCTGGCAATTTCAATCAGTTCCGTTCGTTGCAATTTGGAGTTCATTTGGGGCTTGGTATTTGGCTTTTAATTGTCAATAGACTATTTTGTACATCATTTACACGATTGATACTTTCTAGTGTGTTAGTCATAACATGGAACTAGATGAGGACATTTCTAGATGTGGTAATTTTGTTTGGTGGACATTATTAATAGTGGTAATTTTTGATTGTGGCCTCGATCCGCATAAACTGTTTGAAGTTCGAGCTGAAATTTTGCATACAGGTACTCCTAACCCTGGAATCAAACATAGACTTTATATACTTTTTATTCCATAAATCAGTTCCCGTGTGATATTGATCACCTTTAAACGTTTCCATAGAAAACGCGTGCGAAACCGCGGGGCGCAGTTAGTTAATATGATAATTCGAAAAAAAAGATAGGTAAGATAGGCTTTAAGATAGGTAGGTACTTTGTCTGAGACGACCATTGCTCAAATGGTTTTAACTGGTCTATTCGAGCTTGTCCTTATAGCATTTCAACCAATGATTAAAATCGTTAGATGCGCCGCTACGCCCAAAAACTGTGGCATTTTCTTTGAATGCCACTCACATTCAAAGAAAATTCCACAGTTTTAACAAAATGCAGACGCACGCACACTATAATAATATATAGCCTTTTATTCAGATACTACTTAATTAATACAATATTTTAAAACTCGAAATACATATAAACTTAAAAAATTATTATAGAATTTGCTGCTTGCTTGTTTTCTGTATATCTGTCTGCCAATCGGCAAAGGCCTCCTCCAACCTTTTCCATTCTGGCCTTTCTTCAGCCACTCTGTTCCACGTAACTCCTGCCACTTATTTATATCACCATCCCACCTTTTTTGGGGTCTTCCTGTTTTCCTTTTACCACTCCGCACACTATACTTAGATTAAATTAGTGTTTTTGTCAATAAACCTAACTATTATTATTGCTTTTTATTTTGCAATCACATACTTTTACCTATCAACCGGTAAAATAACACGAAAACAAGATAAAATGGTTAAGGTGGTCAAGGGGTAAAATGGATCCCTGCATCAGCATGTGCCCAAACCCAATACCATGTTGATTTTCAGGCAACAGGCGATTTCGATGCGATTGAGAAAATCGTGCCATTGTCCTCCTTAGTGTGTGACAACGGGAACAAAAAAAACAATTTCGATTTCATAATACTCACGGTATTATGCAAAATATTTTCTACAAATACAATCTTCTGCTAAGGATTCCAGTTTACCTGATCCACAAACTAAGTTATATCCCGCGAACATCCAAAATGGAATTGTCAAAAGTGATTACGATTTCGATTTAGAGACAAATTGGTGGGACGGCTGATGCGCTGCTTCTGTACACCGCTCGCCATGACGCTGTGGGGGCGCATTAAGGACGTAATCAGGGGCATTATATTAAAAGTCTGTACCACTGTAGTCAAGTACCGAATCACATTTTAGCCAGTTCAAATGATTGTGCAACCGGCCTAACTAAACATTGAACGTTAACAAGGCAGATGTAGAGTTGACTATGAACTAATTTCGATAATAAAACAAAATATTGATCAAACTGGGATCATAATTGTGATGGAATCAGAATCAATCACATGTTAAAACTTTTTAATCCATCATTAATACCAAGGTTATTTATAACGGGATATTTACCATGATTAGAGTTTTGAGCTTTCCAATATTTCGGCACAGTTTCATGCGCCATGATTACGGAATGGAATGATCATCAATCAAATGTAAGAGACGTGTGGCACTCGGGGACTGCCGCGGTAAAGCTGTTGCAATTAAAAGTTCTGCTATTCATCGATAGATGGCAAAACTAAGTATCACCGCTGTGCCGGTCGGAGTGGGGGGTGTTAGGTTATTTTCGTTACGGACTTGCTGGATTCGGTCTCCACGCTCAAGGCCCGCGATAGAAGCTATGCAATAGCTTAAAAACGAGATAGGTTACATACTAATTATAGTCCTACCTATCATACAAGCGCTTTATTTATTTCAGCTTTTACTGTTTTGTGAATGTTGAATGTTAATATAGCCCTCGCATTCCGTAGCCTTATTACGTCCCTGGTTATTTTATAAATTGCGTTTCTATGATTGTTCGTGTGATTTGATCCAAGCCGTATGATTCTCGTTACGTGGAAGCGACTGGGAGTTTTTTGTTTCCTGAAGATAATTTGTTCAAATATCTATTTTCTATTCAGGGTGCGGGTTGATTATTTTTTTTAAGGTCTTCGTCGTTTTTTACTATAGACTACATACCGAAGCAACCGAAATCAAAAATACCACTTTATAATTATGATATAATTTGACCTTTTCTCAGTGAAAAAATAAGCATTTTTGAATTTTGAATTTAGTCTTCGGTTATCATTGAAAACACATATGTACTTCATCTACAGTCTGTCTGTCTATATATCTATATGTTACCATTTCGACGGCTGGACGGCTCAGTGAATCGAGGGTTTTTTTTTAGAAAGTACTGTTGACCGCAGATGGCCATGACACCTTTACCGGACTTTAGGCGAGCGCATAGGGCGCCCAGGTTGGGGCGAAACCCAGAAGGGCTACCGCTTAGGTGCGAGCCTCGGCCTGGGATGTCGCCTGATGACAGAAGAGGAAATTGTCGTTTCGCGGGTGCACGAATTATGCACGTATGGGCGGAAGCGGGGAATTCCTCGATGCGGCGGGCTCAGTTTTTAATCGTCGACTGTGTAGTGTGCGGAAACGAATCGGTTACCGTCACCTTCTAGCCCAAGAGCCCACGACGGCCAGAAATACGTTATTTTATAAAAGCTGAAAGTTTATCTGTGTATGCCTCCAACAATCGAAACTCTATAGTCACGGGTCGTTCTTACCTGTTTTGGAGGCACAGAGAAACTTTCAGCTTTTGTAAAATAACGTATTTCTGGCCGTCGTGGGCTCTTGCTCTATATATAGCGGTGATTGGGCCAGGGGGTCAGCGGGAACGTATCTCGGCCACGGAGGAGAGGCAAGGAAGAAAATGGTATTCCGGGGACGAACATAGGCTACTTACAAAGCGCGTATAAAGCCACAGACTAAAATAGAGAAAAACGGTTAATGGGATATCTGTCATGATTATTTCCGGGTTTGAGCATCACGTAAGAGAGAGATTTCAACGCTTCTACTCGCTCCTATCCGCTCAAATATTATTTTGATCGCTCAGTCCTTTGACTATTGATTGGGGAAATACAAGTACCTATGCAGTTTACTCTGCGAGTTAAAATGGGTCAAGGAGATCGAAATGGGACGCCATAATACCTCAAACTACTATACAGCACAGCGAATAAGGTTTGTTATTTTTTTTTGACGTGCACAGCCATAATCCTCTTACCACAAATCATCTGATGGTAGGTGACGACTATTAAAAACGAAATCGAAGTTCCCGATTCGTTTTTATCTTATTTATTAGTTTCGATAAAATCCACAGCCCTTGCTTAATAAACAAACATGTTTTTTTTTATAAAAACTTACGGCCAAAAACGGATTTACTAATTGTACAAATCTTATGCAAACGACATAAGAGTTGGTTTTGCATGATAACGAAAATAAAAATTCGATTTTCCTTTTGTGAGTAGGCCCCTGGTCTCGACAGAGTCGAGACTCAAGTCCATAGAGTACCTACCGAGGCTCGCCGGGCATTCAAAAATATACCAAAGCGTCGTCTGGTCAAAGGTAACATACAGCCAACGCCTTGGGGACGCTTTGGATTGGTATTCATATGCATTAGTTGAGCTACGTCTTGATTGTTTGCAACAGCCTGCAGTTAGCTCAACTGTTTCAATTCATAGTAGCTATAATAACGAGTTCTATTGTACTATATACACTATCGTAGTTTGACGAATTCATTACGGATGTAAGCGAAACGTTGGTGTTCTTCCAACACAAATAAGGTTCGTAGTTAACCCGCTTACATCCGTAATGAGATTTCTAGGAATCAATCACTTTAAAAGCTCTGCGTTTATTAATCCATAATCGGCAAAAAAACCACACAGCACAAAACGTGCGTGGAGAAGCTTTTTAAATTCGATATCTTTTTTTACAGTGACAAAAAGGCTTTAAACCAGTGGCCCGGGAGCCGTCTGTCATGTAATCCGATTGATGCCGTCAAACTCATCTAAATTTTACGAGTTAAAACCCATATTTGAATGAAACTTTTTAAACTGTTCTGCGGCTACCCGTTCAGTAGGTAGGGCAAGCACAGGGATTTTTGTCCAGGGTAAAACAGAGAAAGTAACGTCACTGTCATCTAATGCGTAAGCTATTTAAAGTAAAGTAAAAGTAAAATTGTATTATTTTGTAATCTTGTAGCAATTTTATGTTTTATTTTAATCTTATATTAATGACGTCACTATTCTTTAATTAATGAAACATTGTAGGGGGAGCACAGCTGCCTTTATTACAGACTTTTAGTCTAGTTTAGGCAGCTGAGGCTAATACATAATTATTTTGAACAAGAATTCCTACTAGTGTGTTTTTTATATATAATTGCCAGACAAATTGTTATGTAATTATTTGTTATTATTCTTTTTGCAATGAACTATTCTATTCTATTCTATTTATTGACATATTATGTAGTGTTACAGACAGTATAAGTCCATAAGCTCCTGAACTATAGTTTAAGAACTGTGTTTCAGGAGCCAGTGGCTTCTCCAACGAATATTAAAAGATCCTTATGTCAAAGCAATATAATTAATATTATTATAACTAATCTTAATTGTAGGTACGGACGAAAATAGTATAATAGGAAAAGTTAAAAAATAAAATCTATATTATTATACTATATATTATACTATATTATTTCGAGCTTGTGCCTTCAAAACGACAATGTGAAGTTGAATTAATTTGAAATTAATTAATTCAACTTCACACATGAAGGTAATGCGATGTCGTCACTGTGTGTTCTACGTATACACTAGGGAACAATCCCCGTGCTTGGCGTACAGGTGTGCGAAACCCTTTACTTTCCCACAAGAACAATGACAGCTCGTTTATGGGAACAAGTGCCGGCACGGTTAAAGGGTTCTTAAGGTTCGCCCACACCTACGCGATCAAAACGACTGCGATGCGGCGGACTACCGCGCGGCCAAAGATATCGTGCGCGCGGCGGACGACCACTTTTACCCTCTTCTGGTCAAACGAGCTATGTCCGTTCTGATACTTTTTGCTACAACGTATCTTTGTGAGGCAGGGTTTTCGGCTCTGGTGTCGATAAAAACAAAAAATCGCAATCGATTTAATGTCAAAGATGACATGCTCTCATATGTATATTATCCATGTATGAATGTAAGCGGGTATACCGAATGTACGCGACGAAGTTTCGTCGCGCTGGTGTGGTCGAACCTTTAGCCCTCAGTAAGTTCACAATTGCCGCTTACAGGTACGCTAATTGTAGACTAACTTACTGGACAAGACATAAGGGGTTAGTTATGGGTGTACTTATTCACATATGGCTTCCGTTCCAGGTAAAATGGTTTTGTTTGACAACGGTCGTTAAGGCTTTATCAATTAAACATTTAAACGTTTGAGTCGCAGAAAAATATTTTTATTACTAGACTTAAAGATTTTCCAAAAGAGATTTTTGGAAAGAGGGTGTGACTTACGTGATACATCTATACTAATATTATACTCGAAAACCCGATGAAGTTTTTCTCATAATTTATGTATTACTAGCTGGACCCCGCGGCTTCGCATGCCTATCCCACGGGAACAGATTTTTGGGTTAAAAGTGGACGCAAAATTTCGGCCCGATCCGTTCTTGCGTGAAAGAGCACCAAACATACCTACAGATGTTAACAAACATTGGCGTTTGTAATATTAGAAGGATGTATTAGCTGTGTGGTGCTGGCTTAGAATTTGCACCACCGGATATCCACCGGAAGCGGGCAGCAGCTTCCCCTACAGAACAATTCTACCACCGTACTGCGATCCCCAACCCGCATTCCCAGCGTGGGGATTATGGGCATTACCCCACATTACATAAACGCAAACAAGGTGTTTATCAGGGGGAGGTTTGCATCCAGCTGTGGACCAATACAGGCTGTTGAGGTTAAGGACAGATCTAGAAAATATCTTAGTATTCGTTCCACGCAGCATTACATTAAAGATCTTAGTGAACAAGCACAGAGCAGGTGTCACTCCAAAGACCGGGCGCCAAGGGCTCTCAAGTTGTTTGGCACTGTATCGCAACGCTTTTACCCCTTCGCATTACGACTGATTGGACCGCCAAATGAACCTTACGATGTTAGCCTTTTCTACTCTAATTACGTACCATTACCAGCACTAATCTCTGCCACCACACGCGGCGGAAAACAACACCTTATTCGTTCGAAACATAGCACGTTTTCGACCAACGAGCTCGAGTAGAGCCACGAACATGCGTAGGGATGCGAGTTCTTTCGGCGAGAATACAAAATTGCGTGTGGTTATACGCGGTAAGGGATAGTAGTCGCTGTAGGGTCGGGTTTAGGTTGGTTTTGGATCGTGGGGGTGGAATGTGGGGCTGGAGGCTTGAACGAGTTAATGTGTATGGCACAAAGGACCAAATCACTGCCCTACGTGCGGCCGGCGGAGAGCGAATTTGTATTCCAATTATGACGCCGGCGGCGGCGAGACGCGCGCGATCGATACCGTCCGTCATATTTCTATTACTTGGAAATTGGAATTTTTCGTTATAATTAAACATTTTTGGGTCAAAATATTTTTCGAATAGCTTTTCCTAACTCTGTTTGCCTTGAGGTTTAATGTATTTAACCGACTTAAAATAAAGAACGAGGTTCTCAATTCGACTGTGTTTTTTTATGTTTGTTACCTCGGAACTTTTGTATGGATGGTCCGATTTTCATACTACTTTTGATGTTTGAAAGCTCGTGCTTTCCTTGTGGTCTCATTTTAATTTGGTCTAATTCTAACAATGCGATCCATGAAAAAACTATAGTTGAAGTCAATTATTATGCCATTTAACCTCAAAAACGCATTCAACTTTGGAAATAGTTATACTTAAGACTGCTCGGAATAATAAGTAATATATTTGTTAGCATCCAACCAAAGTTTTTTTAACAAATGAAACAATGCTTTTCTATACTAATTGCGACCAACCAGTTCCTAATTATTCGATACGAACCGCCCTAAAAGCGAACTGCGTAGGTAACAGTAAATACCTATCAACGTCGGAGCAGAACAAAGCGAAGATAGACAGTAAAGGCCATAAAATAATAATAAAGGGATAATTAATCGATTTTGCTGCATTACCAACCCTCGGAATAGGCGGGGTCGGACTGTCGGCGATAAAGAAAATGTCGAAGGTTTGATCCACTTTTGTTAGAAATGAATTTAGTCGGTGGTGATGATTTCTTGTAATAATAACCTAACCTTGGTCTCAGTTCAAGCGCCGTTTTCTAACAGAGTTTATGGAGGATTGAGAATAAAAGAATATTTGTATTAAGTCTTGCTAAATACTTTAAAATATACCTACAATAAATTTTAATGTGATCAGTGAAAAACCGTTCCTCTCTATTGTATTAAATGCCTTGTTTCCATGCATAGAGAATGTCCAAAAGCGATTAACAAACCCGGTGGAACAAATTGAATCAATCCCAGAGCGGGCCGTCGCCTATAGTTTGCTGCGTATCATGCCGTCTCGTCACTTGTTTATTTTGTTTCGTTTTGAACTCGGTTACCGGCTCACGCAGGTTAGTCTGTAACGATTTAGATCCAATTTCCATTCAATGTCGGAGGAAGCAGGCAATGCGCGCGCATCGCAGCTCGGATGTCTGTGGATGAAACGAAGTTTACAACTATGCTTCTGCTTTGAACAGGGATAGTTGTGTTAGTACACCCGTATTCAAGAACAATATCCTCTTACTCTCTCAGGTCTAACAGTGCACACGAACGGTAAGTATGGTTCTTTTGTATGGGAAAACTGTCAAAAATCTGTACCAACTTGGCTTGCTACCTTACATAAGTATTGTTATACTGTACGGGTGTTAGGAAACGTAACTGCACCGGAACAGAAAAGCCTTCGTCACTTGTCCGGTGAATATACGTTGTTGGAGTTTTTCATGGTTTCTAGTTATTTTGTTGGTATCTTGTCGTTTCCTGTTATTATTATCAGATTTTGTTCATTTTATAAATCTAAATATCTTAGACTTCATTCAGTAAAAAGTTTTTAAACTAGTTTAAGAATGACTTTTCCTGTGATTTGGGCCCAATTGGCCAAATTAGTACCCGCTAACAGTTCGTCCCTACAACATCTATGATTGCGGAGGATCCCCTTATTCAATAAAGCTCGCTTGTATTTTGACTTCTATTTGTTAAGAAGCTTGATTATTGGCTAGTAATTGTTTCGGGAGATCTTTCTTTAGGGAAACTTTTCGGAGTGATTTTTATTATTGACTGGTATTATTACCCTTGAAGTTGGTAGAGTTACGAAAATGGTAGAGTCTGCCACCTCTTAAGGAGATCACGCACCCGTCTGCGCCGTTTTCGCGGCAATCCATGAGCTTAGTTCCAACAGCATCCTGCAGGTCATTCCAGATCGCTTATGACCTGTCAGTAATGAAGGCCTTTTTGGGTCCTGGTCAAGTAGCAAGTCTATCTTGAAACAGCTTGATCGGAACACGAATAAAGGTCCTCAAACTTTCTAATTTTCATGTACTGTAAATTCCTTGTGTTAACTATAAATTACCATAGAGTTTAGGACAACTTACTAACAAATAATTAATTTGGTTTTAAAAAACTATAAACCAACTTCTTTTTAGTTTTGATTTATGGATTTCTTGAATCCCTCTGTCAGAACTGAACCAAATTAAAATGGGACCACACGGGAAGCTTTCATATGAATAAAGAATCATAAAAAATCGGACACCCAGTCAAAAGTTCTGAGATAAGAAACATAATAATAATAATAATAATAAAGTCGAATTGAGAAGCTCTTCCTTTTTTTGAAGTCGTTTAAAAATGGACCTAAATTGTTTTAATGAATGAATTATTATTATGAGAGGATTTTAGTAAAATTGGACGTGAAAAGGGGCGCTTTTATTTCACGCGCCGAAGTCATCGCATTTCCAAACCTTTGTAGGTTTGGAAATGCGATGACTTGAATGGCGCGTGCGACACGCGGACATGTGTGCGTTCAGCTTTATACATATTTGAGGAAACTACGGCAGTCGCCATACTAAGTCGATCAACACGAATTCTTTGCTAAATCTCACAAGGAAAGACAGCGAATATTTGCACATATTTGCGTAGAAAGTTGTGTGTATTTTTGGTTAGTAAGACCGTTTAAAGCAAAAACCATATGCCGAGTTCGACCTGACTAGAGTATAAATTCTATCCAAAGATTCAAGCAACCTTTGTTCCGAAACGTAGGCTGCTACGATTTTTGGTCATAGGTATTAATCCTAATAATATTATAAACGCGAAAGTTTGTAGACATGTATGTAAACAATGTTTGGTTACTCTTTCACGGAAAAACTACTACATTGTATCCCATAAATCAGTTCCCGTGGGATAGGCGTGAGAAGCCGGGGGCTCAGTTATTGAGAAATCAAGTGTTGAATGATAATGTTCTTTTCAATTATTTTCTTCTAGTTGAAGAATAATTAGTAATAGTATAGTAAATGCTTCTCAAAAAGAAGCTCTAAGTAGATTATTTTTCGACTCTACTACGGATAAAATGTCTAGAGAATGACTTTCTTTCTAGTTATTATGTAAATAGTAACTTTACTCATTTTATACTATACTATATTATACTCAGTCAGAGAAAAAGTCAATTGATCATGCACCGAAGAAATAAATAGCACTGTAGTTTCCAGACACATGATATCCGAATTCACCAGTCAGCTGTGGCAATAAAAGCAGTGGAATTAGCATCTTAATTTCACAGGTATTAAGTATTATTTGTTAATTTTAAATTGTATTGTGCACCTATCTATTTTATTCTGTAAATGTATCTAATTGTATATGGATCGTTGCTCTGTAATTAAAGCATATTGCTGTTATATTAATAGCTTAGACGTCAATCAGAACGGAGATCATTAGTAAAGTCATATTTGTAAACTAACTTATGCCGCGGCTTGGCACGCCATACTTGGTAAAAAAATGGCCCATATTATAATAAGTCCAGATCTATTTGTAGTCAAAATTTCTGCCCATTCTATTCAGTAGTTTCGTCTTCGTCTTCCGTCAAACATCTTCACGACACAAACTGTCGTAGTCGTTTTCCTTTATATAATATTATTGGCAGAATAGGCCCGACCTCGATTGTACAAAGTTGAAGCCGATTTTCTGAACTAAAAAAACAACGACCCTTCAATCGTGCTGCTGTTAAAAATAACATTGACAGTTCTCAGTTTTATCCCTTGTTTGCGCACCACGTTGTCGTCGACTGGGTGCGGTGATCAAATAATACCAACAGCTGTTTGCCTGTCACCTCTGCGTGCTTGTCAAACTTTATTGATGAAAGAGATAGGTACAGTGAAGATAGGGCGCTACAATGGGATGTAGGTAATACTGGTCTAACTGATCTGATAGGTACTGGTATTATGCAAATAATTTTAGCTGTTCCACTGAGTGAGTGAGTAGGTTAGGCGCCATTCGACGTTTGTGACTTAGGAATTTGTTACGTTTGGTTCTTTTGGTATTTGGTATGTTGTTGGTATTTTGATGGTTTTTATAGTTAGGTAAGGTTCTTGTTACACCTTGTTAGAGACAAAAATTAGTTTTAAATAGTAGGTAAGTAGTTAGTTTGTTAAAATACGGGACTGATATAGACGGCAATGACTCGAAGTCCCCAAAAGTTGACGTTAGTACTTTTTGTAGTACCTGTGTTGTTTCGAGAATTCAAATTGATTTAATCACTAGTATTGCAATTTTATTATTAACATAAAACAATGTAATGAGTTACCTTTCGAGTCGATGATTATGTATATAGATTATTTTGTAGCAGAAATATATAATATTCTTTTAAAATATTGGCTGGATAAAAAAAGATGTTAGGTATATTTTTGACGTGTAGTCGTCTGCCAAATTGATGAATCAGGGTAGCATGTTTTGATGATGTTGTCATGACGCCTGAAGCACTGAACATTAAAGTTCTTATTTCGTCTAAAATAGCGTTGATAGTTAGCTAACACCAGAGTGGAAAAAACAGTATATAAAGTACGAGGTAAGATTTTCAATAGATCAAGTAAATGATGGTATCACGTAAAATTATCGTTCCTAAACCGACTTTAGAGACTACTATTTTTTTAAGTCTTTTCTGACTACACTGTAACGTTTTAGTACAATATAAGCACGCTCGGATGTCGAAAACTTACTGCACCGCCTGCACTTTCACACATGTTTGCCTGAGACCGTGCCGTACCGTATGTTTCCCCGTTTTTCCTATACATATATTATTATAATAATATTAGTGCTCAAAATTTCTTAACTCATTCATTATAATTGGATATATTTACACCGAACTCTCAGTTGTGTAAGTTTTTAGCATATATCGGTTACATCGTTTCCTACCCAAGGCAGATTATGCTTTCGCATCATTTTAAAAGCGCGGGTGGTTCGATTTTCACTTTTGTGGCATATTTATATCTTGTTGCATGTCCACGCGCCATACTCAGCAGTGCTAGAACACGTCACAGGCGCGTTACAATGCGAGGCGCCTTCCGAGGCACCGCCTTACGAACTATTACATCGGATTTTATGGAGGCACGTGATGACGTGCGCCATTCGATAGACGTTTGTGACTAACGAATTTGTTACGTTTGTAGTTCTTTTGGTATTTGGTATTTATAGGTAGGTGAGGTTCTTGTTACACCTTCAAATCAAATCAATATCAAATCAATACTTTTATTTGCCGAAATGTTGGTAGGTGCAGTAGTTCTTATATTTATAGTTGGCTCTACTACATTCTGCCACAAAGTGCGTGCAAATTTCACAAATGTAGATAAAATGAATATAAAAAAAGGTTTCACGTATCCATATTAGGTACACAATTTACACATATTAGAATTTTGATTTACGAGCAAAAACCAACCAAACACCCGAGTTCACACAAAATAAACAAGTAAAGTTGGCCATTTCACCGTATAATAAAATGTCAATGGAATAACTTCAACTTCTTATTTCATTGGTCAATTGAATAAACTCGTGCATGAATTACTAGAGATGTCAAAGATTTAATGTCAAAGAGAATAAAAAAGATGTTAAATTGAGAATGTCAATAAATTAGAAAGAAATAGTATAATTAAATTAATGTAGTTTATCATCTAGAAATTCATTCACTGTGTAATAGGATTTTTCAGGTAATAACTTCGTCAAAGTATTTTTAAAAATATTTAAATTATTGATGTCTCAAATAATAGACGATGAGATTTTATTTAAAATGATTGGTGCCATGCAGAACATACCTACACCTTGCTAGGTACTAAATCGAGGCGGCATTAAGATCGTGTTTTTTTAATAGATATTCGTTCTTTATTTTGCTCTTTGAAAGTCACGTAGGTAGTTTGTAACTGAAAACCTTTTTTGTTTCACTTCTTTAGATCACATAATCGTGGATCGACCACAAAATGTGTAGTACCCATTGATTTATTAAAAACTTTTTAAATCAATGGTAGTACCTAAACACGCAGTTTTTTTGGTCTCAGCCCCAATAAAAACTATGATTTTTTTATAAATCACTCTTTTTGTTTTGTACATTTTACTTTATTTTACTAGAAAATGGACGATTCAAGATTGATTGGATACATTTATTGGTTATTGGCTATTGGTTTACCTACCTACTTCTATACAAGTATAATAATTGCTCTAGGCGCTGGACTGCAAAAAGCTCTGGGGGAAAAATAAACCACAGCAACCGCCAGTCCAATACTTATTTACCTATTTGAATCAAGCCACTGCAAAGGACAAATCTGACCTTTACCCCTGTAATCCGAGATCGCGTGTCAGCCGCCACGCGCCCAGCGCAAATAACGATATTTTCTAATGAAACTGAGACGCGGCGACGCCATTTTGTCGAAGCGTTTTATTAAAATGGCGCGCGCCGCCGTTTGTTCTCAAGTGTTATTTTTTCCGGGTTCTTGGTCAAGTGTAATGTTGCAATTGTAGTGATTTTTGCTTACTTATAAGCTTTTCTATTAGGTTTTTTAATCGTTTGTACCTACATATGAAGTTTCAGCTCAATTCGTAACTACAACTATCGTACCTACCTAACATATGGATGTGAATGCAGATTTGAATCTTTCAAATTAAAAATTATATATTATAAGAGCTCGCTTCACGCCCACTCCCATCGTAAATTGAGTCCGAAAACAAGTAAGGTACCTGTACCTTTACGTTTTGACCCGAAGCATTGTGATATTATTTAAATATTCCCAATCTGTGAGCGAACTCAAGCAAGGGTCCCTTGTTTGTTGTCTACGGTCAGTTAGACAGGGCACATAAAGCATGTTTGTGTCCGTCTACTGTGACCAAACATATTCTAGGAGGGACATTTTATATTTCAGCATTGAAAATAAATTGTGGGACTTTTATTGCTGTACGGTATTCAATTCACCCTTGGGATTTTAAGGCACTTCATTCTTTATTACAAAACCTTATTTTATGTTTAACAATAATACCTTACTTTATTGAAAAAGAATATTAAATAAATTAAAACTCGTATCAACAATCTACTATAATACCAACAAACGTAAAATACTTAACAAGGTAGTGCGTAATATAACTTTATTGCTCATAAATGCTCACCCAAAAGGTAAATTTAAGTAAGTTAGAAAGTGAGTTCTTGGTTCCCAAAACCACAAAACAAACGATACCCCATGAGCTGTTAATTTATAAGTATACTAACGAAAGGCCATCATTAATAAGAGCAGTTAGCCGTAACTAGAGGAAAACGTGACTGCCATAGAGATTCCGAGCTTGCCCTATTTGTTAACTATCGAAAAGTATCTATCAATCGACTCGTCCCAGCAGTCGAAGGAAATTGCCGAAGTATTATTTATCTCAAATTCAGTAACGTGTCTTCATTTAACGCATTCCCCACTCAGGCTTGGTAGCCAAGTTGTGACAGATGGACATTTGTTTTATAATAGCCCTTTATAATAATAATCTTTGTTTGACCGCAATCTCAACTGATGGAAAGTAAAGAGCGGCCGTCGGTGAATCACGGATCTTTAGTTTTAGCTTTAGACCTAGTTTGTAATGGGCATGTGCTTCTTGGGCAATGAAAGTGGTAAACGAACTGTGGAGTTGGATTTTTGTTTCAGTCTAACAGTCGTTGTTCGTAATCTGATCATCTTTGTAATGAGGCTAGTACAATGCAGTCAGCGTCCTGGGGGCTTCCGATTGGTATTGAAATGTCCTTGGAATATAAATTCAACCTTTAGTGTTTCAAAGATTCAAAGTCGAACTTCATGTGGCAGCGCGCTTTATGGTAAGATTTCGATTTCTCATTGACTATACTTCGGCAAGTCGAGAATGATTGGCTCAAAATTTGTATGGAATAAAATGGTATCGAAATGGGTTTATCTCGGATCAGTTGAGCTAAATTGTTTGCCTGCTGTTAGCACAACAGTTTCAATTGCAATTTACCAACCAAATTTAGTGACAGTTAGAATTTTACCTTATCTATAATATGTATGACTACAAAATTGTCTAAAAGCGAAAAGTGTTTTATTCTATAATAGTAATTTTACACGCTACGTAAAGGTAACCAATCGTTCTGAGGAAAGTGGCACAATGCATGCCCCGGCGGCAATTCAATGTTATTTTTTACTGAAGTCCAGATTTTCTTATCGGCTGCTTACTATTTCGGATTTGTCATATTTGTGGTCAGCAATGTTTTTGGTAAAATAAAGCTCTCTGTCTTTTAAATTGTTGATTTGTTGGATATATTATTGCAGTTGGGATTGGCTTATTTTGCATATCAATCGTGGTATTAGAATCAATCAACCGATGATACTCTTGTTCATAGTTTCACGGGTGGGTAATGAGATTGAGGAGTGAGAAATTTTGGTTCAGTTTATTTACACAAAAATTTCACTGCCAACCGAGCCACGAAATACGTTTTTATTTAGTATTCAACATATTTTATTGCATTCATACAATCAGGTCTTACTTATTAGGTAAGTTTAAGTAAAGAACGCAGTATGTACCCAGCATGGGTGTTGCAATGGAAAACTGGCAGGTATCTCAGTATAATTATTTTCCACAATGATCTAAAGAAGGAAAATGTATGTTTTTACCTAATTTATGAATTTTCTAAGTGTAACCCAATGACCAAAAATTGGCATGTGTTACAACTACACGCAAACACATACATCCATCCATCCACAGCCTGTATCGGTCCACTGCTGGACGCAGGCCTCCCCCTGATAAACGCCTTTTTGGTGTTTAACTCATGGGGGGTAATGCCCATAATCCCCACGCTGGGCATGCGTGTTGGGGATCGCAGTTTGGTGGAAGATTTGTTCTGCAGGGGGCGCTGCTGCCCGCCCCCCAGAAGATATCCCTTAGTCGCCTCTTACGACACCCACGGGAAGAATTGGGGTGGTGCAAATTCTATGCCGCCGGCACCACACGGCGGAAACACATACGCTCACAGTTATATTTCCAGTCCTGTGCAAAACAAAGAAGAACAAAGACGTAAAGACGTACCTAAGACCGAAGTGAGACCGAGCACACAATTTTACACTATTTGAGGTTGCCACTTTCGAGAAACCAGTACATCATCTTCCCTTTTTATTAAATCAATGGTGTAGCCAGTATTTTTATGTATTCTCTGCTGTGACTTACCTGGTTGACGGAGGTGGCTGTGCGCATCCAGAGTCGACTTCGACATCGCCGATAGAGAATTGGTGCCATAGCCTGAAATAATACGTTATTTTATTTATGAAATCTACATCTTATACAGAACAGAACTGCAGGTTCGCTGATTGACCGAATAGCTGCCTTTACACTTACGTTCTAACGCGCGTTCTTAGAGCGTACCGGATTGCGCGCGGGAAAGCCTGCACACTCAATCAAAGTGCATTCTTTCGCGCGCGATTACTCGACAGTTCTTTTTAAAACTGAAAGAGCGTCCATGGCAACCTCAATGTAAACGCTTATTGTGCGTGAATGAAGGTCATCACCTATTGACGTTGAAAAAATTCAAATAAATGTAACTATCATTTCAACGTATTTATTTTTAGTTGTAGAATTTCATTACGCCACTCAAGTAAATGACTCTAGTACATTATGAATATAAGGGTGATGAGATTTAAATATGAACTTAGTTTTTAACAGACTTCAAAAAAGGAGGAGGTTCTCAATTCCACTGTTTATTTTTTTAAATGTTTTCTAACTCAGAACGTTTACACCGTGTAATCCGATTTTGATGATTCTATTTTTATTTGAAAGCTGGTGCTTTCTGTGTGGTCTCATTTAAATTCGGTCCATTTCTGAAAACTGGCATCCATGAGAAAACCGTATAATTTAAGTCGGTTTATGATTTTTTTAAACAAAATCAATTCTTTTGTTGGAAGCACAACAACGTATAATGTTTCTTTGTTACTCATACTACGTTTGCTTCAACAAAAACAACGTTCTTAGTTAACCCTTTAGTTGGAATTGGAACAAAACGTTATACATATTAATCATTTCTTTTCCTCTATCCTGCTATTAATATATTCATAATAGGCAGCGGGCTTAAAAGCCTAAGCTGTAGAATACAATAGTAAACATTGACAACCTCTTTGTTTGATTCTAAACTCCTGTATTAATTCTTTTAGCATCACCGCCACAAAACAGAGAATCAATTACGTATTCTCTCCAAGGAAAAAGCTTTGGTTGTTTTATAATTTTGTATTATAATTAGATTGATATCGTAAATTGCAATACATTGGTAATTTGCCAGTTTTCCCGTCTTTTGTCTATGTATATCAATTGTTACCAAAATTACACAGATTGTGTCTATTAATAAAATTTATTATAAATTAATATATTTTGATACATGGCAATTGAGGTTATGCAACTTTTCTGCCCATTGTATCAAAGGAACGAACTTTGCTAAGCTTATACGGTTAGATAATACTGGGTCAATATTTTTCCAGCATTATTATTAGGAAAAGTAAACTAGAAAACTTTCCATTTCTGAATGGCTTCTTAAGGCAATTTTTTTCCCATTTCTGAAAGAATGAATTATACTTATACTTAGAAGTATTATAAACTACCAGCCGTTTACTTTTATTTTTTATCCATAGGCCTCCGTTTGATCACAATGTCACCAGATGGAAAGTGACAATATGGTCGACTATTTACTCTCTGATAAGTGCCATATTGGCGTTTATCTAATGGGGGAAGTAATGCCCATAATCTCCACGCTGGGCATGTGGATTGGGATCGCAGTTTGGTGATAGAATAGTTTTGCAGGGGGCGCTGCTGCCCGCCCCCGCTGGATATCCCGTAGTCGGCCCTTACGACACCCACGGGTAGAGATGGGAAGCAAATTCTAAGTCAGCAACACACAGCTGACCCAACCTAACGGTTATTATTTTGTGAAATAACTAAACTTACCTACATACTCGTAAAGCCAAGAATAACAACCATGAAAAAAAACCCCAAACTTTTTCCAATAAAATTCAATTATAAGTCCCTTGTCCCTTGATTCTGCCAAATCGTTTCATAATTATCAGCCACCTCATCAGAAATCTAACTCCATTCGATGACAATATTGGCCATTTTGTTCTTTTAGGGGTGAACAATGCCGGAGGCGATAAAGAGAATACTGCCAGAGAATATTGAGAGCTATGTTCTGATGTATTGAGTCGACATTGCTGGTTGTAGCAGATAGAGGATTATATTCTCTTTGAAGCTCTTCAATAGGATTTCACGGGTAGTTAGTGTTAGAGAAACATTGTGAAAGTGCTTTGATTTTGGGTGTATTTTTGATTTCATGTTCCACGGTCCTTTGGGCGCGGGGATGAGATAGTTGGCTTTTGACTGTGTTGTGCAGAAAACTTAGAATTGTTTTTTTTGTATTTGTTTTTTGAACAGATTTCTTAATATTTTAACTCAACCACAAAATGTTCATATTGAAACAAATTTGAATGCTTTTTGCGTTGTGACCAATTGAAAACTTATTAGTGACGGATTGTTGCCTAAATCTCATTATAAGCCTATGTTAGTTACAGTGTTGGGAAAAGGCCTCCCCTAATAAACCCTATCTTCAGCTTGTCGTCTCTAGTATCTAGCCTGCAGTCTTTCGCAGATCGTCATCCCTGACCAGAAGACGCTTCCAAATTATATTGGGCGAGTTGTATCCTAGAGGTTACCGATTTTTAACCGACTTCAAAAAAAGGAGGAGGTTCTCAATTCGACTGTATATATTATTATTATTTGTTTGTTACTGCAGAACTTTTTACTGGGTTGACCGATTTTCGTGATTCTTTTTTTATATGAAAACTGGTGCTTCTCGTGTGGTCCTTTTTTAATTTTGTTCATACAGTGGGATCCATGAAAATTCATGATAAAACTATTAAAATTGTAGTCCGTTTATAGTTTTTAAGACAAAATTAATTATTCGCAAGATATTATGTTCGTACAAATTGGAAGGATAAAAAATAATAAATAAAATAAAAAATGCTGGACAATTGACACAGCATTATCTAGCCCCAAGCTAAGCAGAGCTTGTGTTATGGGTACTAGATAACTGATATACATTATACAATACACTACATAGATAGATATAGATGTATAGGATGAATATGTAAACTATAATAGTATCATGTAACAAGGTGTATCTTTATGGTGGTTAGCTTAAATAAATATATCGCCGACATTTTTAAAAGGATTTATACGAGTATTCATTCATTCATATTCATGTTTGAAGGACTAAGACTGAGTTTGACAATGGTGTCTATTCAGATGTCGCCAAAACTAGACTAAACTAATCTGACAGGACTAAAAATTATGCCATCCTTATTATTTTGATCGATATGACAGGGACAGCGACATATTTAGTACTGTCAAATTAGTTTAGTTTAGTTTTGGCGACATCTGAATAAACACCATTGAGTAACATTCTAAACACCAAATATGACAAAGAAAATATTTATTTCATTGCGACAACATTACTGGTTGTAGCAGATAGGGAATACCAACAAATATAATTAAAAGAAATATTTATTTCATTGTTAAAAATACTCATTTAGTTACTACTCTACCTGATTAATAAACCTTGATATTGACGAAAAAAAAAAAATGTTTTATAAGTTCCTGCTAATTTTATCTACAAGAATGACAAAGCTAAAAAACAATTAAAAAACAAAAGATTCGCACCGAAACCGTTATTACAATAAGTAGATAAGTAATTAAAATACAAATTGATACACACAGTAATCACACTATGGTATGGATGTATGGATGTATGTTTGTTACTTTTTCACGCCAAAACTACTAGACGGATTTGACTGGAATTTTGCATACAGGTAATTCGAATCCTGGAATCAAACATAGGCTACTTTTGATCCCATAAATCAGTTCCCGTCGGATGAAAATCACCTTTTAACGTTTCCATGGGAAAAACGAGTGCTAAGCCGCGGGGCGCAGCTTGTAAAAATATAATACAAAATTCGTTTTCTGCTACGCCACTGTGTAAAATAAAATTCCATGTCCAACTTCGGCGAACCTGGGTCCGTAAATTAAATTCGGCCACTGTGCCAGTCAGCAGCCACTTTCGCTTTGAGCGCCACGGTATTCCATAACTACAACGTATCACGTTACACGGCGTGATCGATAACGTACTATAGTAGAGCGGAACTGTTCAAACAATCACCCTGTACTCATGTACAGGTCGTGTGAAAAATTACACAGTTTTAAGATTACTTCAGCTATTTTAGGTATGAATGTAGATTTCCTTACTCGTTACTATATGAGGAACGAATGTAGATTTCCTTACTCGTTACTATATGAGTAACGAGTAAGGAAATGTACATTCATACCTATATCTCAAAAACGTTTGAGTTTATAATAATAGTTTGATAACACCTTTACATCACGTATAAAAACATCTAAAAATAACTATGTTTAATTATAGATTTAAGTAAAATTCTGTACGAAGTATATACGAGTACGTAACGTTCACCCAGTGCTCAATAAATGGCTTGTGTTGTGTTACAACAAAACGCAAAGAGACGCTCTTTCCTTTCTTTTGCAATATACCTTCTTATGGATAATATGGATGGAAAGACGTACCTAGACCGAAGTGGGACCGAGACAACAATTAGCACGCAAAAATCTGCCGCCGACAGCGACGTTCCCACTATGAGTAAGGTGGAAGGGCACAATTGGACCTAATTTGAGGATGCCACTTTCGAGAAACCAGTACCTTATCTCCGAATTTTTACATCGATGTGCTAAATCCACAAACACTAGTAATCAAAAGGTACTTACTCAATCGAGCAAACACTAATAACTTTGGTTCGAGCTCTACGTAGCTGTGTGGTGCTGGCTTAGAATTTGCACCACTTCAACTATTTCCGCGGGTGTAGTAAGAGGCGACTGGATATCCACCGCCGCGCCACAGAAGTGGTCGTAATAGTATCTATGTTAACGTTTTATTTACAACAGATAATTGACTATCCAGGTAATATTCTGTACACCCTGTAGATGGAAAGCGATCCGTTGTTGACGACACTATCAACGGAGACTTGTTTACTGTTTGTATTGCGCGTTTAGAGGGATAGAAGAGTATGGAACAACGTCTTACTGCGAATAACAGAATACCATTAATATATATTTACCATTAATACAATATTTAGCTTTAGGGTGGATATATTTTTAAATACCCAGAACAATCACACGTGAAATTTTATATCGATGGATGGATGGATGTTTGTTACTTCTTTCTTTACACCAAAACTACATAACAGATTGAGCGAAAAATATCCGTAGATGTAGGAAATCAAATAATATCCCACATTTTTTCGACTATTGCTCATTCTTTGATTTCTCAAAAATCCCTGACTATAATAACAAAAATAAAAAGATGTAGACTTGAAGAAAGGGCTGATTGTCCTATGATGAAAAAAGGGCTGTTTGTCCTATGCCGCTAGAACAAGTTTGTAGCGATCAACTGAAAACGCATACCAAATACCGTAAAAAATATCTAAAATTTATAACACCCGGGCAAGTTTGCTCGTTAGTATATTTCTGCAAAATAACCCCGATCAAATAATGTCTGGTGTAAATCTAATATTCTCCAATTAAAGGACCACGCTTGTCATCGGCAAACATGCCATCAAAAACAACAAACCCTTAAGCGGTTAAAATCTCATAAACAGCAGTTTAATATAAATCGAGGGGTGTGTGTCATAACCACAATTTGGATAACTCATTGCCTCACATCAAAGCTCCTGGCGCGTCGTGTCGCGTCAGAGGAAGTGTAATCCAAAGGGGTGGATTGCAAACTCGAACGAAGTATTTTACCCTTCTTTCTACCTACATACCTACTTGTAAAGAGTAAAGTTCGATAAGAGTTAAGTATTCAATAACGCCGCTACGAGATGGATTTCGAGTAGGATAACAAGATATGGTTTTCTCGCGAGTGAGAAGTACAGAGTAGAGACGTGCACCGAATTTTCTATTTGTCAAAACTGTTTTTACCTAATTACAAGTTAATGAAACAACCAATCGAAAAAGTAAGAGTTAAAACTAAAAAAATACTTTTAGGTTTCAAAACAAAAACCGAAGAAAAAGTGTGCTGTTTCTGAGATAAATAGCTAAATTATGTGGAAATTATGTATTTAATAAACAAATAAACTATCGATAGAACTTTCACCAACCGCTTTTAAAACACGTAATTCAATATAAAAGATCGAAATAACATTTCCTTGAATATGAATGTGAGCTCATGAGATTCGCCGCTGAACCTGCCCTCACGGATGTCCTTCAAAGAGAATGCCTTAGTTTGTCAACGCTACATACTTTGCGTACCAGACAATAGGCTTTTCTAACTCCCATGGGACTTTATACATAGATATTAGAAACTTAGCACTAAAATGAAAAAAAAAACAATATAAAGCATTAGATAACGAAAACCTAATCAATAGTATAGCAAATTGTTGAGTAAGCTGAGTACCTAACTACAGTAAAAACTGGAAATATTCCTATTACAATATATACAAAACAACCTCGCGATGATTGGATCAACAAAAACATTATAGACTCAATAAAGTTAAGAAATACGCTGTGGCAACTTAGAAAATGTAATCCTAATAATGACACAATCTTAGATAAAAACTAAATTAAAAGCTTATAATTGTAATTATAATTTATTTGTCTTTATCAATTCCATTCAGTTTTGCAAAAAATATTTCTTCCTTTTTCGATTACCTACTAATATTCGTTGTGGGTGTTATTCTAACTTTTAGATTTACTAATTTACTTAGCCGGTTTTTCGAACACAGATCATCCTTTTCATTAATTAATCAATGGTCAAGACCCTAATCAAGTTATTAGCAAGTCAGTTTAAAGAAAGTTCAACTTTCTCAAGCAAGTCAGATTTAAACACGTCATTTTTTGTGACAGCTTTTAATGAAAATCTGTCAAAAATTCCTCACTTGAGATTTGAGCTGTGCATGAATTTCAGTTGTGTTTGAATAGTCGGATGTTTAACATTCTGAAACTAAACTGAGGGGTGAGTTTGACGACAGTATCGAGACGTCTCATTTTTCCATAGATTTTAGTACAGCGCCCCATCTCACCCCGTTTCGGGGTGTGCGGACAGGGAACTACGCAAATCCCATACAAATATGAGACGTCATGATCCCGTCACGTTACTATCGTCAACGTAAAGAATTTTTCTGGAAGTTTAGTTCTTTGCAGAATGCAGAAATTTATTACAAATCGCTAAAATATTTGAATTTCCTGCGAGTCTGTGTAACATTTTGTAACATATTGATAGCTCGGTAGCGAAGAGTTAGAATAGTCTTGCAGTCTAGCCTAGACTAGTTTGGCTCAAAAGAAAAGCACACGGGAAGACAAAGATTTGAAAGGATCCTATAATTATTACAATCAGATCAATAAATTCGGACATTCCCGCGACAATAACCCCCGGTTTCTCATGTTAATTTATAAAATATGCACAAAAACCACTTTATACTCAATATACAGACTGGTTAACTTTAACATTAAATAGCGTCTAAATAGAGTTGTTATGTAAAAACAATAAATAATAATCGTGCCGTATAGACAAGACAACGTCTTTTTTTACGTTTTTCAGTAAGTACTTCGTACGTATAGTCAATAAAGTACCTTTTAATGATGATGTACAGAAAGCAGTTATAAACTTTAATAATGAACTTAGATAATACTTTCACGTCACCCCAACGTTACGCTATCCCCGCCCCTTTGCCAACCAAAACATACACACGTAGAGCCCTCGAAGGTTTCCAAATTATAATCGTCTCTGTATCAATTGCTGGTACAGTCAGCAGTGGAAGCTCAGACATAGCTTACGTTTAGTAGATTTATCTATATGAAGGCAGATAATATATTGTTGCTATATGTGGCTTCGCACGCATTTTTTCTATGGAAACGTTTGAAGGTTATTTGTATCCCAAGGGAACTGATTTATGGGATAAAAGGTAGCATTTATGAGACAAAATTATTATTTAATAAAATAGTAGCCTATGTATTCAAAGCTAGAAATACCTGTATGCAAAATTTCAGCCTGTTCCGGTCAGTAGTTTTTGCGTGAAAGAGTAACAAACATCCATACAAGCTTTCACGTTTATGACTTTAGTAGGATAGTTGGATTAACGTATAGAATGGACAGATATCGCCTTACACGATGTAGAGCTTCGAAACGCAAAGGACGTACGGCGGAGCGCAGATGGCAAGAATAATGATGTTAACAGACGACCGACGCCGCCGATGGTGTTTGATGTTTTGTTTGTTTGAGCATGAGCAGGGCATACGAAATTTCTTCCGATTTGAGGGTTAGTTTCACCTTTTGTGACAGGAAAATTTAACATATAATATCTAAATGTAATGGCTTTAAGTTATTTCGGAACACTTGCCCAATTTAATCCTGAAGTGACCTTAGATATACGTCAGACACGCAGGCGCACGTACCGGTATGTTCCTAGACGTAACTTTTGTTCGGAATATCGAGTACATTCATAAAAATATACAGTTACCTACACAGAGAGCTGTTAAACGAATGCACGAGACTTGATGCCACCTGTAGCGTTAGCAAAAAAACATTAATCCGTTCAGTTTTGCCTGCACGCGACGCGCGTGTCATAGTTCAAAAAGGTTTTTATCCTGCGATTTCAGGTAACAGTCATTTATACGTAAAGGTAGGTTCAAAGGTTATCGGTTACGATTTCAGCTCGCTACTGAATACTCCGAATAAGCCGCCTCATACGTGAGTCTGAAACTTAAATTGCCATAATGCTATTACGTCGACTGTATCCTCGTTTCCACATCACGGACGCGCAAAACAATAGGGTGCTCACTGCTTCGCTCCTACGCCTGAAGCGGTTTTTCCTCCATTTTCTATCTCTCTCCCTCAAATTGATGGTTTGCGAGTGTGAGGGGTGCAAGAATCAGAACAAAAGGCACTTTCAGCTAATTCAGCCATTGCCGCCGCCGTGCGTTTGTTCGTTTTTTAGGGTTCCAAGTTTCTTAAGGAAAGGTATATGTAAATCATGTTCGTTCGTCAGTCGATTTTACATGAAGTTTACTTTCTGTAATATAGTTTACGATATGCATTTGGTCACACCGCCGTTCCGCTATAACTTTGCCTGTTTATTTCTTCACAGTCGTTCAAAAAAAATCCGCGACTAAACAATTAAAAAAAAAAAAATTAAAACTAACTCTCGCTTTGATTTTATTCCTTATCTACGAGTAACTATAGCAATATGGCAAACTAGAAATTGAACTGACTAAGCTCAAGACTTTATTGTTTGGTACCTATTGTTAATTGGTTTTCAAGTACCTACGAAATTGGATTACTATATTCTTGGACACACGCAGATTTATTTTGCTATTTTTACAAAATAAAACAACCAACTTCGAATACCTTTGTATGAACACTGTTTTGTAATTTATATTCTATTCCGTCACATCAAGAACAAAAGTTAAATGACCCCGGGACTGTTATCTATACAAAAACAAAAGAATCATGGACAATCGACGGAAAAATTGGTAAACAATAATTGAAAGATCTAGCCAGTTCCGCGTGACGTCACACCTTTTTAGCACGGTATTATGACGTCACTAGCTCTGACTCCCAAACTATGACGATCTTTATTTTAGTAATATTTGAATTGCATGACAAAATATTAAAAATATAATTGAAAAACTAGGTAGGTACAGTCTAACAATTTCAAAACGGTTAATAAAAATGCCGTCAAACGCTAATGAAAATGAATGGACAGAAAAACAGGTAGCTAATGTAAACGAGTTAGTAAAAGGTGTATAGTGTGAGGATGGTGGCGTTGTTTAAAGTTCGTTTGGGGCGAAGGGTCGGGCTGGTCACGCTCGTGTGGAATAAGTAAAGTTAATCGTTATTTCTTTGTACGTGGGAAAGTCAGTTTAACATTTTACGAATAAGTAATACAGGTTGTTTAGAGAACTATGCAGGGATTGATCGAGCTGATCATGGGTACATTTTAAAACACATATGCTATTATGAAGTGTCATGGTTTTGAAGTTATTAAGAAAAGTTTTGTTCATGATTTAATTCCCAATTACTGGTAAATCTTTTTCTGGTGAAAGATTGTATTGTTGTGACCGATAATAACTGGTATTTTACAATCGTCTAAACGAATAAAAAGCTTTGAAAATAAGTTGAAAACCATGACGTTTATCACAGTAGCTTAGGGGGTGCAAAATGATCACAGATACCATTTATTAGTTTCTTCAATCCTTCTAGATCGTTTCACCAAACGCCCTGTGTACAAGGCGCCACATAATTTATTTATTCAGTTGTAGAATCGTAGAAAAAAGTCTCCCATCCCTTAGGTTAGTTATTTAACTTATTTCAAAAATTTACTCAGAATTTATAATAGGGTAAAAATAAATTATATAAGTAAAACTTAATTAATAGTAAAACAAATAATTAGTTAATTTATAAAAGGTCTTGTTACAAAAAACAATGACAAGGGTTTCTTAGAAGATATCTTCGTATGTCTTATAGTTTCAGACTTTCCCATAATGACCGTTTCAAATTTAAATCAACAAATTACCGACTTCATAGGACAGTAAAATTTATTTACAAGCTGGCCAACATTGAAAAACATATTGCAACCATAGCATATCGAGTAGTTTAAGAATAGTAATAGCGTCAATAATCGTCCCCATGGGAGCGTCGGTTAAATCGCTCGTGACTATTGTCCGGAGTCATAGTCATGGGGTAGTGTGGGGTAGTCTGGGGTAGTGTCTGGGGTAGTGTCTGAGGGCAGATGCCGTCACGGTCGACGCGGCGACAGCCTCTGGGGAGCAGTCTATGAATTATATTCTTATTTTGAAATGAATATGCCTTGTTATAAATCTATTAGCATTTAATACGTGATTCTCATTGTCTGAATTATACCAATGTTTCTATTAGAAAAATAAGTTTACGGAATGGTTAATAAATAAGGACTATTTTACGCGGACTGCCACGTCCTACGAACCCGGACGTTTTGATAAATAAAATTAACACTATTTTTATTTAGATTGTGTAGGTCTTATCCAGTAAATGTTACCATGAAACATGATGTCTAAAATTAATGAAAGATTCGATCCTCGATGAAAACAAGAATTTTTTTAAAATTTAAATGCAGTTCTTCCTGTTACAAAAATCAATGACATGGTTTCTAAGAAAATATCTTCGTAGTATAGGTAGTTTCAGAATTTCCCATACAGACCAATCTAAATGTGCCACCCTGTATCGTAGGTAGGTACCCAGATAATAATAACAAATAATACTGTCTCATTCTCTCATCTCAAGCTGTTCTCCGTCAAAGTAATCTGTAGCCAATTTGAGATGCAAATCCAAAGAGAACTCGCGTTAAACAATAGGACGCCTCCATCGAAGCGTGCACTTAATAACTTCGTTCCGTAAAATGATAATCATCAAAATATTGCATCACTTATCGAAATATTGTAAGTGTCAATCAAAAAATTAAGTTTGTATTGTTATGTTGGCAGCGGCGCGTGTTTGGCGCGCGCCTCACGGTTGGCTGCGTGTCGCGTGCGCCATTTTAGGACGCCATTGTTTTGATTTTCGCGCGTGAAATGAAATGACGTCATAGTTAAAAGTTGCGCTGAAAGCGAGAGGTTGTTGATGCATGAATGAATCTTTAGTCATAATCTCGACCTATTTCACTCTTTCTACATCTGGCTTCTTAGCAGACTTTATTGTAGGTACCTATTCTTTTTATACCTCGAAATTTAATAGAGTTTATGAGCTTTGACGAACGAACGAACAAAATGATTTATTTCTGATAAGTGGTTGCATACAAAGAACAATGTTACCAAACAGCTTATTTACTTGAAAATCAAAATGTGACTAGATCCGACCCCCAATTATTAGTAGCGAATGATACGAGAATTTTTGACGGACAAAATTGTTATCTGTGTACACGCAAAAGTGTTAACAAAGTTGTGTGATATCGGCTACCAAAAATGCTATTTGGGGTAAGTTGGGTAAAGAAATCAAATCTCAACTCAAAGCTAGCCAGGCCCAAACTCTACTAAAGGGGATGTGCAGAAATGTCCGACGAGAAGACCTGAAGAGACGTTTTTCAGCAGGGGTCTCCACCGAAGCTAAAATGCGTACCTGGCTAGACTGAAGTGGAGATGTGTAATAAACTTTTTTGAATTTTTCTTAGCAAAGAAATTTACAACCAACGAATGGAAACAAATAAGATTAGTACGGTATTGGTTTGTATTGTTATTATTATGTACAATTGAAACAAAAGAGCGAATGTTTTTGAGTGATTGTCGATTAGATTTCTAATTATTGGTTTAGTTGCAGTAAATTGAGATTAATTTGTAATTTTCTAGTCATACTGTGTACCGCAGTTGAATGCCTTTAGTATTAGAAGGCTGTAGTAGTTTGGCATACATATTATTCACGCCGATAACCTCAACCTCATTCTCAACAGCCTATATTGGTCCACTGCTGGACGTAGGCCTCCCCCTTAAGAGCGCCTTATTGGCATATGGGGGGTAATGCCGAAAACCCCCACGCGCTGGGCATGCGGTTTGGGGATCGCAGTTCAATGGTAGATTTTTTCTGCAGGGGGCGCTGCTGCCCGCCCTCGGTGAAAATCCCTTAGTCGCCTCTTACGACACCCACGGGAAGAGATGGGGTGGTGCGAATTCTTAGCCACTCAGCTATAAAGTGGTTATATAAAATCTTAGCTCTCCCTCACGACGTACCATGGCTACTTATCGTTCTAAAATTTTACAAGATCTACAATCAAGAACCACATCTATGAAAATGATAATTATTTTTTTACTTAACCATTAACATAGAATAGAAAGGTGCAAATAAGATTCGAAATTTATTTCCAAGTGGAAATGAGAAGTCGTGGCGATCGGTTGAAACTTTATATTACTGGTTTACAATTACAATATATTTATTTGAATGCTTAATAAATGTATAGGTAAGTATGAACTGAATTGACTTTATGCGCCGTGCGCGGGAGCTGTTTACTCTACGAGAGTTTTGAGGTAATGGCGGCGGTGCGGGCCGGTGCAGGCCGGTGCATTGATCTGAAGTTGCAGCCAGTCCTGTCGCTGCATTCAGGTAGCCTTGTCCACTGCTGGACGCAGGTCTCCCCCTGGTAAACGCCTTTTTGGCGTTTAACTTATGGGGGGGGGGAATGCCCATAATCCCCACGACGGGGATGCGGGTTGGGGATCGCAGTTGGGTGGAAGATTTGTGCTGCAGGGGCGCTGCTGCCCGCCCCCCGATGGATATCCCTTAGTCGCCTCTTACGACACCCACGTGAAGAATTGGGGTGGTGCAAATTCTAAGCCAGCACCACACAGCTATAAAGTGGTTATATAGAATCTTAGCTCTCCCTCACGTAGTTAACACAAGTTTTATAGTTTTTCCCGTCTCAAACATAACTAGGACACTGAGGTAGGGTCCTTAACACAATCTTAGTCGTAACGCATTGGAGAACTCTGTATGGTTTTATAAACAAATTTTCTTTAAGTCTGGTTATAATAGATTCATTCAATGACTAATCCCCAGCGTCTAGCGTGAGCACCTATTCCCTCAATAGATAGAGCATCGTAACTTACAGTAAAAATTGCAGTTTACAATCTTAGTCAGAGTGAAAAAGAACTTACCTTGAAAATATAGTAATAAAATATATATTTGTGAAATTATACTTGTAAGTTGAGTTTCCGCCTATTTTGACTGTAACTGAAAGTGTACATTTGTTGTACACTTTCAGTTACAGTCATATCCGTCGGAAAAAATCTTACGATATAAACTTGGTGATAAACTTACCTTGGGATCCTTGGGATGTAGCATGTGTCGACCATGAGCTTTTGTAGGATGCATCTGAAAAGCAAAACGTATTTTATTACCATCGAAGGCTCACACGGAGTTTCGCAGCGAAAATATTTCTTACATGAACATTGAGCAAACCCTTTAGGGCAGGTTAGTGTAGAATTAAAAGTTTTACGTTACAGCTTCAATCTGAGCCTGGTTATACGCGGAGAGAAGAGCAGTCCAAAAGAAGAGCAAATGTTGTAATTAATGAGGAGCGTCAGTGGACGCTGAAAAGCTGCTAATGAAATAAATAAATAAATAATGTGGGACAAATCACACAGACCCAAGCTAAACATAGCTTGTGTTATGGGTACTAGACAACTGATATACCTAATACAATACACTACTTGTATTAATTAATTGCGAAGCTGATGTCTTTGCCTTTATTAAAGTTTTTTAAAGACATAATAGGAATAAAGTCAAACGTTGGTCGCCAATACTACTTTTAATACGGTAGTTGCCAAATAAAGGAAGGAAGTTACTGCAAACGCGGGCGGAGCGAACCGCCAAAATTAAAAGCATGCAGTTTAGCAATTTTTACGGAGGTTCATAAAAATGTTGAGAAAACAATAAGATATACTATTTTTATAGGTATCATTATGTAGCAATTTTTACGGAGGTTCATAAAAATGTTGAGAAAACAATAAGAAATAACTATTTTTATAGGTATCATTATGTTTATAAAATTTTAATAAATGTTTTTATATATCGTCTTCAGTCAATGAATGATTAGAACGAGATTAAAACTAGTATTAAAAATTGAAATAGTTGAGCTAACTGCAAACAATCTACAGGTAGCTCATAAATTGTGGGACTAGTGAAGAAAGGTCGGTTGGTCGTTCTGTTTACACCCGCCAAGTTAATTGTAAAGAATGCCAAATAAGCAACAGCTATTTCTAAATATTGCTGTATGTAACATCTATTTACAAATTAATATTTTATGTAAATTAAATTTACTTCCATTTTGATTTTATTTTATTTTAACTAATTCATGAAATTACCAGTTACTGTATTGAGCAATAAATAATATGACTAAATACAGATGACTAATAAAAAAATACTAAACACTAAATTACTAGAAAAATACTTTTTAAATATTTGAAAATTTTGAAAATAATCAAGAAGAACCACCGAAAAATCTACCACTCTTTATTATTGTTAGTTTCACCGAGACTTAACTTTTGTTGAAACTACGTTAAATAAGATTTATGTTTAATAAGACTATTTCCCGCAGCATTTATTGCCCTTTGTGCCAAACCTAAGGTGAGTTTAAATAAATGGTAATCTGATTCGCTCTACAATATTTTGTTTATTCATCGTACATATCTCACACGTGAAACGTGTAAAGTCACAGAACTAAAATTGTCGCAGTATGACCCGTTTTTCTTACATACATTAGTAGGCCTGTTTACATATACGCGGTGTTTGCTTAGATTTACGCGGTGTTCGCTACCCAGAGTGATAGCAGTAAGCTTCACACGATCCGCGGTATTCCGCCAAATTTTAGAACCTAAGCGCTTACCGCCGTCGCTCTGGGTATACGAAATCCGCCTATAATCTAAACCGGACAAAAATTAACTGAGCTAGTAAGAACACTATTTTTTGTTATTGGTATCTAAAAACACTACCATACAAACTATCACAAACTTAACAAAAATATAAATAGAAACGTTTATTTTTAACTCAAACACATACAATTTAAGACAAAAAAGGAAACCAATTAAAAAATTGCCACTTCCTTAGAAAGGAATAAAGAAACGTATTTGTAGTGATTCACTGTGCTTTAAGAGGAACCCCAATAAGTAAAATTGCAGCTGCGTAGTTCATAATAGTTTATATGGTTTCGTGATGAATAATCAATTACCTTTCAATTACCTTTGACAATTGCAATTTCCAAAATTATTTTTTAGGCTTTCACGAAAACATGTCACAATGAACGTTTTTGTTTATGGAGGCGGGGCGTAACGTGTGGCAGTACACGCCGCGTGCTAAACAAACCCGTGTAAAAACACCTCTCCGTAAACGCACTCTACCAATGCCATATGTTTAAGTTTAGTGCGGGCCGCGCCGCTGCACGCGCCGCAGCACGCCCCGCTTCTCCGTAAACAAGGCCTTAGTGTGTACTTGCGTACTAAAAGGAATCACAATTTCAACCTGGTAGCTCTTGCAGTTCTAGAGATTTCTTCATAAGTCTGTTGTATCTCTTTTATAATCAAAGATGAAGATACCCAAATGAGCACTGAACAATAATTTACTTAATGGATCTACACTTAATCTACAGTTCACACAACTGTCCACAGAAATTCTACTACTCTTTACAAATCCTGAATTACCCCGTTCACGTACATTAGCCTATACATCCCGAATTTCCTCATTTTGTGGCATTATGGGATGACAGTACCACTTGAATGCTTTCAGCCTCTTATGGCACCTTATCGCCCTTCGTCGTCCCCAATAGCCTAGATGTAAGGGTGTGAGTGAGAAAATGGATTTCAAGAGAGCATTGAGGAATTCAGAGCTCGTCGCCTGTATATCCCCGCATAGAAAGGTGTTGATTAAATAAACACCTTGAATTGTGTCAATAATTCTGTTCCTACGATTTGAATATTTTTAAAATTGTGAGCATTAACGTATTAAAATAAATTAATAAAAACTCAACAAAAGTTGGCGATTGGAAATTATCTAACACTAAAAAAGCCAAATAAATGTATCTTTATCTTTATCTTTAGAACATTCAAAATTCTGTTCCTAGCATCATCCTCTAGAACATTACACGGACTAATAGATATAAAAAATAAGCTCATAGATAATTAAAATTCTTCACTTAATTATCGTCAAATAAATAGACAAATTTTAAGCAAAATTATTGTGAAATCGAACAAATGAAGTCGCGGAGTAACTGTCTTCTTTGAAATACTAACAAACACATTTTCTTAAACACTTTTTTGCTCATCTAAACAAACAAGAGTTTATTTGTAACTGTAAATACTAGTCAAAAGTTCTATCCATTGGATAAGGATGTGGCGTTCCAGCTTCGAATTTGCACCACACCAACTCTTCCGCCAAGTGTTGTAAGAGGCGACTAAGGCATATCCACCGGGGGCGGACAGCAACGCCTCTTGCAGACCAATACCAGAGAGTATATGATAAAACTTAACACCGAATAGTGTCCTCAATCCGCATACGCCCCGCGTAGGGATTATGGGCATGACCCTCCATGAGATAAAAGTCATTATGGCTCTGCTCACTTTTTGCCTGATTTTATAGCAGTGGACCAATTGAGGCTGCTGAGGTGAGGTTGAGGATGTTCCATTTAATCAAAAATAAATATCATTTCGTAGTTAACCTTACCTTAGTAGGTAAATATAACTTTTAATTGGTGTGAAATGAAAATTATTCATATCTTAATTTTATTTTGTATTATATAAAGATAATCAGGTCAGCCGACCTGATTGTAGTAAACCTAGTAGACCTAATTGTGAAGCAATCGCAAAGACCAAATGGTTTCAATGTTTTACTCAACATGTATGTGTGTACTCTGTCTCAACAGAGCCAAATTTGCCCCCCTCAGGGTAAACACCCGGTTTTTAGGTTTCAAATTAAAAAGTTAGCGCCTGGTCGAATCAACATACTATTAGGGACGATTCCGACAGGTATGGATCAGTTCAGCTACCTGTAGATTGATTGCAACAGTCAGCAGTATAGGTCAACTATTTCAATTGTAAATAATAGTTCTTATTAATATTATTTTATTGTACTTCGTTGTAAAGTACTGTCTATGTGTGAGATTATATCATTTGAATGATGAACTGTATTGCAATACACAAACTTTTCACCTATAAAAGAGTGGTCGCTACCGCAAGTAACAAGTCTTATCAGTATTGTACTGTTAAGAATGTAGATTGTTAATCGATTTTTTCGTTATTTTTTATATCTGTGTTGTGTTCTCATGCCTGTAGAAAACAGCTTTTGATTTCTGCAAAAGTAATAACCTCTCTTTCCGCCCATGAGACAATGTTAAACTTGTATGATTAATGATAACTTTGTATCAAATACCATTATCTATTATTTCTCACTTTTTATATTCACCTGTACCTATAATGTAAGTTGTAATTTTCTTTGTAAATTAAACACCATCTTTATTATTTAAATAATATCTTTAAAACTTTAATGTCAGCTAACATAGTTTTGTTTTGCTTTGGATCCTAATGGATCAAACAAGTTGAGCTACGGAAAGACGCTTGTCGTGAATTTAAACTTTATCATAAAATACAAAGCTAATGGTAAATACAAAACACGGTTAAAAAAAATACAAAGCTAATGGTAAGCAAATTATATTATCGTAATAAATAAGCAGGAAGTGCGCGTTTATGTCTTTTAAACGGAGAATCGGAGTGCATCAGCCATAATAGCAATAATATTTTATAATTCTTTTCTAAATTATTTACGCAGATAATAAACACTTAATTCAGAAATCTTTTTAATTTATGTAGTGGAACTAGTCTTCTAAGATAATTATATAATATTTTAACTATTGAGCGATTTATTTTAAGGCACTACGACATATTGTAAAAAAATATGCCTGAGCCGAATGCTTTACAAATGCCGCGATCCTTTTACACTATTTTGATAGTCTTTTTTGAATGTTTATTTTTTTGTAAAAATGTATGTTTCTCAAATGGGTAAAAAATATATTTCTCTTCTTCATTTCTTCTTATGTGTACGGAATACTGAAGAAAAACTGTAATACATTATTATAAACCATATTATAGATGTATCTAAGGTACCTTTGTAATGAAACTTATGCATAGAGCCAACGTGCAAGATTACTAAACTGACCGATAGAAAGTAAATCTCAACGATTACATTCAAACCAACCAGCTAGAAATTTATAACACCGTGTTGATTTTATGGCGCAAATTAAACAACGTGAAATCCATTGCGTATCTCAGAACAGCCACCTTACTAGATAGACACCTTACCGTTTGAAGTTCATACCCTGATGCCACGGAGATAAAAGTACTTACGGACCACCATTTTCATAGCGTAGAGCGAGTTTTTTTTAATCGTAAGTACATCGTGATTCGTGAATTTGATTCCATAAAAGTAAATGAAAAGTTAAAGTTGTCGCCAACGGATGACGAAAAAAAAACTCGCACTAGACTCTCAGAACTAATCACACACAGCACATCACGTGATCACTCACAACACGGTTAAAAAAAATGAGAAATATTCACCAAATAGCATTGAGAAGTTGGTAAAGGTGCCGGACCGACTGAGGTAGTCGGCAGAGCTCTTTATGTCGAGCATGTTTAGAGGTTAAGCGCAGGCATGACGTCGCGTCGCGCTGCCACGGCCGTCTGCTGCACGGCTCCGTGGCGGGGGCGGCGCGCCCGCGACACGCCCCCGCCCGCCCTGCGCCCTTCCCCAACGCCACCCCGCCAATCGCACACCACTCCGGCTAATCTCTATCTCACAAAAATAAACATGGTGGGCGGGAGATAATGACGCTTTGACGGGCCGATAATCAAGAGGCTTTGTGGCCCGCGACGCTCCGTTACCAAGCGGCTTATCCGACGCCAGACTGTTTGGCGAGAATTGAACGCTTCGATTTTTTTTTCTACCAGCGGAGAGGTTTTCATTAAAGTCTATTGAGTGTCGGAGCTGGCACTCGGTGGCTGTTTGTCACGGGTGCATATTGTATTTTTTAATTCGGCGGTCCCGTTGGACGCGGACAATGGGCGCTCGCCTCCATTGTCCGCGCTTTATTTTTTGTTGTAAATTGCTCGACAGCTCGGCTTTTCCTATCTCGATAATTGTCCATATAATTGGTTGCGCTTAGGCATATTGTGCGCTTTTTCAGATGCCATTCGGCTGTTCCATTTTAATTTATGAAAACAGAGACGGTTTTTTTTCTGAACAGACTTCGGCAAAAACTTATGGTTCACTCGCACACTAATTTTCTCAAAGAGGCATTGATAGGATAACGTACCAGCTGAACAGCGGTTTTTCTATAACTGCCAACGAAAGTTTGTAGGTAGCCAGTTAATTATGATGAATGTGGTCACGGCCACGGCGGCCCATCGCATGCTGGCGGACTTTAATGCCTAACTCTAATTTATCAACGTTAACCAACGCAGTAGGTACCTACGTACGTGCTGCCAGAATGCGAGGTCACAGATCACTGGCCAAGATTTGTTGAGTTTGGCTAGACTAGTGTATAGATATGATATTTCTTGCAGAAGTGGTTCTATTAGCAATATTTGTTAAAGAAAGGATCACAGATAAATTTTAAGTCTATGCTCTAGCTAAGCTCGATGTGGAAAGTTTGTAAACAAACCACGACACTAAAACTCACTTGCTTAGTGTCGTGTTTCAGATATATTGTAAGCAATATTCGTTGAAGAATAGATCACAAATCGAGAAGTAATAAGCCGCGGTAATATAGTGAATTTAAGGCTAGGTATGAGCGGTTTGTGTGCAATCATTCTACATCTTGATCGGATAGTGTATAGTTATTATGGAGAAGATAAAGTTAGATAAAGTATATAAGAACTTGACATGGATATGAGTTCAAAAGAAAATAAGAAATCCACATCGAAAAATAAAACGAGTTCGACAGGACTTGAACAACCAGTCGGACAATTTTTACTAATTCAATCAAAGATTTAAATCGTAAGATTGGCCCTTTCGGTAGTGAGAACGTGCTATGTTTGTTGCCAAGCGAAGTTTGTGAGGTCACAGTTTTTGGACGTAATGGCGTATAAACGATTTAAATCTTTGAATTCCATAGTGTTGAAGACAAACAAGGGTGCGTGCTACGGAGCTACGAAGTGCCTACGCGCTAAGCCGCTTGCTACGAGTCTACGACTCTACGCTACGATAATGCATTTTGACAACACGCAAGGTGTTAATTTTTACCCGACAAACAACGGAAGAAGGTTATGAGGTTCACACCCTATGTTTGTTTGTATGTAGCCGATTTTTATGTCCCTACGTAGCGCTGAAACTACTCGTTCGATTTCAACAAATGAGGTATCGAGTGATTCGTCTCAATACCCCGGTGGTTATAGGGTATATGACGTCAGACGATAGAGATAGAGTCGTCGACAGAGATAGAGGTTAATTCCCGCTTCAGATAAATCAGTTTAAATTTTAGATTTCAGATTTATTTATTGCATACATACCTACACATTATAACATAAGTGGTAGTTTGCTGAAGTGAAGTACATGTACCCTGTTAGGGCGCAGCAATTAGTGTTTAGATTTTTATATTAATGTAGGTATCTATTTATTATTTCGTGCAGAAGTCGGAAAACTTATTCAATGTCAGTTACATGGATTAAAATGTTTAAATTGTTTTTAAATCAAAAAGAAGTCTTCTTTCAGTAAAATGTTTATTTTCATAATTTAAGAGACCTTCCATCCATGTGGCATAGCCTTGTTACAACTGGTCGTTGATAGTTTAAATTGATCTAGAAAAATCTATGTTTCCCGAGTCTTATATGACTCGGGAACTACCTATAGGTAGGTACGAGGACAGCGAGAGCTGAAACCGGATATTTGACAACTTTCGAACGAACTGTCGGACGCGGCGGGCCAAAGTTTCATTGAGGACAGGTCAAGCCACTTGACTCGACTGGCTTGATGGCTTGAATCAAGCAAGTTCCCGCTTTTCACCGAACTCGCAGTTTGGATGCGGTTTTTACACGACTTCTATTGAACAGTAGGAGTGTATTGAAGCATGTATTTTCATTGTAAGTGATTATAAGTGAGTTTATTTACTACACCAAGTAATATTTGAATGCGATACACATTATACGTTATCGTCAGGGTGCATACAGACTAAGTAATAAACCATGTATATATTTTTATTTATTATTTATTACCCAAGTACATTGTGGTTTAGTTTTGGAAGTATCTACGTAGGAACTCCAAATAGTATTATTTGCATGTTTATTTCTTCTTATTCCTTATATGTATTTACTCAGTAAAATCAAGGTAAGTTATTATTTATTGTGGTGTAACATAATTAACTGATTATTATAAGCCGGAAAAGCCACTGGCAACTAGTTCAGGAGCCTTTGGACTCATCACTGAAAAACTATATTTTTTTACTTTACTTTACTTTATTTTAAAACATAGTTAGTGAATAATAAATAATGTGGGACAACATACAGAATTATCTAGCCCCAAGCTAAGCAGAGCATGTGTTATGGGTACTAGATAACTGAGAACTTGATACACTACACCACATACTCGTAGATATATATTTTTTACTATACATAAAAAATATTCAGTACACCCTGAACAAATATCTGCAGATCGTACACACTTTTGTCGCGAGGAATCGAACACGCAACCTCCTACGTCGCAGGCGGACCTTCGTCCGCTACGCCAGAGAGTTCGTCCACAGTGTTATTTAACATGTTTTATAATTTGGACATTATCAACAAATGTTAAGTAACTTAATCTGGACGCACCCATATAACCCTCATTATTATCCTGGCTGAATATGTAAAAGAAATACCGATTATTATTTGAAAAAAAAAAAAAAAAAATTATTTTACATAGTTGCTATAAAACTAGCTTGTAGAAAATGTATCTATTTTGTTCACGAAGTCGAGGGATTTTGTTTTTATGGCTTACTGAACTAGAAGTTCTCTAAAAGCCATTTTTTCACTCATCAGATGTTAGCATGTAGAATCTTTATAATATTTTGAAAGGTCGACTGTGAGTCAGAATTTAGCCAAAATATATAATATATTTATATCCCACACACAATTAAAAAGATAAATCATTGAAAGGCCATCAGTTCACGCGAGCGTTCACACGCGCCAGTGGATCGCCCGCTGTGTCGCGCCACTGTCTCTCAAGAGGGGAGCATCACACTTGGGACCATGACTCTTATTTTATTAATAACTAATCTATGATACAAATACTTTAATATAAGAATATAAATTGAATGTGGCGAAAAAATAAACACTGGTGTTAATTAAAATGTCACCAAAACTAAAACAAACAGACAGAAAAAAGACAGAACTAAAATGTTGCCGTTCCGTTCTTACCGTCAAAATAAACAAAATTTATTGTTTTTAGCACTATCAAATTAGGTTTTTTGTGGCGTCATCTGTATTGACACTACTTTTTAGTTAAACTTATTTAGTTTTAAAATAAAATAAAACTCATTAGATGGCGGGCATCTTTCAGAAAAAGCATGTCATGACAAATAGGCACTGTCTTTATAGAGTTTGTGCAACCTTAATTTGATAGCCCCAACTAAAGCTGTGCGTCCACCGAAATCGTAGTGTTGGAGCGTATTATTTTCGAGCATTGCCTGGCATCAATATCGGCAGACAAGGCGATCCGGTGCACGATCCATTCAAATAAATGCAGAGCAACAAATCGATTACGATGCGTACGAACGATCCAATTCCGATCCGATGGGCGCGCAGCTTTAAATCGACTTATTTTATAATCCTTCTTACCTACTAATGCTAGAATTCATATCGAGAACAGAAATGTTACGTTGCAGCAGCCACAATAACTCCATGTCAAAAAATACATAACTTTAATTACTTATTTTTCAATATAAAATAAATTGTCTTTTGTCTTAGTTTTATTGAAATAAAGAATCTTTTATTATCATTTTATTATTACCCCCTTATTCATAATGGTCTGCTAACATAAAACGGCTGCTAAGTAGTGTTATTTCTCAGTCTGATTTATGTCAATAGAAGCAGACATAACGAGATTGAGCAGTATGCTAAGTTAGCAGACTATTATGAATAAGGTGGTTAGAGTTTTAATATTTGTGTATTTATTAGTGCCAACCATGGCATGCATCGGTAAATCTAGGTGCTGAGCTGTCTATAGGGGGCGAGTAACCAGGGCTTGGCAGCTTTTGGGTAACTAGCTCAAGTCTTCTCATCATCCATACCGCAATGCTTGAATACTAAAGTTCTCAATCAGTACGTTCTACCTGTTATACCCTATAGAGCTGAGACGTAGACAACCACGGTCCACCAGTTCAAAGTCGCTCAGCGAGCTATGGAATGAGCTAAGAGTTTGTCCGGATAAGATTTGTAACGACTATATTTTATTTATTTATTGAGATAAGTTTACAAAGCAGATTACAATCATTTTATATCTGAAATATGGAAATTACAAGTTAATATCTAGATTGTAGCCCTAAATGTAAACATAACAAGATTTATGATAAGTTAGTGTTGCAAACATGAGTTTCCCTAAAGACAGGTTACTAATATTATTATTTCAGGTTATAATGTTGATGACTAAGAGATTGAGGATACATGAATAAGTGAAGTTTGTTTGAATTGAAATAATGAATTTTGCTTGAATTGGTTAATTGCTCAGTGTAGTCGAAACAGCTTTACGGAATTTATTAAGGTTTGAGTCAAAAATATCAATATCTATATCTATATCAGAGAGACAGACAGAGAACCAAAGTGGCAGTGGGTTGGCCATATCTCGCGAAGAACCAACAACCACTGGGGTGAACGAGTTTTTGCGTGGAGACCGCGACTTGGAAAAAGTAGTGTAAGACGCTTTCCGGCCAGCAGGGGTATTATAATTCATTCGATTCGTTTCTGAAGCGAAAACGTCAGATTCGAAGTTAAATTCTATCCAGACGGAACTTTAGAACGCTATTTTGATTTGTCAAAAGTTTCCGATATCGAATCCGACGGTCTTTCCGACGAATTAAAATACCCCTGCAGGTGCGATGACAACTTGCATGTTAAGTAAGTCCACATGTGCACATCAACATGCGCACACAGTGAACTAATTCTCTGTAGCGCGGTGGGCGACGGTCCGCCTGTGACGCAGGAGGTTGCGGGTTCGATTCCCGCCTCGGGACAAATACTTGTACGATCTGCAGATATTTGTTCAGGGCGTTCTGGATGTTTTCTATGTATAATAAAAAATATCTATATATGTAGTGTATTGTATTATGTATATCAGTTATCTAGTACCCATAACACAAGCTTTGCTTCTCTTGGGTCTAGATAATGCTGTGTGAGTTGTCCAGCATTATTTATTTATTTTTATTTTTATTTATGCAACCTTTTTAGCGTAGAACTGATCTTGTTAATTTCTTTCTAGGGAAATATGTTTTAAAGGGAACATAATCAATCGATAACAAGCTTGTTATTACGGTTGTAAGTTGTTTACCTATAAACCTTATTCCTGTTGGAAAAACAATGCAGGCGCGACCCGAACCGAACTTACCCTGACAAAGTCCCTCGTTAAGGGATACAGGGTTGGTGTTCTTCCAACACAAATACATGTAGTTCGTTGTTAACCCGCTTACATCCGTGATGAATTCGTCAAACTACGATATTTTTACTGACTACTGACTGGTAATGACCATATTATCATTACCAGTCGGAATCAGTTGAGCTTCATTTATTTCGTTAGACTTACAAAATAAGCACTTAGACAAGTCAAATTTTTACTATGTATGTATACAAGAAATAAAGTGCAATTGACTCTAATTCACTGTTGGTGTGGAAATGGGCGACATCCGGCCACATTATATACACACTATGCTGCAGTGCAAACGTAGACCCTTGTTATTAAAAAAAAACGAACCTAAGCATCTAAAATGTGCAGAATGGCCTTGTCTATACAGTATAGACAAGGCCATTCTGCACGTCTATACATAGCTATTAGAGTATATTAGTGACAGTAGGTACTATGTGCGGGCCAGGTCGTCTGGCAGAGATCGCTCTTGAGCGATAAGACCGCCAATGGTCATTTAGGTTATAATTATTTCGTTTGTAAATAGTTTTTTCATTTTAATTGTGCAATAATAGTTATTTGTTATACAAGAGTGCAAAGTTGCATTTTAACCGCGTGTTCAATTTTGATGACCGAGCAAGCGAAGGATTCTAATATTGAATCACGAACGCAGCGAGTGATTCAAAATTAGAATCCTGAGCGTTAGCGAGGGAATCAAAAGAGTACGAGGTGAAAAATCTTTGCACTCGAGTGCAACACGTAACTTTTCATTCCACCTCAGCGAGGAAATGACTAAATGCAAAAACAAACTTCCTCGTCGCTAGAATCACTCACTTTAGTTTTTTCACTTGTTTTCAAGTTTCTTGTTTTTAATATAAGGTTTACAATGACGTGAAAAAATGCCGCGTAAAGAACCGCGTACAAAGCAAATTGAAAAAAGAACACCAAGAAGGTTCCGAGTCTGAGTTTTTATAAAATTAAAAAAAAGTTGTATGATATATTCGGCACCATAGCAGTAAATAGGTTTAATGTTTTTTTTAATTCACAAACTTAGTGCACACGATGTTCTAAATTTAATTTACTCTATCCTCTAGAGAATAAAAACGGCTTTTCCACTCAGATATGGAAGATTAAAAATACTCTTTCCGAGATGGTGGGATGAAAAAGTATTTTCTATCTATCTAGCTATTCATTTATTTCAAAAAGGAAAATTACATTTCTACGTGAAAATCACATTAAGGCTTAAAAGTACAATAGAGGTCTTATTAACAAAATGAGTCCTCACCACGTTCTCACACCTAAGGACGCTATTACCGGATATGCACTTGGATTTTGCTACCCCTCAGGGTAGCGAATAGCGCGTAGGTCTGAATAGGCCTTTACAGTGAAATAATCTCTTAAGAGTGTACAATATGTAATAAGGTAGTTCAAAATTCCTTTTTATCTCAAAATATGTGAAAACTACCACCTACATATTCAAGGAAAGATACTGCAAACTTTTTAGTGGATAAGTGCTTTATGAACACAATTCGTGAAAATTATGTAGATATTATTATTTTCGAAAATACCTGTTTGAACACAATTTGTTGTTTATCTTAGGAACAGCACAATTTTTTTTCTTCGTTTTTTGGTTTGCCTGTCTTTTCGATTGGTTGTTTCATTAACTTGTAATTAGGTTAAAGCAGTTTTAGCGCATAGAGAATACGGTGCACGTCTCTGCTCTGTACTTCTCACTCACGAGACAACCATATCATGTCATCCCGCTCTAAATCCATCTCGTACCGGCGTTATTGCACATTTATAAAGCTCTTTGCGATATGAAAACAGATTCGCGGTTTCCGAACGAGTGCGCGCGAAAGCCTAGCTAAGCTAACCTGTGCATCTTTATAAATCTGCTGTCAGCTTCAATGCACCCGCACAAAAGGATGGAACCATCAGCTCAGCTGTGCCTGGAGCCGTAGCTTCCGTATTGAGGCGCATACATTAATGAAAGTGGCGCCCCCACCTATTTTATCTTATTATTACGTTAAACAAAAACTTCCTGTAGTTTTAAAAATCCATCGTACACTTAGTGGTATCTATTACAAGTTACTTATTAATGCTTCTGTAATAGTTTCATTTTGTAAAGCGTAGGCAGAGATCCGAAGTTGCGCTTTTTGGTAACCAAACTCTATTTTCGCATCTTCTAAACTATATGTATAAGATAAAACTATACAGAGGTATAAACAAAATCTTATAATTGATACTACAAACTGTACGATGGGTTTTTTAAAATTTCTTATGTTAAACGTAATAGATAAAATAGGTAACGCTGTCATATTGGGTCGGGTATGCGCCCTAAAAATTTACAATGGAATACGAATATTTATTCTCAAAGAATTTGGTTATTTATTTAAGGGCTCTTGTATCACCTCGACTGCAGTTGAATGCAGCCCGCTGTAGGCAACGGCAGCTGACGTTTTGACGAAAATAATTGGAAAGCCTATCTTGTTCGTTTGTAAATGGTGTAAAAAAGTGTTCATCTTGTTCTCAATTCAAAAAAAAATCTTGAACAGTATAGAATAATGTCGAAACTCAACGCTATTGGCACCTAAAGCGTGACGTCATTAACACTTGAACATTTTTGTATGGGCATGAAGTTTTGACTTTGAGTTGACATAATTATGAACTCGATGATCCGTGACGTCACAAAATGCAAGGGCTAACATGGTAGCATTTTTATCACCTGAATGAAACTGCGTGTAGTTTTACTTTTTGTTTTTTACCTCAATAATTAAATTTTTTTTGGCTGTTATACTTTTTTCATTTATGTATTAATCTAAATAATTGATTAAAAAATAAAAAAGGATTTCCGTCACATTTCTCACTAGGAAGCCTGTATTGAGGAAGCCACACTACATAACTCGTAGTTCGTAATTTTACAGAAGTTTTGCGCTCGACTTACTTAGTTAGGTAGGTACCTTACACACAATGTGTGTATTGTTCATTTAAGTTCCGTCGCAATGCATACCAAAGTTGCCTGTAAGAGAAGCGAAGCGATAAGACAGCAGTTTGTACTTCCTATACTCACAGCATTTACTTCTGTATTGTATTTTAACTGACTTTGGAGAAAGGAGGAGGATGTGCCACCGTAAGTATATTTGTTTTTTTTATGTACACATGGTAACGTCTATCGCTATAACGTAATAATTTTTGTAGTTATTTTGTTACTCCCTGTACTTTGAAACCTTTCCGTACCAACGTAACCAACTTCGTATCTACCTTAACTATACAAAATAAAAGCGGCCAAGTGCGAGTCGGACTCGCTAACGAAGTGTTCCGTATATCTATAAAAAAAATACAAATCTTTCCTCGTAAAGAAACACAAAGTCAACGTGACGCGGTCACCCATCCAAGTACTGACCGCGCCCGACGTTGCTTAACCTCGGTGATCGGTTCTCAAGGTGATAAGGACGTTGCCCCCTTAATTACTAAAATTATTTAACATTTATTTATTTGTTGTTATAGCGGATCAAAATAATAAGGATGGCATCAGGGCCTTTACTCTTAAAAACAAAAACGAAGTTTCTGATTTGTTTTCGTGCAAACGCTAATCTTATGTAAGCGACATAAGCGTTGGTTTTGCACGACAACGAAAACGAAACTTCGTTTTTTCTTTTCCGAGTAATCCTCCAGGTAAGTTTAGTCTGCATAGACACCAATTTATCAGCAAGACAAGAGCAGAACATCAGACATCAGATAACATTTACGAGAGATTACCGTCAATCGCGTGGCATTTACTGCCAATCATGTGACGTGACTATGGTCAGACAATGCCTTTATTATTACCACTAATTAATATCCAATACGTCGTGATCGGACATTGATGTGGTATTGATCTGCAATCCGTAATACAGGATGTTATGTACGTGTGTTTTCTATTGATAATATATCTCTGCGGTCAATATGTGTCGCTTCCTCTAGTGTCCAGATACGTCCGGCAGTGGCGGATAAAACCAACGCGGGGCCCGTAGTAAAAGTGAACTGCGGGCCTTTGAATTGCATTACTGTTTAAAATTTAGGAGGAAGGTATTTTCAATTCTGATGATTTGTGCGGGAGTGTAGTAGTTTCAGCTGTGTGGTGCTAGCTTAGAATTTGCACCACCCCAATTCTTCCCGTGGGTGTCGTAAGACTAGACTACTAAGGGATATCCACTGGGGGGCGGGCAGCAGCGCCACCTGCAGAACAAATCTTCCACCAAACTGCGATCCCCAACCCGCATGCCCAGCGTGGGGATTATGAGCATTACCCCCATGAGGTAAACGCCAATAAAGCGTTTATCAGGGGGAGTCCTGCGTCCAGCAGTGAACCGATATAGGCTTTTGAGGTTGAGGTTGAGGGCTAAGTTACCTCTAACTAGGGTCAAGTTCTAGCACCGGCAAGCAAAGCGATACATTTTTGTTTTTGACCCACTTCAAAAAAGGGGCGGTTCTGAATTCGAATGTATTTTTTATGTTTGTTACCTCAGTACTTTTAATATGGAAGCTGGTGCTTCCCGTGTGGTCCCATTTTAATTTGGTTCAGTTCTGACATTAAGATCCATGAAAATCCATGAAAAAACTATAAAAATTGAAGTCGGTTTATAGTATTTTTACACAAATTAATTATTTGTGGTACCAAGAAAGAACTGAAACGGGAACAAACTCCAGACAAAAGTAGGAAGTAATCAATGACCTCTGTGGCGCGGTGGGCGAAGGTCCGCCTGCGACGCAGGAGGTTGCGGGTTCGATTCCCGCCTCGGGACAAATATTTGTACGATCTGCAGATATTTGTTCAGGGCGTTCTGGATTTTTTCTATGTATGATAAAATATCTATCTATGTAGTGTATTGTATTATGTATATCAGTTACCTAGTACCCATAACACAAGCTCTGCTTAGCTTGGGGCTAGATAATGCTGTGTGAATTTGTCCAACATTATTATTATTATATTATTATTATTATTATTATTAATGTTACCGGCGAGCGCAGGTAGCTTTGCATAATTTTCTGAATTTTATTATCAATTATGTAAAATGTCTTCATCTTCTTACCAAAATTTTACTTAATAGTAAAATTAAGGTTTTTAAGTAATTAAAACTTCTTTAAAAATTCACAAAAGGCATAAAGAAGTTCTATATTCAGCCTTAAGTAATCACATGACACTTCACATCACACTAATATTACAAATGCGAAAGTTTGTATAGATGTATGGATGGATGTTTGTTACCTCTTCACGCCAAAACTACTGAACGGATCGAGCTGAATTATGCAATGCATACAGGTAATTCTAATCCCGGAATCAAACATAGGGTACTTTTTATCCCATAAATCAGTTTCCGTGTGATAAAAATCACCCATATCAAACGTTTCCAAAGGAACAACGCGTGAGAAGCCGCGGGGCGCAGCTAGTTTTTAATAAATGTATATTTTTTATAATTCTTTCAATTGTAAATACTAGTTCTAATTTATTTCTAATATTCGATTTTAATGGTCTTTTTCAGTAAACAAGTAGAATTAATAAACAATAATAATGTTCGCATATTCTCAACACATTACGTTCAGACATGACAAACAATCAGACGCATAATCGGCAAAGTGAACAATAACCTAGCAGGAACGGGAGATAACTCCGAACGACCATTGTATTCAGGGAGTCTACTCTACAAAACGACGTGACACCGTATCATGAACAATGACGCGAATTGTCAACAGATTGGCACTCATTGAAAGCCTATGTCTGCATAGAAAGGTAAAACCCTATGACAGTGAGATAACATTCTAATACGATGTATTGACAGCTCCGTGGTTTTGTTCCGAATGATTGCAATCGATTTTTAGAGTACGCGTCCAGTATGAACAAAACATCCTTGCTAGACAAGGGTATTATTATAGCAAGAATACATGCCAAATCTTTTGTTTTGTTGTTGGACAGATATTACAAAAATCTAAAAATACAAATCTTTCCTCGTAAAAAAAACGTTAACATGACGCGGTCACCCATCCAAGTACTGACCGAGCCCGACGTTGCTTAACCTCGGTGATCGGTTCTCAAGGTGATAAGGACGTTGCCCCCTTAATTATTAAAGTTATTTAACTTTTATTATTTGCTGTTATATCGGCAACAGAAATACATCATCTGTGAATTTTAACTGTCTAGCTATCACGGTTCATGAGATACAGCTTGGCGACAGACGGACAGACAGACATACGGACGGCGGAGGCTTAGCAATAGGGTCCCGTTTTACTTTGGGTAAGGAACCCTAAAAAGTACCCCAACTGTTTGTTGCGTCTCGAGCGTGGTGTACACTATCACACTTCACAGTCACACTAATATTATAAAGGCGAAAGTTTGTATAGATGTATGGATGTATGGATGGATGTATGGATGTTTGTTACTTCTTCACGCCAAAACTACTGGACGGATCTGGCTGAAATTTTGCATACAGGTAATAATACAAATCATTAATAATTAAATTCTAATCCTGGAATCAAACATAGGCTACTTCTTATCCCATAAATCAGTTCCCGTGGGATGAAAATTACCTTTTAATGTTTCCATAAGAACAACGCGTGCGAAGCCGCGGGGCGCAGCTAGTAATAATTATAAACAAGCAAATGAGGATGGAGCTGCAAAACTTTTAGAAGTCTATGGCCGTACTGCCTCGTCCTATAACAAGCAGCGCCTCGTAGTTCCCGTTCCCGTGGGAATTCCGGGATGAAATATAGCCTTCCGTGTACAGTCGGGTGCCTGACTGGATCCGTGATGCAGCTTCCATATAATCTAGAAAGTGGCTTTTTGAATTAGTTTTGTATGACATAACATAACACATGACCATGCTCGAAAACTACGTAAATTAATTTTATAATTTGCCCTTATCATAGCGATGAGCGATAATAATAATTATTTTATATATAACTTATTTGACTTGTAATAATGGTATTATAAATTAAGAAAGTGGCTTATTGTATTAGTTTTGTATGCCAGAAATGAATCTTAAAATGTGCTCTTATCATAGCGATAACAATTATTATTTTATGTATAATTTCATTGACATGGTATTATGAATAAAATCTGTCTACCTACGTCACTCCCTGGAAAGTATGCCGTCATCCTCCAGACATTTACATAAAATGTAAATACTTGTATATACTACAGTTAATTCGGTTGCCGCTTTAAAAATACCGTATTAAATAAAAAAGCAGAAGGTTAAATCAGAAAAATCAGCGCCAACCCGACGCCAACGATGAGGAATACAAAGACATCGGAAAAGCGATAACCTAATAACCAGGGTTCTGATTCTACCAAGCGCCAAGGAATAACGTTATAGTATGGGAACACCTTAGAGCACGGCGGTGTGCGTGCGGAGAGGCTCTATGTGTGCGTGAGCCATGATCGATGCGCGGGGGTGTTGCCGCTTCGCTAGCTTCCGGTGTCGCGACGTTGCCGCTTTTACAGTTAGGCGGCGGTTACTGACAATGTGGATAAGCCTAGTTAGATTTTTTTTTGTTTCAATCAGAAGCTTTTTCTTTGGCTGATGCAAATTAAAAAGGAAAGGGGTTGGGGCATTGCAAAGGTACCTATCAACTTTCGACGTAAAATAATTGCTAGTTGCGATCATCTTTTGGGTTGTTTGGGTTGACGTTGTTGGGGCATCTCCGGAGCGCTCCGTTTTTCCGATGGTCAAGCGTTTGGCTGTGTGGTGCCGTCTTAGAATTTGCACTACCCCAACTCTTCCCGAGGGTGTTGTACGTGGCGATTGAGTGATATCCACCTGCAGCATCGCCTCCTGCAGAAGAAATCTACTACCAAACAGATTCCCAACTCGCATGCCTAGCGTGAGGAATATGCCCCCCCCCCCCCCGTTTAGAGTTTAGGCGGAGCTTAAGAAAGTCATTGGCCATCAACTAACTTTAAGAAAATTTAGATGTGTGTGGCTTAAGATGGCGCACGCTTTTCCAGAAGGAACTTCAAGATTGTATTCTAATAGGAAAACGGTAGCAGAAAGCTCATTCTACTCTTTGGCTGTGGATATTATGGAAATAGAGCACAATTTTTGGTTCGACATTGTGGTACGTCGACAAGGTATGGGTGGCTCTAATAGGAACCGGCCTTTAAGAATCCATGGTGTCATATCAACGAGCTAGTCTAGGTCTGTTACACAGGTCGTTAAGGCCAGATTGAACATGTTACCTATCTTAACAGTAAACCTATTGAACCAGGTTAATCTAACCTTGTCAGCTTGGAACTCGCGTACCGAATCGGGTAATCGCTTAAGGCCCATACACCAGTGAAGGTGGCGCCCCCAACTATTTTATCTTATTATTACGTTAAACGCAGCAAGTTTTAAAAATCCATCGTTCAGTTTGTGGTATCTATTATAAGTTATGTATTAATGCCTCTGTAATTGTTTCATGTTGTAAAGCTTAGGCAGAGATACGAAGTTGCGCTTTTTGGCCACCAAACTCCATTTTCGCATCTCCTCCTAAACTATATGAGATTAAATTATTACAAAGGTATTAAAAATAGCTTATAATAGATACCACAAAATGAACGAAGGATTTTAAAAAAATCCAAAAAATATGTTAAAATAGGTATCGCTGTCATATTGGCTCGGGTATGCGCCCTATGGGATGAAAATTCCAACCTAGCGTACAAAGCTTAAAAACTCTAACCACTGATTATACTCAGACAAAACTAAGATTCAAGTACGTCGATTATTCGACAGTTTCAAATGAAAATCTATCAAAAAATTCGTGCGTTAGTCGGTAGTGAGTATTCGAGGGTTAGTCAACTAAAGTTTTATGTTTAAATTATAATATAATATTATAATAATGTTGGACAATTCACACAGCATAAACTAGCCCCAAGCTAAGCAGAGCTTGTGTTATGTGTAATAGATAACTGATAGACATAATACAATACACTACATAGATCGTTTTTTTTTTATTTAATATAGAAAACATTTAATCCAGAACTCCCTGAAGAAATATCTCTAGATCGTACACATATTATTACACAATTATAAGTATAATGTGTTAAAATTTTGAATTTGTGTACCTGCTCACCTAATTAATATACCTACTTAAATACTGTTACGGTTCTTTTGTTACTTTTCCTGTGCTGATTGTGTGTTTACCCACTGAAAACTCTATTTATCTTTTAATAAAGCACCTGGGTGACCGAGCATCTTTTAAAAATTTTGTTTTTTTTTAAATTTTAGTATGTTCGCCAATAGATGTCAGGATTCATATTTTTCAGTTTAGTGCTAAAGTTGATTTGGATAAAGTTGATTATTGAAAACACGAATAAAATTGTAATCCTATTCGCCAATAGATGGCAGGAAGAGTCAATAGATTACGGTAAAGTTGATGAAAGTTAATTAAAAAAACAAATAGAACAACATTTTCTAAAAATGAATCCTAGCTAGATCGATTTATTGCCTCCGAAAACACCTGTATACTAAATTTCCTGAAAATCGTTGGAGCCGTTTCCGAGATTCAGATTATGTATATATATATATACAAGAATTGCTCGTTTAAAGATATAAGATGATAATAATTGTAACAGTTATAAAATAAACGTATTGGTGGACGATCGTATGATATAATAAAAACCTCCAGCATCACGCGACCCAAGCGTCACATCCTAATTAACAACTTTCATATAGGCAAACATTGAATTGACAGATTTATACGTGTTTAATTTAAAATTAATATACTGCCAAGCGGCGTTCCGGAAATGAGTTTAGTCTGACGCCGCCAGGGGGCGCTGTCGCTGAATTAGTTCCAATCCCCGTTACAATCTGCCGGATAACTCGGAAGAAATTCCTCTGGTGTTTATATTAATGCCCTCGATATTCAATACTAGCTGCGCCCCGCGGCTTCGCATGCGTTGTACCTATGGAAACATTAAAAGGTGATTTTCATCCCACGGGAACTGATATATGGGATAAAAGTAGCCTATGTTTGATTCCAGGATAAGAGTTACCTGTGTACAAAATTTCATGCAGATGCGTCCAGAGTTATAGGCGTGAAGAAGTAACAAACATCCATCCATCCATACATCCATACAAACTTTGGCCTTTATAATATTAGTGTGATAGCTGAGAAGGTACTTTATCTGTTCACTTGTGGGCGATATTGGGTAAAGTCAACTAAAAAAACGCAGAAATAACGCTAGGGCCGCTACACAGATTGACGTTTCTACATGGTTACTACAACTAGGACTTTCAGATAAGGTTTTTTTTTTGGTATAAAAGTAAGTAATAAATAATGCTGGAGAATTCACACAGCATCATCTAGCCCCAAGCTAAGCAGAGCTTGTTGTTAATACAATACACTACATAGATAGTTATTTTTTAATAAACATAGAAAACATCCAGAACTCCCTGAACAAATGTCTGCAGATCGTATACACATTTGTCCCGAGGCGGGAATCGAACCCGCAACCTCCTGCGTCGCAGGCAGACCTTCGCCCACCGCGCCACAGAGGTCGTCTAGAGTCTAAGTTTCATCATTATATTCATTATGTATGTAGGTAGGTAGTACTACCTACCCTACCTTTATATGCATACGTATGCATATAAAGCATGTTAGGTATATGTAGTATGTAGGTAGTGTAGGTATATTAATATTGCGTAATGTTCCTTAAGTTTTTTTTAAATACCACCGTATATATTGTTCTTTTATCTCCAGTTCATTCCACGGTTGCCTGGAAGAGATCGCTCAAAGCGATAAGGCCGCCCTTTGTACAACTTTTTTCGATTCTCTAAATTTTCTTCTGTATTGTAACTTATACTGAAACAATTCTGCCACCAAACTGCGATCCCCAACCCGCATGCCCAACGTGGGGATTAAAGGCATTACGCCCATTAGATAATTATCGTTATATATATATATTATTATTAGATATATAGATATCAGGGGAGGCCTGCGTCCAGCAGTGGACCGATACAGGCGGTTGAGGTTGAGGTTTTCGTCATGTGTACTGACCACTCCCGCAGGCTGCCTCAATGACTGCCGGACAAACATATAGATAGATAGAAAATACTTTACTTTTTTTTAAGCTATTGCATAGCTTCTATCGCGGGCCTTATGCGTGGAGACCGAATCCAGAAATTCCGTAACGAAAATAACCTAACACCCCCCACTCCGACCGGCACAGCGGTGATACTTTTTAGTTTTGCCATCTATCGATGAATAGCAGAACTTTTAATGACTTTTTGAAATATCACGCTTGTCTCTTTAGTTCAGCAACTCGCCTCTAGGTGGCATTGCAGTAGCTTTACCGCGGCAATCCCCGAGTGACACATGACTTTTTTTTTTACTTTTATTGCACACTTTAAACTAAGAAACAATTTACAAATAAAATAATTAAAACTAAGTGACAATTGGCGGTCTTATCGCTCAAGATCTCTGCCAGACAACCTGGTATGGACAGAGACATCGAATATACATGGGGTCTGTGTGCATGTAATAATTATGGTAATACTTAAAAATAAATACTTTGTACATACCAACAAAAATACAATACATACCTTCACCTATAAATATATTATAAAATTATACATATCAAATACCTACATATGTTATGGAAACAAGGGCATATATTCAGTGACAGGAGGACAAAAAGTGTTCCTTGACCATATAATATAATCTAGGAAGATCCAGTACTCTCAGTAGTGGAATTAGTTCAGCTAGCTGTAGATTGCTCGCAACAGTCTAACAGTCTGCAGTTAGCTCAATTGTTTCAATTGTTAATAGTATAGTTGTATGTTATTATGTTTGTTAACTTGCTAGTGGTTTTTTTTTCACGTCTTCCGTTAGTGGACAAAAAATTCAAGTGAATTATAGTCAATTGCACCTTATCTCTTAATATAGTAATTATTATTTATCAAGCTGTTTATATAGTTAAATTTGACGTGTCTAAGTGCTTATTTTGTAAGTCTTAAGAAACAAACGATTTGACTCTGACTCTAGGAACTGGTATAGACTGTAGATGTGTATACAGGCAGGTATGGTGTAGGCTTTGTCCAGCTGTGGACTAATGAAGGTTGATGATGATGGTGATAGCATAAAGCAGACCAGTGACAGCCCGCTTTGTAGCTCAATTTTAAAGCCGTGTACAGATTTTAGTAAGAATACATAAGGGTACAAAGGGATATGTATAGCAAAATAGCTCTCGTCGACTACATTGTGTTCAAAGAGAGCTGTTTTGCTTATGTCCTCTCCTGAGGCGTTGTGGAGTAGAATGATTCACGAGCTATAAGTTTGGACGTCATCTCACCTAGTAAATAGTTCTAATATCAATAGCTGTACGGTGCTGGCTTAGAATTTGCACCACCCCAATTCTTCCTGTGGGTGTCGTAAGAGGTGACTAAGGGATATCCATCGGGGGCGGGCAGCAGCGCCTCCAGCAGAAAATATCTTCCACCAATCTGCAATCCCCAACCCGCATGCCTAGCGTGTGGATTATGGGCATTACCTTATGAGATAAGCACCAATAAGGCGTTTATTAGGGGGAGGCCTGCATCCAGCAGTGGACCAATACAGGCTGTTGAGGTTGAGGTTGAGATAAATATCAAAAAAGGTTTATTTTAAGTAATCAATAGTATGTCAAAAATAGTATATCGGCTTCGGCGGGATTGAACCCTCGTCTTTCAGTACGGGAATGTGATAACCAACTACCATGCCCGACGAAAATTTGGATTTATAATAAAACGTTGATTTATAAAAATAATAAAGCCGCGGGGCGCAGCTGGTATTATAGCCGAAACTTATCCCGTGTGTTTCCAACTCCGAGCGAACTTTATTACGACTTTGAAGCGACACAAAGGGTGCTCTCTACTTGCACCCGCGAAAATTAGTCTCGCTCACATGAATATATTTTATAATGCTACTTTCTAGTAGTAGTAGAGAGCTGTGTGCACCACAACTCTTTCCGCGGGTGCCGTAAGAGGTGATTACAAGATATCCACGTGGGGCGAGCAGCAGCGCCCCATGCAGAACAGTTGTTCCACTTAACTGCGATCCCCGACCTATATGCCCTGCGTGGAGATTATGAGATGACGAAATATAAGTTAATAAGGCGCTAAGTGGACCGATACAGGCAGTTAAGGTTAAGTTAAGGTTACTAGTAGAAAGTTGAAAGAAGTATGTACAGCTTTTGGAATTAATAGCTATTGGTTGCCACCGGATCAGGTGATTGACGTGATGACGTGGTGGAATTGGGTAAAACATTCTCGTATAAAGTGAAAAGTTAGGGAGTTCAGGTCCCGTCTGTGCGTTGATTTTAGGCATTCACAAAATCTCAGAATTTAAGTGTTGATTTTACAAATAACCATTATTTACTCGACTAAAATTAGCACCCTTTTGGTGTGTGCCTATGTGTGTCAATAACTTAAATATTTTTATAACCTCAACCTCAACCTCAACAGCCTATATTGGTCCACTGCTGGACGCAGGCCTCCCCCTGATAAGCGCTTTTAGTAGCTGTTATCTCATGGGGGGTAATGCCCATAATCCCCACGATGGGCATGCGGGTTGGGGATCGCAGTTTGGTGACAGAATTGTTCGGCAGGAGGCGCTGCTGCTCGCCCCCGGTAAATATCCCGTAGTCGCCTCTTACGACACCCGCGGGAAGAGTAGGGGTGGTGCAAATTCTATGCCGCCGGCACCACACAGCGATAAATATTTATACAAATAAAATTTTATTTCTAAAATTCAGTTTTAACGAAAATTAACAGGATAGTAAGGTCTAACGTTATTGCATGTCCCAATGTTTCATCATCATCATCAGCCTATATTAGTCCACTGCTGTGAGACCTATGTACAGCAGTAGACTAATATATATGGCTGAACTCCCATGTTTAGTGCAATAAAAATAATTAAAATTCTAGTGGGTAAGTTAATGCAGAGCCAATGGTTGCAAAGCTCCTATAGTAGCTGGAATCACAGTGCCCATTGAAAAAGTTTTCAGCAAGGACTTTAATTAGTTTACAGAGCGTACCAAGGCAGGGGAGATGGGGTGGTTTGACACCAGCTGTTTGCTTTGTCTGATGGAAAAAGTTGGCTTGGAGGACTAAACTGTAGGGTTCAGTTCGGACCGGTTTAGGCGTTGTACTTAGGAATTGTAGTAAAGTTTCAGAGGTCAATTTCTGTGCGCAATATAGATTAGTTGAGCTACCTGTAGATTGATAGCTACAGTTTGCACTTAGTTCAATGTTTAAATTGTAAATAGTAGTTTAGATTTTTTTCTATTATTTGATCGCAAGTAGGTAGATACAGATTTGGATTTATGCACTGTTGATTGATTTCTAAATGAGATTGCGTTTTTATGGCTAACGTATTTGGATATCTTAGTTTTGATGCATCGAAAATTCATCCGCTGGGATGAAGAGAAATATGTTAGAGTAGTATCGCCTATACATATATTTTTTAGACAAAAAATTTTTGGCTAGAAAAAAGAAAACTCTTTGAATTCTAACCTCTAGAACGAATTATAGGCAGAACATGTTTCTGAATAGAGCTTGCAACAAAATTGATATTTTCGACTCAAGCCGTCTCCCGTAATTCCCGTTCCCGTTGGAATTCCGGGATAAAATAAAGCATTATGTGTTATTCTAGACTATAATCTCTGTGCCAAATTTCATCCAGATTCGCTGCGTGAAAGAGTAACAAACATTCATCTATACTTACAAACTTTCGCGTTTATAATATTAGTAGGATATGTTTATAATGGATACTTTACTGGTCTAAGGAAGTCCTTATCGTATCTCTTTACATAAGTTAGTAATGTTTGTCTTCTCTAGAATAATTAAAAAAAATTAAACATATAATTTATACCAATAATATGAATATTAATATCGCTGTTAATACCTGGAGCACCTACTAAATTATAATTTAATTTTTTTTTAGCAATTTTGTTTTATTAACCTCACAACCATTGCAATTGGGGTTGCAACGCGGAAACTAGGCAGAACGATCCACTTCGCGCCTCCTATTCAAAACAAAGTTAAGAGAGCACAATTATTATCAGAAGTAGATTAAAGGTGGCGGCACAAGGCGTGCATTGTATTACCCCCCCGACTCCAGCGGGGGGTAGGAAACGGCGGCGGCGAGCGGAGACAGCGGTATCCTGGGAGCTGTGGACCCGGGGCGGAACCACCACCTAAGCCCTACCCACTTTTGGAAATTTGCGTTATTGCTGCACTCCCGGACCGGTAAATGAGGAATTGCTGAGCTTCCTGAGTGGTTAGCGATAGACACTTGTGATTGATGAGAAAGCGAACTTGGAACTTTCAATGCTTGAGTTGCTTTCAAGAGTTGTGCTTTATCCTAAAGTAGCGGCCCGCGGCTTCGCACGCTCTATTCAAGTAGCCTATGCCCGTTTCCGGGATACCGTTTACCTCCCGGGCAAATTTCATCAAGATTCATTCAGCCGGGAACGAAATAAAAACTATCCTATGTCCGTCTCCTGGTTTTAAGCTACCTCCCCATCAATTTTCAGACAAATCGGTTCAGCCGTTATTGAGTTATAAATAGTGTAACTTACACGACTTTCTTTTATAAATATAATATATAGATATAGATGTCACTAATAGCCATCGATGTAATAAGGGGAGATAAGGCTTAGGCGTCTCGAAAGTGGCCTCAAATTAGGTCCAAATTTGTCCTCCCACATCAGTCATAGTAGGAGGTAATTTTTCGCGTGCTTATTATTGTCTCGGTAACACTTGGGTCTAGGTACGTCTTTCCATCTACATAATGTTGTGCATATGTAGGTATATTGAAAAAGAAAGGAAAATCGTATGTTTGCGTTAAGTAACACAACACAGGCCATTTATTGAGTTACCACTGAACGTACGTAACATATCTACAGAATTTTACTTATATCTATGCCAAAAGCGGAAGTACGCCGTCAAGTGCGATTTTGTGTATGTCACAATTAATGTTTTATATGGTTGATTGTTAGGAATTTATGTTGCCTACTTTTCTACATTTTCTAGTTGCTAGCATTCACCTTGCAGGTTGTACTTAATGCTACACGAAATTTTGTATTACAACCTTTTTAACAAAGAAAATAATAACAACTTAAAAAATTACATTGATTCATGAAATATCAGTAAGAATTCTGTCATGTGTGCAGCCATGTCCCGGAAGAGAATCAACATCGGGGAAATGTAAGATTGATAGGATATAGTAAAATATTGTTTTCTAAACGAGTAAAGCGCCATCTCACACCAAGCGGAGAACTTAAAGAAAAGCAGTTAACGCCCTCTGCCTTAATTATAGCGAACTAAATCGTATAAGAGTGTGAAGGGAGGACCGAGGGAGCGGAGTTCAACCCCAGGCAACTTCCAAAATATATTGCCGAAGTTTGCAAGGGATGGCGCTTTTATTGTTTTTTATTCCAAATGACAGAATTTTTACTCCCCATTATTATGACTTGAAAGCAAAAACTGATGATGATGGATTAAAATATATATCTACTGTTTATTACTATTTGCAGCCCGTGGCTTCGCACTCGTTGTTACTATGGAAACATTTTAAGGTTATTGCTATACCAAGGGAACTGCTTTATGGGATAACAAGTAGTCTATTACTACTACTAGCTACTGGCTGAAATTGCAATTTCAGCCAGATCCGTTCAAAAGTTATTATTATAAAGAGTAACAAACGTCCATACAAGGTTTCGTGTTATTAATATTATTAGTAGGATTATAATATAACTAGCAGCGCCTCGCGGTTTCACCCGCGTAGTTACCGTCGAAGTTATTGTATTCTCTTTGGTTCCCGTTCCCGTGGGAATTCCGGGATAAAATATAGCCTACGTCACTCCCTGAAAAGTAAGCTTTTTAATGATGAAATAATTTTAAAATCGGTCGAGTAGTTTCGGAGCCTATTCAATACAAACAAACAATCAAATCTTTCCTCCTTATAATATCAAAGTAGATAGCAAGTTTTACAAAAAGGAAACATTACTTCATAAAAGAAGTGAAAATTCTTGCAAAACAAAAGAGCTACGTACTTGATGGATAATTTTATTTATTTCTTTTTCTTTTCCGCCTTTAATTTAAACGCCAGCTGTGTTTCTAACAAGAACATATACTCCATGTACTTTGCTCCCCAAGGACTGTAAGTCAAGTACCATTCCTGGAACAAATTAAAGTCGAAATCATCCGTAAAAATGGCTTCTTCGTCACTTATTATTGCTGATAGCAGCTCCATAGGCATCAAGGGCTTATGGTACAACTCAGCTATTCTTTTGCCATTCAACAGGGCAGCCGTGTTTTTCTTAATAGCATTGATATCGTAACCTCTCAATGTTTGAGCAATACTATGGACATTGAAGTCTCTTTTGATCGCATGGTACTGCATAAGCAAATCTGCTAGTATAAATGAAATACTGCCGTAATCTGTTCGCGGTATAAGTATCAGAGAAGGAAAAACTTTCTTCATCTTTGGGCCTTTGGCCAGCCATGGCTCTGCTGCTGTTCCCAAAACCAAAATTTTGTCGGAAAACGATATAGGCTTTATTATTTCCTTGTATATATCTTTTTCCAATCGAGTCGGATCAAATACTTTCTCTTCTTTGGAAACCTTCTTCAAAAACATTTTGTCGGCGTTCTCAATTAGAATAACTGTCGGTTGCATTATTTTACTTATTTTTGTAACGAACGAATACATTTGTTTCAAGTTTTTAGGCCCAGGAAACTTATTGTACACGTTCATTGGGGAAAGATCGATAAGTATTGAGTTAGTTTCGGAAGCAATAGCATAGACTAACGTTTTTTTGCCCGCATTCTTCGAACCGACAAGCAGCTGAGTTCTGACTGCGTTTTGACAATTACATCCAAGAGTAAGCAAGCAGCGCGTTCTAACCTGCTCCCGCACGTCGCCAATACAAGGTGGAGGAAATGATGGTGTCCACACAACCGATCTCATATCAGCAGCTGCATAATTACGTTCACCCCAGTAGTCATCTAAAGAAACTTTCGGATACTTCCTTACTATACCTTCATCCACTAACACTTGAAACATCTCTTCAGGAGTCTTTTTCTCCGGCTTAGGACGTTTCGCTTTCTTAGGCTTCTTTCGTTTCATGCTTTTAGGTATATTTGGATTACCGGCAAGTGTATAGTCATTTTTTAATGCAACGTTTAATAGTTTTAGTTCTAATTTCATCATTTCATCCACTATTGGACGAACTTGTAAATTTAAGTCTCTGTACGCGTTTTCGGTTATTAAATACATTATATGTCCTTTTATTGCGTCTAAGTTCGCACCATTAACGTCAATAGAGTTCCATTCTATTTCATAATTATTCCATACGTTGGTCAATTCCTCAACATTTTTTCCAATTGTTAAATATATACCAGGGTCATTTTCTGGGTTGAGACGTGACTTCTTATAATTATCAATACGTTTTTGTTCCCTTATTTTAGCTTCTGATGCTAGTCTTTTCTTTTCTGCCTTAGCTGCAACCCTTTCAGCTTTGATTTGTTCTTTAGTTTTAGGATTACCGGCTTCCGCTTTAATCCTCTTGTCTTCTTCTTCGCGCCACGTTATATACTCTTCAATAGTGAAGGTCTGGCCCTGGACCACGAGAATAGATCCGCCTTCATCTGGCCACGGAAACTCATCAAACATGTTAACTTTTCTGTACCACTCAAAAAACCATGCTCGTATTTCGGTTGAAATATCATCCATAGTGTCACCTTCTCTGAGTCTAAAAACTCTATCTTTCTCTTTGACATTTGCCTTTAGCCAGTCTTCGTAATACTTACGCCTGAAATTGCGCCTAGCTTCTTTTACTTTTTCTAGTTGAATATGAGCCGAAGGTGGTTTATACGATGACAGAACCATACCTAGCTTTTCTTTTAGTAATCTTTCTCTTGCCTGCTGCCTTTTGAAGTCCATGTACCGTCTACACGCTAGCTGTATGAGTTTGCTGGCTCGCTCTCTGAGTGCCTCAGGAGCCTGCGGCGCCTTTAGTCCTGCAAGTTCAAGGTAACAATTATCGTCTTTGTTTTTTTTTTGGTTCTTTCGTCTGATCACTACCCTTGCTCTTTCCATTCGCTGAATTGTGTTGGAATGAAGTTCGTATTCCGCTTGAGCTTGTTGTTTTGCCTGTTCTTCAGGTGACAATATAACTTCATCGATAGAAGCTGGTATATCTTCACCCATTGCTAGTAGCCGTTTGATATTGGCTTCTTTTTCCTCCTGTTTAATACGTTCTTCTTCCAGTCTTTCTTCTTCTAATCTTTCTAGTTCCGATGGTGTTGGTTCAGGGTCACCAAGCCTATTGCCAGCAAATATTTGATCAATGATGTATTGCTTCTCTTTCTGTCTGATCTCGAATGGGTAAAAAAACGGGCATAGTATCTTTATATCATCAGGTATCATCAGCATTTGTTTCAGAACGTTATCAGGGTACGTGTATTCGAGAACTTCAACATCTTCGAGTATTGATTTTAGTTCAAGAAGTCGACAAGTGACGGCGTCTATAATTGTTTTGATGGCAGGTCGTCTTTGTGCTTGTTCCATTTGGTCGTAGCAGTCGCATAGCTTGTTGTATATATCGCAGTACTTTGCGTACATTCTGCCGACTATCTCGACGGCGGTTGCTTGTGGCTTCATACCTACAAACGCCTTTGCTAGTTCTTGTAAGTGGTTGTCTTCGACTATAGCATCATTCAACTTCTGTTTAATTTGAAGCCATCTCGCGTAGTACTCTTTGTTTGACATTTTTTTACGTTTTTATATTTTATTTAGATATCATAAAGACGATAAAAAATTATAATAAAACGGTAACGTTATTAGAAAATACAAAACAAATATCACAAAAATATGACAGCTTCTGCCTGATCATGCTCATAGAGAAAAAAAGAATCTATTGTCTCTGGAGAACTCTTAATAGTATCGTTGATTTGACATTTTCTATCCGCTCACACTCACCGGACGAAGGAAATCACTCTCGAAAAGGCTTCACCATTGAGCTTTTATATAAACTCTATGGGCTTCACGTTTCTTTTAAAATTTTGAAGTACATGTACATCGATCAAAAATTTCGCCGGGCCGCGAAATTTTTGATCGTTGCGTACATAATAAAGTGCCTGAAGCTCGGAATCTTACGAACTTATTGTATTCTCGTTGGCTCGTAAGAACAAAACAGCACACCAAAAACACTCTAAGTTGTTATTTAATACAGTAGTGGCGCTACTAAAGATGATGAAACGCTATATGCGTTTAATCGTCTTTAGTCATACTCGCTCGAATAATCTTAAATTTGTAGGTAGTGATAAGAATAAAAATTCATTTTAAACTAGTGATGTAGGTACTACGTAACGTAATGTTTGATTTTTTTTTGTAATATTATATTATGTTTTTGTGATGGTAGGGTAATGTGTTTTTTGCATTCTACATCTGTATGGTGGCGGCGCCGGCGGGGCAACAGTTAACTGCCAATCATACCGATACCATTTTCTCATAGAAAATGGTCTAGGTATGATTGGCAGTTTAGCCATGTTTTATGAAACTTCGATTCATTTTACTTTTTATACAACAAGAAATAATGGACTATAGTTTGACGCTGAGGTATGCGCGCGGCGAGACGGGGGGGAAGTAGTAAGACCCATACGAGATAAATATCCAAAGATGGGTCGAGCGCTGTCTCGTGATGTCAAGACCTTCATTTTTAATGTGGCCGAATATTTAAAGAAAAGAAGAAAGCTTTGAATATAAAAGTGATCGCGATAGAAGACTTAATAATGAGTATAGATAATTTAGTTATAAAAATATAATCGTTACATAAAATAAATATTTTGTTTATCTCGATAGCCTTAGATCTATCCTACAATATCGATCTCATGTTAACTCTTGCTCTTTTTTACCCTGCCCCCCACCTCGCCGCACTTTCCTAAGGAGCGGTACAGCGGTTGCGGTCTAACTATAGTTCGCGCTTTTCCCTCAGCTGGGCAAGGACAAGCCTTTGACTATACCATTATATTTAAATAAAAAAAATATTCATACAGACTACTTAATAACCTTCCTTTTTGAGTCATGACGAAGGAATTAAAATCCGAGAAATCCAATTAATGCGTCACTATCAAAAATATTCGCACATAATTCACAAGTACAAAAAAGGGATGAGTACAATGAGCGAAGCCCCTCAGCGATTACAATAAAAATGTTGTAAGTGCGCCTCTGCGCCATTCGTCGCTGGAACGATCCTAGATGGTGAAGAACGCACGCGCGTTGCGCACGACGCACGTGGCGTTCGCCCTTTTCCGGCGGGCGACGCGTATCGGGCGGCGTGCTCACACACACACGCGGAGCGGCGAGCTAAGCGAGCATTTACTTATTAGTTATACTCCGCTCCGCTTATCTCTTCTTGGCTTGTTGATCAATTCATATAATTCTCTATTTGTATAATAACATAACTTTTGCACCAACTATCATCGTAATGTATCTGCCGCCGCGCCGGTACTCTATAGATTCTTTATTTTAAATTCATGAACGAATTCGCTATTATCTCTAAGTTGCTGGACGTTCGTCTCGGGCACCAAGCTCCGAAGGCTCTATTCACCTCTATTTGCACGTCTTAGGGTATGACAAATACAGTTCACACGCACAGCCAGATAGTAACAATAATTGTCGTGGCTCGCTTCTGAAGTGACGTCACTAGCCTCCTCTACCAAACTTTGATGCGCTTTAATTTTAACATTTTTGTTTGATTGGTAAAAAAAAAATATGTGTCCAATATCTTTTGATAATGTAACTGAAGGACTGATAAGAATCTATTAGTCAAATCACCCACTTTTATAAATCGTAAATTCTTAACATGAAATAAGAATGGCTAGCAAACTACTCATACAACAAGACCTTTTTAACCGACTTCAAAAAAAGGAGGAGGTTCTCAATTCGTCTGTATTTTTTTTATGTTTGTTACCTCAGAACTTTTGACTGCGTGGTTCGATTTGCATGATTCTTTTGTTATATGAAGGCTGGTGCATCCCGTGTGGTCCCATTTTAATTTTGTTCAGTTCTGACACTGGGATCCATGTAAATTCATGAAAAAACTGTAAAAATTTAAGTCGGCTTATAGTTTTGTTAAACAAAATTAATTATTACTCAAGCGTTTTTACTATAGCTTGCACGCAAATGATCTTATCCAATAAAATAGTTAGAGCCAGTTTGATTCCCGCTCCACTTATGGCAGTTTCACCCCACGGCATCAGCTGAAATGCAACGTAACAATGATTTATCCACAACCCCTGGAAGTATTCATTACTGGTGTAGAAATTTTAGCCATTTATTTTGTTACAGCAATAAACGGGGGTGAGGGCGGAGCACTTTGTAATCTTAATGTTTGTATTGATAACAGTTTCTGGGGAATTTAACAAATATAATGATTATGAAGTCACTCTATTAGGCGTTATAGCGTAGATACAATATGATTCAGCTTTTTTTTTCAGCCCACTTTTATATAAAATGTGCCTTGCTAATTAAAGCCTCTGAGAATTAGTGACTTAAGGAATATACCCGAGTGTGGACAACTGTGCAGTAAAGACTGTTGAAGCTATCCAAAATATGAGAAGAGGAAATCAATCCTAAAAGTATAGGGCGTGATGGACGCGAAGACTGCTGGACTGGAGACCATGACAGCACTCCAGAGCCCGGGGAAGTCCACCAAAAAGATCATCGACATCAGTCAACACGCCAGTCATGATTGGATGTCGAGAGTTCAAGACCATCTAGAGTGGAAGTAGTTGGAGGAGGCCTGATCCATAACAGGAAAATGATGGTGATGATAAACCAAAAGTTTGTCAACTTTATATAGCAGTCAAATATCTGGCTTAAAATACCAGTAGATACAAATGTAATCGTGGCTAATCCGCCCCCGCGCAGCGCGGAGTCAATCATCCTGCCATTAGTTTCCGGTAGGGGGCAGCGCCGGAGCGCTCGGGAGTGACTGCCCCATTCGCCACGGTGATCACTTTAGCGGGATGAGTACGTGAGAAACCGAACAATTAAACTTCTCTCTTAACAAACGTTTGCGTCCTTAGCATTAAACCATGATCCATAGCTAAAGCTAAACCAAAAGTTTTTATGTATTGGCTGTGAATATTTAAATAACTGTGACTCTTGTAAGTATCCAAGGATAACGTCTGGAACTAAATGAAAATAGTTAAACCTAGACCATTTCAAAACAGTATTTCTATTCAAAGATTTTCCTTTTGCTTAGGACTAGGTTTATGGTAGTGGTTGAAATGGGACCATGGAAAATAAATGCATGAATGGCGTAAAGCCATGTCGCCGTTTGACAACTTAATTTTCAAGTTCAAATTTGCAAGTTTTTATGTCACCTCATTAAACTCTGAAAATGTATTGTTCCCAAATTGTTCCAGTATTTGTGCAAATTATATTTTCTGTCAATTTCCTGGCAGTTGTAAATGTTTGCATACTACATTCAATACGCTTGCAAACTTTTAAATCCGTAGCACATTCATTTGTAAAGTTAGACTGTTTCAGATTGAAAAGTTTGTATAATACCCGCACCGTCCAGCTGTTGTTTTGCGAGAAACAATGCCATCCTCTCGCCCGGTGTATGGTAGATACATAGGTAGGACTTTTGTTCCATTGCATAGTTCGCAATCTATACCAATACTACAAAAGCGAAGTTTTGATCCAGCGCTTAAACTACTGAATGGATCGGGCTGAAATTTTGCACCTATTCTGTTCTGGATCTTGAAGAACTTGAAGTCGCGCGCGGTCAGAAACTATTTATTAAATTTTAGCTGCCAAACAATGGTGGAAATAATTTCTAAATTGCAAAATAGTAGGCAGACGTGTTCAACACTCTGCCATTGGCCCGATAACAAAAGATGAAATTGAATTATTGATAAAGTGCTATTACGTTACAAAAAGGAACATAGCTCTTGTAAAAGTGATAATCCTGTTTAATTTCAGTACAGACACTTTGATATCTCAATAAATGTTCTCTTATTTTACAACATTTTTGGGGGGTCGCGGCGACCCTGCGTGTCGAAAGAGCGCGTGCGCCAATTTGCGGTGACAACCGAGGCCGTCGAGAGTTCCCATCCCATGCCATTATGCATTACTGATACCACTTGAGGGTTCAACACACACGGTAATTGTTGCGCTTCGTTACAATAGATGTGTAAAAAAGATTTTAAAAAAATGCTGAGTGAAACAAAATGATTTTTTATCAAAGGAAAAATTGAGGACTTCTGGCTGAGTCTTTGCAACTTCTATTTGTTTTGGAGTAGTACGCGTAAAATTCTTTGCCTGTATAATGATTGTATCATGATTATCGAATACTACCTAACCTAACCTAAAGATAGGCAGTTTTAGGGCATAGTACAGTCTGTTCAAAAAGAAAAGAGTCGTGGCGTTGCGGTGAATTAACACTTTTAGTCGTACTGCAATAACAAAGCAGTTTTGTCAACGCAATATTTTTTTTCGATTGGCACACGAGCGCCCTCAACTCCCCACGACTCTTCTCATTTTGAACAGACTCTACCACACGTACTGCCAGTGTTTTTTTACTTCCTCCTTGGCCCACCCCAAAGAGACCGGACTCTTGTGCAAGGGGTATAGATTATAAGTTCATCTTAAAATACAGCTATATTGATTTTTTTTAAATAAAAAACCAACAACATGCTAACCAACTTATACGGTAATACACTTTTTTATTCCATATTATTGGCCCCTTTGCGGCAGTACTTAACACCACCGGTTTCCGGTTCCATTAGACCCTGAGGACCTGCTTCATTAATGTGGGACATGCGGCGACGCGTGCGACTACTGTTCTTCGAATACTTTCGATGCTTGAATGACGTTATTGAACACCCAATGTAATAATTAAAGAAACCATAATCCTATTAGTATATGAGTGGGTAAATGGTACGTATTTATGTATAAAGGGTGGATTTTTTCGACATGGCAGTAAGGAGAGTACGGTGTACCAACCGGATAATGGTCTTAGTAAACTCCTGAGTTAAATAATCTTAGGAGGTCGTCCAAATTTTTTTAAGTCACAGATTTTCCAATGGTGTTATGAGAATTTTCATTACCTTAAGGGAAACTTCAATCTTTGTACTATACACAGATTTTTAAACAAATACAATTAAAATATGGATATTTTTCACAAAAACTTTTTTTGATGACTCGGTAACTGAGATTTTGAATAGTCCTGAAACGACGTCACATGAAAGTTTCTCAGGGCTTAAATCAGCATCATCAGACATAGATAAATATTAAACAAGAGTTTTTCGATGCTTCATCAATAAAAACAGTACCGCTGAACAGATGGCACTGAAGGGCAGTATGTACTTTATATAGCATAGTGCATGACATTTTCATAAATAACGAGCTCTTTTGAATTTTACTACTAACTATGATTGTTTGTAAAAAAAACTGAAAACTATCATCGAATTCCTCATTTATCTATTTTTGAATTTTGCGGGACGAACATATTTCTAAGAAAATCAATCAAAATCAATAGTTCAAAAAATTTCCCCTTCGACGGAACTCGAACCCACGTCCTCCCATCACTACAGGGATGTAAAAATAGAATAGTAGTATTAATAAGGTAATCTGTCTAGGGCTGACGCACCATAATAACAAAAACTACAAACGTAAATTCTCCGTAAAATCCTATTAATATTTTAAACGCGAAAATTGTAAACATGTCTGTATTTATGTTTTTTGCTCTTTCACGCAAATACTACAGAACGGAGCGGACCGAAATTTTGCATACAGGTAGTTCTGGCCTGAAATAACACTTTTATCCTAATTTTTATCTCATAAATCAGTTCTCGCGGGATAGACGTGCGAAGCCGCGGGGCGCAGCTAGTAGTGATATAATTTTCAATCGTTCCTTGTTAATTAAACGGACGAGTGACAAATCAAAAAAGTAACAAATTAATGGAAAGAAAAAGTTGATTTGAACTTCTGATGCGATTTGCTCCAATCATAGGTACAAGTGTCATAAAGTTTTTTTTATGTTATTTAGATTTAATACTATTTTTTCGATTTCGAATCCTTTCCCCTTGCTCCTCCCCCTTGCCAACAAAAATATATAGAAATCTACAACGGGAAGTAATATAGCCTATAATCCCCACGCTGCTCATGCAAATTGAGAATCGCAGTTGTGTGGTAGAATTATTCTTCAGGTGAATATCTCACAGTCTTACGTGAATAAATATTTACGAATCCAATCTAGCACAAGAATCTTAGTTATAGGTACTTTTTGAAGTCAATGTCATGTCTCGATTGTTTTCTGTTCAAAATTAATTTAAAAAAGTACAACTGACCATTTATGAAATCAAAAATCTTTGCCATGCACCACACAGACACTTTTCTATACTTGAAGTATCAATCAAAACTCTGAAGAAAATTGTTGCAATTAAAACTAAATACCAGAGCATCAAACCAAGCCCGGCTAACTGAGACATCAAAGGGACGAGGCAATTATTAGTTACCTTTGTACTTTTGAAAGGACGATATGATGTACTAATCAAAGGGCGTATCATCACGCTCACTGGAGCGCGGATAAACAGCGGTGGCGGCGTAGTCACAATGCAGTTTTACAATTTGCAGAGTACTTTATAATTCGCATGAGGTTTAATGATTTGTCAGGTTCAAAGGATATTAATAAAACCTAGTGCTTCGCATACAAAAATTCAGATAAATCATGTTTTTGTTTGTTTTGAGCTCTGTCAGTGTGGCAGCCTTAGTTAGGCTGCACATGGACGCCATCTTGAATTTTGAATGAAGATAGGATAGAATAATATTCGAGTAAAAACTAAAAAGATTGAAAACATAAAAAATATATTCAGGAATTCAAAATTATTCCCTTTTATTTACTCCGAATTTCAGTAGGCATGTACTTTCTTCGTAATTACCAGTACGATCGGAACCCCACTCGATAATATTATTCACCGTAGGAACGATAATTTATTCGCGTGGAATCTAACTTGTTTTCTATGTAAATGTCGCGACCGACGACGGTAGCTAGGTACTTCGAATGGTGATGACGTTATTCTGATAAATGACGTCACGCCCATTTTTTCCTTTTCTTCATTCTACCGGCTTGGATTTAGAATTATATTTTTAGGAATTCTTGGCAGTGGGCCCTCATATGATCAAAACCTATAAACCTCTTATCAGGGTGAGTTCTGCGTACAGCAATGGAATAGGATGTAGGTAATAAAATATGATTGGAGGTCTTAAGACCAAAGCTTCGGATTGTGTTGCTGCAAAATGACATCATTAGACTGACCGAGTCTGAAAAAGTAGGGGGCAGTTATTTGTTACTAAATAATATTTAGAAATGTGAATCTAGACAAACTCTTCTTAAGAAGATCCATTGCTTTGTCCCGGGTGTCAGACGTGGACTCCTCGAGAGCTGATAACAAAACAGTGTCCGAATCTGGTTCAATAGCAAGAGGCGCCGCCGGACGTCCCCGTGATGGGGGGCTCGATAGAAAGACGGGCCTCGGCTGAGCGGCTGTTAGTGCCAAATTCCCAGTTCAGAACGACATATCATCAGGTCATCGAACTCTTTCTGGATATCAAAGTCATTTGCCGCACAAAGTAAACAACTCAAACTTCGTTTCTTTGATCAGGGAGTCTAATGGATACGCTATTATATTATTGGAATTATTACTCCTCTACTCCTGACTACCTCTTTAATGTCCCGTTTTGAGTCGAAAAAGTCATCCGTCACGTTTCATTGTAAAGTTGGTACTTGCATCAATCGAGCGTTACTTCGTAACTTTAACTTAGAATAATTTTAGTTTACGAACTTCATAAAAGTTAGTTGACTTAATTAATTTACAAGTTTTTGGTTTATACATCTAGGTACTGATTAAAGTTTTATGTTCTGTCCACATGCCAGCCGAGTCAAACCATGACAACCCTCTTGTGCGGGGCTCTATTCTGCTAAACTAATCTCCTCATAAGACAATATCGCAATAGAATTGCCACCATATACACCTTGAGGTATTCTAGCGAAGATGAAAAAACTGCAGATGGAGGGACGCCCATCAAATGTGTCAAGGTTGAAACCAATGTAGAACCACTTTATCAACCATTCCGTGCAAAGAGCATCGCACGCACTATCTGGGGCTAAATTCTGCTAGCCAATTGCTTTACAATGACAATGGCAATGTCAATGATCTCAGAATCGTCCATCTATATATGTAGTAAGTGCGGTGCCATTTGCACGAAAGAATGGGTTCAACCTTGACATGCGTCCCTCCATTATGTACTTTCTTTCATCAAAGGTTAAACGTCAACATTTGTATCGATATTAATGCTATAGTAAAGCGATTAAATTAGTGGAATTAGGGCCCTGGAGTTTTTTCTAGGCATCTACGTGGTAATTTTGCGACGAAACTTTTATCATAGTGCAGTAATTGGTTAGCAGAATTAGGTCGCAGGTAGCCAGAAGTCTAGATCTAGACTAGTTAGTACCTATGCTCAATCAAATGCATGACAGGAGGGTCAAGACAATGATTACAGATTACATTATGTTCAAATAGATCTATCCGTTGCTCGTGTACCTATTCCGGATGTGGTCACTTAGTAGTGAACACTACGCTGTGTCTATACAAGAGATTTAGAGTAAGGGCGCTAACCCACGGTGCCGTGACTGTAAATTATTGTCTCTAGCTATTCTCATTATAACGACGGCTGGTCGGCTGTGTGTCGCCGCGTTTTTTAAACGTTTTTATCGTGAAATCACTATTGTATCTTGTGATTCACATTGGATCTATGACTGACACGTACGAAAAGAGACGCGTATGGACGCGGTGAGCGCGAGAGGGTGAGAAAAACACGTGTAAGTGACGCGACGATATTAAGCTATTGCATAGCTTCTATCGCGGGCCTTGAGCGTGGAGACCGAATCCAAAAATTCCGTAACGAAAATAACCTAACACCCCCCACTCCGACCGGCACAGCGGTGATACTTTTTAGTTTTGCCATCTATCGATGAATAGCAGAACATTTAATTACTTTTTAAAAAATCACGCTTGTCTCTTTAGTTCAGCAACTCGCCTCTAGGTGGCTATGCAATAGTTTTACCGCGGCAGTCCCCGAGTGCCACACGTCTTTTTTTATCGTGGCTACGATAAAAATATTGTCTCGTCTCGTCATCGATAGTCACAACAACGATAAAATATTTTCAGCGATGTTTATTTACATCGTGACATTTATCGTGTCATCGCTGTTGCGCTAGCTGTTCCCATAGTAAAGACTATCGCTCTGTATGTGAACCCCTCCATTCAATTATACAAGCCACGATACTTTACACGACTTTTTGTCACGACACAGTGGGAACGCGCCCTAAGGAGAAAATGGAGTGTACCTGTGTTCGCGCACACACTTTGTGCATTATTAGAGTTATGTTCTGCGCATATGGTTAGTCCCCGTTACGACTGGCCGGTGGTCGATTCAACATGGTCATGCTGAGGTTTTCTAACCGACTTCAAAAGAAGGAGGATGTTCTCAATTCGACTGTTTTTTTATGTTTGTTACCTAAGAACTTTTGAGTGGGTGGTCCGATGTTCTGACAATGGGATCCATGAAAATTCATGGAAAAACTAAAAAAAAAATTTAAGTCGGTTTATAGTTTTTTAAAACATTATTTATTATTATATTCTATAGTACCTTTGTTTAACCACAATCCCATCTGATTTAAAGTGAAAATGTAGCCGACGGTGTATCACGACACGAAGGTCTTAAAGAAACCTATGTGTACCCTGTACAAGCTATCAGCCTATGGAATGCTCTTCCCCTGGACATCAGACGTGCAAAATATCTCCCTATTTTCATAAACTGCTTCATCAACATTATTTATCCATGTAAAATTTATTCAATTCAATTCGTTTATTTCAGACAACAATAAAATTAATACAAAAATATAAGTCCATAATTCGAGTCGTACATAATACAATTAAATAGAAATTAAAACCAAAATAATGATCGCACAGGTCAAGAGAGCACAATATACGCTCCTGTCCAGTACTCCATAAAGAGACAGTCGGTGTCCAGCCTATCAGCAATGAGCTGTAGGTAGCTGTTGGAGCTGTCGCGCACCCGGCGTTATTAAGTATTTAAATTATTTTGTATGTGTTAAGTTACATCATATTCATTCATTGTGTAATTTGTGTATGTAGGTGGGTAGTAGCATGTAAGCATGTTAGGTATATATGTAGTATGTAGTGTAGGTATACTCATATTGATTTCTGTTCCTTAAGTTGTTTTTTAAATGCCATCGTCTATGTTGTTCTTTTATCTCCAGTCCATCCCAAGGTTGCCTGGAAGAGATCGCTCAAAGCGATAAGGCCGCCCTTTGTACTTCCATGATTCTGTACATTTCCTTCTGCATTGTTTTTTATGTTTGTGTGGTACAATAAAGAGTTATCTATCTATCTACCTATTCACTCTTGTCTTGAAAGACCCAGGTTGTAATTGGCCGGAAAAACAGAAGCAGGAAACGAGTTTCCTATACACTCATCCTGTGATGATGATGATGATGATGATATCCTTCTAGCCGAAGCCAAATACTTTGACGACTTGTACTAACGGAGGTCAATACGACATTTATGATTTACTAGCTGCACCCCGCGGCTTCGCACGCGTTTTTCCTATGATTGATTTTTATCCCACGGGAAATGATTTATGGGATAAAAAGTAGCCTATATTTGACTCCGAGATTAGAATTACCTATGTGCAAAATTTCAGCCAGATCCGTTCAGTAGTTTTGGCGTGAAGAGGTAACAAACATCCATCCATCCATCCATTCATACATCTATACAAACTTTCGCATTTATAATATTAGTGTGATGATTTATTCTATATAACCTTTGAGATCATAAAATAAATGCGAAACCTTAGTGCAGAAAAAACTAAACTGTTTATTTTAAATACTAATATGAAATAGATTAAAAATAAAAAAGACGTGTGGCACTCGGGGACTGCCGCGGTAAAGCTATTGCAATGCCATCTAGAGGCGAGTTGCTGAACTAAAGAGACAAACGTCAAGGTTTTTTCGTTACGGAATTTCTGGATTCGGTCCCCGCGCTCAAGGCCCGCGATAGAAGCTATGCAATAGCTTAAAATATTGTTATAATAATTATTCTATATATTCTTAGAAATAATAAATGCATTTAGTTAAATATCATATTATTTTAGTTGGTGGTCTTTTTAATTTGTAAGAAGTTGTATCCTTCTATATACATATGTTTAATTTGTGATGGTAATCCATAGTATAATATTATAAAGAGGAAATATTTGATTGTTTGTCCGTTTGTTTGTTAGTTTGCATGGAATAGGCTCCGAAAATACGTAGTCGATTAAAAAAATCTTTCATTCTTAAAAAGCTTACCTTTTAGGGAGTCACATAGGCTATATTTATCCCGGAATTCCCACGGAAACGGGAACTACGCGGGTGAAACCACGAGACACTGCTAGTTTATTATAAAATATGATTTCCACGTAAACGAATGGTCCGCGGGCTTCTGTAATTATCGCTCATTGAATGCAAAACAGCTACAAACCAGAAACCTCATTTCTTACAGGAGAGCCAAAACAAAATTTAAAAAGATTTAAAAAAAAAAAAAAAAAAAAACTATTTTTATTATTAAATGTTATGATGTTAATATATCATTATTTTCCTTATTTTGATTTACGTAAACGAATGGTCCGCGGGCTTCTGTAATTATGATACCGTCAATCTTAAATTAATTTAAATATAACAAGTTAATCCCATTTTTAAATAAAAGCAGAAACAAAGAATGTTCTCAATATATAAGTATATATATATATACTTTTAACAGCGTAGGTAGTCCGATTTTGATAATTATTGTTTTATTGAAAAGGATACCACCCTAAATTTGGTCTCATATAAGTTTCAGCGGTTAATTTTTTCTCAAGGAGTGCTAAATATGCTCTATGTAGAAGCCCTAATCTGCGAAAAACCTTTAGGAATTTGTTTGAAAATTCTACAAATCTCTGTTTATGTCTCCGTCAGGTCCCATAAGCTCAAAATCTCCACATCCGAAACGATCTGGTGGTTCTAGACAGGAAGCTTTACCTACCTGATTAGCCGGGTACTGACTGACTGAGCAGCCTCACGCGGCAGTCTCAGACATTTGACGTGGGACGTTTGTCTCGGGAGGCAGCCTCGAAGTGTTCCTTTTTTTCATAGTAGCAACCGCGCGCGGCAGGTCCGAGCCAGTTTTGCTCAAGATTGTCTTCGTGCAGTCTCGTCAGCCAGCTTCTTACTCACTAAAGAGGTAAGGTTGCGCTCGCCGCGTTGTGTAACTATGAAGCCTCGTCGCGCGTAACACAAAGGAGGCGAAACGCGTCTTGAGTGAGCGCGGCAAAGTTACTGAGGCGCCTTTGATAAAAACCCTATAAAAACAGACAATGCTCGACACGGCTCGCGGCATAAGTCCGATAACGCTGTCATGGCCATCGGCGGTCAAAAGCATTTTAGTCCATTCGAAAAAAAATGGAATCGAGGCAGCGCGTGCGTTTGCTTCGGGCGAGGCAAGTCATGACAGGCCGAGCATTTACCTCGCGAGGCTGCTTGGTCTGTCAGTACCCGGCTATAGAGTTGTTTCAAACTAAAGTCTAAAACTGACCTGTGCACTTTGGGGCGCGTAGTGTGTCCGAGAGCGTCGGTGTGGAGTAGCCCTTACTGAGTCCACCGGTGATCTTGTCCGACCCTGCTGGCAAAACACTTAGTAATAAAGGAAATAATTTTTGCCTTAATGTTTACCTCAACCTCGATAGCCTGTATTAGTCGAAAATTATTATCTACAGGGAAACTTAGGTCTCACTTTAAAATTTCAAACAAAAATAATACTTCTCATAACTTTTTAATCAAATTATTGTACGAGAAAACAACAAAGAGTAAAATCTATCGTATTAAGATTATTTTAATTCGTATAACTAAAAACAACTAAGCAAAACATGAAATAGAGTAGCAAATTTATTATCTATTTGGAACTGTCATTGGAAACCTCAGTTGGGTAGAATAATCTAACTTTTAAAGATTTTCAAACAAAAATAATATTTCAGAATAATGTTTCGATTGTCGTAAAACTCGGTTGTATAACAAGTTTTACAACAATCAAAACAAATCGACAGTAAAAATGCCTGAACTGTACAAAAATAAAATTATTTAACTAAGTTTTAAAGATCTGTTTTGTTTTGTTCTGTAAAGTTTGAGTATAGTTTGTAACAATGACAATTAGGCATTGTGATTGTTATAAACTACACTCAAACGTTTTTTTAGTTTTTTTTTTTAGTTTTTATAAGAGAGAGTTATGCTCGTAGTTTCTCTACGCGACAGGATCCGGAGTACAGTAGAAGAATCAAACTAACTGACATAGACCTCATTGCGGGACGAACCTGGATGAGATTGGCTCAGGACCGTGTGGAGTGGCACAAACGTTTGGAGGCCTATACCCAGCAGTGGGTGAAGTCGGGCTGCGGATGATGATGATGTTGATGATGACATAGACCTAAGAGTGAGCAAGCTAAAGTGGTGATAGGCAGGCCATAGATATAGCTCGCAGAACCGATACCCGTAGGGAATAAATGTTCTCGAGTGGCGACTGCGATGCAATACAAAACGGAGTGTGGGACCTCCTACTCGATGGACCAACGACAGTCTAGCGGTCGCAGGGAATCCATGGATGGAGGAGTGTACTATAATCTCAGTCATAAGTAGAGTATGGCAGAGAATAAAAAAATTGTGACAATCACTGGGCAAAAGATTGGATGCTTTTGTAAAGCCATGTATCAGGAGTTGCATAGTTGTTGAAAAAAATGTAATTTTGACTTTGATTCTTAAGTAGAGCTCCTTTCTCGCTTCTTTCGTTATAGGAACAACTTCACTAGGCTGGTGAATTTCCCTATTTTTCAGTTTTCAGTTCAGTTTTATAAAGTTAGAAAGTATTCGCAGCAAAATTGGCTTTGCATAATTGATAAGTTATTTCTACTCGTATCTGGAGGATCTGTCAATCCACGCGAAATATAATTTTACGTCGTTTAACATTTAAAACAAGAAATCATACAAAAGGTAGTTAGGAGGTATCGGTAGTTCATCGTCGATATTTGATTCATAGTTCTCTGAAATTATAACGCGAATGTTTGTATGGATGTTTGTTACTCTTTCACGCAAGAACTAGAGAACGGAGGATAAAATTTGCTTACAAGTAGTTCTATACCTTTTTATCGCATAAGTTTCCTTGGAATATATATATAACTTATTACGCTTCCATAGAAACAACGCATGCGAAGCCGCGAGTAAAAACTAGTATATTTTTTGTCACGCGTTTTAGTTTCAAAATAAAAAAAACAGTCGATTTGCGTACTCTAACTATTAATCTACGCTAAGATTATTTCTTCTATTTTTAAAGCAACTTTTAAATCAAATCAACCACTTAATCAATTTAATTCGTGCTCGGTAAATATAAATACCAATAAAAATCTCCCACGCGTAAAGTCAACGTATCAAATATGACCTCGCGCAATATGTTTCAAGCGATTTGTGAAATAAATATGCTGGGGTACTTTAGACCGTAGGGTACTTTCGTCCCGTCATGTCGCGCAAATCTGAGGGGATAGCATTACTACTGGTGTCTATTCGCACAATTAAGTGATTATTGTCTCGACCACGGTTCCCATGAATGTAAGCAATACATTGTTTGTCTATAAAAGTAGAGGGCTACTTATTGCTTATTGATATCAATAAGTAGCCCTCTACTTTTATAGACAAACAATGTATTGCTTACTTTCATAAGATTTCGAAATATGTATACGTATATACGTATACATATTTCGGCAGAAAAGTTGTTGAAAAAATAAATAAAAATAAATGTTTATAAAACTTATCAGTGTTGTTTTCTAAAATAAAAGAAAAAGATCTTTATTTGTGTTACAACTTCTGAAAAGCCATTGCAAAAGTCAAATTCAAAAAGTAATATAGAAGGAAATCGTAATCAAGAGATGGCAATCATTATCTTTTAGATAAGTTACTTGCTTTGATTAATTCTCCAGCTTTTTTATTTATTAATTTATCAAACATCACAACTTCACCCAGTGCTTGTGATAAACCTTGCCGAGTCCGTATCGGATCACTTTTGCTACCGCATTTTTTTTAAAGTTACATTCTAGCTTACGACATGCACCTAAAACCAAATCGGACTAACAGAAAAAAGTTAACTGAATAAAAAAACGATTAATTTAACAAATTGAAAAAAATAATATTCAAAATAATAAAATCGCTGCATTCATGGCCCCACGACACGCGCACGCGCCGCGCTCCACCGTCATCTATTGTTAGGATGCGCAAACGCCGATGACGTCATCCGGCGGAACGTCACCATTATCATCAGTGATTTATAACGCACGCTCGAGTGGCCATTGATTGTGCATTACCCGTTTGTTTAGGGACAACGGGACAGCCCTGTGGGAACTCTCGACTTATTGGCTTACTGGTGTTAAGGCTTAATTATCTGTTATAAGTGTTTTGAAAACTTTGAGGGAGGGTCGCAGTAATGATCTCTGTTTTTGTGTTGATTGTTGTTGTGATTATAGCGCATTAATATCTTACGGCGATATTTTGTGTGTTGTTTACTGGGTATTTCTTCAAATGACAACTAGGATCATTATTTAAAAACTGAAATGCATTAGAATAGAAGGCTACCTCAAGTTTTTGTAATAAATGTCAGGAGATCTTTGCAACGCAGTTAGGATCTCACGTTAAGGTGGAAGTCAGAACAGGCCACTTCCCGGCGGACGGCGGCGTCCGACGCTGGCCTAATGAATATAAATTGTTACTCCGACCCTTTTGAAAATCAATAACTCGCATATCGGCCAGTTGCAGCGTGATTTATTAAACATATTTTACGTAGATACTATCTAAAGTACGCCGTTGTAATTGATGACAATTGGCGCTGAGATCGGCCGATAGGAGCGTAATCATTTTCGTGTTAACAACTCTAGTAGCCCGGCTTATAAATTTTAATACGTTCGTCCTAATGACTGAGATTAGGGGTTGGGTATTTTTGCAGTTATTTGAATATTATGTAAATGGGTTGTTTCTTTGTTTTGTATTCTTGGCGCGCTGCTCGGTCCATCCATCAGAGGAGGCACGTGCCGCTTGCAACAGTTGAGGTACTTATTCTTCGCGATGCTATAATACGAATGTTGTTTTGGTAATGGTTGTGCCTATAATGGTATACTTACCCATCAGCCAAAACATGTTGAACACTTGTAACACGTAATAGGTACTGTATGACCGACCATGCAGAATATACGTGTCTGTTTAAAAAGAGAAGAGTCGTGGCGTTACGGTAAACTAACACTTTTAGTCGTACTGCATTGACAGGGTAGTGTTGTCAACGCAACAAAAGTTGTCAATGGCACACGAGCGCGATCAATTCCCACGAATCTTCTTTTTTTGAACAGACTATACTAGATCGCACTTGTCAAAATTCGACCGGATAGTTAAACACTCAAGCAAACGAGAACTGATTTTAAGCTGGTGGTCTAAGCTTTCGACCCAATCAAGCTTCCTTTTGGTGTAGAAGCGGTAGCTATAGCTACTAGTAAAGGCTGAAAATGTTACTAGTGACTGAGGATAAAACTTTTATAACCATCATTGGTACTACTACTAAAGTTATACACAACCGGCACATAAAACTGTGCGGAAATATTGGAAAGCTCAAATCTCACATGGTAAATAACTTTGCTGACTGAGGAGTTGTTAGCCTTCTCTTCGTCATAATAAACATAGATCCTTGCGGCACACCAACGGAAGAGCCCAATCTACCTCAGCTCTGAGCACCGTGCCAAGTCCACAAAGAGGGGTCGCTCAAATTTACATTTTTTCCAATGTATTGTGAACTTTTTAATGGTAGAAAGTTATTGTCTTTCTGCCTTTGTCAACGGAATCTTTTGTGTTCGTTTCTCTCGAGGAACGTAAAAATGTAATGCCGACCCGTTGTTTCAAATGGCATTTTCTAGAGGAGAAAAATACAGAGAATGCCTAGAGGCCATCCATTGTCAGCGTGCGCTCGAAACGGCTTCTTTCTTTGATTGTGTCGGCGCCATTCGGAGGAAATACGGAGTCGAATGGGTCAGATATTTTATGATAACTGCTAACAACGAAGTGTCAAAATAAACGTAGATTTTCATCGAGGTTCTCTTACTTTTAATCTACTTAGAAAAAAGCAGGAGGTTCTTGTTCGTCTCTATAATGTTTCTTTTTTTTGTTGATTTCTCCGTGCGATGATTTTGTTACCATAGTACGCCAAATTGGTTCCATTAAATTTTGTATATATCTTGCAAGACTAGTGAACTAAAACCAGGGTTAAATTCATTCTACTACTTCATTTCATATTCCCTTTCCAGTAGCAAAACTAGCTAACTTAATAAGCGTTGGAATCGCAAAAGCCATCAACATCATAGAGACACATTCAGCAATAATCTTCCCTTTACGAGCTCGTACACTACCTTTATTACGTCGTCGCGTCGTCGTTGCAGATAAAAACACTGCCATTTGTTTTCGCTAACCGCTGAAAATCTTTAAAAACCTGCACCAAAATTGCATCGCTATTTTTTAAGCTGCGTGATATCCGAGCTCTCGTTAGAGGGCGCCCGAGGCCCCGAACTACCTCCAAAATAATGAAAGGTTATTTTTTTTATCAACTACTCTTTATGAAGGCTACGCTGATCATTAGGGCGGGGTGTGGGCGGGCGAGTCGCCATGGAAACCATGGGGTATATTTCCCGTACGCCCCGCATCTCCCTTGGACCGATTGTCATCTGTGGAAGATGTTGCCCCCCTACCTTTCCTTTATACCTAGCAGGATCTCTTAATCTAAAAGGGTTCTATCAGTGTTCGCGGGAAATGGGACTTTATCTCTAGGTGGTATGCTTCAGGGTGCGTTTTCGGTCGGGCGAAGACGCGGCAATCAATATTCTTTGTGAGTGTTGCGCTGGCAACATGATACACATCGCACCGGTACAATGAAGCTCGCCTATCTTTGTTGTAGGTGTAAAAATTTAAAGGCTCCGATTACATTTATCACGTCGTTTCGTAAGATTTGTTGAAATGGTTGTGATGGTATTGCTCGTAAGCAATACAATACAATATATTTATTGGTAGGTAACACCAAGTTACATGCCGAGTAGGTACTAAAGTACAATATTCGATTATTATTTACGGTACATATCAATCATCATAAATTGAGAATTTGAAATTTTATTAATTATTCAAAATATAATTACCTTTTTAAGTATAATAATATACATAAAAAACTGTATTAATATAATATTATTAACTAATTGGCAGATCATAGAACTCTTTTATCGAGTAGTGGTTTGAACGGAATTTCGATATAATTCTAGAGAATTTATTTATTTGCGTTTGTGTTTTTAATCTGTCCAGTACAAAAACAACTTCCGAATTTCAGAAAATCTAGAGTTGAATGTGTGTTTTTTTTGTAGTTTAGTTGTAGTAGAAAATTTTGTAGTTATATTGCAAACAATTAATTTCTAAGATACAGAGCACTTTCGTTTAAACTTAGAAGGAAAACATGGTCATAATTCAGAGAATGATGAATCAAATGTGTGATCGTTACTATAGAGAAAACTACATTTAAAATGTTGCGCTTCTGTTGTTAAGATATGGAGCATTTGTTTTTTTTTGTTAAAACTTGGTAATAGGAAAACACTCGAAATATAATAATGAATAACACGTGTTATTGCGTTATAAAAGGGGAATATACATGTAAAGTTTTGTGACCCTATTGCTAACCAAAGCTAACCTAATGTGCTGAAATACAGAGCATTTTGTTTCAAATTTCCATTCCTATTTTTTAACTCCTAGAATGGGATTTTCTGAATTCCTGCCATAGTACACCCTAAAAAGAGCAAACACCAAATTTCAAGCCTATATAAACTAACGCTTGGGACTGTGTGTGTGACTATCATTGAGTCAGGTACCTCCACTAGTATAAGTATATTGATTTCTTGGCAGAGTCATTTTACAAAGATTATTCAAAGAAGAGTTCAATTACCTGTGTTTTTCTTTTCCATGTTTCCCAATATGTCGTCATTCCTCGACCTTCCAAAGCCGAGCGTGGCACTCGCATCCTGTCCCAACTGCCCTCCATAGAAGTCCCCAAATGACGTGGCAGATCCGAGCAGTCCAGAGCGATCCTGTAACGCAGCCTTTGCCTTCTCCACGCTCTGTTTCAGCTGCTCAAAGGTAGACTGGTGCAGCCTGTAGGGAGGCCACTCGGATGCTGGCCAGGGCTCCTCTTTGAGGGCGCTCCGCTTCAGCTCTAGGGCTCCGGCGTAGGAGCAGCTGCTATCGTACATGGCAGCTTTGAAGCCGCGAAGTGCAGCCGCACACCTCAAACCGCGTAAGTCAACCCTGAGGCAAGGAAAAAAGGTGTGTAAGTTTTAAATTACTAACGTCTCGACTCTCGACGAGACTCATCAACACATTTTTTTTAACAAGATAATTATTTAATTATACTACACACTCGTTAAATAAAAGACTACTTAAGAAGGCTACGAAGCTCTCCCAAATCTCAGCGGCCGGCCCGTGCTTATTTATTGTTGTTTCACGTCAAATCGCATCGTGTTGGGCATTTGGCGGTGTTCGCCTTATTTCGGATTTTTGCCCCCTGTGTCGCTTCGCATCGGTTGCAGAAACTAGAAGGAATTTCAGCATTTTTTGTACCTTCTGATTCATTTTGAATAAACGACTGATTTCAGAAATATATTTAGGATGTTTGCAACGCGACAGATTTTCGAATAAAGGTGTCTATCATAAAAATAGCTTGAAAATTACTCGATTTCGTGGTCAAAATATGGCAAATTAGTTTTGCTCTCATTTAAAGATCATAATGTTTTTAAAAACAAAAACATATGTACTTAAGGCGCATACCCGAGCCAATCTGACAGCGATACCTATTTTATCATATTTTTACGATTATCATAGGAATTTTTAATAGTCCTACGTTCAGTTTGTGGTATCTATTAAAAGCTATTTTTAACACCTCTTTCATAATTTTATCTCATATAGTTTAGGAGGAGATGCGAAATTAGAGTTTGGTGGCCAAAAAGCGCAACTTCGTATCTCATACATAGATTTTTAAAAATACCTGCGTTTAACGTAATAATAAGATAAAATAGTTGGGGGCGCCACTTTAGCTGCTGTATGGGCCTTAACTATTTTTAATCAAATTTAGTATGGATAATGTCAATATGATTGGGTACGTAGTTTCCAAATGAAGCGGAAAGTACGCGTCGCGTTTACGGATCGCGTATAGATACAATAAAGTGCCAATATTGTATAGTTTAATTCAAATTTATATTATTTTTACACTTAATGAGCTTGCTTTATACTCGTTTTGTTATCAGGTATTTTTATCTAAATATACAAAAAAGAATATAAAGACCATTTTAATTTGATTTACACATCCTCTTTATATAATATACGCGAAAATGTGTAAACATGTATGCATATTAAACATCCATACGTATGTTTGTTGCTCTTTCACGCAAAAACTATTGAACGGGTCGGGCTAAAATTTTGCATGCAGGTAGTTCCAGGCCAAATAACACATGGGCTACTTTTTATCCCATTCATCAGTTTCCGTGGGATAGAAATGACTTGACGCACACTACACTTTGTGTAGTTTATTATATTAGATAAATACTAGATAAAGAAACCAGAAATAAATATTATGCTGAGTGAGATATCTAGCATTATTTATATTTTATTTAGATTTATATAGACTCCGCTGTCAGTCCGTCTATCACCAGGCTTGTATCTCATGAACCGTTATAGTTAAACAGTTGAAATTTGTAAGGTTATAACATGATGTATTTTTGTTGCCGCTATTACAACAACATACTAAAAAACAGAATAAATAAATATTTAGGAACACATCCAACCGACATAATAATTTTGTCGTTTTTATAGATATCTAGCTGCGCCCCGCGGCTTTGCACGCCTTGCTTTCGTGCTATAAACCTCACGGAGCCCGAGACCTTTCCAACGAATGCAAAACCGTGGAAATCGGCTCGTGCGTTCTAGCGTCAGGAAGGAGAACCCGACTTATTTTTATATATTATAAGATGTTGCGGAACCCTTCGTGCGCACTCGCACTTGGCCGGTTTTATTTATTAATAAAAATAAATAAAATAAAATTAGTTTATTTCAGGCAAAAAACCCAAATCACATAAAAAATACAGTCTGAAAGAACATTAATAATTAAAATAAACAAAAATAACACGGTGAAAAAAGCACGTCACTTTCTGTTTCCCTCCATATGAAGGAAGATCCAATGCGTATAAATAGGGTTTTTGTAAACCTGGTCAGAGACAGCCTTCAAAATGCTCTTTTAGGAGCGGACCAACAACCAAGTTGTACTCCTGCGCCGAGGGTAGGCAGTGAATGTGTTAACTTGATAGAAATACAAAGAAAACTCATATCAACTGTTTATTTCGACCAACAACGGTCCGTGTACAGAATCAGGTATGATTGAACATTGTACAGTGTAGAGTAATTAAGATAGGTATTTTGATGACCTCTATAATGCAGAGGGCAAAGGTCCGCCTGCGACGGAGGAGGTTGCAGGTTCGATTCCAGTTCGGATTCAAATTTGATCGTGGTGTTTTCAATAAAATAAAAACTTTGTAATGTTGTAGTTATTAGGAAATCAAATAAAATCCCAAAAATGCCCAGCTTTGATGAGAATCGGGTTGAAGTTATTGTACACAATTATTTATAAATCGACTTCAAAAAAGGAGGAGGTTCTCAATTCAACTGTAATTTGTTTTTCGTTATTTTATGTTTTTTACCTCAAAACTTTTGACTGGATGATCCCATTTCTATGATTCTTTTTTATTTGAAAGCTGGTGCTTCCCCAGTGGTCCCATCTACATTTGGACCAGCTCTGACAATAGCATCCATGACAAAACCTTAAAATTGAAGTCGGATTATACTAGTTATTTTAAGAAAAAACTAAAAAACTGGCTCGTAGAGAACACGTTCTATTCTATATATATATAATTTTAAAATTCTGATTGCTAATTAATTAAGTCATTTATAATATACAAAAAAAATTATATTAATGTGACCTATGTGAAAAATTATAAATAAAATGTTAAACTGTTTATCTGTAGTTTTTTTAAAAACAAACACAATTATTTTAATTTTATGGTGGACAACCTTTACTGCAAAGTCACACACCTGGACCCCTGCAGCACAGTGCAAAAATGTGCACCCAAATATGGGTTTTAACTCGTATCATTTTAAAGTATTTGATATTGACGGCATCAGATGACAGTCATCTCGCGGACCACTCGTTTGACGCTTCTACGGAGCATTTTATCACTATGGCGCATACACCAGTGAAAGTGGCGCCCCCACCTATTTTATCTTATTATTACGTTAATCGCAGGAAGTTTTAAAAATCCATCGTACAATGATATGTAAATCAACAATATATCGTTGTGATATCGATAGATAATAATTTATTTATGCCTCTGTAATAGTTTGTAATAGTTTTGTTACCCAATAGATCAATATCCGCACATGTCCACAGTTGATCATCACAAAAATTTCCAAATACTTTAGTAGGGTTAGCATTAAGGTCCATACAGCAGTGAAAGTGGCGCCCACAACTATTTATCTTATTATTACGTTAAACGCAGCAAGTTTTTAAAATCCTACGTTCAGTTTGTGGTGTCTATTATAAGTTATTTATTAATGCCTCAGTAATAGTTTTTTTTTGTAAAGCTTAGGCAGAGATACGAAGTTGCGCTTTTTGGCTACCAAACTCTATTTTCGTATCTCCTCCTAAACTTATATAGATAAACTATTACAGACGTATTAAAAGATAGTCTTACAATAGATACCACAAAGTGAACGATGGATTTTTTGAATTTTCTTTCTTAAACGTAATAATAATGATAAAATAGGTGACGCTGTCATATTGGCTCGGGTATGCGATTTGAGTTTAGGCCCTCGTTTTTGAACGGTGAGTGGATTAATGAGCGCAGAACTTTGGGAACCATCGTCCAGCATTATTTAAAACTTCTATTCAAACGCTCTTACCTCATATCGGAGACTCTCTTCCTCTTCGGTCGCTTTTTATCTTTCTTTGACTTATCCGTCGTGAAAGCTTGCACGTGGTATCACATGTCGTGATACCACTCACCACAAACAATAAACCACCAGCAGCTTTAAAAGAGCGATAACACCGTAAGATTTAGCATTCTATAACTTAGCTCATTTGACTATTCATTGTCCAAATCTAGTGGTCATCGCGGACTTTCGATATATCGAAAAACTTCGATGGGACGTGAAACGGTAGCGCGGTTTGTGACGGACTGCGCCCGCGCACAAACGACCAAATTGAACGCATCCGGCAAACGGAAAATATGTCGTATGAGCAATTTATTCACTGTTTGATTTGACGTGAATTTGCTGGCATTAAATGCGTGCGTTCAATTTTAATTAACGCACCGGAACTTGTCTCATTAACCTGCCGTGGTAAGCGCGACATTTATAGTTTTTACATACCGACATCGTTTTAATTAGTTATCTGAATTTTGGGAACTTTTATAACCAAAGATAACAGTAAGTTACTAAAAGTAACTACCTTTTATCTTTCAAGAACAGTATAGAAGATAATCAAACATTTTCGAGAAATCGCATATATCAAAATATTTAATCAATTGAAATTTTTCCGAGCCTCTTGAGTCCTCAGCTGTCTTATGTCAATATACCGTGTTATTGATATATTATTCGATTTGCATGTATCTGCAACGTGACACTTATTTGCTCTGGCTAAAAATGAGCAAGCGACGCGGTGTGGGCGCATCCAGGATGTCGGAATTACTCGGCATTACCTACCTTATAATATGCGGCAAAAAGACGCTTCCGTCGTCCGCCAGCCATATAGCTATTATCTACTAGGTATCACATTATTACGATGTCTAGCAAGCTCTGTAATAAATGGAATCTATGTCCCGGTGCACAATAACCATAGCTAGGTATATAATTATACTAGAACTAGAATAACAATAAAATCTTTTTTTTTTAGAAGCTTTATATATAGAAGCACAAGCTTTCTACAGTTTAAAATACTATTAAACACATCGATCTCCTGCCCGTGTGTGCCAAGGATACATTTAAAATTGAAGCAAGGAGGTTATCTTAAGGAAATGTTTGAAATTTCTGTGTCGATTCATTTTTTATTATTGAAGGAGACTTCAATAATGAATACTTATCTTTTTTTTCTCCTAATCAACTTGGCCAACCTTAACTTCAGATTGTTCGAATTTGTGTTTTTATTTGTGCATGGATAAACTCTCTGAATAGGCATTTCCTTACAATGTGAATCAATCGTGTAACATAGCTGGGAACACATTTTATGGGTGAACGAATAAGATATTTCTTTAAAAAGTTTTATTTCTATGGTTTTCTGGTCATCTTGCAATTACTAACACCATGAAAACCATATTGGACCATATTTAAAAGACATCGATTTTGTCACTGTAAATTCATTTTCTGATCTGTATATGTGAGTTTCTTTCCACAAATAAATAAGTGCTTTGTGTAAAAAGGTGCCTATAACAGTCAATATTAAGATACGTTTATACGTTTAAGCGAACTAAAATGTGCGTTCACGTGAACACACACTGATGACTTGGTGTAAGCACACAAGTGTTTTTTTTACAAAAAGTAAGTTATATAGTCTTCCAATAATTTGTTTCAATTAATCTCAAATTCCAATTCCCTCTAATGTGATGATCCATACTAAATTCATAGATCCTTGTCTTTCTGTTATGTTTTCATGCCTAACGACTGACCGGATTCTTATAAAATTTGTCAGAGAGTTGGATGCGATCCCAGCAACATAGGCTACTTTATCACGGTCAAGTGCAGCAGAAGCCAGTTTAAAATATAATGTATATCTCACTAAGGGCCGTCAGGCCATTATACTTTTTGATTGATTCTAGCAACCTTATTCATAATAGTCTGCTAACTTAGCAGACTGTCTCGCTCTGTCTTCTTCTATTGACATAAGTCAGACTGAGAAATAACAAAAACAAAAAAACTACTTAGCAGCTGTCTTATGTCAACAGACCATTATGAATTAGGGGGTAATCTTTAACAGTTACGTATAAACATAATAAACATGGGCGCGGCTAGGTCACATCAATTCGTTAAATTAATATTAAGTAATTAGGTATGCGTTGTACACGAAAACTAATTGCACCAGTCCACCCGCCTGTTATTTATTTTTAAATTTCTTAGATCAATAGGGTTTTTTTTTTAAATATATTAATGTCATAAGATTATTACAATGAAAAAACTCTACATAACAAAAGTAATTAAACTATTTACAGAAGTATAATATAAAACATTATATTAGTGCAGGTTTCGAAATTTTTGTTTGTTTATTACACAAGATTGAAATGGGTGGTGTTCTTCGAAAGATAATCGGGGAATCAGAGCTTCGTCGCATAGCTTTAGGATTTTGAATGATGAAACTTTTTTGAACTTTTTTGAAAAAAGTTCTAAAACATATTATGAAATTATCCAATCAGGAATCGAATTAACTCAGCCTATAATAACTCTTCCAAAGTTGCAATACATAAACTAAGATAGTCATAAACTCATTAAAACCAACCCTTTGAGAATCCAAAACATGACTCCCAAAAGTACAATTGAGTACAATAATTAATTCCCGCATGATTTATGTGAATATTATTCAGGCACTTCACTCGCAGTCTGTACCTACATCGACTAGATTTATGCCGCTATGCTAATCTAGGTACTATGTTAATGCACGCTGAATACATTTACGTCGTGAACTAGACGTTATCTGTGGTTTATTTTTAAATTTTAAAAACGTTTTTGTCTTCGGATTACGACATGAAAAATGTTACCTATTTTTCAGCCTTCCAGATTAAGTAAGAAAACCTTGTTAACTCTAAAATGAAAATGAATAATCTTCTATAAATATAAAAAATGAAACCCGTTTTCCGTTGTCACGACATAACATGAAAACGGCTTGACCGATTTGGCTGATGTTTTTTTTTAAATGTTCGTTGAAGTTAAGGATGGTTTTTACGGCGAGAAAAATTCGAATAACTGCCGGGAAAACACCTTTAAACGTTTCCATAATAACAACGCGTGCGAAGTCGCGGGGCACAGCTAGTAAATAATAAAACCGGCGAAGTGTGTGTTGGACTCGGGCACGAAAGGTTCCGTTCCATTAATATCCTTCATGAGGAAAGGGGTAGTAAGTAAGTTTAAAATTATTAAAAATATTTTGATTTAGATGTAGCTAAAAATTAAGGTTTTCCTGTCTGGGCTATAAGATGTTGCTTCGTACCAAATTTCAAGATTCTGAGATCACGGTAAGTAGTACTGTAGGTTTTGATTCCCTTGCGAGTGTAAAAAATTTGCGAAAATTTGCGGCATAAACCACTGTATCTTTTGATTCAATTCAATTCAATTCAATTCAATTCAATTCAATTCGTTTATTAAAAACCAGACCTAACATTACAGAGTTCTCCAATGTGTTACGTCTAGGATCGTGTCTAGGACAACTACTTGCTAGGTAAATCTTTATAAATATCACCTAAAAACTTAAACAACAGTATTTAACAACATGTCTCAGTTTCATTTTTTCAGAGATGGGAAGGAAGGGAAAATGTTACCTATTTTTTAAAGGCGAAAATAGATTTTGATTGCCAATAAGGGCAACTTCGTATCTCTGCTTAAACTATACAAGATAAAACTATTACAGAGGTATTCAAAATAGCTTATAATAGAAACCACAAACTGTACGATGGTTTTTAAAAATTTCCTGTGCTAAACGTAATAATATGATAAAATAGGTGACGCTGCCATATTAGCTCGGGTATGCGCCTTAAATCATATTATATTCTATATAAAGAATTAAATATAAAAACCTTTACTTAGTGAAAGTTAAGTAAGTTTTATTTTAAGTAGTTTTTCATTTTTAAGTGCGGTGCTTACGAAGGTAAGGTAAGAATGGTATTAGGTTCTTTGGGTCAGCTTGTATAACCAAATTATTTGAGGTGTTTAGTAAAGTTTAAAAAATATCGGGTATTTAATTTTATTTTCTAGATTCAACAAATCATTTGAATAATAGATAAGAATCTTTGCGGACATTGCATTTTGCTATGAATCTTAGCTCAAATAAACTTTGAATCAATTGTATTTATGGAGTCTATCACCATGTTGATTTTTGTAGTTTAGAGAGTTAGAAGTAGAAGATTTGTAAATTTGTTTGCCGATGAATCTACCTAATGTAGACCGATTTTTATGTTTCTTTTACTATTGTATAATGAATGATTTCGAGAACATCGATATTATTAATTTTTGTCCCTTGAATCTTAAACTTACACACTGTTAATCATAATTTGCATCGTGTTACTGTAACTGTTTATCTTACATGAACAGTGTGGAACTGTAAATTTGAGATCACGGGACAGCCTGGAGACCATTATTTTTATCATCATTCTTAATAAAAAAAACACTTTATTTCCGTGTCAGTGTAATTTTTTTATTTAATTTGATTGTTTATAATTACTAAACATAAGAAAATAAAGCATGTTTGAGACAAAAAATAGGTAACTAAGTTTATGTGAAGCCGTTTTCAAATTAGTAATGAGACGATTCATACCACCATATGAATATATAAATAAATATGACCGTCTCAAATTCACAAATTAGAAAATTAAATACCTTGTTCACTAATAAATAGATTTAGGCGTTACTTTGCGGAAATCTATTCCAAATTATAAAGATAAAAATATTTAGTAACAATTCCGCGCTAAACTAATATCATGAATAAGTCTTCGAAATCATTTGAACAGTTCTTTGAAAATCGTTAGTCAAATTAATTACAATTATTTTATAAATATTTTATTTATATATATTATAAATAATTCATGTTATGTGTGCCTCCTTTTTTTATAAATTAACTTTATTGTATTTACTTGCACATTTTCCAATATTCTGAACACATATTGTCAAACGCACTCTGGACCTCAAGTTACAAGCATTCTTGCTTAGTTTGAGTTCCGCTGGAGCTGTACTATATTATCATTGCATCTGTTTGGTTAAATAAATATTTATTATTACTATTATTATTATTTCCTTGGTTTTTCGTAATTTGTCTACCGTCCAATGGATTATGGTAGCTAAAACGTGTCAGATACAGTCCTCAGTATAACAATCATACATTACGTTGCAGAATTAAACTGCTCAAAAACATGCACTTATTTGCAAATCAGCAAATCGTACGTACAACTGGCACATGGCAAAACCCGTCGGTGTTCGTGGCATGTTCTGGTTTCATGTAAATGTTTCTGTTGGGTGCCAACGTTGGTTCTATTAAACTGACATCATAATAACTGTATTCATTTAGGATTCCTATTTGTAGATAAGCGTTTTGTGAATGTGACTGACTGAGTAAAAAACAACGAGTAGAAGGATTAACTAAAGTAACTAAACGATGATGTTTCTGTAAAGCTACCAAATGTGTGAAGTTTGCGAGGCAGCCCGTCGGGGTTAGTGCGCAAAGTATTATAGCGATTAATCTAATTTCATTGTTGGTTCGACATTTCAGTGTAGGTGTGATGTTGTAGGCGGCGGACAGTGCTCAGCCAGTCGCCTTGGTTTTTACTGCAATCTAGTGTTTTTTTGAATAATTTAATGGCATGGCTCCACAAAAGAAAGTGTCTTTTTTGTGCGGTTAGGATGTTAGGGTGCGAATTGGTCGAACGAACAGCTACAGTTCCAATAAAAACCCATTTACAATAAAGGTTGAAAATCATCGTCCCAGCCAAGTGCAAGCTGTCGAGTCGCAACCCTCACCCAAGGACTCACCTTCAATTCACCATCTTCTGACCTTCATTCACATCCATGCTGACACTGCACTCTCACACGCGGAAGGAAGCGACACGGTAAGATATTTTTCTTTGAAAAATAAACAGATCGATAGTTGAGAGCTAGGCGCGCGTCTCTGGACAGGAAACCGGGATAATACGAGCGAGGTGCTTCGGCCGGGGGTGGCAGGCGGCGGGTGCCACGCCCCAGGGCGGGGCTGCGACCGCCTGCGCAGGATCATCCGCGACACGGAGGATGATGGACCATATCTGCGTGCCGCCACCGCCGCCGCTACTGCCTCTGAATCCCGGGCCAATCTCATCCCGACGGGCGAAAGAGCCATCCGTACTTCTAAATCTTTTCTCTTTTGATATCGGCAATAATATGTTTAATCTCGAATGTCACGAGTCCAAGGGTAAAATAAATTATATTTAAATCCAAGCCAGCGCAACTGCGAATGAACGGTAGTCGTCAAAGGTATTTTTTTTTTGATCTGCAAATGCAATAGCCACTTCGAACGATTGTTGGTTGCGCTGTAGCGATAAGACAGTTGGTAAGGTACCTGTGGCTTTGCGAAAAAAAATCAAATGGAGTTAAACCAACTGTAGGCTACAAATATTTTTCAAGCTTCAATTTATCGTACACTAATGTAAACATGCCACAATGGAGGCGTTTGCTTGCATAGCTAAGTAACTTGAGACCGGAGCTGGCGTTCATCCAATGCACAGCGGGCCCTCGTGATTCGTAAACAAAGTGGTAATTAGGCCTATGCTCATTGAATGCCACTAATCGGGGCGCGGGTGGGTTCCGCCGCCCTATTACCATTTGTTAGCGCTTGGTGACACCTCGTTTTTTAATAAATGGTTAGCTCTAACATCTATTTCTTATTATAAATATTCACGGTTATTTAACGCGTTTATTTACCTATTTTTCCCGACGTTTCAATAATCTATTTCTAATCTATTTCTTCCCATTTTTTTTTGTTATAAAGGAGCTTAAGGTAAGTTCTTGCCGTGTACCAACAATATTAAATAAACTAACACCTAACTACGGCTTTCACTATCGGTGCCTATTATTTCTTAGACGTCATATACCCTGTAACCACGGGGGTATTGATACGAATTAATCGATACCTCATTTGTTGAAATCGAGCGTATAGATTCAGCGCTATGTGGAGACATAAAAATCGTCTACATACATACAAACATAGGGGCCAACCTCATAATCCTCCTGCGTTGGTAGTCGGTTAAAAACCGAAAGGCTGTGAAGGCAAGTCTTGGTGATGCAATAAACAAGTATAGCTCAATAGTGCAGCATGTTCGAAATACTGCAGATAACTTTAATTAAAAGTCTTAATTCTAGACTCCTGAGTACCTAATTGAATCTATTCAAGCTGATATTTGCACGTAAAGTTGATTTTTTGGGAATTTCCTTTTCCGATTTGCAAACTAACAGCCCAAGTCTTAGCTATGTTACGAGCGGGTATATTATTTTTAAAAATAAATCTCTAATTCCCTTGGGCACGCCATCACGCGTTAACGGCTGAATCGATTTGACTGATTCTTTTTTATTTTGTTTGTTATTTAAAAGAAGGTTGTTATGAAAGAAAATTGCGCAGATACCAAAAAAACTTAAGAAAACTTAGCAATTAGCTTTATCATAAACTTTTATATATAACCTTAGCCCTAGGATTATAATACTCTTTGCTAAGGACGTTTGAATTAACTGCCATTTTTTTAAATTGAATTATAGGATGTCTGTCGGGTCAGCCAGTCTATTAGATTATTTGTTTGTTTTGAATAGGCCCCGAAACTAATGACCCGATTTTAATAAACCTTTTACCATTAGAAAGCTTACTTTCAGGGAGAGACATAGGCTATATTTATCCCGGAATTCCCACGGGAACGGGAACTACGCGGGTCCCGTGAGAATTCGTGAGAAAGTAGTTTCGGAGCACATTCGATACAAACAAACAATCAAATCTTTTCTCATTATAATAATGTATAGAATTATAATATATAAGTATAGATAATTCCTAATTAAATACACTTTAGTGTGAACTGCCGTATTTTTACTACAAAGTTAGCATAACTCTATATTCTAAGTAAATGGTACAACGCTCCAAGCGGGAAGTTAGATAACTCTCACATTTCCACAGAAAATCGAGTAACGCAAACTGTATTTATTTATTTATTTAATAAGGGTGACCAACTCAAAGTAACACAAGATATCACAAAATAAATACAGTAACACTTAAAACTAGTGCACTCTAAATTATAGTATAGTAAATAGTATGAGTCAGAGTCAGAGTCAAATCGTTTATTTCTTTAGACTTAAGCACTTAGACAAGTAATTTTTTTACTATATAACAGCTTAATATATAGTTATTACTATGGTAGTTCACACTCAGTATACTGAACCCTAAGTCGAATCACGGTTTTAGGTTTATTAGTTTAATAGAAATTTCAGCTCGAAATGTCAGAATAAAACGAATATGAGCGTGGACTTTCCCGTCACTTATTATACTACATTTTTAACCGACTTCAAAATAGGACGAGGTTCTTAAATCGACCTGTTTTTTATGTTTGTTACGTTGTTGTTGTTTGGTACCTCAGAATTTTTGACTGGGTGATCCAATTTTGATGATTCCATTTTATTTGAAAGCTGGTGCTTTTAGTGTGGTCCAATTTCGATTTGGTCTAGTTGGTAACCTGACAATGGCATCCACGAGAAAACCACATAATTGAAGTCGGTTTATAGTTTTTTAAAACAAACTCTATTATTATTTCTTTAACACCTAACTAAATCAAACAAAACAACAAAAAATATTGAAATCGGTCAAGTCGTTTTACTTTTTAGCTAGACTAACAAACGACCATTGCTTTTTATATAGGTACAGAAGATTAAAAAAGCTTATATTTTCTGGAAACTGATACAGTAACAGTAAAAACGACCAATTACAACAGTTTCTGGAAACTCGTGTACGTAAATACGTATATCAGTTTCCAGAAAATATAAGAGTAGACTCCACAACTATTTTACAGTCAAATGTTATGCTTACACAATTTCTAAATAGATTATTATTTCTCCATTACGCAAATATAATAATTATAATCTATGCACAGTTAATAGCAATATTTCACCAGAAGACAAGGAAACATTGCTATCGAGGGAACCGCCATAACACCAACAATAACACCACAAATAGTTTAGTTCAAATTTGATCGCACTTTGCCCTTGTCAATAAAAGCCCCTATGAGTAAAACAAAGCGTTTTGATGGGCTGTGTGTAATAAATTGATGTGCGATACGTCATAAGTGTATTGATTCGATATCGCTTCACCTGCCAAGGTGCGGCGAGCTATTGTCGGCTCACCCTTGTCTTTTTACTAAACGAACAGTAATAAAATCTGTGCGTGACGGGTGGAAAGGTGGAGCGTCATCTAAAAGGTTGTCCATAGGAGACTTAAGGCACCATACATCAGTGAAAGTGGCGCCCCCTATTTCATCTTATTATTACGTCAAACGCAGAAAGTTTTAAAAATTCTACGTTCAGTTTGTGGTATCTATTATAAGTTATTTATTAATGCCTCTGTAATAATTTCATTTTGTAAAGCTTAGGCAGAGATACGAAGTTGCGCTTTTTGGCCACCAAACTCTATTTTCGCATCTCCTCCTAAACTATATGAGATTAAATTATTACAGAGGTATTAAAAAATAGCTTATAATAGATACCACAAACTGAACTTAAGATTTTTTAAAATTCCTATGATAAACGTAAAAATATGATAAAATAGTTATCGCTGTCATATTGGCTCGGGTATGCGCCTTGACATTGGTGTGTATTTAGATTTCGCCAAAACTAGACTAAATAAATTGGCAGGACTAAAAATAATGCCATCCTTATTATTTTGATCGCTATAAAAGTCGGACATAGTCGCGATCAAAATATTATCGTTTTAGCTATAAGTTTCAGGTAGCTACTGGTACTGCACCTGACCCGTCGCTTCAAACTAGACTAAATAAATTGGCAGGACTAAAAATAATGCCATCCTTATTATTTTGATCGGTATAAAAGTCGGACATAGTCGCGATCAAAATATTATCGTTTTAGCTATAAGTTTCAGGTAGCTACTGGTACCGCCCCTGACCCGTCGCTTCAGGGATGCTGTTCTGTTGCGGATGATTGCATAAAAATCATCAACGCGGGACTCTGCAAACATCCCGGATGCGCTAAAAGTTAAGGGAGCAGCTGAATTGCCACCATTATCACTTTTATCATCAATCATATGCAAGCGACATGAGAATTGGTTTTGCAAGACAACGAAAACAAAACTTTGATAATCCCTTTCCGAGTAGGCCCTAAAATATCACATAAAACTATACAACTCGCCGATGGGGTAAATGAGTTCTTGAGTGGAGACTGCGACTCAGTAAACGTAGTGTTGGGCGCCCTCCGGCCTGGTGGGATGACGATCTGCGAAAGAATGCAGGCTGATGCTGGGTGCGTTAAGCTGAAGACAGAGCGCTATGGCGCTCATTAGGGGAGGCCAGCTGTGGACTAATGTAGGCTGATGATGATGATGATAGTGGTTTCTTTTTCACTTCTTCCGCTAGTAGACAAAAGTTTAAGTGATTTAGAGTTATTTCTTATTTGATATTAATTACTATTTATCAAGCTGTTTATAGTCAAAAAATTTACTTGTTTAAGTGCTTATTTTGTAAGAAATAAACGATTTGACACTCTGACTCATACAACTTGCACTACCGAGTGCCCATACCACTTCTAGCCACGTGGTTCGACCGCACATGGTTCGATCAATCGGATTACGTGAACTTTTTTTTCCAGTTAGTTCGATTTTAGAATTTTACCAGGTTAACTAATAAACCTTCGGCCGCGTAGTTCGACTCCAAAATCGAACTACGATGACCAGTTATACCTACCTACTACCCACTACCCCTTGGTTAAAAAAATGCCAGAAGGATAACACTGATGATTCCGATTCGTTTTTATGTCCAAACTGGTCTACTCTTTTTCGGTCCTACTCTTATTCGGTGTAAGGTACTATTAGAAATACTTAAGTCTTGTACAATAATTAGTTTTATCATTGTAAGGGGAAGCACTCACGACCAATCCACAAGCTATTTAAAAAAAGCTTAGGTATATTGGTTATTTGGGCCCTAAATAAGTGCCATGTACTTTTATGCAATCAACCATTTCTAACTTATTTATTAAGAAATGTTCAATTGACTTAACACGAAATTTCGAGTTGGAGACTAAAATTAGGTCCGACATCGTTACCGTTTAATTACACGATCGCATTAGATGTGCCTGTAATAACGTGTACAATATTTTAATAAATAAATAAATGTTGAGGCTGCGGATCGGGGGACATTTCTCTCAATCGTTTTGGTTTCCTTAGCGCAAGACTAGTTTACTACAAACAAACTCTGATATAATGTTCGCAGAACTTTATTCGCCTTTTGCGATACCGGCGATAACTACCCACGGTATATTTCGGATGGCACAAATCGTCGATACGATCGATTTTCAAAGCAACCGAGTTTACCCGTGCACGTGTATTCGCATTAAGGCCTCTCCACACTCGCGAGTCACGCCGTGAAATCGTGGCAAAACTGCTAGCCCCTAATACTTGTTCAAGAATCACGCGCGTCTTGCGAACTATTTGTCGTAAAACCTTTCAAATACAGGAACGAAGCGCAATCATCACGAAAAACCAAAGAATAATGCGATTTGGATCCACACTCATGGATTGTGGACGGTGTGCTTTGCATATGCTCACAGGGCTCAAAAATATGAGTCCGGCTCGAAAAAACATAATAAATCGTATCCTAGAGATAATTTTTGCGCCTCGTTCGTGTATTTTGACGGTTTCACGACAAATGGTTGGCAAGGCGCGCTTGATTCCTGTCCTGTGTATTTTACCTGTGTTAGGGGAATCTCGCTCTGCCGCAAACAAACGGAAAGGATCCGGCTGAGTCTGAGTGAGAATAAGAGTCAAATCGTTTATTTCTTTAACAAATAAGATGGTGTAGCTTGATAAAAATAAACAACAGCGCACCAACAATAGCCCACCAAATAGCGATATACATAATTTTAAATACTAGAAATAAACAAACTCACTGTACTGTTCAAAAAACTAATGTATCTTTTAAAGGGCATTGTACACGCTTCTACAACAAAACCCCTACTGAGCTGCAAAAAGTATCAGTAAATAAATTCAAACAAACTGTCAAAACTTTGCTGAGCAAAAGACTTACTATACATATAATATCAGATTATCCAAAGGATAAAAAACTTGGGACGAAAGTTGCTTCAACTCGAAAAATAACAACTAACAGGCTAAAGGTTTCTTCGTCGTTTCTTTACTTTATAATATAGCGGAGCGGCCGAAATCAACTAAACCAGTTTATTTCTGTGTCAGTGTTTTTTTATTATGATTTGACCGTTTCTAAGTGTACATTTATTCCATTTATGGAAAAAAAAGACGTGTGGCACTCGGGGACTGCCGCGGTAAAGCTATTGCAATGCCATCTAGAGGCGAATTGCTGAACTAAAGAGACAAACGTCAAGGTCTTTCGTTACGGAATTTCTGGATTCGGTCCCCGCGCTCAAGGCCCGCGATAAAAGCTATGCAATAGCTTAAAAGCATTTTTGAATTAAATTTGTAAAACATGAATGAATACAAAGCAACAAATCTTGACGCTCCGTACACCCAGATTCCAACCCAGTGGACGCGTAACTACACAGAAGAAAATACTCTCGTACTACCAGAGGGGATACATTCATTCACCATAGGTACTTATTGAGCACGCTGCTCGATCAAGCTCATGGATAGTACAGACAGGTATTATATCGTCGCCATAGAATGAGAAGTCACCAAGTTGGCGAAAATACATAATATATTCCATCAAAATTAATTTAATTAATTTACAAAAAAATCAAAAAATACTTTAAGGTACATATCAAAGAGAATACTATTGTATAGCTTATGTACTCTTACATGGTAATTACTACATACCTAAGAGTTAATGACACTTATATTTTAAATGCGAAAGTTTGTATGAATGTACGGATGGATGGAATAATGGATGTTTGTCACGCCAAAACTAAACGGATCGAGCTGAAATTTTGCATACAGGTAATCCTAAACCTGGAATCAAATATAGGCTTTTTATCCCATAAATCAGTTCCCGTGGGATATAAATCACATTTGAAAGATTCCAAGGGCACAACGCGAAGCCGCGGGGTACAGCTAGTTTTACTAAGGCCATTAAAATACCATGAAGCAGTTCATGAGTCTGAACACTGGGTGAATGTACATCATAGCAAGTCAATCTAAGATAAACGCAATTTTATCCAATTCACTTTTATTACAACCAACGAAATACCAATAAATCTATGTAGAAATTAAATACCTACCCTGAATTTGGCAATATTCACTAAGAAACGTATTTTTCAAAACATCTGTCTCATTACAATACAAAGAATGTAAACATTCTGCATTTTCCCGAAACTAGTCAACTTGAAATTCGCCTTTTAGGTTTATTTCAATCATAGTTTTGATGTTCAATAAACCCTCAGCATAGGTGGTATGGTCTTGACTTCGTCATCCAGGGTTTTGTCGATGACTGGACGGTAGGTAATGGTGACTGCTCCGGTGTCGAGGTCGCAGCATGATATGCTGTGCTTTCGCCAATGCTTCTCGAGGGGCAACCTGGTCTGCAAGAGATAGCAGCAGCTTATTAAGGTGGTACCCCGACTCAAACTAGCGCCGCCAATTATTTTATCTTTATATTAAGTTGAAAAATCGAATTTTCAAAAAATGATAGGCTAGTTTGTGATACCTATCATAAGCTTTTTTTAGAAATAGATGCGAAGTTGAACTTGGTGGCTACCAAACTCTGTTCTCGCATCCCCTTCTAAATTATACAAAAAAACGATTATTAATATTATTAAAAGAAAGCTTATGGCAGGTATTATAAAACCCTTTTCTATCGAAAGGACATTTAAGCAGAACACCCCCATAACAGAACATTATAAAAGCAAAAGGGCATATTGCTTAACGTCCTAAACTGGTCTACCGTTTCAAAAAATCCTTTCTTCAACGATCTTAACTTATTATTATAAGATAAAATAGGCGTCGAGGCTAGAGTGCCTCGGGATACCGCCTTATATAAACCCTAACCCAAAACCCTAACCCAAAAACCCTATTTATACACACTGGATCTCCCTTCATATGGAGGGAAACAGAAAGTGACGTGCGGCAGCTTTTTGCACCTAGTTATTTATATTTTTGTTTATTTTAATTCCTATTGTTCTTTGAGACTGTGTGTTTTTAATGTGATATGGGTTTTTTGCCTGAAATAAACGAATTTTATTTTATTTTATTTATTTATTTATTTAAATAGCATGCCGCTTCAAGGAGGTGGACATGACCAATGACCATCTCCTCATCATCTTGGGCCATGGTAGTGTTACCATACTAATAATATAAAAGCGAAAGTAATTCTTTATCTTTTATCTTTCCACGCCTGAACGGCTTAACGAATCTTAATTAAATTCGGCAATAGCACAGATATTAGTTTCTGATATCTGTGGGCAGTAGGTAAACGTTATCCCAGGAATGGTACTGACAAATGCTACTTTTAATCCCGGAAAAGAGCAAGAGCTAGGATATTTTTAGACTAAATATACCAAATCCGCAAAACAGAAGGAATTAGATGTTGTCGGTTAATTTTGTCATTTTTAATAATCAGTTTGTAATACAACCGCTATCAACGGCCTCTGTGTGTTTGTGTGTTATGAGTATTTTGAGTTTATTCCTAATGGTGTAGGTATGCACAGGGCCCTTATTTTACTAAACCAATTGTTTCACCTTAACAATGGTACCGTCAAGTTAGAGTTTGGAATTTACCTTTGATGAAGGAAACCACAGATGGCGCGTGTCGAAAGTGTCAAGGTTAAAATCATTCTTTGGCCGGTTTTCCACTTACCGGCACGGCGACGACGGCATGGGCCGCGCAATTACACACGCACACGTGTACAATACATATCATATACAACGTGGAAAAACGAGTCATACATTTTTGCATTGACGGCATTTGCCCGGCGTCGTCAGTGCCGTCGCCATCGCCGTCGCCGTGGCCGTGACTTGTGTCGACGGCCTATAAATCTTCTAAATAGCACCGCCTGTGCTATCTAGTAATCTATGGCATAGATCTAAGTAAAATTCGAAATGGTACGTTTTCCCAGCGCTATCTCAGCAAACGGCCTGTGTTGTTTTGCATCTAAACGCAAAAGCGCGCTTTTCCCATTCACTTGCAATATGCCACCTAATGAACAACAAAAATGGAAAGACGTAGGTACTTACCTAGCTAGACCGAAGTGCGACCAAGACAACAATACGCGAAGCACAAACGTTTGTGTTAGAGCCGGATCAGGGCGCCATGGCGCTCGACTATGACCGAGTTGGACTTAATTCCATCTAATTTTGAGCCATCCACTCTCAAGAAACTTGTGCTCTTTCTCCCGAATTTTACGTAGATCGATGATCTATGGACGATTCTTCGATAATAATCATTGACAAAGTAAAGTGATTGGTATGTAAAAATCGGCTCTAGATGTACCTCTATGAAAAGTGTGTGAAGTGGCGGGTCGGTTGTTAAATGTAAGAAAATCTTTGTTCAACTTGAACTGCTCAAAAGAGGCTTTGCCAATACTATTCACATTATCATTCACGGGATAGCCGATTCCGCGTGAATAAGTAGCGAGCTAAGCCAGCCGTGGCTGTCCCGGTGTAGGAATCGATCATTCCAACTCGACCTATATAGATGTCATATAAATATGGGAAACTGCCAAAAATATCGCAGCAGCAGCTTCCTTCTTCAGTAAAACCTCGATTAAGCGCAGTCTCAATTATCCAAATGCTGACTTAGTTTATCCGAACGTTGTTGGTGCGAATTCATTTCTTACCGACGCTGTACATAATATAGCCAGTTAATGAGCGTTTTGAAACTCATTTTCATAAGCTGAACTGAACTACATAGTCTGACGGGCAGTAGTCATACTCGTCTACTCGCTAGGGGCAGCCATACCATCGGCAGGACCTAAGAACGATGGTGGGCATCATCACAGGTCACTGTGAATTGAACCATCATCTTTTAAGACTAGAGCCACAGACAGCAGCTTCTGTCGTGGCTACTTCGAAGAAGAAGAGACTGTGGAACACGTTATGGTACACTGTACGGCCACAGAGGGCGGCCACAGAGGAGGCCAGACACAAAACGGGGCTGAAGCGTCTCATTGAGGAATCAACCCCATCCACAAGCCGAAACCATGCTGTCAGTCACCTAAAGTCCTGCTCAGATACTTCAAGAAGCTGGGCTGGTTAGGGCCTGCTTAGGCAGGGGGATAATGCATAATACACTCCTATGCGAGACGTCCGTGCAAATCTTTGTTCCCCCACTTAGAATTAGAATTAGGGGCAGCCATCACAGAAGTGCGCGCCGCGTGACTGTAAGGAGGAAGTAGTGAGCTAACTTGTCCAGCGATGGGCTTGGCGTAGTCAAACTCATCTATTCGCTTAGGGCAGTCATCTCGGAAGTGCGCGCCGCGAGACTCGGTGCGGTTGAGAGCACAGGCCACCACTTGCACTGCCAACTCCAGCATATTCTGAAGCTCTAGTACCTCCACCTGCAAGCATTTAACATGATATAAGCTGCGCAAAAGAATGGGATTGATAATGACGTCATCTCTCATGATGTCTTGCCATTCATTTTAGACGACTTCCGATGTCATAAAATCTCTACCTAATGAGATATCAATTAAACGGTAGAGAATACGAAAAACTATTTAAAAAAAACACTAGAAAAAAAATCTACATATCTTTGCAATTAACAAAGGTATTGAAAATGTTATTTAGAAATATAGCACACTAGCTGCGCCCCGCGGCTTCGCACGCCTTTTTCCTATGAAAACATTTAAAGGTGATTTTTATGCCACGGGAACAGATTTACGGTATAAAAAGTAGTGTTTTATTCCAATACTAGAATTACCTGTATGCAAAATTTCATACAGATTCGTTCAGTAGTTTTGGCGTGAAGAGGTAACAAACATCCATCCTTACATCCATACAAAAGCGTTCAAAAAAAAGTTGATAAATTGTCAATGCAAGTCAGCGAATATTTTGTTCTAATTTTGGAAAATCACAAAATGATAACTGGGTGAATCAACTATTTTACCCACAGTTTGCTGTCCCCGACCATTTTTTATTAAAGTACATTTATTGGTTATAGTTACACACTTAATCAATATGGCAATAGCATCTATGATTAATAGGCACCAAAGAAAGTTAAATTATGTTCTCGAAAATCATTAATTTCCATGAAATTTTATGGTAACTCAGTATACGAAAAATTCGCTCCATACAAAATATGCCTGTCCGAAGACCGCATTCTCTATGTAAAACTTTAATTTAAATGAACCTAAACTTCTTGCTTTCGGTTGATTCTGATTACACAACAAGTCAGTATGTTAAAGTTTACCGTGTGCATATCAAAATAAAAATAGACTTAACCACTTTTTCAAAAAAAAATCTTGAAATTTTGTCCCTGGCTAAAATGATTTGACCCTTGTATGCTGAGTTACCGTCGTAAATTTTACCTAGAAACATATAGATGGTACTGTTTGCCATGGGTAGCTTCGTTTGTGTTTCCTTAAGCTCGCATGGAGCGGCGGTGTCCCTAGAAGATGCCGTCGAGCCGCCAGGCCGCGCAGAACGTTCGAAGGGAGTGCGTGCCTTTTTGTGTCGTCTGCTGAGTGACCGCGATATCTCGATGTAGGTTTATTATTTAGTTAATATTATCAGATATTTTTGGAGTAACTAACCTATGTTTTCGATTAAAGTTTGTGTTGGTACTATAGTCAAATGATAATGTGCTCTTTTTATGAAAATACACCATTTTGTCTGTTGAGTTACTTGTATACTGAGTTACTTTGGCGGTAACTCCAGAGACATTCTTGGTAACTCCTAAGACATTCACGTACTTAATGAGTAATACTTTGAGTAAAATGAACTTCTATTATATATTTTAGTTTTAAAACATTCAATGATTATTTGTTTGGGATTTATTTTGTTTTTTAAATGTGTTCCTTATGTACAAATATTTTTTTGTGTATACCTAATTTAGATTATTATCATGTTTTGCTACTTCTACTTTTTCTTAGTCGGTTTAAATTTATTGTAAATTGGCTTTCTGTAAAACGAGTAAGTAGTTATAGTAAATTAATACCGGCTAATATAAATTGTAAAATATGGTAACTCCCGTGAGCACTTCCACAAAATTAAACGGCTTGCAAAATATTTAACATTATTTAAAAAGAAACAAGTTCTGGAATTTGAGACACAGAATAGGTACAGAATGAAGACGAAGAATTTACAATTGACCTTGAATGCAACACCACCAAATTCCCAGGCAAGTGAACTCAATGACTACAACGGATCACCACTAGCATGTCCGGCATTCCCAAGAACTTAGCCGAAAGAAGGTAAGAAAAGACTGAGTTAAAGTGCACAGCTAGAACATAAAAACACTAAAAGAAAACCAGAACAAAAAATATCCCAAAACAAGAAGGTTAAAAAAACTGCGAAGTACCTACAAGAAAAGACCAAATAAAAATAAATTATGGAAAGATATCAGAAAGAGAACCAAAATTATAAGATATTGACAAATTTGATTAAAGAACGGAGAAAGCATTGTTCAAAAGCCTTTTTGAAAGTGATATCATAGAACAAAGAAAAAATCCTTCTAAGAAGCAATTTGGCAAGTTCCAATGGCTTGGGACACTGCTTGCCCTAATGCTAGTCTCCAACGTAACTTTTGCTCGTTGACATGGAATTTGTTTTTTTATGTTACAAACGTGCTCTGCGAATCCTGGCTATTTCTAAATGGAAGTCAGGACATTGGTTGCAAGTATTTCCTTCCACTCTATTGGATCCTGTAACTTTCCGTATTGCAAAATGCCAGTGCGCATTAATGAGGTACGCAACACCTTGCACCCAACCGAAGACATGTACCTAGTAACAACTGCTAATTCTAATTCTAAGTGGGGAAACTAAGATCTGCACGGACGTCTCGCATAGAAGTATATTGTGAATTATCCCCCTACCTAAGCAGGCCCTAACCAACCCAGCTTCTTTAATTATCGGAGCAGGACTTTAGGTGACTGACAGCTTCGTTTCAGCTTTTCTGTGGCTGTGGATTTGGTTGATGCCTCAATGAGACACTTCAGCCCCGTTTTGTGTCTGGACTTCTATGTGGCCGTGCAGTGTACCACATTCTCTTCTTCTTTTAAGCAGCCATGACATAAGCTGCTGTCTGTGGTTCCAGTGTTGAAAAGATAATAGTTCAATTCATTCGTGACCTGTGATGATGCCCACCATCGTTATGAGGTTCTCTCGGCTCATTTTGAGCATTGTGTTTGTGTTTTTCCCTTCTTTGGAGGGGAATATTGATTTAGTATGCTTGCCGTCTGTCCGACGCTCCCATAGCTTTTGGTGTTCTTTTTCAGAGTTAAGTTTTAATCTGTTTTTGACTTCTGTTGTGGGTGGGTTCAAGAAACTTCAAGAGATCTTGTTGTGTTGGAGTTAGTCTTGCTCTTACCTTGGGTAGTCTGCGTTTATGATGCCTGGGCAGGATCGACTCTCTTTCCATTCTATGCAGACCTTAGTACCTACTGCTGTCAAACAGCTTGGTCATCATGGGTTATTGAATACTAGCGGCCCCGCCAGTCGGATATCTCGCCATGCCAGCCGTAACGATATCAACCGGCGGGCTTTGGCCACCGCTAACGTACCAGCGGTACCAGCTATTCTCGACCCGAATGGTCTGTTGCGTGATAATGGCTCGACGGTATGACACTAGTCCCATAGGAGTTGGGGAGGCCCATTGTGTGGTATGGTACATGCGTCGACACACTTCCGTCTTCCTATTTATAAAGAACAACCGTGAGAGGCAGATTTGACCGAGGATCTCAAAAGGCGCAATTATGCAGATCGCGACAGAGCCTACACATGAGACGCTAAGTCCGTTGGGTACCGAGGCTCTTCAAATGTAAACAAAATTCTGAGATTCTGGTCGAAGTGATCTGGCGCAGCACTTCAGCATTGCCATACAGCGGGGCAATGCAGCCAGTGTCTTGGGCTTCATATCAATACTACATGGATCAGTTGAGTTACCTTTAGATTGGATGCAACAGTTTGCATTTAGCTCAATTGCAAATACTTGGCTTAATTTATTTATATAATTGATTGTAAATTTGTAATTTTCTTTGTCTGTTGTTGATTTATTGTTTGTTTTTTGATTTTGTATCAAAAATTATCGATTTAAGTTTATTCAATGTTCCAAGCTGTTTATTTATTAAACCAATATTTTTCTAGTATATCTTAAGCGTTACCAAAATTTGTCTCTGGAGTTACTTGATGTCCCAAAAATAAACATTACATATCCGATCGTAAAATGCGTATTTCTTTCCATTTTATCTTTAAATTGCCAGTACCTTATTTTAACAATTAGTGAGCTTCCTTAAATAATTCATTTTTATTTGTAATTCTTTTATATTTAGTTTAATGTAGAAATAGCTATAATTTTTTGGATAAGGGTAACGCAAAATACCAATAGCAGTTATTTTTCTACTAAAATTTAAGTATTATATGGAGACTGATTTTAGCAAAATATTTGGTTATACATGCAGGATAAAAAAAATGAAAATGAGTAATGGTTTCGAGTTTCATTCAGCATTTATGTAAGATTAAGTGGCGGTAACTCAGGTGACAGATTTTGAGGGTCTGTGTTGTAGTTTCTTGTAAAAAATAGCTAAAATATGAATAAACGTCCGTGCCCTTCTAGGTTGTTAAAGTAGATGAAATTTCTAATGCCCTAATCAAATTAGAATAAAAGAATATTAATGTTTTTAATTTTCAAAAAAATATTTCTACACTGTCCAAAGTGTGGGTAAAATAGTTGATTCACCCAACTACCGATTTTATGAACTCAAATTATACTTTATAGTTCTCCAGCAGACGCACATTTTGACACATGGATCCGCATTCCTCTCATTACTGCGAAACTACTGGCAAATGTCATGTCATGATTTCATAAATTGAGGCACATACATACTCGATCAGGAAAACAATGATTTTTTTTTTGAAAATATCAATGATTATATCTTTAAATGTACTCAAATATTCCTTTTACAGAAGAACAAATTTGATTAAATTTATTCATTTCACCCTTTGGAACCCCTTTAAAACCCCTCGAGCTATCAGTACATACATTCATTTTCTCGTGTACAAGATGTCGTTTGGATATTAGTCACATTTGATATTAGGTCATGTTGCAAATAGGACGTTATGCTAATATGCCGTTTTGCTCTTAGGACGTTCTGTTAATAGGGCGTTCTGCTTAAATGTCTTTTCGATACAAAAGCTCAAATTTCACGCCAATCGGAACAACAGTTGGACAGTTATGTTCGATGTGACCGTTTTAACAAACAGCCAAATTACTCAAGCTGCCACTCAGACCAAAAATAAAATAAATAAATAAATAATAAATAAAATTATTATAAAAACATACACAAATAATGGCCGGTTTGTCTTCTTCTTACTTAAACATCTTTTAACTTAAAAGGGACTCTCATAAACTGTTACATGATTAGTATAATCATTATGGATAAGAAACGCATATTTTGTATTTTAACATTTCATATCAAATCTGGCTGCAGTAAAGACAGCTTATGACAACGCCTTATATGAATTTGTGTAATAGTTAAATTCACACCTACCAGATCACTATTCCAGTTTTTACGTCTATCTGTGCAGCGGATTTGCTTGAAAGCCTTGAACCATTTCTGAATTTCTGTGTTGCCTGAGAAATAAAATAATGGTACGTAAGCTTCGGATATATCAGAAAGCTATTCACAGACTATGCTATCGAAACAAAATTAATAAAACCGACCAAGTGCGAGTGGGACCCAACCGCGAACGATGGGTTCCGTACCGTTATCTATAAAAACGGCAAAAAATACATGTCTATTGCATGGGAGCCCCCTTAAATATTTATTTTATTGTTTTGTAGTAAATGTCGTTATAGCGGCAGAAATACATAATCTGCGAAAATTTCACTGTTCACTGTCTGTGTGATGGTGCGATGACGGTGCGTACCTTCAGAGAGCAGCGTGTTGTCCCGGAAGACCCCGCACTTGCCCTGCATGGTGTGCCTCATCGCCAACCGCAGCTCATGGACCGCCACGCAGCCGTTCGCGTTCTTCATCTTCTCCAGATTGTCTATCGTGGCGTCGCAAATGTTCTGCAAAAAACATAGAATCTATGTACATAGAAATTTGTTCAGGGCGTTCTGGATGTTTTTCTATGTATAATAAAAAATATCTATCTATGTAGTGTATTGTATTATGTATATCAGTTATCTAGCACCCATAACACAAGCTTTGCTAAGCTTGGGGCTAGATAATGCTGTGTGAATTGTCCAGCATTATTTATTTATTTATTTATGTAAACTTCTGTAGAAAAGCCACGTTCTCCCAGTGCTTACGAAATAAATCGGCTGCGTTGTGTTACAACTAAACTCAAAGACACGTTATCTCCAATCTTTTATATAATAATGTTTTCTTGCCTAGATGTAAGTGAAATTCGGGAGGTTGGATATTTTTATTTATTTTGATTGGGTTGGAATTTCAGCGACGCTGGTCTGATTATGACAGAGTGCGGACCTAATTGAGCCTAATTTAGACGGAACAATTTTGAGAAGGTCCAACCCAATCAAAAATAAATAAAAATATCCAATGTCCCGAATTTCACTTACGTCCATGGCAATAAAGCACATTTTAATTTATAGCTCCTGAATGTGTAATTAATTATAAAATAATAAAAATTCTAGGCAAAAAAACACAAGTACAATGAAGAAAAAATCGTTAAACCACAAAATTTTAAAATATGAAATGTTATCAAAAGGTCGCTTGTAAAAGGCAATTAAGGCCTTTAGAATCATAAACTTTAGTAGATCGGCGATGCTTTACTACGTTTATCCTTCTCCCGTTTGCCAAACTAGTTAACTCCGTGCCGGAAGGCGCGGTACATGCGTTAAGCTGACGACACTAGACATCGACAAGCTTCTCAGTTCTATGATGCCTGATTATGGGAACCGTGTCTTACGTCCTTTAGGTCCGGCTGTCTCTCTCCTGGCTTGCCGATCTTGCCGACGTTGTTCCCGATGGCGCGTCCGAAGACAACCACGTCCAGAATGGAGTTGGCCCCAAGCCTGTTGGCTCCGTGCGCGTTGGTGACCGACTCGCCCGCTGCGTGTAAACCGGGTACCGCGACGTCGCGCCCGTCAACGTGCATCAATACCTGAGGAAGTTCTTCTTTAGTACCTTAACCTAACCTCAACAGCCTGTATCGATCTACTGCTGGACGCAAGACTCCCCCTGATAAACGCTTTATTGGCGTTTATGTAATGGGGCCCATAATCCTCACGCTGGGCATGCCGGTTGGGGATCGCAGTTCGTTGGTAGAATTGTTCTGCAAGGAACGCTGCTGCCCACCCCTGGTGGATATCCCTTAGTCGCCTCTTACGACACTTACTTCTTTAGTACTCACCCATTCATTAGTACGCTTACTAGCAAACCTCCCCGGCTTTGCAGGTGTCACAGAGTAGTTCCGTAGGACATTGATTTCACAAAACTATTGTTTTACGCGGTGCACGCCAGTGAATCTCACAGTTACCTTTCTAGCCCCTGTCAACTTTGCACATCGCATTAGAAAAAAAAAGATGGCACGTAGAAGGTAATTCATGGTCACACTCTTGCCTATGTCATGTTGGCTTGACTTGCTACTTATCTGCAGATACAATATGTCTTCCAGTTATAAAGCCACTGGCGCACATGTTCAGGTACCCCAGCGTGTCCCTGCGACAGGGGCTGCACGGGCTGGGCAGTGAGTGGTTATTTACTGCCCATCTCAGCGAAACCTCCCAATGTGCGTCATTTGCTGGCCATTCACAGTATAAAGCCATTCATTCACGTTTCTCTATTATCGCCTAAAACAATCAGTCAGCGTTAAGCATACAGACTCGTGACGTATTGACAGGTCCAATTACCTCTCCCTTGTGGTTAATGGGTATGCCTCCCATGGTGTAATGCACTGTGGGTATGATAGGTATAGGCTGAGTGAAGACATCGGCTCCTGTGAAGGTCATGGCGGTATGGGCGATGCCGGGCAGCCGGCTCTTGATCTTCTCCGCGCCCAGGTGGTGGAGCTGCAAGTGCATGTGGTCTTTCAGCGGGCCTACTCCGCGTCCTGTGGGCCAAACGAAGCCTTTTTTTATCAACCGTGGCACAGTGAAGATGCGCCTGCGACGCAGATGTTTCAGAGCCGATTTCCACCACAAAAACCTCCTAATAGCCTCCTGCTTCGATGATTTATTTTTAATTTAAATGTAAGTGCTGCTGGTTTTCCTAAAAAAAATGCTTGTACCTACCTATTATTATTATAAACATTTTTATAGTTCTATATAAACCATCTATTTAGATTGTAGACTTTTTTGTAGTTATGCTTTCGTCGGCGCAAGATCACGCTGTCTGTATAATAAAGCAATTAAAATGATGTTGGTGTCGTAAGAGGCGACTAAAGGATATCCACCAAAGGGTGGGCAGTAGCGCCCCTTGCACAACAATTTTACCACCAAACTGCGATCCCCAACCAGTATGCCCAGCGTGGAAACATGTGAGCATTGTCTTTAAAAATCCATACCTTCTCGTATCTCCGTGGCAATAGAGCGCGAGACAACATCCCTGCTGGCCAAATCCTTCAGTTTCGGGGCGTACTTCGTCATGAACCGTTCTCCTTTAGAGTTGACGAGGTAGCCACCTTCACCGCGGCAACCCTCCGTCATCAGGCAACCGGAGCCATAGGAACCTGGGGACATATCCTTTTATACAAAACCAACATTAAATTCTCCGTCTTCGCTCCATCAGGCATCAGACATACAAAATCGTTTAATAGAGATGCCTAATGTAATTGTTCCTTAATTGGTAACCTTTGTCATCTGAAGACGGAATAATAACTAAAGCCACGAAACACCCTACCCACCTGACCTCCTTTTTACTATTTACTCGCAGACATTGTAAAAAGTTAGAGTTATCTCCTCGTGTGCAAAGCTGTCTTCGTCTGTGGCGTCAATAAATCCCTCTCGCCCTCAGGATTCTATAATAGTAACTCTGTCACATAGAATACAATAAATGAAAAAATCATTTATGACATAACCAGCTGCGCCCCGCGGCTTCGCACGACTACGAACTGATGATAAAAAGTAGCCTATATGTTATTTCAGCCTAGAACTACCTGTATGCATAATTTCAACCCGACCCGTTTAGTAGTTTTTGCGTAAATGAGCAACAAACATACATATAGACGCAGAAATCGTAATAATTTACGATTTCTGTGCATGCAGACATGTTTACAAACTTACGCGTTTATAATATAAATATATTAAAAAAATCACAAAAATCGTGATATTTTGTCTCGGAAGAAAGTCTCCTTCCCTTGTCAGTGGGGCCGCCTCAGTCAGGTTCTAACATATGCACATATCCAACACGCCTCATGGCGGCATCTTTGCAGACAAAAGGATGAAAGGGATGGCAACAATTTTAGCGCTGTCAAATTAGTTAAGTTTACATTTGGTGACATTTGAAACGACGAAGAATACAGTGACTGTCACCTGTGGGGTGGAACTGTATGAACTCCAGGTCTTGCATCTTGACGCCGGCGCGGTGAGCCCAGGCGCAGCCGTCGCCGGTGCAAGTGTGCGCAGCCGTGCACGAAAAATACATGCGAGGGTAACCACCTGCAGTTATCACCGTGTGTTTCGCCTGGAACCTGCATAATTTAGTTCATCAAACAATAGTTAGAAACGCAAACTAGTGTAAATATCTCTACATTCTCTATCGAGAGATAAAGAGACGCAGACCTGCGAAAGTGACCACTTAATAACGCAATTTGCCACGCTGTGTTCACCATGCAGGCAATAACTGTAGTTCTTATTATGGACTGAATCAATCATAGTAATCTTATTATATATTGTATAACATAGCTGTGTGGTGTCATCAAGGGGCGGGCGACAGCACCGCCTACAGAACAATTCTATCACCAGACTGCGATCCCCAACCCGCACGCCCAGCGTGGAGATTATGGGCACTACCCCCATTAGATAAACGAAAGTGAGGTTCTTTTTAGGAGGAGGCCTGCGTCCAGCAGTGACGCGAGATATGGCCAGCTCACTGCCACTTCAGATTGCTAATTCTTTGAGCTATGTCGACAACTTCGGTGTCGTTCAGCATTATTTATCTATTAACTTGGCCGTACCTGTGCAGACTGCTGTCATCCTGGTCCATAGCAATGGCGCCAACGATCTCGCCGTCCTGTACCAATATATCCAGCACGAAGAACTCCGTGAAATTAACGATGTTCTTGAATTTCGTACTGTACCCGTACAGCGTGTGGAGTAGAGCGTGGCCCGTGCTGCAAGACAAGACCTGTTGAACTTCAATGTCAAAGGATCCGGCGAGATGTTAGAGATGTAGAGATTTTAAGAGGTAAAAATAAATCAAGAGGTTCTCAATTCGGCTTATGAAGTACTCAAAAGCATATTTGCTTTTGACGTTTGAATGATTTATTTTTTGGGCTTTGACGGTCTGTTCTTCCGTCATAGAAAAGTACAGTGAGAAACAAACTGATTTACCACCTGAAATGATAAAGTTTTAAATGTAATATCAAACATGTTGTAGTCCGGTTAAATTAAACCAAGAAATAGGAGTGATGGTACAAGGTTTTTGGTAGGATTGTTATAAACACTGTCATTTATATAAAATCTAAAAAGTCCTTATCGATCGGTTACCTGGAAAAAAATTACTCGAGGTCAAAGCTCCCGAGGCTTCGCACCCCTATCCCATGTGAACTGATTTATGGGATAAAAAGTAACCTGTGTTATTCCAGGCCTAGAACTACCAGTATACAAAATTACAGCCCGATCTGTTCAGCAGTTTTTGTGTGAAAGAGCAACAAGCATTCATACGTACACATGCTTACAAACTTTTGCGTTTATATTATTAGTAGGATTAGTTTCACAAGACTTGTAGATAAGATAATTATCTTACAATTGTTTGTCTGCACTTATTTTATGATCAAGCTTACCGTTTTGCTGATAATCACGAAAAACCCGGTTTTTGTGGTAAAACCAGGGTATTTTTTCCACGTATCGCATTGATAAGAACTTCTTAGATTTCCTTCATAAAGATGTTCATTGATGTCAATCCTCCCAAATTTAATCTGGGCGCGAATTATTGTACCCTCGTATGTCTAACTCTACAAACACCACAACAGCGCCCTCTTTCGAGTTTCATTTTGACTACGTTACATTCGAGCACTCTTGGAGCTCGCATTTATGGGTCCCTATTTTTACATGCCTTGCCACACAACGCAGTACACCCATCACTCGAAAGATGTCGCTTTCGCCACTTCCACTGTAGAAAAATAATGGGTTCTCTCTTGGAGTGTCTATTCTATTTCAAGACAGGGCCGAAGCTGCCACAATAAGATTTTTCAAAGATATCATCATCAGCCTATATTAGTCCACTGCTGGACAAAGATATGCCTACGTTAAATTGGTTTATTCAACAAACATTTTATTTTAAACAAGCTACACGGATCGCAGCCTTGCACACGTTTTCCAGGATAAAAATAGCCTTTGTCCATCCCTAGGATACCGTCTACCTCCCTGCCTAAATTACATTATGATGCGTTCAGCCGTTTACGTGTGAGAAAGATAAAACACCTACTAATACTTCTATGGAGAGTCCGATAGTCTCCACAGAAACGCCGCAGACAGCAACAAGTGATGATATAATTTCGTAGACCTTCGTAGCACGTGCTACGAGGAACTGGCATTGGCATACAAAAGGCTTAAACGCGCACCCACTCTCTTCATAAAATGTTAATTTGCTATGTCCCGGTTAAATTATAGTTACGCTGGTTTCTCTATACAAACTATGGAGGGTAGCTAGGTAGGGAAGCTGGGTAGGGAAGCTTGGGGGTTGGTGCTAGATGAAGCCGTGTAGATTGTACAGCATTTTTTGAATTTTCTACTGCACGTCTCAAATACCTACACGGCCGGCAAGTAGCCGACTGCAAGGCTCGACTGCAGTTGACTGCAGTTGGCGGGACTGCCTTCGAATCATCTGCACACATGCCCGGCTCATTCCTTTCCAAGAAGAGACTTCTCGCGCTAAAAACGCAAAAGAATTTAGGCTCGTTCCGCTTCCAACAAATATTTGTGAGTTTTCCTTGTTTGTCCAGCTAGATCGACGTCTCCCACATAAAAAATATCACCCTATTTCACTTAAAACGGAGCGTTAAAATCTCCTCAAGATTTTGGAAACTGAGCGGCGGCCATTGTACTCGTTTTATGTAATGTATCCATGTAGAGTCCGCGCCACGAATCAAGTCCTTTAAACGCGGCGCTGCTATCACAGAACTATAGTAAATAAAACAAATGTTTCGTTTTTATTTACAATAATTATGCTCTTCTGGTCCATGAGAGGTCTTATTCCGGACATTTTGCGGTCAAAATCAATCGTAGGTATCCGTTACTTCATGATCGAAACATTGCCACAAAAGCGCCCTCTTTGTATTTTCACGTTGACTAGGTTACATTCGAGGGGTAACGGGTCGCATGGGTGTAGCCATGACCTGTTTTTACTTCCCCTTCCATACAACGTAGTGTCCACATCGCTCGAGAGATGTCGCTTTCGCCTCTTCCATCGTTTTTTTATAAAACGAAAATGTAATCTCTTTTGGGTCCTTCTGACTATTTCATTCACCTTTTAGGTTGTGATGAAAATATTTTATCGTGATTTGGCATGGTTATACTTACAATAAATTGGTAAGTATCATAGTTTTTGATCAAATATTTGATTTAACTGTAGCTACACAGACCTCGACTCTTATTACTGTATGTACTGAAAGGTTAAAAGAGCCATCAGGCAAAAACATCTTTAAAAGTAAAGTGTTACTGTTGAGGGTTCAAATGCCATTACAATTATGAGACAAAAATCATCATTTTCAGGGTATTAAAAATAGCAGATTTTTTTAATTACGCTCATTTTCCTATGTTAATAGAGTTTTTCTACATTTGGCATACTATTAGAATAACCATGAACTTTAGAAGTTTTTAACTAATTCGAAGATCAGAGCCAGGCTTATTTTTTTAAATTCAATCCAAATTGAACTCTTACTTTTGAATGTTTCATGCCCATAGCGGCTTTTTTACCTATCTTACGTAAATATTGATTTTATCAGTAAGAACGAAATTTAATATTATTACAGCGAGAAGGCTTTTAACTTAAAAAGATGTACAGTCGTCGATATAAACCTGCCGGGAAACATACACTTCATGCCCACTATGGCTGCATCTTTCGAAATTGGCGTTCAATGGTTAGCTGGTAGAGAACGCTATTTAGCATTATGCTCGCATTTCGCGGCGCGCGGCGTTTTGCTATGCTATGTATAAGTATAAGGCCTAGGTACCAAGCGCTATAGTCGATAAGCACATCACAAAGCGATTGGGACAGCATTTTGTTTAATAATTTCGACAAAAACTATCGTTGCTGGTGATTTTAATATCATTATTCAAATTGGTCGAATAAAAGTGACACGAGGCTTTTAGTTATTAGATGCTTCTTTAGAACATAACTTCATACCAATCAATAATAGTCATTTTACTAGACCAAAATTAAGGTAATTTACAGGAATCCACACCAGACATTACGTTCATATCTTCAGACAAAGCTGATTACTTTGATTGGCAGGTAACGCGGGAGAGTCTAGGGAGTGATTACTAATAATCAAATATTCTCTTCGATACCACGATTCACGCAGGTCTGTAACACGACAAAACTATAAAATAGAAGCTAATATATCTATTGAGTGATAGTTTTAGTGGAACTGTAGTAGTCGAAGATAGTATTCTGTTGAGTTACAATTATTTCTTATAAAAGGTCTAATATTCTGCGGAAAAAAGTTTTCCACTTAGCAAAAGTTGTACAAATCCCACACAATCCTTTATACCTAAGCCGTCCTGAAATATCCTTGGTTATAGCTCAACGTCGTCTGGCTTTAAAGATGTTTAGGCGCAACCCTACTCCCAAAAATATTGATAGACTAAACCAAAAGATAGCACATGCACAAAAAGTCCACCGAAAGGCTAAGACTGCTAGTTGGCAACAAATTTCTGGATCTCTAGATGAGATGATGACAGCTTCTAGTATGTGGCGTCGTATGCGCTGGATGAAGGGTCTTCGCAAGGAACGAGTAATTGCACCTAGTCATATAAAAGAGGATATTTTATGTAGCCTTGCACCTGATTCCGTTCAAACATCTCAGCCAGTATTCAAATCTAATAATAATGTTTTGGATACAGAATTCTCCAGTCGAGAACTAGAAAATTGCTCAAAAACAAAAGATACTGCATCTGTGGAAGACGATGTTACGTGCTCGATGATCTACAATTTGCCTTTTGAGGGAAGAGCTTTCCTGGTTAAGATATTCAATTCAGTTCTTAAACACTCGCTGGTTCCTGAACAATGGCGTAGTATTAAAATTCTACTGATCCCTAAACCTAATAATAACTCCCTAACCCTAACCTCTAACCTAAATTTCGGCCTTATCTTAAGACTGGCATAAATTATTTACTGATGGATCTAAGTCGGACAAAGGTATCGGTGCGTCCTTTTATGATCCCATTCCCAATGTGAAGGAGTCGAAAGCGAACTCTTCCCGTGGGTGTCGTAAGAGGCGACTAAGGGATATCTACCGGAGGCAGGCAGCAGCTCCTCCTGCATAACAATTCTACCACCAAACAGTGATCCCCAACCCGAATGCTTAGCGTGGGGATTATGGGTTACTATCCCCCATGAGATAACAGCCAAAAAGGCGCTTATCAGCGGGAGGCCTGCATCCAGCAATTGACAGGTTGTTGAGGTTGAGGTATCTAAAACCTACCGGTCTTCAGCGCAGCACGTTCGTTTGGCGGAGGTCCCTCCATTCTTGATGGTGCCTCCACCGAAGGATCGCTGATAGATCCGTCCCTCCGCCGTGCGAGAGAATGGCATCCCCATGTTCTCTAGCTCATAGACAGCCTCCGGGGCCGAGCGCGTCAGCTCTTGGATCGAATTCTGCAACAACGTATAGTTAGAAACTGTAGGAAGAGCTAATGGTAAAGTCTGTACAAAGTAGCAAAGATTTTTGACTCCCACGGTCAACCTCTACAGACTGTATTGGTCCACGCAGGCTTCCTCCTGATAGGCACCTTATTGGCGTTTATCTAATGGGGAGTAATGCCCATAATTCCCAACCTGGGCATGCGGGTCGGGGATCGCTGTTCGGTGGTAGAATTGTTCTGCAGGGGGTGCAGCTGCCCGCTCCCATGATGGATATCCCTTAGTCGCCTCTTACGACACTTACGGGTAGAGATGGGGTGGTGCAAATTCTAAGCCAGCACTACACTGCGCCCACAACACGACTTAGTTGTTTAGTGGTTATCACATCCCCGTACTGACGCGGGGTTGAGTCCCGTCGAAGCTGAACATTTTTGGGATATAAATTGATTTCTTAGCAATTACCCATAATGTAAACCTTAATAATTAAAAACTTTAATTAGATAATTTTATGACATGTGTCCATCGATCAGGTATTAAGTACCAGAACCGAGCCTAGAACCATACGAAAGTGACACTCAACAATTTTGAGTGTCACAGTTTTTACTCGTCCACTTGTTGGAATTAATTGAAATTAGCACATCATTCCTGAGTGATCTACACTAAACTGTTCCCTAATGAGTAAACCAATCAGTAAGTGGGAAAAGAGTGAAATGATAAACATTACCTGGTCACCTAACCAATCAGAGCCTTTGACGGTGTCGTAAAAATGCCAGCGCCAATCATCTGGATGCATGCTACCTGAAACGTAAAAAGGACATACATTCACTCTCATCAATAACAAAATAATAATAAAAACTTTGGATGTGTGGATGGATGGAGGTTTGTTACTTCTTCAATCCAAAAGTAGTTGGGTAGTTTCACCACCGATCAGTTCAGTAGAACGGATCGGTGGTGAAACTACATGTATACAAAATTTCATGAAGATTTTGACCTATAACTAAAACTTAGACATACTTTTATCCCATAAGGTTCCCGTGGGATAAAATAAACCTTAAACTTTTCCACAAAACCAATGCTAGCAAAGCCGCGGACGAAGCAGTCTTAAAAAATACTGGTACAAAAGCTAGAAGGAATGGCTGTGAGGCTCAGCATAAAATGCTCAAAACCTCATAAATACTGGCCACGTCACCGAAACACTAAGCACTCCCATGATTCGTGGCAATTTTCCATAGATTTCCGGGCACATCCGGCCTAGCGAACGATGCCTTTTACTGTAACCAAGCAGTGCTCCGGTAAAATTATGATTAATTAGAGCTTAGAGCACAATAGAGTATAAATCGAACGTCACCAGTGATAGTGATTCGATACATTTTCGCAGTACAATTTTAACATGTCAGACACCGTCGTAAACGAAATATTTTCCCTTTGGTACTGCGCAAACTCTTACAATCCACTCAGCTGTAGCTCTAATTGCTCACCAATAGAAGCGTTCATGCCACCCTGCGCTGCGATGGTATGCGACCGCGTAGGAAACAGCTTGGACACCAAAGCCACAGAGAAGTTGTTTTCTGCCAGGCCGATCGCAGCGCGAAGCCCGGCGCCGCCCGCCCCCAGTACGACGCAATCATATTTGTGCTCCTGGATCGTGTAGCTTGCCAGTCTTTTGCCTGAAAGAACGAAACCTCAACCTCAAGAGCCTGTATTGGTCCTGCTGCTACTGCTGGACGCAGGCCTCCCCCTGATAAGCGCCTTAGTGGCAAGAATAGTAAATAGAGTACAAATACAAACATATCTAATATTAAACCAATTTCGCTAATTGATACCTATTGCCAGGAGAATTGTCTTATTAAAGAAAAACACACGAAAACTGGATTTGAACTCCTTTTGGAGGCAGTTTTCTCTAGTGTCTGGTTTAGCTGTTGCTAAGTACTTACCGATATAGCGAGAAGTCCGGATTATATAATGAGCTCTAAGTTTTCTAAGCATCTAAAACAAAAAAAAACAATTCAAATACCAAGTCCTTCTGCCCTTTAGATGGAGAATTACTTATAGCTTTCGATTTGTAAGTTCTGGCGTATAATGGATAAAAACTGATTTGAATATTAAAACTCACCGATAGCATGATATTTTATTGTAACACCTGGCAAGCAAATAATCATATACCGAAAAATTAAATATATTTGGATGATTCTGTAAAATTATAAAAATACTTATTATTTGATTTTATTTTACTCTGATTTAGCCACAATGATGTTTTGTATATGTCTAGTTTAGCTGTCATAGTTTAAATTAGCTTTTTTGATACAGTACTTCAAAAAGGATTTAGTAATGACAAAAAAGTTTATGTTTAATGGTGGTTTTCCGTAGAAACCATAGAGTTTATATAGTATACAAACTCCATGGTAGAAACGATCTCATCACTTAGTGCAAAGAGAATACAATAACTTCGTTAGTGTACGTTCACACAGCAGTCCGATTCTGTACAATATATGTTAAGTGAAGTGCGTAATAAAAGTATTGAATTATTTGTGCTACAAAGTGAGTGAAATTAAGTAAAAGTTATCATTTTACCGAATCGTGACAGTTTATATCTCCAGCATACCCAGTAATAAAGTTCGAGACTACGGCATCTTGACACACACTATCTCGATGCACGGAATCTCGACAAACGTTAGTTCGATGATACAAAAAAAAAATATAATCTATATACGATAAAAATTCAATTCTCGTGAAATTGAGTACGTACATGGTAACTATATAACAAGATAGGGGTAAATATCTTTATTTCTATGAATAGCTTCAATAGATGTACTCTTAAATAAAAATATACATAGAAAGTGCATAGAAATATTGTTTTATTTCTTACTTCTGTGGCTTCTAGATGTAGACTAATATAGGACTAAGAAATCCTTAGCCTGTTTGTTTTTGTTATTTTATTAGTAGGTGTAAAAGCCTGTCCCAAGTTTTAGTGTAGCCAAATGGGATGCCGATCAGTTAGTTGCTGCCAACTAACTGATCAGTGTGTTGCAGCCTGTCGCAACACACTTGGCCAAAATTTTACTTTTAGTCTATGGTTCGGAGCAATGAAGAAAGCCAACTTTTGAAGCCAAATTTTATTTTTCTCAAGTTGGCACCGGAAATGACTATTTTATGCCTTATGGTTAGTTCTACTCAATGATTTTATTGTCAATGGCGGCCTTTGATGGCGTTTCTGTCAGATTTTATTTTTCTTACATTTTTGTGGTACACGAAAGTTAACCAAGATGGTCATGCTTCTATCAAGTTTTCTTACGAAGTTATTGTATTCTCTTTGGTTGCTGCTGAAAACAGGGCGCTATTTCGCTTGACAGATATCAGAATTCAAATCAACTGCCATCTAGTGCAAACGTGAACAACTATGCAAGCGCCGTTCACTATCTAATATTCGCAAAATATAACAGATGGCGCTTTCCAACACACTGACTGGTTTTTACATTAAAATGTAATAATTAATGAAGCATATTATATTCATAACTCGTTATTTTTTAATTAGAATCTATTGAAATATAAGTTTTTAATATTTTAGAACTAGTACTTAAAACTGAAGCAATAGAACTGCAAACTGTTGCAAAAAGTCTGCAGGCAGCTCATAAAGATAAGAATAAGATAGTAAAAAAATAACTAGTTTTAAGTATTTTGTTTTATAATTTGTATTCCTTGTGTTATCTCTAGTTGGTTGCCCTAAATAAATAAATAAATAACCTCACAGGGAGTCAGTGTAGGATAAATAGGTACCCATTTTCTTGGATGGCAAGAGGCCTTTTTTTCATGGATCCCAATGTCAGAACTGGACCCAATTAAAATGGGACAACACAGAAAGCACCAGATTGCAAATAAAAAAACAATCATGAAAATCGGACCACCAAGTCAAAAGTTCTGAGGTACTTAACAAAAATAAAATAAAAAATATAGTCGAATTGAGAACCTCCTTTTTTTGAAGTCGGTTAAAAAGGGGACGATGAGCAAAAACGGGATGATTTATGCCAGGGCGACTCCAGTAATAAGGATAAGTGACATCTTATATCTTCTTGTTAAAGTACCTACCCACCTAAGTAGAGATAAACCAGTCTTAAAACGAATGCGTCTTCACAGAATGATACCAGTTTATTTCTTTTAAGCGCGAGGTGTTGATTTATTTGTTTACAAAAAGTCTGCTTCTTGGTAGAATACTACCAAGACCAAAAAGAAAAAACCTGCCTTTTTCTCACAGAAGAGAAATAAACTGGTTCAACTCTGTGAAGTCGCGTTAATTTTAAGAATGGTTTATGTCTACTTGTACGTCCCTCGATTGAGGCTATTTAATTTAGCTTCAAAATGAAACCCAAGTCATATCTTTGTTGTTACTAAAACTGGGTACCTACATATGTACCTACCTCAGTTTTACTTGCTTATTTCTATTTTAGTGTCTGTGTCTGTTACTTGGATTGCGCTCCAGAGCTAAAACCTTGTGAAGGGACGTACCTACCTACTTATGTTCGTATTCGTATTACTTATTTTCTGTGGTACTTGCCTACTCTTACTGAAGTAAAAAGAAACTAAGGACTGTAGGTATGGGATCGGTCAGTGGGGGAAAGTCTGAAACTATCAAATATACGCAGATCTCTATCTTCGTACAGTTCTTAGTATTATTTTTCATGAAGAGTTTTGTCATCAATTTCAGTAAACAGAAGAACTGCATTCATATATTTTAAAATAAACAAGTATTTTTTTTAATGTATGAACTCGGCTCGGGAATCCAACACAATTTCAAAAATAAAACTGATAATATTTATTTATTTTACATGTAACCATAAAACATGCTATCTAATATAAATGAAATGCATTGTTTATATTTCTTTAAATTAATTTTGTGTGTTTTCGAAAATCTTTATTAATAAATCTTTGTTATACTATAAATGTTTTTGGATTCAATAAAAGATAATCTAATGCTAGTTTACCCCCTTACAAAAAATCTTAAAGAAGGAAAACTGGAATTCATTCTTTTAAAGTCCAGTTTTCCCCTCAAGGGGAATATCAAGAGGGAATACTGGAATACTGGAATCTTTGAGACTTCGATTCTCATATCCTTGAGACCAATGTTTGCGATCTGCTAATATTTTTTCATCGTGTTCTGGGTATTTCTATGTATGGTCAAGTTATATTTTATATCTATGTAAAGTATTGTACTAAAATTAGCAGCCATCTAGTACCCATAACATAGCTGCTTAATTTGTGGCTAGATGACGCTCTGTGGATTGTCCAGCTTAAATAATTAATGTCACTTGAATAAGTTAGCGTTTACACGATTCATAACGTTTCGATATTAGTTTTTACGAGTAGACCATCAGGGGTTACCGCTGAATGTGCGTACCAACTTATGTACCCAGCTTTTCAACGCAGGCTAGTTTATGTGCCAATGATGATTTATTACTTACCAGCTGCGCGCGGCGGCTTCGCACACCTATTCCACGGGAACTGATTAATGGGATAAAAAGAAGCCTATGTGTTATTCCAGGTTACCTGTATGCAAAATTTCAGCCCGATACGTTCAGTAGTTTTTGCGTAAACGAGCAACAAACATTCATTCATGTTTACAAACTTTCGCGCTTATAATATTAGTAGATCTTTGTTGAGACTGGCCGCCATGGCCGAAATTCGGCTAGGTGGGCATTATTATTATTATTGCCAATGATGATTTATTATTTATTTATTTATTTACTAGTTGCTGCCCGCGGCTTCGCACGCGTTGTTTCTATGGCAACGTTTTAAGTTATTTCTACCCAAGGGGATTTATGGAATAAAAAGCCTGTATTATTTCACGCCTAGAATAACCTGTATGCAAAATTTCTGCCTGATCTACTAAAACCTACCTCCTCTCTTTTGCTACTTTAACCAAACCACGAGAACATTCATAACATAACACAAGCTCTGCTTAGCTCGGGGCTAGATGACGCTGTCTGGATTGTCCAGAATAATTAAGTTACTTATTAATTAACCTACCGCGGTAACAAAGTTTTCTTCCTCCTATAGAAATCTGTTAATGTTAAAATAAAGCCCCCGGCACTTCAAAATAACTCTCATCAATCTGGTCGAGCAAATAGAAACTGACATATGCGTTCGAGAGCCACCCTCTGCCTACAAAGCCAACCCCATATTCCAATTTACCGGCGAGTGCAAGTTGCCCCCGGCACAGAACAGAAAATAACCCCTAGGGGTTATATTCCATTAAAACCCATTACAGGGATCCTTTGATGTATCTTTTTGCACCTTTATGTCCACTTTAATCCTTTATTCAATAGTTTAACTACGTTCCTAACCAAATTACCTCGCATTCAAAATTAAAGAAATAATGCTGGAAAAGTTTAATAGCTGCGCCATAGTTACTGTGTGTTTTGCTGAGCGAAGCCCTTGATGCCACGATAATAAATTTACTACTTGCTGCGCCCCACTGCTTCGCCTGCGTTGTTCCTATGGAAATGTTTGAAGGTGATTTATATACCACGGAAACGGATTTATGGGATAAAAAGTAGCCTATGTTTGATTCCAGGATTATAATTACCTATAAGCAAAATTTCAGCCCGATCCTATCAGTAATTTTGGCGTGAAGAGGTAACAAACATCCATAAGGTATCCGTAGATCCATACAAACTTTCGCCTTTATAATATTATTAGTGTGAAATAGTGTGATGGTGTGGTAATTATGTTTGTACCAACTTTATGAATTTTGTAATGTTGTGACACAGAATAAATACTTTTAACTATACTTTTACTGAGTGATAGTGTACCTAACATTTACGTCTCCTAGTGCGGCTGTAAGTAAGACACATTAAATTAAGCTTTGATAGAGTAACTTAGGAATTAAAACCTCTTAGGTCCAACACCAACATTAAAATAACATGCGATCAATCTTTACTAATATTATAACGATAAAGATTTGATTGTTTATTTGTTTGTTTGTATTGATTAAGCTACGAAACTAGTGGACCGATTTAAAAAATCTTTTGTCATTAAAAAGCTTACTTTTCTTTCAGGGAGTAACATAGGCATACCTAATCTAAGTGGTCACGTCACAAAAATTAAATCTCAAACACGACAACAGACTGACTAATTCTAATTCTAATTCTGAGTAGGGGAACTTAGATCTGCACGGACATCTCGCATAGGAGTGTATTGTGCATTATCCCCATGCCTAAGTAGGCCCTAACCAGCCCAGCTCCTTAAAGTATCGGAGCAGGACTTTTGGTGACTGACAGCTTCGGTTCAGCTTTTCTGCGGGTGTGGATGGGATAGATGACTCAATGAGACACTTCAGCCCCGTTTTATGTCTGGCCTCCTCTGTGGCCATGCAGTGTAGGACGACGTGTTCCACAGTCTCTTCTTCTTGAAAGCAGCCACAACATAAACTGCTGTCTGTAGCTCCAGTCTTAAAAAGATGATGGTTCAATTCACAGTGGCCTGTGATGATGCCCACCATCGTTCTTAGGTCCTCTCGGCTCATCTTGAGCATCGTGTTGGTGGTTTTCCTGTCTTTAGAGGGGAATAATGATTTAGCATGCTTGCAGTCTGTCCGACGCTCCCATAGTTTTTGGTGTTCTTTTTCAGAGTTAAGTTTTAGTCTGTTTTTGACTTCCGCTGTGGGCGGATTCGAGAGACTTACATCTTGATGGGTTGGAGTTAGTCTTGCTCCTTCCTTTGCTAGTCTGTCTGCATTTTCGTTGCCTGGGCAGGATCGACTCTCTGTCCATTCTAGGCAGACTTTGCTGTGTTGAGCAAGATCTTGTAGTGCGTTATGGCATTCTATAATTGCTTTTGATCTTGTCTCTGTCCGTTTGAGTGCGTTTATTAGTTCAGCACTGTCTGTTTTAAAGACCAGCTGCATCTATCTGTTTGGCTCCTTGTTGGCTGTTTCCAGAAGCATATCATTTGCCGCTAGTTTAAGTCCTAGTGTTTCCGCCTGAAAGGCTGTTGTGGTCGAGTTTAGTGGTTGGGCTCTTGAGAGTCCAGTTTCGGGGCAGCAATAGCCGCAGCCAGCTCCTGTTTTGTTCTTGGCCCCATCAGTGTAGATGTGATATGTGTTAACGTCATGTACAGTGATCGCTGCGGCGTTCTCTTCATGCGTTATTTTATAGGTCTTGGCAGTTAAGTAGGTCGACGCTATTCTATCAGTGCCATTCGCCGCTTCTGGAAATGCAGCAATTTTTTTACCTAGTATTCTACTGTGGTTTGTGAGGCCAGACTCGCCTTTCCACTGGTTTGTTGATTTAATTCTTAGAGACGCCGCCATCGAATCTTGCTGAATGTGAACATGCAAAGGCGTTAGTCCTAAGATTATGTCCAGTGCTGCAGATGGGGTTGATTTCCTACATCCGCAAATGAGTGTGCAGGCCAGTCTTTGAACTTGCTGAAGTTTGTTAATGGTGGTGACTGTTCTTGGCCACCATACTATTGCACCATAGGTTAGCACTGGGCGGACCATGACTGTGTCCATAGACACAGCTTGGGCTTGAGGCCCCAGTCCTTGCCTACCGCTCGGGTGCATTGCCATAAGACGTTTGTGGCTTTTGTTGTGATATGGTCTAGTTGTTTGCCCCACAGTAGTTTACTGTCTAGCCATATGCCGAGGTATTTAACCTCCTTGGTTAGTGTCAGTGTTGTACCTAGCAGTGAGGGTAGTTCTAGTCTTGGAAGTTTGGTTTTGCGAGTGAATAGTACTAGTTCTTTTTTGTTCGGGTTTACTGACAGACTGTGTTTGGTGCACCATGTTTCCACAATCCGTAGTGCCTTCTGCATCTTTTCGCAAAGAGTCGTTTCGAAAAGCCCCGATATCATGATTGCCAAGTCATCTGCATATGCGATCGTAAGAATAAAATCTTTGTTCAGCGAGTCCAGAAGTTCGTTCGCGACCACTACCCACAGGAGCGGTGAAAGGACCCCGCCCTGCGGACACCCTCGCGTCACCCTGCATTGGGCTGCCTGCCCCAGGGATTCTGAGCCCTCGATTTTGGTTGCTCTGCTGGATAGCATTTCAGTTATCCACTTATTTAGGTTCTCATCGACTCCTTGCTTTCGCAAAGCGTTCTCTATTGATGGGAATGTTGTTTTATCAAAGGCACCTTCTATATCTATGAAAGTGACTAAGCATGATTGCTTACTTTCAAGCGCACTTTCAATCAAAACAAACAAAACAGACTGACATTCATCCTTTCAATGTCGGATGTTAACTTCGTTTTCGTAAACGCATTCAAAATAAAGCTAGTTAGCAGTTAACAGTGATTTTACCTTATTGTAATGATTTCTAATTATTATAGAATCTTAATAATAGGGTTAGAATTCATCACTGGGGAGACACATCACACATTATTATCAGAAATATAGCTTACATATAATAATTTAACCAGTAATAAAAAAAGGGTTTAGGTATTTTTTTTACTATAAAATTTTCGTAGTTTGACGAATTCATTAAGAATGTAAGCGGGTTAACTACGATCAAAGGGATGCGGTACGCGCGCGTCTAGAACCGCACTCGGCCTGAAGATGTACTTCGTTATGGGATGAAAGGTTGGTGTTCTTCCAACACAAACATGGTTCGTAGTTAGCCTACTTACATTGATTATGAGTTTAGGTAGTTGATTGGGTTAGTTCTTTGGGTCTGTTTCACATTGTCTGGATATGTTCCAAATAAGGACTTGTCAACAGAGACGCGGGGGCGGCCAGTGGCGCGGGCCCGCACTAAATTCAAACATATGGCGTTGGTAGTGTGTGTTTATCGAGACTCGTTTTTACACGCGTTTGTTTTATTAGCTGTGTGGTGCTGGCTTAGAATTTGCACTACCCCATCTCTTCCCGTGGGTGTCGTAAGAGGCGACTAAGGGATATCCACCAGCGGGCGGGCAGCAGCTTCCCCTGCAGAACAATTCTACCACCGAACTGCGATCCCCAACCCCAGCCAGCGTGGGGATTATGGGCAATACCCCCCATTAGATAAACGCCAACATGGTGCTTATCTGGGGGAGGCCTGCGTCTAGCAGTGGACCGATACAGGCTGTTGGTTGAGGTTGAGGTTTTATTTGACGCGTCGCACTCGGCGTCTCCCTTCACGCCCGCCTTTCTATAAACATCAACGTACATTGCGATATGTTTGTGTTAGCGCGTGCGATGACGGGGCCGCTGCACGCGCCGCAGCACGTCCCGCGTGTCCGTGAACAGTGCAAAACGCCTAAAGGCGGGTCCATTGTATCACTTGCCCGATCCGATCACTGTATCCGTGTCGCCGACGCGTATCATGATCGCATATTATATGGACGGGTGATGATACGAGTATCATACGGGATCTCGATACGCCATTATGATACGGCCCGTTTCATGTCTGTTGTTTCATGTCGGTTATAATCTGTTGTACAGTAGTTTTAATCACTGTATTCCAAAGAGGGTACGCCGCTCATCACCTGCCAGAAGGTATCCAACCTGGTATACTAAAGAAATAATAACTGACATTAAACTAAAACACTTACTTCATAAGATATGGAAAACAAGTAAGGATCCGCTTATTTACAGTTTTTATAGAGCATTAAGATCTTATATCAAGCTAAATATATCAAGGGCTTATAATGACTATATATCAAGAATTCAAAATGATCTAGCTTCAAATCCGCGGGCATTTTGGACCCACATTTCTAATTTAAAAACTAAAGGTGGTTTCGAACCTTCTGTTACCTACCAGGAGAATACATATAGTGGACCTAATGCTGCAAAAGCCTATGCGGATTATTTTAGCAGTGTTTTCCTGCCAGATGTACCCAGCCTACGTACCGAGAACATCACTAGTAAAGTCGGAAACAATTGTATCATAAACATCGTAGATATCTCAATTCTTGAAGTAGAGTTCCACATAAACAAAATGAAGTCCAAGTGTGCCATAGGACCAGATAATGTTCCATCGTACATCATTAAAGCATTTAATTCAAAACTATCAGTGCCTATAACACATATTTTCAATTTATCCCTAAAAACTGGCATTTATCCAACTCGGTGGAAGACATCACGCGTAACACCTATTCCAAAATCGGCCGGGAAATCCCAAGTAGAAAACTACCGTCCCATAGCAATATTATCTTCATTAGCTAAATTGTTCGAAACCATTTTACACACTAGGATTTATAAACAATTATCACCATTCCTAAGTGACACTCAGCATGCTTTCCGAAAAGGAAGATCAGTCAACACGAACCTTTTAACGCTCGTTAATTTCGTTTCAAAAAAGCTAGATGAAAGTTCTCAGGTGGATGTCATCTATCTAGATTTTAAAAAAGCATTTGACCAGGTGGATAACGATGTTCTTCTTGCAAAGATGAGCTCCTACGGAGTAGCACCAGGCTTATTACGATTTTTCGCTAACTACCTGAGCGACCGAAAACAATTTGTACGCCTTGGTTGCTTTGATTCACCCGCCTACCACACTCAATCTGGCGTGAGTCAAGGATCATCGCTTGGACCACTTCTTTTTACGATCATGATAGATGACTTAGCCAGCGTTCTCAATAAAGCCAATTGCCTCGTCTATGCCGATGATGTTAAGATTTTTGCAGAGATTAAATCTCAACAAGACTGTGATGAATTGCAGAATGACCTTAATGCTATTCAAGCATGGAGTGACTTGAACCATCTAAGTTTCAACATTTCTAAGTGCCAAGTGATGACTTTTACTCGGTCCTCTCAAAGTTTAATCACAGACTACCTTCTCTGCGCTCAAGATATCACTAGATGTACCTCAATAAAAGATCTCGGTGTAGAATTTGACCCACAACTTAATTTCCATAACCATATTCGCTCGCTGACTGTCACGTGTTTCAAAAGACTAGGTTTTGTGTCCCGCACATGTAAGGACTTCACTAATATTAACTCCATAAGAACCCTATACACATCACTAATCCGTTCAAAGGTTGAGGCTAGTGCGTGCGTATGGAACCCGTACGAAGTAACTTATTCGCTTATGATAGAAAAGGTACAGAAGAGATTCCTTAGATTCTTGTACAAAAAATGTCATGGTTATTATCCTTTCATGTACCCTACCAAGTATCTTCAGGGTTCACTAGGCTTTAACTCCTTAGAAACAAGGCGTCTAAATGACCAGCTTCTAAGTCTCTGTCGTATTTTGCGCGGTATAACGGATTGCCCTACCCTGCTGACCGATGGAAGCAGACTCTGCGTCCCACAAAATCGCGCGCGATTCCGCCCAGGCCGTGTACGTCTATTTGAGCCAATCCGGGCCCGCACTCTGCATCGCCAGCAGTCTCCCGTCTCCCGTGCTCAGCGCAATCTCAACGCACTCATCACCAACCACCCTCAGTTAGATGTGTTTGCGGATGGCTGGGAGATGATCGAAAGAGTGTGCTTGCAATATTGTGAGAGCGTTTAATTTAATGTCTTCTTGTACTTGTATGTAGGTAGCTAACTAACATAGTTATATTTTACTTTTTAATTTAGCTAGATATATTTTACTTTATATTGTATAATATTCCTATACATTTTTAAAATTCCATAATTATTTTATCTGTTGTATAAATTTATAATTGTTTTTTTTTTTTTAGTTTTAAGATTGTTTAATTAATTATTTAGTGTACTAGACATAACGATTTGGAGACAACTGTAATGTTATCGTCTTTTTTTAATAATAAATAATTTGAATTTGAATTTGAATTTGAAATGTCGTGTCGGTTTTTGGTCCGATCATCAAAGGTGATACAGATATTGGGGGTCGGTAGTCGTCGGACTATTGTGGAGATACGGATACGGAGCAAATCGAGGCGTCCACAACTTAACACGGGGCTTGATACGTGATACGCTAATACGGATACGGTGATTGGATCGGGCTAGTGATACGTATCCGGACCCGCATAATCTTAGCGATAATAATCATAACCTATTGTACAAGCCTATCTCAAGCTCAGCGTTTTACCAAGAGGTCGCTATATCGCTTTGACCATTATATTTAAATTTCACACAAATATTAAAAAGACAAACAACCTATTGTAATGTATAACATTGAACTCCCTTCATTATTTTATTATTGCACTAGCTGCGCCCCGCGGCTTCGCACGCGTTGTTCCTTTGGAAACGTTTAAAGGTGATTTTTATCTCACGAGAACAGATTTACGGAATAAAAAGTAGCCTATGTTTTATTCTAGTATTAGAATTACCTGTATGCAAATTTCAGCCAGATCCGTTTAGTAGTTTTGGCGTGAAGAGGTAACAAACCTCCATCCATCCATCCATCCATACCATCTATATTTATAATATTAGTGTGATAGTGTGATTAAAGGATACTTGCGAAGAACAGACCTGCAGGCTTAGTTACGTAAATAAAACGTGGCAGCGGCGTAGGGTTATGGGCACCCTTTGATTTCGGCACCCCTTAGGGTGATTTTTGATTAGTAATGCAGATTAAAAACTGCAGTAATATAAATCTACATTGATGAACCCTTGTTTATATTGTTGATCGATACATCATTACAGTTACATCGATATAAGTAATATGAGTAAAATGTTTTTTTTTACTAACATTTTAAACTTTTTATAGATATTTACTTAACTTACAGCCGATTTTTCGAACTCAGATCATCTTCCTAAATAAATTAATCTATGATCAAAACTCTAATCTTGTGTTGTTTGGGTTGCTTGAACGTTGATTACGTGTTTTGATTTTTAAGAGAGATTTAATTTGTAAAATTAAACAAACACTTGTCGAAATAGGAGTCTCAATCGATCTCGAATCGAGAACCCATGTTTCCATTTATTTACAAAACTATAATTCTGGAAATAAATGGAAACATGGGTTTTCGCAAAATACACAACATGATTATTAAAGAGCCCCCTGGTGAGTAAAGACGCAACCTTTGCCACCGAATTTCGAACGAGAAACTGCAAACCGTTTTTAAAATAGGTTGCCATTTTGGAAATAATTTAGAACATTGATATGCAAATTGCACTTCAACCTCAACCTCAACAGCCTTTATTGATCCACTGCTGGACGCAGGCCTCCCCCTGATAAGCGTCTTTATTGGCTGTTATCTCATGGGGGTAATGTCTATAATCCCCACGCTGGGCATGCGTGTTGGGGATTGCAGTTTGGTGGTTGAATTGTTCTGCAGGGAGCGTTGCTGCCCACCGCCGGTGGATATCCCTTAGTCTCCTCATACAACATCCACGGGAAAAGATGGGGCGGTGCAAATTCTAAGCCAACACCACACAGCTAATAGTAATTGGTACATTTTGTGCTATTCCAAGCATCGATTTAAGTAAAAAAGGGAAGATGCGTTCGAGCTCCTCAAAAGGAAGGCTCAATAAGGTACAATTGGGTCATACAGGGCATATAAACAGTAAAAAATGTTTTTTGTTAGTTGGCCTATTGTTGTAACCACAGAGTTTCTGATATCTGTGGTTGTAACGCAGGCCGGTTTTTAAGTAAGCGCTCCTATCTTCCATTAATTTTACGCAGCAGCTTTTTCTTATATCTATGGAAAACGCCCCAACAAAACCCACCGCGACAATTTGGGCCGTTTTTGTCAGCGTCAGTTACCCGCGTGGAGCCCTTCTAAGTACCCGTGCTATAATAGAGATAGAGGGCCCTTTACATCGGTTTTTTTTTATCTAAGTACTCGAAAAGTTTTAGTCTGTGTAAATGTTCATAAATCTAACAATTGTGTATTAGCTACTTAATTTAAATGTCGGATTAATAAAAATACTTTTAAGTAATTAAAAATAATATACGTAAAAAAAAGTTAAATTAAAATATGTAGCTGCCGACAAATTTGCTCTCCCCCCGATTTTTTTAATCCCTTATTCAAATCTGTGCTTCAAAACGAAAATCGTACATATTCATAAAATTAAAGAAACACAAATCAATAAAAATGCGTGTTTATATTCGATTTGTTTATGGTTCTATTGATTGGGAGGATTTCAAGCCAAAGCAGCCTCGTGCACAAGGTAAATAAAAAAATATTTTAATGGAAATTTTATGTACCTACATATTTGCTGAATGGTTTTTTATTTTTTAATACAATGTTGTTTTTTTTCAAGTGTGTAAAAAATAAAAAACTGATAAGGACGCTGCCCCCTTAATTATAACAATTAATTTACTTTTATTATTTGTTGTCATAGCGGTATCATCTGTAAAAATTTCAACTGCTTAGCTATCACGGTTCGTGAGATATATTTTCATAGCCTGGTGACAGCTGGACAGGAGAGGCTTAGTAGGTCCCGTTTCCCTTTTACCCTATGGGTACGGAACCCTAAAAATACATAACTTATATTTAAATACACTTAATAATATTTATACTATGAATGGTCCCAGAATGGAAATTCTCATAGTCAATATTCTACAAACTAACTTACTTATTAACTAACTTATTACGAGTATAGTCGATTCACCCGAGCAAAAGAAATAAAATTTACAAAGAATCAATGGTAATCAAACTATTTTTTAAAATATGGTAAGCATTGGATTTGCCTTACATATCTTTTTTTTAGGAGATGCGAAAATAGAGTTTGGTGACCAAAATGCGCAACTTTGTATCTCTGCCTATGCTTTACAAAATGAAACTATTACAGAGGCATTAATAAATAACTTTTAATAGATACCAAAAACTGTGCGATAGATTTTTATAACTTCATGTGTTTAACGTAATAATAAAGATAAAATAGGTGAGGGCGCCACTTTCACTGCTTTAAGCGCCTAAATTTGATCCTTATGATTTTGACACCATTTTAATTTTATTTTCCTACTAAGACATATATTACCAGATTTAGGTTTATTATACCAGATCCAATTTTGAACTAGCCAACCTGTAACACGGGCTTTGCGGAATCTTTTATTAACTATACATTCACTGCTATAAATGGCTGCGTCACTAATTATGTTATTATAAAGTATATCTAATCTATCTTTAAGACCACTGTGGCGCGTGGGCGAAAGTCCGCCTGCGACGCAGGAGGTTGCGGGTTCGATTCCCGCCCCGGGACAAATGCGTATACGATCTACAGATATTTGTTCAGGGCGTTCTGGATGTTTTCTATGTAAAATAAAAAAAAAACTATCTATGTAGTGTATTGTATTATGTATATCAGTTATCTAGTACTCATAACACAAGCTCTGCTAAGCTTGGGGCTAGATAATGCTGTGTGAATTGTCCAATATTATTTATTTATTTATAACATACCTCTATCTTTATGTCTCTTGACATTACAAATATTAAAACTACATTTTTGAAATTCATTCGGAAAGGATATTAATTTAAGCTTATTATTACAATATTCATTATATTTATCTGTTTCTATATTCTATGTACATGTGTTTGTTTCTATTTCTACATAGTAACATTATAACGTTTAGTTATTTTATGATTAAAAACATATTTACAGACAATTAGGCTCAATTGACACTCAATAATTGTGGTAAGTGATCAGACCAAAATGTATCATATTTTACCTCGATTTTGTTTAAAGTCTGACAAGCAGAACTACTGACAATACAGTGATCGAGCCATGTTGTCGACCCAATCACAGCACAAATGAATGTATAGGTCTCCGATGCACTACCCAATAGATCAATATCCGCACATGTCCACAGTTGATCATCACAAAAATTTCCAAATACTTTAGTAGGGTTAGCATTAAGGTCCATACAGCAGTGAAAGTGGCGCCCACAACTATTTATCTTATTATTACGTTAAGCGCAGCAAGTTTTTAAAATCCTACGTTCAGTTTGTGGTGTCTATTATAAGTTATTTATTAATGCCTCAGTAATAGTTTTTTTTTGTAAAGCTTAGGCAGAGATACGAAGTTGCGCTTTTTGGCCACCAAACTCTATTTTCTCATCTCCTCCTAAACTATACGAGATAAAATTATTAAAGAGGTATTAAAAAATAGCTTATAATAGATACCACATTCTAAACGTAGGATTTAAAAAAAATCCTATGATTTTTGCAAAAAGTTTGTATATTTAGGAAAGCAAGCTTATGGGTCGGTAGTTACTCACTTTAGCAATGTCGCCTTTTTTGTGGATGATGTTGACTATGGCATTCTTCCATTGCTCTGGTGTTTGAGCTTCTTGGAGAACTTTATTAAAAAGTTTCACAATACATTCTACTTCAGGTTTTCCTCCTGCTTTTAGCAATTCGACTGAAACACCAAAGAGTTCCAAACACCAATAACTTCGTGAAACACCATCAGCGCCAGGAGATTTATCCGCCTTCATTTTGTATAGAGCATTTGTAATCTCGCACGGAAGAATAGGTGGCATTATTTCCGTGGTCCGATGTTCGATAGGCGACCTAGAAGAAACCTAGAAGTATTTATTTAGTTATGTGATTATGTCCCTGTAGTACGCTACAGGGCCTTTTTTTGAGTACACTCGTCCACATTCATAATTTGAGCTTGACTAACATTTTTGTCGATGTCGTTATCGTAGATCTGAAAAATCAAATAGATCTGATACAATTTTGTAAAATAAATGCACAAAATAGCGGTCATATAAATAGAAGATAGAAAGATATATAATTTAAAATACTACGTATTTTTTTTTCTCTTATTATGCGGATAAATAAAAGTTTTGGTAAATAAAAGTCTTGTTTTATTTCCTTTATTATTTAAATATAAAAAACAACAATTGGGTGATTCTTCGAAAACTCAGTTTTTGTCTGACTTTCGTGGCACATTTTTTTTGTTGAAATTACACATAATGAAGAAATATTCTATATGTAGATTTGATTACTAATTTATTGGTAGTGGAGGGAACTTTATTGGCCTAACGGTTACGAAGTTATTCAATTTTAAAATTATGGTGCACATGGAAATCAACATTCATACCACCGAAATCAAATATGCAAAATTATTGAACTTTAATGTGTTGAAATGTACGTTTTGTTTGAACTAGCCTATTACAATCATTCTAAGAAGGAATTTCGGGTAGGTTTATAATAAAAAAGGTAGTAAGCAGATAAAAATATATATATTTTCTTAAATCTAAGGAACAAAATGAAATATTGTTATTAAATATATAAACTAAGAGAGTATTACAAAAAATCTAACATCAATTATCACGTTTTTTCAATCACATGATCACATGAGATCAAACAATCTTATAAATAATCAGTCACGTTTCTAGATACTAACGATAGAGTTATACCTAAATTACTAGTAAAATAGGCTTATCTAATCCCTCCCATATTCATTGGTTATAAGCTATGTATTTACTGCGAGCATTGCAATTTGAGCAAACCTGGCTGAAGTTATTTTGATTGAGATAAATTAAATTATTAACAAAAATCACAATAACAATATTATCTATGTATGAAAGTTTATATAATCAGTATCAGTGAGTGATATATTCACGAATACATCTTAATCGACCTGATTAAGATGTATTCGTGAATATATCACTCATACTATTTTCGCAACTAATTAGCTGCATTTTAATTACTAATGAGCGGCGAAAATAGTATTATGAGTGATACACTCAAGAATACATCTGAATCGACTTGCTGAGTAAAATGGCAGAGTCACACAACCAAGTAGTTACCAATTGAGTCTTTCCTTACCTAATTAAAAAATGTTATAACCGTAATCACTATCTTCATATTATTCTGATTGGGATCAAACAATCAAATTATTAACAAAAATCACAATTACAATATTTATCTATGTATGAAAGTGTTTATAATCAGTATCAGGTGGTCAATTTCAATGTATTCGTGAATATATCACTCATATTATTTTCGCAACTAAATGGCTGCATTTTGAATACTAATATAAAACAAATGAGCAGCGAAAATAGTATGAGTGATACTCTCATGAATACAACTGAATCTGAATATTGATTTAACGGGTATTTATCGCGTTTATTTTCTTATTTTTCCCGACCTTTCAACAGGTTTACACACTGTCACGGTCAGGGTGTCATACCGTGAACACGACAATGTGTAAGCCGTGTTATACAATACATTAACAAATATTAATAAGCCTGCAAATTTGATTTTCGTGGGTTTCACTGACCTTTCGTGTACTTTTTGTCCACGAAAAACATGGAAATCAAAACCACAAAAATCAGAAAAAAGTTGAAAATTCTAAATAATTTCTTAATTTGCTGGTTTATGTTATATTAATGTCTGCAGTAGAAATTAGGAACACAAAAAGCATATATTATTAAAATAATTAAAACAATAGGATTAGTATGAACGAATTTATAGTCTACATGGTAATCAGAACTTGCGGTATACCAAGCCACGGAAAGTGCTTACTTACCGTAATTTCGAAGCGACGCGGAGACATGGACACGTGCTGTTCTCACCACTGATGGATCGCGACTGACAGTTTGTCTCTGTCTAACAACTATTCACGTAGTTACTAAAGTACAGTTTTTATGAATGAATTAGTGCGCGCCATGGCTATCAGAGCTAAACGTCGGACGCGAAGTTATCTAGTTGTATCTTATTAACTAAAGCTAATTTTTGCGTAGTAATAGTGTCAATTAAGCTAGTAACTATCTGGTTTATTGTGAACCTGTGTGAAATAGTGCTATTATTTATAGGAAATGAGATAAAAAATTATGAACACTAGCACATGAGGTCCGGACGCACCACGAAAATCAGTATTTCCAAGGTTTTTATTTATTTTTACTTATTTAGAATAGGAAAATTAAAAAACTAAAATAGGCCCCCCTATTACTTTTGGCTAATCTACTACCTGAAAAATAATCATAGGGCTACGGATACTTTTTATGTGTTTTTTCGAGTCGGACACGTATTTTTGAGCTATCTGAGAATTACCCAATTAAACATTAATAATAATATGTTTATCTCCCAATCTTATGAAGATGAATAAATAAATAAATACTTTGAATTTGTGAATTAGTATTAGGTAGGTCTTTTATTCATGCATTATTTGCCTCATAATTGCCTTATTTACCCAATTAATTCGATTACATCTCTACACTTTTCATTGTCAGTAATACAGGGTGAATTTTTGAGACGGGTCAGTAAGGGCAGGTACACCGTTACAGTTACAAGATAACGCTTTTAGGATCGATAATTTTTTAAGATATACTGAACTGCATTTATAGAAAATGTTCATTTTATACAGAAACTTTTTTTGATGCTATGTATATTTATCTTTCATGGTACAATATCCTTATATTACCTTATTTTAAGACAACGCACCTGCGGTCTATGGCCACGGTGGACTCTCAATGGCAGGTCCTGGCACGCCGCTATGACACCCAAGACCCGCACATTAAAAACCATCATGGCTATGGCAGGCACGTAGAAAATGATGATAGCATTCATGAATTTTTGCATGTTCGTTTCTTGTTATTCCTAATTTGTATTCACTCATTAATAAATCAAAATCAAGGTTAGTTATTATTTATTGTGGTGTAGCATAATTAACTGTTTATTATAAACTGGAGAAGCCACTGGCTCCTGAAATACAGTTTCTAACTAGTTCAGGAGCCTATGGACTCATAATCATAACTTAATGTAAACTGATAATTATGTCAAATAAGGACTTTTTCTTTACTTTACTATGAAAGCATATCTGCAACAAAAAACAAAATTGATACCAAGATGTACCTACATATTTGCTATCTTTGGTTTAACTCAAAAAGAAGAAACAAGTCAACTTAGAATATATAAATAAATAAATATGGATAATTCACACAGCATTATCTGGCCCCAAGCTAAGCAGAGCTTGTATTATGGGTACTAGATAACTGTTAGACATAATACAATACACTACATATATAGATATGTTTTATTATATATATGGAAAACATCCAGAACGCCCTGAACAAATATCTGCAGATCGTACACGCGGTGGACCTTCGCCCACCGCGCCCCACAGATTGTCGAGAATGAGTATATATTGGTATCTAAAAATTAGTATTATTTATGTGAAGTTACGGTAGCTGTACAGCGTTTAACAATCTAGATTATGAAAATTCACAAACATGACTAGCAACTAAGTGACCCAACAAAAGATATATAGTAAAGATATTAGTAGTATTGAGCCTTTTTGTATTTTGTTATAAATCTTAAGTAGGATTATATTATAATAATAATAATAATAATCGTTTATTGTGGAACAAAAACAGTGGTACATGGTTAATAAATGGAAACGATGCCATCTGCAATAGTTTATAACTGTGTCGCAAATGGCAACGCCCTCCTCCGAAATTAAAGTAGATAGAGTTCCAAAAAAGGTAACAATTGCAAGGATATAGGCAGGTAAGCTGCTGATTTTACAAACATACTTAATTTATACAGGATTATGAACAACATGATAAAAGTACTCCAGGTAATAAAATAACTAGATATTATACAGGGTATCCCAACCTGTACCAGCCAAGGTTTGTGGTCTGGGGATACCAATACCTATCGATTAGACGTATATTTTGATGCAGGTGGCATAGCAATAATTAAAAAAAATAATGGGAATTGTTTTTGTTAATTATTGCCAAAACTTACGATTTGATTTGGTATGTTACTTTGGGAAAAGTGTTCCTGGTTGGAAATAGAGTCGATTAAGACCAACTTGTGTTTTTAATAAATGACATTTTTTGGGCGAAATGTACTTATTTTCTAAAAACTAAAAACGTCAATATTTTAAGCTATTGCATTGCTTCTATCGCGGGCCTTGAGCGCGGGGACCGAATCCAGAAATTCCGTAACGCAAATACCTCACGCTCCCCACTCCGACCGAAACAGCGGTGATATTTTTAGTTTTGCCATCTATCGATGAATAGTAGAACTTTTAATGACTTTTTGAAATATGACGTTTGTCTCTTTAGTTCAGCAACTCGCCTCTAGATGGCATTGCAATAGCTTTACCGCGGCAGTCCCCGAGTGCCACACGTCTTTTTTTTCTTCAAAATAAAACAGAAGGTTCCTTTGAACAAAACCTTCTAAGGTTGTTTATTATTTCATGTACGATGATTGGTATAGCTTATTCTGATGAATGATTGTATTGTTGAGACTAATTAGAAGTCATTATAAAAGCGATTATTGCACTTGCACTATGTGGTTTTGACAATTGCCTTAACAAAAAACCCGTACCAAAAAAAACTTTTGATAATAACTTTAAAAGCATGACACTTTTGATAATAGCATGAAATTATCACATGGGTGGTTTGAAATTATCACTCTTCAGTGATCCATTTCATCAATCTCTACATCATTCCACCAAACACCTTAATAAAGGATTAACGCATAATACTTAATGATGACCAAGATTTTCAGGAGTAATTTGGTATTATTAAGTAGGACTCTTCAAATCCTCAAACAAAAACATATGCTAAAATATGTGCGCCTGTTTACAACAATGCCCACGGCACACATTTAAACGGTCTTCTCTATGAATACATAAAAACTCATAAATACACCACCCATACATGCTAGATATAAAATTATATGGACATTTAGTTTAGGACTACATAAAAATCTAAATCAAATAAATACAAACAATGTGCACTCAGAAAGAAACATCTATACTAATATTGTAAAGATAAAAGATTTGATTGTTGTTTGTTTGTACTGAATAGGCTGCGAAACAACTGAACCGATTTAAAAACTTCTTTCATCACTAAAAAGTTTATTTTTCAGGGAGTGACGTAGGCTATATTTTATCCCGGAATGCCCAGGGGAACGGGAACTAAGCGAGTGAAACCGAGGCAGGGAATATTAATCTATTCTTCTATATTCTATTAATTATCTAAATCACACATATAATAAATACGAAAGTTTGGATGTTTGTTATCTCTTCACGCCAAATCTAATGAACTTTGCATATCTGTTGTTCTAGACATGTAATATATTAAAGGTGTATTGTAAAAAAAATATAGTATAGCTCGAAACATATTAAATAAATTAACAAACCGCTCTACGGGAGGTTAACCTTATGATGTGTAAGCAAACATTATTTAATTAAATTTAAAAATAATATCATAAATATCTATGATATAAATAATGATTTCAATATATTTTTTCACGGACTTGCATTCAAATTGTATAAGTTTGACTTATAATTTGTCAATTTGTATACCTAATGTGCTTATATTTTTGCTATTTTTACAGACCACTGAATGTTTTGATTTACGTGGTTATAATAGTTGGTCATTATTTTGCCGATCTGCGTGTCTACTTCGTTAGCTGGTAAGTCATTGTAAGGGACATTTTAAAATAAACGAACCAACGTGGTAAACATAAAAAAAATAAATGATTTGTATTTGTAGGTCACCAGCTTATTATCCCGGAAAAAGTGTGTGAAGCCGCGGGCGGGAATTACTAGGTACATAAATTCGAAATAAGTGAAATCGTATTACGATTTCCTTGATTCACTTTTTAAGAGTACTGTACATAAACTCTCAAGCGGTTTTAGATTGGAATCATTTGCCCGCGTTATTTTTAGTTGACTATTTTCGTGTAATTTAAATTTACCTCAAGTACCCTTGAAGTAAATTGAAAAAGCTATGTGATTGTAATTTAGATTTAAATTGAAACTATTTTCATTGCAGGTTTCAAAGAATAGTATTTACTAGACTTGAAAACCTAGTGAGATCAACGTTTTTAGACCCGCGGTACTAGTACACAAACCTTAGAAAATTTTAGACAAAAAGGTGCCATAACCATAAAAAAAGAATAGCATGGTTTTCGTATATTTTTTAATCGATTATTTAGGTTAATACATAAACAAAATAATATATAACAGCCGAAAATTCAAATTATTGAGGTAAAAAACACTCAGTTTCGGGTGATAGAAACGCTGCCATGTTAGCCCTAGCATTTTGTGACGTCACGGATCATCGAGTCCCCTATGTCAACTCAAAATCATAACTTCATGCCATCGATCAAAAATTTCACGGCGGCCGGCGAAATTTTTGATCGATGCTTTATGCCAATAAAAGTTCAATTATGACGTCACGCTTCAGGTGCCAATAGCGTTGCGTTTCGAAATTTTGCGGTTGAGATTTGATATATCTATGTACTTTTCAATGAATAAATTTCACGATAAAAACATTATAAAAAACAAAAATAAATATACAGATATATTTCTATGGGAATAGAGAATACGTAAAAAAATATTAGTTTTTTTGAAGTATACCTATTATCATAATCGTACTACTCTGTAAAAAGTTATGCGTGGTCTACATAAAAAAAATACGAGTAGACTTGAGAACCCCCTGCGTTTTTTCGTCGGTTAAAAACAACATCGATTGCGAACAAAAATAAGAACTCGCTGACTCTACAAAAGCAGTTCAACATTTCATAGAAAGGGAAAGCTAGTTGTCCCAAACAAAAAAAACTTCACATCTCCCCAAAACACAAAACAAAGGAGAACTAGTTGTTCCAAACAAAAAGACACATCTCCCAAACAAAAGGTAACCGGGAGTATTCGACTACGTTTTTGAATAACGTGTTTAAATATAATTGTTCATAATAATTTGTCTTTTTGAGAATAAATGAATATTAAACAAAAAAAAAAAAACTCGTGTGGTGCCGGCGGCATAGAATTTACACCACAAATAATAGATTCAGGCGTTACTTTGCGGAAATCCATTGTAAATATAAGAATGAAAAATAAGATAGAGAAGAGAGACTTGGCACGCGGAGCTCGAAGTGGCAACATCTCTGGTGGGACTCTGCCGTTGTTGCTTGGCGCTCTAAGTGTCAAGATCGAGTGGTGTGGTGTCCTGATGATGTCTCGTGGGGAGACGAAACTAGTTGACGACTTGCTTTGATAAATGTTCTTTCATTTTGTATAAATGTATAATTTGTTAGATTTTATCGCAGAAGGTTTTTCGCGGAATTGTTACTAAATATTTTTCATTCTTAAATTTACACCACCCCAACTCTTGCGGCTTACGGCGAGGCGACTAAGGGATATTTACCAGAGGCGGGCAGTGGCGCCTCCTGCCGATCAATTCTGTCACCAAATTGCGATCCCCATTCCGCATGCCCAGCGTGAGGATTATGGGCATTACCTCCATGAGATAACAGATAATAAAACGCCCCTTGTTACTCGTACATAACCGAGTTACATTACCAGCAATGTACAAAGAATAAATATTCTTCGCACAGAACCAGGTTATGTATTAAGAAATATTTGTTCTTTGCACATTACCGATTACATTTCTAGTTTTGTATGAGGAAGTAAATATTCTTCCCACATTACTCGGTTTTGTTCAAAGAAACTGTTGTTTTTGTACAAAACCAAGGAGGTTGTCCGAGTAAACAATAAAGAAAAACCAAGCTACCCGTTGCAGTTCAAAAGCATTCAGAAACCTATCATTGTACACCTGATGGAATGAAGGTTTCGTGTCACCCTATAACTGATTTCGAACCAGTCCATGCTGAGTCAATCGCTGTCCTGCTCAGGGTTTTCTTTAAATATGGTCCATGGTATGGTGTCAGAAATGCTGACCAATTTTCTTGAGACATAGAGCGTTAATGTAATTTTGTGGTCATATAATTAAGAACGATTTGAAGTAGGTACCCGATTTTTATAAAATTGACAACTTCTTTAGCGTTGTGCCCTTTTTGGATGTCACTTTAAACTCGCATCAAGGTCACGTGACCCTGATCGAAAACTTCTAAGACGGCGGCAGCAAGTACCTACAGGAAACTACATGCAATCAGTTCCATTCAAATCTCCTCTTTAATTTAGCGTTGTTAATCATATGACCACCACCGTGTATTTATACGACTGTTATTAATTATAAGAAGGTATGAAAATTCTATTTATTTTTTTATTTGGGAGAATAATATTAGTAAAATAAATTAATAATATGTAAAAAAATATATATTAAGTATATAAATTAAAACAAAATCTTCCACTTTTGGTAAACTAAAATAGGACCTACAACCACACACATAAAATAATTCTTATCCGCTTAAAAAATGATAAAATTAAATAAAGAGAAAGTTCATTATATAAATGGGCATATTTTTTCGAGACAATGTCCTGTCGTTATGGAATGGTTCTCCAATTGAGACACAGCTCTATTTATCCGGATGTTAACTTGGATGTCATTCAAAGTTTTTCTTTTAGAATGAAAATTTTTGTTCATCTTGGACATAGAGACACCGTAAAATGAGGCATCGTCATGTAATACCGATAATAGGTGTGGAAGTGTTGGATATGTACGACCAACAAATCTTTTCATTCTAGAATTCCACCCTTCTGCGTAGTTGGTAGTACGGTGCTGCTCTTGATGACAACACCATATCTTGCGATATTCTTGGTTTTTAATCCAGGTTCTGTACATATATTTGTTAAATTCGACAATCTTAGTGTTATTCGGACTCTCGCTTTGTACATACATCCAACCTTCCTCTATGTTTTCGACAGGTAAAATTGCTAGCCCTGCACAGAGACAAACGTGACGGTTACTAACTTTCGATGTTTTTTTAATTCCAAGTAGTCTGGCCTTTCGCATTAGGCTCTGGTAAAAATGAAAGTAACAACCTCGTATCACAATGTAAGGGAATATTTTTTTTATAGCGTTTCTTGGTGCCATTTCGAAATCAAAAGTAAACTGATCGGCTTCCCATTCGGGTATCTGAGATTTTACCATATGGAATAATATTTCGTAAGTTAATTGCTTTTTATTTAACAGCAGGGCATAGACCAGAGGAATTATATTTGTCGATTCCTCGTCACTACCTAAATCACCGTAAATAACATACAGCTGATTGAATGGCAAACAACACCCAAATGTACCATCTGCGAAATATTTTTTACATTTGGTCATAAGTAGTCGTGCTTCTTTCGAGGCAAACAAAAATATTGTGTTATCATCATCTTCATATTTGGCCAATATAAACGATCGAAAATTTACTGGTATTTCGACCTCCATGTGTTTCTGAAATACACTCTTTTCAATTTCTTGAACTTTTTTTCTCGCGTTGTATAAACCAGTATGTATATTAGCGAATTTAGGCAACGGTTCCAATAAATGCATACCTTGATTTTTCAACCTACATATGGATGCATTATATTGCTTCGGTATTGGTAGGTAGTTATTGGACACATTATTCCGTAATTGATCAAATTCTTTCAGCACAATGTTTTTTGGTTGATTTGGAATGCAACTATCATGATGAAGGACACTAGCTGTAACGTTGTTTTCCAACACTGTTAAACTTCCTTTACATATCTTGTAATTTCCACAAGTCCAATATTGTGAACCATTTCGGAAAACCTTTCCTTTGTGATATTTGTGGCCATCGCACAGCAATATTTGGCCTCCTCTTCTGGAAGTAATATATATCAGTTCTTTCTTAGAGGTGCTCGGCGTTTCAGGGTCAATTTCGTCCATGGCGGTAAATTTTATGATAGTATTTCCCTTGTAAGTCGTCGTAATGTCTTTTATATTTCTTTTCTTCATTTCCCATTAATTTTTTGTCATGAAATGACAAGCGTGTCAAAATTTGAAAATAAAAAGATAACAGACATAGCAAGGAGGTAAGAACTCCCCTTCAGTTAAGACATAGGTAAGAAGTTATTTACAATACTCGGAAAACCTCCTTGGTTTTGTACAAAAACAACAGTTTCTTTGAACAAAACCGAGTAATGTAGCAAGAATATTTACTTCCTCATACAAAACTAGAAATGTAATCGGTAATGTGCAAAGAACAAACATTTCTTAATACATAACCTGGTTCTGTGCGAAGAATATTTATTCTTTGTACATTGCTGGTAATGTAACTCGGTTATGTACGAGTAACAAGGGTAAAACGCTTATCAAGTGGAGGCCTGCGTCCAGCAGTGGACCAATATAGGCTGTTGAGGTTGAGGTTGAGCAGGTTTGAATGAAAAGAAGCCGTTTTGGTTTGTTGTGTACCTATTACGGATGTAGGGGACCACGGGGTATTTTAATTCGTCGGAAAGACCGTCGGATTCGATATCGGAAACTTATGACAAATCAAAATAGCATTCTAGAGTTCCGTCGGGATAGAATTCAGTTTCGAATCTGACGTTTTCGCTTCGGGAACAACCGAATGAATTAAAATACCCCTTCAGATGGTTTTAAAAACCGTTACCAATTAACCTTAATAACCGCCTAATGTGTAAGTATATAAAGCCGCGGGTTGCTGGCTTAGAATTGGCTCCTCCTAGCGGGTGTCGTCCGAGACGACTAAGGGATATCCACCGAGGGCGAGCAGCAGCGCTTCTGCAAAACCATTCTACCATCTAACTACGATCCCCAACCCGCATGCCCAGCGTGGGAATTATGGGCACTACTCTCCATGAGATAAGAGCCAATAAGGCATTTATCAGGGGGAAGCCTGCCTGCGTTCACCAGTGGACCAATATAAGCTGTTGAGGTTAAGGTGTAAGTTAAGGTATTGCTATTAGCTTTTCTCCGACAGTGGAATTGCGGTCAGTAAAACCTATTTGTCAAATGGTATGAAAATATTTTTTTAAAATTTTGCCTAGTTAGACATATCCTTTATCGATACTTATTTCTATAGGAAACCTTTCTGTTGTAATATAAAACAACGTTATCTTCTTAAAAACGCTAAAATGAAATGCAGTATGTTCATTTACCTGAAGCACTGAATTTCGCTGTGACTCCTAGCGAATAATTACAGCCAAGGGTTGGATCAGGGCTGGATTTAGAGATGTGAGTGGCGGTCTCTTATTATTTACCTCAGTTTGTGTTAGAAAAAAGCTAAGAAAGCTTTTACAATATGAAATTTTGTTCGTTAATGCGTTTTTCGAACAATGCAGTGAAGGATTTTGAGCGGTATTTATAATATTTAGAATTGGAGGAACTTTAAAATAACGTCAAGCTAGTAATAAAAAGTTCACGGCTAAGGTAAAGGAAATACCGATCTGTTTTAGATTTCTTTAACAGCGTGACGAATGGCAAATGCGCTAGGAGAACTAACCAAAAAACAAATATGCCCTGGATTTATTTGATTATTTTTGTAGCGTATGGTAAAAATTAATAGTAGGTTAGAGCAAAAAAAAACGCCAAACGATAAGGTCGTCAAACAGTCACAATTTTCTACGTATTACGTATATTTTGATAATGTTCCTGAAAATCTTATGTGGCCGTGCAGAAACTTTTAGTGGAGAGCTACTATACAGGCCCCGTTTGTGCTGCCCTTAATCCGGGACTGCTTTAAAAAAGTCGTATGCAGCGTCATCTACGAGTATGTAGATGAAAATTTGAAGCGACCGCAGGTTTAAGTAATGTGTATTAAACTGGACCTTCCAACCGGGAAATAGCCTCCGGGTGCGTTCGATCGAAAGTGAATTTGTGGCTCGCGTACCTTTGCTAAGCGTAATAATCTGATAAAATGGATGGCGTTGTCATATTGGCTCGGATTAATAATTATTTAGTGGGTATTTATTGCGTACCTTTGCTTTTATTTCCTCTACGTTTCTACAGCGTTACAACTACCCCTCCGATACAGTAGTTCAATTGAGTAGTTCAACTAGTTGTACAAATAATATACCACTGTATCATTAGTCCAACTACAAAAAATACAAGCAAAACCCATGGGTTGTCCTTCCTAGAATCTTGAATTCTTATTATTATGGATTCCTGAAATGTTGACTGTTTATTATCAATTTCAAGGATTCTGCTAAGTACTTAAATTTAGGTACTATTAGGAGTTGCGAAATTTTCACGAGTGAAAAAACATTAAGAGGTAAAATAACTTAAACGCGTTAAACCGCGTTTAAACGCTTTACTAATATCAATTGACGGCTGAACTTTGCTGCATCATTCTACCGATAAAATCACGGAGGCAGAAGTGTCACTATCCTAGTTCAGATTAGAAAGGAGTACCTACCTGAAGCTAACGCTTACTTAGACCCTCAGACCTATCAGTGGAACACATTGTGGGGTGTTTTGCAATTGAAATAGTACCACAAAAAAACTATATCAGTTAAATTTTACAGACCTAACAGTGACATAGAAAAATTGTTAAGCTTCCACTATAAACTTCTTTTAATTTAGTTTTTTTTTTTAATAATAACTATAACGGACCCAGGCCTCTATTTTGAAGAAACACCATGTTATATTTAGTAATAGCATCTAAAGTTCATGTATTTATTGAGAGCTCATATCAGTGATGTTATTGAATTTATAGTAACGGTATTATGATATCTGGACATTTCAACATTGACCAGTTACAAAAAAACATAACCGTACAAAAGATTGACAAACATAATGCTTTATGCTTCTTTCATCAAGCAGCTAAAGTTCCTACTCATATTATTGCCTCAATATCTACTTCAATAGACCTCATAAGTATTTACAAATCATAAAGAATTGTCCCTAACCGTAGAAAACAAAGGTATAGCTAACCACTCTAGCATGATCTAATGACCGACGAATAGAAATAACCTTAGCTAGAATCTGTTCAAAAAGAGAAGAGTCGTGACAATTGAGGGAGCTCGTGTGCCAATTGACAACTTTTGTGGCCCTAACAACACTGTTCTGTCAATGCAGTACCTACGAGTTAAAGTGTCAGTTCACCATAGCGCCACGACTCTTCTCTTTTTGAACAGACTCAAACAAAAGGACATTTAACGAAATATGTAGAGCTCGAAAGCTTTAGATTAGGAATAGGTCGAATAAATAGACGTATATTAAGTGGGTAAGTAGACGTTCGGAGACTAGACATTCAGGGAATTAGACCTAATAGACCGAACCCGTTTGATCAATTTTCTACAATACACACATTGGACGATGGAAAGGTATTCTAAAAATGGGAAAAGATGATAAATACGTCAAATCAAGATACATATCTCATCACTCGATTTGACATATTTTTCAGATGATCTACCTAAACTTTGAAATTGGCTCGGAACAAAGATGACAACGGATGTTGGTTTGTGAAGACTGAAGACTGAAGCGCGGCGCAGGGCTTATTGATGACCGAAGCTTGCAGCTGCTCGCGGTAGACTGAGTTACGCATGTAAACTGCGCGCGTGATAGATTTAGGTGCTTTACCTACCTAGACAATTATCATATTTTGATAAAACTATGAAATTACCTGCCTTACGACGCAACCTAACATTTGGGGGTTGAAAATAATGAAATCAGAAGTCAGAATTCAATAACTTTATTTCTTTAGGTTTACCGATAAATACATATGTACAAATAGAAACAAGGTGTTATTGAGATTCTGTTCACTTCAATCTTTTGTCCACTAGTGGAAGAAGTGAACAAGAAACCACTAGCAAGTACCTATATATAAAACCTTATAATTAGAGACATACTTACATAATAGATAGCCTTAAAATAGAACCATCAATAATTGTTATGCTTAAATCATCTAGGAAAGACATTTCTTAGCGATCTATTGTTCTGTGGACACATTTAAATGGAGAGGGGTTTTATAATTTACCACATAAATATAACATACCATAACAGATGTTTCTCGTTCAGTCGCTGACTAAAAAGTGGCGCGATCAGTGTGTCTACCATGAGTTTTGACAATCTATACTCGCTAGCGACTGTAGTTAAAAAATGTATGGAAACTTCAAAAGCGCCTCTAGCGGATAGTTGAGTACTAAAGTGCGCTGTGGATAGCTATATGCGTATTTACGTAACTACTCTAGTAACGTCAGACGATTTAACTGTGACAACTCATGGTAGACACACAGGCCTACCGGTCTTATTAATATATTATAATCACTTTACACGTCACGAAACTGAGTCGTCAGTCCGTCGCTTCTCGGCGGGTGGCATAACATTTTACTTCTAATGAATAATTATTTTGTATAATCTTATAAAATATCTATAGCAATTGTTTTTAAATATAAGTTAATTATTTAGAATACACAGCATGCAATATGAAATACCTAACTCATTAATGAAGCTGATTTGTATTGGAATTTGAATTTGAGCGGGAAAGCAAACAGGAAATATCAAGCCAGTCAGATTTTATAATTGAATATTATTATCTATTGAAACCATATTGTTTACCTCTACATATACTATTATTAAATAAATTACAATATCTTGCTACAACACGCGCATGTAATGTGCCTTACCTTCCCATCCAACTTACTGCACTTGGACGCAACTACACCGATCTACCTGGTTACAATAAATTCGACTATCTCAATTCGAAAAGTCTACGAACATCTAATAATGCCTGCTAACCTTTTTCATTATGGCGTTGATCCGCGCCAGTTTAGTACATAATATTATAGCCACCATAATAGTAAAATCAGACGAAATCATTTTTTAAGATTATGTTTCACTTATTTTCTATAGTATCTCTGTAACTACCGAATCTAGGATCTGGATGCGGCCTGTAACCGAAAAAGGTCTTACTTATCTAATAAAAATTACCTATCAAATTTGAATTATTTCAATATCCTCTCAGCTGGCGTGACCTGTAACGTGATATGTGCCTTAACTAACAGACGGCGCGGGTAGCCCCGTGTCCCGCTCGTGAGGACGTATGTATGACGTATTAGTTCGCAGATTTCACGCAGTCTAACCTCGAAAAACAGGCGTCGAACCGTCGACAAACAGGCGTCGAACGAATGGCTCAGTCGAGGTGAACTCTTTCCTGAGACTGAGGGATTTATGATCACGATACAGGATCAGGTGATTGAAACCCGTAATTACAAAAAACAAATTATGAAGATCCGAAGCCTTCCAACTGACATGTGCCGACGCTGTACCAGCGCTTCCGAAACCATACAGCACATCACTGGAGCCTGTTAAGCGATAGCCCAAACCGATTACAAAATCAGACATGATCAGGTAGCATATTATACATCAGAACCTAGCACATAACTAACTCGTAGACACAACCGATAAACCACTACCCTACTACAAATACACACCGGAATCTGTACTGGAAAACAACACCCACAAACTCTACTTTGATAGAGCCATCCTCACCGACAGAACCACACACTACATTAGACCAGACTAATAGATAAAACCAACAGCACAGCGCTTCTCATTGAAATAACTCAAATGTGGCGTCTTGAAAAGGTATCCATTGTCCAGCCAGACATCATAGTTTTGTCATCAACGCTTTGGATTTTTACCGGTTTTAAACCGAGAAGATAAGATTTTAACCCAAAAATAATAATAATAATATAATTTAATCAAAATTAATAATTAATAATAACATTAAAGTATAATACATTTCGATATACTGTAGCAAGACCGTAGACCGTTGGCCCAACGCATATGCACAAAAAAAATGTGGTACTACGGCAAGTTTATTGCGTACTTGAAGGTGTCAAGCCGTAGCAGTGCTACGCCGTACCAGCTACGCCGTAGCAACGTAAAAATGCGTTTATTTTGCAACCAATAAACATTATTAAGACGTACAAAATACATATTTACACAAGATATTGGTTACAAAACACTCAGAAAATGCTACGGCAGGTTGTGTCCTGCCAGAGCACTAGTCTTCCGTGGAGGCCATAATGAAACACGTGAGTCATGGCGCAACTCACACAAAATAAGACAATGTTGAAAAAATATACAAACATATGTAAAACAGAGAAACTAACACATACCTAAATAAAATAGAAATACAAACAAACAAATAAAACAGATAAACAAATTAAAATAAACACAATAGGAATCAAAATAACGCCAACGCTCTTATCAGGGGGAGGCCTGCGTCCAGCAGTGGACGACTACAGGCTCTTGAGGTTAGGTTGAGGTTGAGGAATCAAAAAGACTGTACAATAGTTACTACTTTTATCTCTGGAAATTTTAATATTAGTACCTAGGTAGGTACCGGGCAGAAGAGGGCATACAACGTTTGATACCGCCTAACAGCTCTGTACAACTATTGAATATACTCGTTGAAGGTATATAAAAAATATCCTTTTCAAGCTCTATTTATTCTAATTCTAATTCTAAGTGAGGGGGAAATTTGATAAAGCCATATCTAACGACGAACTGAATAATGTGGCCTGACAGGTGTGACGGCATTGTTCGATATAATTACTATAATCATTATGATAAAATATGCAAATATCTTGAATCTTCGTACCTAGGTAAAATATAGCTGCTGAATAGTCCATTAGAGAGGACTCTATATCGTAATAATTTAGATCAAAGAATGGAGGCAATCATTTAATATGTTTAGGCTTAATAAAATAAAAGACAGGTTAACCAACAAATATGCATGAAAAAATATTATGAAAACTATGTGGTTGAGCCTGGTGATTTATCTGTTCACTCACTTTGGAAAATACTGCAATCAGGTTAGCGATCGAAGTCCTGGGGATTCTTGTGGTCTCACCTGTGTTACAAGAGCCTGAAGGTATGGAGATCTATTCGCGTGTATTACTCATTATATAATTTACTTAAATTTTTCACTCGTGATTAGAATGCAGCAAATCAACATAGAAAATAATATAGGTAATAAATCTTACAAATACATTTGAATCAAACAACTGTTTGGTGTTACGGTGAGACGCTATTGAAGTTCAAAAAGTAAATTAGAGGAAACAAATCAGATTCTGCTGTACACGAAACATGTGTAATAAGCTGGAAGGGGGTGATTATGGACGTCAAGGGGATAAACTTGAAAACGACGATTTTTTCAAAAACGTTCGTAAAACGATCTTTAAGGAATAAGACTTAAACTTCGGCCTGGTGAGGACTCTTAATAGGGTTGTTGATGTTATATGCGCCGTCATCGGAATTGATGAAGGAGCTAATGGGGTTAATCTTTCTTATATATTTGGCTGCGTTGTCCAACCAAAACATTGTCCGATCTGTGATATTTACGTGGCTTAGGTAGAACATAGACGTAAAAAGATTACTGTCGAGAGTAAAGTAAAAAAGTAAAGGATCATTTTACGATGCTGCTTATTGCGGCTTTTTACTATAATCTACGTTCTTTAACGAAAAAACAATAACAAACAAGTAATTTAGAACAAATCGTGAATTTATATGACCTCATTTCAAATCAATGAGAGTCTTGGAAATTTAGCTAGAGTTGCATTGTCTTATACAATACCAATTCTAAAACAGTTTTGGTTTATGTAACGAATAATTTAAAACTGTTAGAAGATTACAATGGAATTGGCAGAATTGTGGCAATCCCAGACCAATGCCATAAAACAAAGTTCAACAGACAAACTATTAGATCGTTGTCATAGTACGAATAAAGATTTATCTCTATTCGTCGACAACGATTTACTGGATGTATGCCGACTCATAGATGTGGTAGTAATAGTCTAGTTAAAAGCACGGACGTCAAAATCGAGAGGTGGGTGGTTTATAAATTCATTCAGTCACTCCCTGGCATTCAAGCTGAATCCACGTCCGCTGACCTAACAAACTACTGAGCGCAACAAGGTTTTTTTTACAAAAATAACAATTTCGTCTTTTAAAGTCTTAAGTTCTGTGAATCTCGTGTTTATCAATTTATTTAGACGCCTAACGACAAAATCACGAACGGTTCTTATAATAAAATAACAGGATATACTAAAATCCAAAATTAACCCGAATCAGTCATCGCTTTTTCCCTTGTTTGCCAAATAAGAAAGCCTAGAAAATGTAGCTAAGAAACATAATAGGTGGCCAGGCGAGTATTGGGGTATCAAAATTATCTTTCATTTATTCATCAAAATGGCTGTAGTTATTTTGATGGTAAGAGGTATGTAATAGAGATTATCCACCAACCACATAGACACACTCGATAAACGTGTGCAGGTAAGATACTTTTGAAACCCAAAACAATCTCGTGATAAAAACAAGACTCGAGAGGTCTAAACAAGACTCGAGAGCTGTTGAAATCTGAGTAGCAGTGCAGGCCCCCGAATACAAACCCTATCCTTCTAAAACGATCACGTGACTAGAGAGCTTCTGAAATCTGATAATCAGTGCAGACCCATGAATAATTCCAGTATTCGAGTGGTCTACATATTCTTGTGGTTTTTCAGTAGCTTTGTAAAGCAAAACGAAAGGGGTGAGTTTATTTCACGTAAGTAACAAGACGCTACAACATGCTCTTATATGAAGTGGGGATGGGCCGGACATGTCGCAAGAATGCCAAATGAAAGGTGGACTACCTTAGTGATCTCATGGAAAGGTCCTAACGGCAAAAGACGAACTGGTAGACCTCTAGCAAGATGGTCAGACGAAACTAAAAACACAAAACTGGACAGACGTCGCAAAAGACCGCAAACACTGGAAAGAACTGTAGGAGGCCTTTACCCGAGAGGGGTCCTATCATGACTATTGAAGAAATAAAATTTTAATAAATAATAAACGATATACTTATCCAAATTAATGAAATAAGGCCCATACACCAGCGAAAGTGGCGCCCCCAACTATTATATCTTATTATTACGTTGAACGCAGGAATTTTTAAAAATCCTACGTTCAGTTTGTGGTATCTATAATAAGCTATTTATTAATGCCTCTGTAATAGTTTCATTTTGTAAAGCTTAAGAAGAGATACGAAGTTGCGTTTTTTGGCCACCAAACTCTATTTTTGCATCTCCTCCTAAACTATATGAGATAAAATTATAAAAGATGTATTAAAAAATAGCTTATAATAGATACCACAAACTGAACGTAGGATTTTTAAAAATTCCTATGATAAACGTAAAAATATGTTAAAATAGGTATTGATGTCAGATTGGCTCGGGTATGCGCCTTAAACCTATTCCATAAATTCCATTAAATTTGACATATCTATTTTTTTTTATTTATTCATGTAATTATCAATATTATTATAAGCATGATTGACTATTGTTATTTAAGGTTATGGAATAAAAAGGCTTTTTTATTTTATTTTTATTTAAGTAACGAGACGTAATTCTGACGTTTCCTTTTCCCACACGATTTGGTTACAGCACCTCTATCGTGCGGACTACGAAAATCCCAATACTGTCCATTAAAAAAGAAGACGCCACGGCCACATCTCGTCACTAACGTCAATGTCATCTCTCAAAAATCTAAATGACTTTTATTCTTTAGGCTTAAAAAAAAGCAAGTCAAATCAAATTGTAAACAAAATTGTTATGTCTCCCCTGTAGGTGGAGCTAACCGTGCTAAAGTCCGTAAGAATTCCCAGAGATTTTCGAGAACGGCACTTGCCTTCATGGTGTAGTGGATATCATACTTCCGTACCGGACGCGGGTTGAAGTCTCGTCGAATTCGGATATTTTTGGGATACTATTTGCTATAAAGTGTTTAACACTTAATTTTGTGTCCTCTTGTGGAAGTTTATCTAAATGGGGGTATATACCTCCGATTAGACAGTCGCTTTACAACTTTAACTATACAGTCGGTGTAAATTCAGCCACCACCGCCCACACTGTAAAATACCATGATGATCGATGAAGGATGCACGTTTCATAGTGGGCGTGGTGCGGTCTTTATGTTATATTTAGACCTTTAGAATGTATTTTATCTCAACCTCAATAGCCTATTTAGCGTTTAGTAAAAGCTTTGCAAAAAAATGGGTTGTGTCCTGCGTTTACGGTACCTATTAAATTACAATCATATAACTATTATTTACAGTTGAATTTTTTTATATTAAATACTAAACTGCAGACTTTTGCAAACAATCTACAGGCAGCTCAACTGATCCATAAGAATACCAGTCGGAAACGTACCCAAGACGCACAGTTCCACACCGACAATAGTATGTGAGAACATAAATTAGTTGCGTAAAACTTAGATATGCAAAGATTGTATTAGTTGATAAGCGATAAACTTGCTAGTGGTTTCTTTTTCACTTCTTCCGCGGACAAAAAATCGAAGTGAACTATAGTCAATTGCACCTTATTTCTTATTTGATAGTAATGACTATTTATTAAGCCGTTTATATGGTAAAACATTTGACTGGTCTAAGTGCTTATTTTGTAAGTCTAAAGAAATAAACGATTTGACTCTGACTCTGACTGATGGACGGCGCCAGATACTCACCAGCAGGCGGAGGAGCATATTTCTAGGCTCTGTCGACACCTGCATATTGTTCCCTTTTAAACTGTTTGTTTTATAAAATATAAAAAAAAATGATTTTTTTTAACCCTGGATAAACGGATCACTTTTGTGAGCACTCAAATCGATTTGAAGCGTGATAGTCCGGGAATGCCAAATATTCTACGTCACTTCCACTTTAATCTTTTAATTTGGCACATACATGCACATAGGTATAAAGAAAAAAAACATACAGATAAAAACCATATAGTTTATATAGTATGGATAAAAAACATACAAAACTAAAACAAAGAACAAGGAGGTCGGTACTAAATTTTATCAGAACAAAAAGTAGAAGTTGGGAAACAAATGTGTTGTAATGGTCAATATATAATATTATATTTATATATTGATTGACTTAATTTATCAAGAATAAACCCTTAATACGTATAGCAAAATCATATCTATAAATACCTACAATATATTATTATATCATCCTACTATAATAATTATAAACGCGAAAGTTTGTAAGCAGGTCTGTTTGTATGTTTGTTGCTCTTTCACGCAAAAGCTAAAGCGAAATTATGCACACAGGTAGTTCTAGGCCTGGAATAATTCTTAAGCTACTTTTTATCCCATAAATCGCTAGGTTCCTTTTCGCTTTCAATACTAGCATTCACAGGGCAAGGTGATGCATAATATCTCTTCAGTATTTTAATTAATTCGATTCAATTCCAATCCAAAAACGTCGGATTCGAGTTCGATTCCGCGAATCTATAACACGCTATTTTGATTTCGCATCGGATTGATGATCGAATGTTTCCGAAACGAATCCGCGGGTTGGTAGAAAATATGAATTTACGGACACGGTTTTGAAATGGTACAAAATAGTCAAAAAAATTGTATGGAATATTCCTAAGTAATTTTACATTGACATAATAATCTTCTATGTATCAAAAAATGAATCATCGGGATTTTATAGACAACAAGAACAAGAAACACTTCAAATTCACACCCAGTTATATTAGTTGAGCAAACTAACTTCGATAACCATGACTTCGTACATTACATATATATGTACATTACTTGGGCAAAAGTGTTACCAACTTTACTAGACTTTTCGCAAAATCTAGCTGGTTTAAAGTATCAAAAATCTTTTTTATTTATTTGATCTTTTAAGAAGCTCTCCCGAATCTTAGCGGGTGGCCCATGCCAATTCGTTGTTATTTCACGTCGAATGAAATGGGGCGCGCTATGAGTGAGAAAGCGCGTCTAACCATGAAATACAAAGCTGTGGCTGTGACGATAGGCCGTATACAGAAAGAAAGCTGGAAACTTATAAGCGCTTACCGGCGCTTAACAGCGCTGGTAAGCCGAGCAGGAAAATATATGAACGCGCGCCGATAAGCACTGAACGGTGCCGACAAGTGCCGACAAGCTTCAACACGCGCTGGTCAGCGCTGGACGCTGCCATCTAAAATTAATAAACATCTGTGACAACTTAAACTTCAATGTACCAGCTTCCTTTATGTAGAACGGACCAGCGCTGTCAAGCGCCGGTAAGCGCTTTTAAGTTTCCAGCTTTCTCTCTGTATACGGCCTTAGAATCTGTTCAGTAAGGCCTAGGATGGGGATTATTGTCTAGGGTAAAATAGAATAAAATTACGTCACTTTGTCATCAAATGCGTAAAATGTTTTAAATTCATTCCTTCAATTTCAATAATTTAAGCAATGTATGACGATGCGATGTCATTTTTTCTTTATTCTACCCTCAACAATCCCCGTGCTAGGTCGCTAGTGATACGCTTCCCGCTTTCAAAGCCGATACTAATCTAATCCCAGCCATAGCCGGCTACTCCGCTGATTGATTCAGGCCTCCTGGCTAGGTTTTAATTTCGTCAGAAAGGCCGTCGGATTCGATATCAGAAACTTTTGACAAATCAAAATAACGTTTTAAAGTTCCGTCGGAAAAGAATTCAAATTCTAATCTGACGTTTTCGCTTCTTCTTCTTTGAATTAAAATATCACTGCTCTTGCTTTCATTGGGAGCGAGATTTATTTTGCACATGATGTTATTATGTTTTTTTAATCATTAGCTATTGTTTCTTTTTATATGATAATTATTACCAGCGCTATAACTCCAGAACGCACGAACCGATATCCACGGTTTTGCATTCGTTGGAAAGGTCTCGGGCTCCGTGAGGTTTATAGCAAAGAAAATTCACCATCTGCTGGCGAAACGGAGTTCGCCGGGTTTGCTAGTATAATATAATTAAGTAAGAAATTGTCGACGATAGTAAAATTGTGTTCACATTTAGGTAGTTTATTGATTCTGATACTTAGCGAATGCTTATTAGAAATTTAATTAGTCACAGAAAGCATTAGCTTTCTGTGACTAATTTAATTTCTAATGTAATTAGATAAGCTGATGGCAATCTAAAAGTTAAAAGTTCTAAGGTAAGAAACATAAATAATAAACAGTCGAATCTCCTCATTTTTAACCACTTCAAAATAATTAATTTTGTTTTAAAAACTATAAACCGACTTCAATTTTTATAGTTTTTTCATGAATATTTATGGATCTCGTTATCATAACTGTATCAAATTAAAATGGGACCACACGGGAAGCACCAGCTTTCAAATAAAAAAATACTTTTTAAAATCGGATCATCCAGTCAAAAGTTCTGAGGTAACAAACACAACCTACCTACTAAGACCTACACCTAAAAACAACACCTGTTTGCTTAAAATCACAATAAATGATATGAATATGAAAATATCTAAATACATAATTATATATCTATGTAAATGATAAGGAACCTCAATTACATTCGCAGTTGACACGGTGTTGCTTATCAATGGCAGAATTTTGTAAAAATGCAATTTACTCACCTCAACGGTCCATATTGGTCCAGTGCTGGACGCGGCTATAATGTATATACTAAACAAAAACTTCTAGACATTGGCATCAAAATCGTCACATGTCATATAATCCTTAGGATCGTATTATTGCTCAGTCATCGATCTATGCTTGTGTGATGCATATGTATAGTTTTGAGTATAGACTAATTTTAAAACAATGCTTGGGAACTCATTTCAAAAACTACACTCACGCATGTAACCCTCAAGTAACGATGCGTTCTTATAGATATATACATGGTGCCCGGTAATTAATGGATAACCCCGCAGGTGCTTGTGGGGGGGGGGCAGAGGGGCAACTCAGAAAAAAATATAAAAAACATCTATCTTCAACGGTAAGGCATTTATTATTATTTTTTTAAATTCCGAAGTTTGATACTTTTGCTCAAATTTTTGAACACTACGGTGTAGCCGTATTAATTTAATAATAACGAGTTGATTTTCTCTAGAAATAACCGTGGATAATTGGCCTTGCTATGGCACATCACAAAATATTCCTAGCCACAACTGCTTGTTTTTTTAAACACATAAAATAAAAATTTGTGTATTCTATTTTTTATGATAAAGTTTGAGCACCTGTGTTATAAAAAAAACGTATGGAGACCGGGGTGGCGCACAGCTTAAAAAACATGCCTATTTTATGTAGTTTCTTAAATGGTATTACACACTCATTTACACTCAATTTTTTTATTGTCAAATTACCGAGTTAAGGCTAAGGTTATGTTTCTCTAGCCCTATTTTTCTTATAACAAAAACAAATAATAAGATTAGAAATTTATTTCCAAAATCAGTGAAAGTGTAATTTTAGGGTAGTTAGGGTGTTATTAATAATTGAGGGCAGCAGCGCCCCCTGCAGAACAAATCTTCCACCAAACTGCGATCCCCAACCCGCATGCCCAGCGTGGAGATTATGGGCATTACACCCCATGAGTTAAACGCCAATAAGGCGTTTATCAGGGGGAGGCCTGCGTCCAGCAGTGGACCGATACAGGCTGTGGATGGATGGATAATAATTATTATTGAAACAACAATTTTAAATAGGTACTCTTATAATAAATGTTCAAATTGTTTGCCACCTACTTGTAATACGGGCTCTTCTTATGAACAAAACCACCAAAAAACCACCAAAAACAAGCTCTACAAAATAAATTGTGATAGTGAGGTTGATAGGGAAAAGGAACGATTTCGCCTAGATACATGTGAAGACATGGACTAAGCCCTACTCACTCAAGTAGAGATTTTGCTAATGCAACTAGCTAAGTGGCGTCAAAGTTACGTTCTATAATATAGATTTACTTGAGCAGAGAATCTCAGCATAAGTAAAACTCCAGTGATTAGTGCATATGTAATGCTTAAGGAGGCTTTCATAATACTGGCCTTTGATGGAATAAACTCTACATAAATATGCTTCAAAAAACAAAAAACATGTTATGTTATCATGTTTGTTGCTCTTCCACGCAAAAACTACTGAACGGATCGGGCTGAAATTTTGCATACAGGTAGTTCTAGACCTGGAATAATACAAAGGCTAGGTTTTTATCCCATAAATCAGTTCACGTGGGATAGGCTTGCGTAGCCGTGGCGTAGTAGTAAATAAATAAATGACCTTGGTCAATTCACACAGTATTTTCTTTTCTATATTTCATTATTCTATATTCATTATAAAAGTAAAATGAATATAAAGCCGCTGCACGCCCGGCGTCTCAGTAAACAAGGCTTTACAACCATGAAGTTACAACCATAGTTAAAACAATGACCCACATATTGACAAACGGACCTCTTTGCGTTTGATAAATTAAAAAAAAACTATACTTATAATCGTGACAAGCAACAGTCATTTGGATCAATAATTTTGTATGTCAACGCTTTTTCAGAATTTAGTAGTAAGGAACCTGTTATATTCCGGCATTTTCCACACATCCAAATTATCAATCACACCCAAATTATCAAAAAGCATCTAATAAAGAGCTAAGAAACCCGAAACACTTGCCAAATGAATATGATCTCTGTATTACATGGGTGCAAAAACAGGCATATTCTAAAGACGCTGTCATTTTTGAGGTAAGTGAAAAGTATCGTTTCAGTGTACCTATACACCAAAGCTTTGGACAACCTGCTCGGAGATCATCTTATCTTTCAAACGTACCTACGCATATTGTTTGTTTTTCTATTAAAACTAACCAAAATAGGATCTAAGATCGCGGTACCTTACCATTTTACCTTTACCAATAATGTAGCTAGGCAGAAAGTAACAAAGCCAACTAACGAAAAGTTTCATAACTTGGTGGTACATGGTTACCTTCTCGAAATCGGATGATAGGCCGCTTTGGCGCTCATTAAGGGAGGCTTATGTCCAGCAGTGGACTAATATAGGTACTTTAACCGGAGATTGTAGAGCAGACCCTTAGTAACTTCCATTATCTATGAGATAGCGTTACCAAGTAAGTATTATTATTCGATTTCCTTTATATCCTCTTAAAAACAACCCTTGTAACTGACGTGTTAGAAATAACACGTCAGTTACAGGGGAAAAGTACCTCGAATGTTTGTTTCATTTGCAAAATGTTCTCATAACCGGATTGTCAAATGCAAGTCGAACTCACGTTTGAATGGTTCCGTACCATTAACCATAAAAATGGCAAAAAATCATATAGGTTGTATGGGAGCTCGCTTAAATATTTATTCTATTCTTTTTTTTAGTATTTGTTGTTATAGCGGCAGCAGAAATACATAAACTGTGAAAATGTCAATTGTTTTACTATCACGGTTCCCGAGACAGACGGACAGACGGGCACACGGACAGAGAAGTCTTATTATTATTATTTAATACTTTAATACACACAATTATAAAAAAAAGTTCACAAATGGTGGGCATAATGCCGATGGCATTTTCTACCTGCCAACCACACAAGGTCAAAAACAACAAAAACGGCGTGCTTAAACTAAGACATTAACTTACTATGATAGAAAAATAATGAAGTCTAAACTATAAATATTTTTTTATATAAAACAATACATTAAAATATCTACATATACCTACAAGAGATACCTACAAAAATCTAAAAGTGTAGTGAAAAGACGGTAATTTAACTAGAAGACGGGTAAAGGATTCCCACAAAATGTTTGAAACCATCTTTTGTTTCAACTTTCTTGATGTCATATCATATCTTGAGGTCGTTCTTAGTAATAGGGTCCCATTTTACCCGTAGGTTACGGCTTTTGTTCGGTGTTGGACAGATTCTGGATAAGACAGATTCGTAATTCGGCAGTTTTGTTACTCGACAGATCGTGAATTGGTCATATTCTTGGATTCGACAGATTAGCTACACGGCAGGGACCCTCAACAGTTGACATCTTATATATGTAGATAGGGAGTTCAAAAACATGTCTGCAACTAGACAATATAACTAGGCAACTAAAGTTCACAAATGATTTCTTACAAGTTTTGGTGGGGTTTTTGATATGTACACGGACAAACAGTAAACGTTAACGTTCCAAAACTTATAAAATTGATTGTGAACACGAGGGGTTACGGATGGAATGAATATTGATAAAATAAATCTTGCACAGAGGCTCAAAAATGCAATCTTCCAAGGCTATACAATTTGGAAGGGAAGATTGAATTTGCAATATCATTTCGAGACAAAGGTTGCATTCCCTTGTCGAGTTACTCAACTCGTCTGTGGTCTGAGGTGTAGGACGCGTGACTCTATAATTCCATTTCGAAGTTACTTTCGGTTCAGTGGGCTTGAACATGATACCTTCTCACTTTTTCGCTTTTATTCGCGTTATTCTTTATAAAAGTAACATAAGAGTGTAATTTATAGAAAGTATTCCGTTGACGACCTCTGTGACGCGGTGGGTGAAGGTCCGCCTGCGACGCAGAAGGTTCGATGCCCGCCTCGGGACAAATGTGTGTACGATCTGCAGATATTTGTTCAGGGCGTTCTGGATGTTTGCTATATAAAATAAAATATACATGTAGTGTATTGTATTATGTATATCAGTTATCTAGTACCAATAACACAAGCTCTGCTTAGCTTGGGGCTAGATAATGATGTGTGAATTGTCCAGCATATTTCTTTATTATTTATTATTCCGTTGAGCCGGGTTTTCATTACACGAGTAGGTACTCTCGGACCGAGTGCGCTCATACGCGGTAGATTTGATTAGATTAAATAAGATCGTATAACTGATCGTATAGCTGTGTGGTGCTGGCTTAGAATTTGCACCACCCTATATCTTCCCGTGGGTGTTGTAAGAGGCGACTAAGGGATATCCACAGGGGCCGGGCAGTAGCGCTGAATAGAACCTCCTCCTTTCTCAAGTCGATTAAAACGGGTTCGTGGCTTACGCCCCCGGTGTCGACGCCCCCGTGGTGGAGGCACCCGATTTCGTTTTAGTGAGATAAGAAGTATTAGTTGAATATTTATATCCAAAGTATAGTCAGATAGCAAAGTGTAACATAAATTATAGAAATGATTTATAAGTGTCTACATGAAGTGATTGATTGTCAGTTTTAATAAATCTTTATTAACAATGTCCACGAAACAAAAATTTGCTTTTCTTATAATATTACAAGAGAAGTTACAATTTAAAAATTAAGATGATTCACACAAATTTCACAGTGAAATTTAATTATTTATTTAGCTCAAAAATACTTTTTCGTCGACTGTACCTGGTACAAATGACTTTTATTCTGACGAAATCGGCTGTTACGACTTAATTGAAAATTAGGTGCTTTCACCACGGGGGCGTCAAACACCGGGGGCCTAAGCCACAAACCCTCTTGTATTGTATTCTTGCCTCCCGATATCATTCTGTTCTGATCTGTTCTAAGAGATCAGCACAGAATGATATCGGGAGAATAGAAAAGAATGGGCCGGTCTGTGGCCACTCCAAAACTCCGTATTCAAAGGACTGAAATGTATTTTTTGTTGAAATGATACGAGATAAAATGGCTGACATGAAAAGTACACAAAATAAGAGCGAGACTCGTGCGGTTCGTTTTTGTGTTCATTTCTAATTAAACCTTCTGGCGGAAGGGCGGAAGATAGCTCCATAAGGGTTCATTTAAGGCTCATTTAATACCGCACAGTTTTTTATGCCCCTTTTCTAATACTGCACAGTGTATTAGAAAACGAGCATAAAACCCATTCTCATAATTTAACATTTCTGTTAAATTATGAGAATGGGCAATATTAAATTGATCTTGTAATAGTAATAGTAAATAGTAATGGACAATATTAGTGTGATTGTATTAGAGCCGAGGTAAGATTATTTAATGATTTGTGATAGACTTGTCAATGTCACACTCATCGAGATAGAATTATACGTCACACTATATCACATTATAATATTATAAATGCGAAAGTTTGTATGGATGTATGGATGGATGGATGTTTGTTACTTCTTCACACCAAAACTACTAAAAGAATCAGGCTGAAATTTGGCATACAAGTAATTCTAATCTTGGAATCTTTTGATGCCATAAATCAATTCGCGTGGGATAAAAATCACCTATTAAAGTTTTCATAGGAACAACGCGTGCGAAGCCGCGGGGCGCAGCTAGTTTTCGTACATTCCAGAGAGAAGTTAACTGACATACAACAAATAGCTTTCTTTTTAACCGACTTCAACAAAAGGAGGAGGTTCTCAAATCGACTGGATATTTTTTTTAACTCAGAACTTTTGATTGGGTGGTCCGATTTTCAGGATTCTTTTTTAGTTGAAAGATGGTGCTTCCCGTGTGGTCCCATTTGTACCAGTTTTTTCATGGATTCCATTGTTAGAACTGAACCAAATTAAAATGGGACCACACATAAAAAAGAGGAAGTACTTAACAAACATAAAAAAAAATACAGAATATCTATCTAAGTACATAGTGTATTGTATATCAGTTATCTAGTACCCATAACACAAGCTCTGCTTAGCTTGGGGCTAGATAATGCTGTGTAAATTGTCCAGCATTAATTTTTTTTCTAATTATAAAATTTGCATATGTTGGAAATATTACAACTTTTATAACGCAGCGGGCAAATGAATCTGTAGATTCGATTCTTAAATAAAAAAATCAAAACCAAAAACTAAAACACGTATCCAAGATTATATTAATTTTTCGTAAAATATCTGTGCTATTGTGGTCGACGGCCAGGTGGGATGACGATCTGCGAAAGACTGCAGGCAGATGCTGGATGCGTCAAGCTGAAGACAGGGCGCTATGGCGCTCATTAGGGGAGGCCTATGTGCAGCAGTGGACTAACATAACCTGATAATCATGATAATGGTGATGTTGAAATTTGTTTTTTTTGGCCGTTCAGGTGTTATTTTGATATTAGTCAAATTTGCTTCTAGGTCGTGTTGCGAGTAAGACGTTATGCTAATGAGCCCTTTTGCTTTTAGGGCGTTCTGTTAATAGGGCGTTCTGCTCAAATGTCCTTTTGATACGAAACGATGATTACGATGGGCATTCAAAGGGCTTTGAAATCTCATTAGAGGTAGTCTTGCGTAATTCCACAGCAGGTCAGCAAGCTGCGAAATTACGTTTGGTACCAAAGGCACACGGTTCGCGAAACATCGGACCATCAATAGAAGCGACGTTGTTGGGTTAACTAGTTATACGCTAGTAGTGTCCGTCTGATGTGGTGTGCATAGATACATAACGTCTATTGGGTTAGGTTCGTAAGGCCTAGATTGCAAATAGAACATGTAAACAAAACGTCGTAATTCCATAGACCCTTAGTAAGCACAATGCATTTTTTTGCAGAATGCCCTAGTGAGTAGAATGTCTTAGTTGTACGATTAACAACTAAGGCATAGCGCCTATATAGAAAATGACTAATAGAGTTTACAACGAAATTGTACAAAGTCTTGTTCATATACTTTGCCGTTTTGTTACTGGACATTTTGATGTTTGGGTGTTATATAAAGAAAACGTTTTACAACGAAGTCAAATCTTAATTCCACGTATTCTAACTATTATGACGTTTGCACAATTAAACATTTAGCTATAGTTTGACCGCAACCGCTGTACCGCGCCTGAGGTATGCGCGCGGCGAGACGGGGGGGAAGTAGTAAGACACACGCGAGATAAATATTCAAAGATGGGTCGAGCGCTATCTCGTGAAGTCAAGACCATCATTTTTAAAGTGGCCGAATATTTAAAGAAAAGAAGAAAGCTTTAAATATAAAAAAAGATTGCGATAATAGATTTAATATTATTATCGATCCATTAATAATGAATTTGCAGAACGACTCCGATTCAAGTTCCAATGGCGAAACGGAAGATAAAGTTGAAGCAGAATCTATGTCAGAATACCTGTAGATAATTTAGTTAAAAAATAACATAAAACGGAACATAAAATAAACATTTTGTTTATCTCGATATCCTAAGATCTAACCGACAATATCGATCTCATGATTACTCTTGCTCTTTTATTCCCTTCCCCCACCTCGCCGCACATTCCTAAGGAGCGGTACAGCGGTTGCGGTCAAACTATAACACGATTTTATGAAAATAAGTCGTTACGCAAGAAGTCTTTACGAACTTAAGCCGTCTATGGTAGTGGGACTAATCGCATAGGCTATTTACAAAGATTATTCTGGCATCTCCGGTCGGTGGTCTCCACTGAACCTGAATGGAGACGAGATAATGTGGATTGTTTAAAAAACAAGAAGGGTTCTTCGCTTTGGTGGAGTGTGGCTCCTAACCATAATATTATTCAGTAATTCATTCACCTTTTTAAAATAGTCTTCTATTATTGAACAATAAAATAAATGAACTTACCTTATGAAATAACTGAAAAGTCAGTAGTTATTCCCGATATTCGATATCGAAATTTGTTGGGTTGTGCTGACTGTTACGTTGCTTTCAAGGATGCTTAAAACACGATATTCTAGAGGTAGTGACATCGGTAGACGTTTAGTTTTGTTTGGAAAGCGACAGAATAGCTATTATATTAATGCATTTCGATTTCATGGAGGAAATGATGTTGTCACCTTATTTGGCATCCGCTATAGAGGTAGATAAAGCGAGGCTTATAATGCAATTCATTAAGGCTTACACATCACTAAGCACGTCTGGCAAATTCACCATCAGCTGCGTTTATTTTATTAACAGTGTGCCATAAGCAATTTACTTCAAATTGTACTTCCAAATCGTTATTTATCTCAGAATATGTGAAAGTTAACCTTCATATTTAGAGAAATGTTACTTCGATCTTTTATCTTGAATTGCGTGTTTTAAAAACATGATCGGTGCAAGTTTTCTCCATAGTTTTGTTTTGGAAACTAGATGTATTTCACACATTTTGCTATTTATCTCAGGAACAGCACACTTTTTTCGGACACTTGTTTTGCTAAGAAGCCTTTCATTTAAGTATTTCTTCAGTTGTCTTTTACATTTTCAATTGGTTGTTCCATTATCTTGTAATTAGGTAAAAACAGTTTAGGCGCTGGAAAATTCGGTGCACGTCTCAGCTCTGTACTTCTCATTCGCGAGAAAACCATTATTTTGTCATTCCGCTCGAAATCCATCTCGTAGCGTTATACTACGTCTTATATCCGGCTCACTTTGTTTTAAACCCATCCTCTGTACTTTCTTAGAACTGTCAATAATTAATCTTAGATCATGCATTATTATTATTATTTTTAACTAGCCTGATTCGTCCCGCCTCTGTGCAAAGATCTCCTCCAAATCTTTCCACTTAGCTTTCCTATAAGATAAGTTTTACCAACAGCATGAGCTAAGTCAGTCTAGTCACCAGAATAAATTAACGTCCACGGCGACGATATTTATAGGGGCTGACTACTATAATATATGCTTAAACTTAAACTTATCAGTTTATGACGCAATACACCAGTAAAAGTGGCGCCCCTACCTATTTTATCTTATTATTACGTTAACACAGGAAGTTTCAAAAATTTATCGTACAGTTTGTGGTATCTATTATAAGGTATTTATTAATGCCTCTGTAATAGTTTCATTTTGTAAAGTTTAGGCAGAAATACGAAGGTGCGCTTTTTGGCCACTAAACTCTATTTTCGCATCTCCTCTTAAACTATACAAACTGGACGATGGATTTTTAAAATCACCTTTTTTAAACGTAATAATATGATAAAATACGGTAACTGCCATTTTTTCTACAGGACTGTGACGTCATAGAACTGTTACCACTTTTCTATCCCTGCAGTTCCACGGTATAGGAGTTACCGATAAAATAGGCGGCGCTGTCATATTGGCTCGGGTATGCGCCTTAAGCAATTTAAGTTTGTAGGTTTTTATCATTAGGATTGTGTTGTCTGCAGGTTCGAGAGTCCGTGGCTGCTGCCATCTTGCACACAATCCTCCTGCTGCCCGGGTGGAAGCAAGGGCAAGGGAGGTCAGAGTAAACGACAAATCCGATTCAGGCCGTATGTCCCGCCGGCGGTGGTGGAGCATGATCTCAAGAATATGCTTCTGAAGAGGCCGATGTCTCCTGGCCTGGAAGTATACGCGCCCACCATGCCGTCTCTGACGTCCATCTTTCAACGGGCTACTGGTAAGATTAATATTATATTATACGTACATGGGTGAGGTGGGATGACGATCTGCGAAAGACTGCAGGCAGATGCTGGATGCGTCAAGCTGAAGACAGGGCGCTATGGCGCTCATTAGGGGAGGCCTATGTTCAGCAGTGGACTAGTATAGGCTGATGATGATACGTACATTTATTATTATGAAATGGAATGAAATGAAAAAAGGTTTATTCAGCACGACACAAAACATGGTTATGAAAGACTAAGCTAGAGATTTGCGATTTAATTTAAGGCGCATACCCGAGCCAATCTGACAGCAATTCCTATTTTATCATATTTTTACGTTTATCATAGGAATTTTCAAAAATCCTACGTTCAGTTTGTGGTATCTATTATGAGCTATTTTTAATACCTCTTTTATAATTTTATCTCAGATAGTTTAGGAGGAGATGCAAAAATAGAGTTTGGTGGCCAAAAAGCGCAACTTCGTTTCTTTTCCTAAGCTTTACAAAATGAAACTATTACAGAGGCATTAATAAATAGCTTATAATAGATACCACAAACTGAACGTAGGATTTTTAAAAATTCCTGCTTTCAACGTAATAATAAGATATAATAGTTGAGGGCGCCACTTTCGCTGGTGTATGGGCCTTAAGAGTACCTGGATGAACGAGCTTCGCTCGGTAGTTTTATAGTATTATTATTCGCCAATAGATATCAGGAAGAGTCATATTTTCACTTTGGTCTTTAAGTAGATGATAATAAACTTGATTATTGAAAACACGAATAAAATAGTATTAGGTACTATTCGACAATAGAATATCAGGAAGAGTCAATTGATTACGATAAAGTGGATGAAAGTTTGAAGATGTGTCTGCTTGTCATAAATATTCCACGGAGAAGAGGCTTGCAAGCCATATCGGGCTGAGTTAAGGGATGGATTTGTTATGAACGCACCCAGCGACGACGAAGTCTATTGAAAACATTAGTAAAACGATATTTTCTAAAAAAATAATCTTAGCTAGATCGATGTATCGCCCCCGAAACACCCTGCATACTAAATATTCTGAAAATCATTAGAGCCGTTTCCTAGTTCCGGATTATATATACACAAGAATTGCTTGTTTAAATAAAATAAAGGTACTAAAAATTAAACATCTTTACGAAATGTTACGTAAGGACTAAGGTCACACACGTGCACAAAAAGTAGATTCAGCAAAACCGCTGCCTTGGATGCCTGTATACTCGGCCTCTTCTGTCTGTACCAGTAAATGATTTTTACTTATATACTTTTACCTTACTATTACAAAAAAGCGTATACGATAGTCTACTGGTGGTCCGTACTAGGTTCAGAACCTGTCTCACCCATCGCAGAAAGGCCAAATTACAAACAGAATTACCTATGTATATTTCAAGGTTGTAATAAAGAGGGTTCACTTTAAAAAAATAACTTTATAAAAACCATACCATATGATAACATAAATAAAATTAAACGAGAGTGACATAATTTTTAGTAGTTTAGCAGTATATGTATGTATGTATAATCATTATCATCATCATCCGCAGCCCAACTTTACCCACTGCTGGGTATAGGCCTCCAAACTTTGTATATACGACAGTGCAATAAAAATCTGGATAACATAAGGAACAAGAAGAGAATAATTCGAAAATTTCAGACGTGCAAGATTATAAAATATAAATAAATAAATAATGCTGGACAATTCACACAGCATCATCTAGCCCCAAGCTAAGCAGAGCTTGTGTTATGGGTACTAGATAACTGATATACTTAATACACTACACAGATAGATATTTTTTATTATACATAGAAAACATCCAGAACGCTCTGAACAAATGTCTGCAGATCGTACACACGTTTGTCCCGAGGCGGGAATCGAACCCGCAACCTCCTGCGTCGCAGGCGGACCATCGGCCACCACGCCACAGAGGTCGTCGAATATGATAATAATTATGAAACGGGTCGCCGCGATTATACAAATATAAATGTTTATTTCATCAACAAAATTTTACAAAGATCTGTGCTCGGAACCTTCTTTTAAGTACCGTAAAACGGGGTGTCTTTGAGAACCGGGGTGACATTGATGATTACTCAAAATGTATGCTATTTTTTAATTTTCTCCGTAATACGAAACGCAATGAATATTTTTTTTTTGTGTTGGCAAGACTGACATTCTGGCGACCATTTCTCAAAGTGTCCGTGCTAGAAGGTGCCTGTGCATGAAGAAAATAATAATTTACTGTTGGTGGGGAAATAAGCAAGAAAATTCGACCTGCAGAACTTCAAATGTACAACCGTATGTATTTAATTTTTATTTATAGTAAATGCACAACGTTATTGTTTGTTTCTTTGTGAATGTAATTATTGCGATGTGATCTAGTTGCGGTCGCCATTTTGATTTTAATGAGTACTTTTGTATACCGGGGCTACATTGATATGCCCTAGGGGCGACATTGATAGCTATCAATCTCGCCCTAGTAATATTAAAATGTTTTATTTATCCAAGTAGTAGTATTCAATCTCGCCCCTAAAACTTTATTTGATTGTTTTTTAAAGTTACATTTCATTTGGCGCTAGAAAAAAAATATGAGCGTAAATTTTTGCGATGCGCGCGAACTACGAAACATTTGATTGACAGTATGATGTTAGGTAGCGTATAAAATGATGTCTTTATTCAATAAATTATGTGCGTGCATAATTAAACACCATTTTTTTAAACGAAAATATTATTTTTTTCCAGTTTCATCAATGTATCATGGTTAGAACTTATAAGAAGACTGCAGGGACCCGAAATGCTTCTATACAACTTCAAATTCCATTTGGGACATTGTACAATAAATATAAAGGCATGCGTATGAAGCTATTGCTCTGTTTAAATGATTAAGACTGATTACCGATTAGCAAAATATGCTGAGGTAGGTAGGTAAACCTACCTATATGCTTTTTGAAATATTTTTTGTTGTAAGTTTTGAAGCTAGTGTTTAATGTTAGTAAGCTTGTTGCTCTGTTTTTACTGATTTGTGTTTAAATTGATGGCTGAATGAGGCTGATGTTGGTTGTTGATTGGATATATAAAGAATTGAAGTGTCGTATATTTCTTTAATAAAAAAGTTCATGATACCTATGCCTTTATTTATTTAATTAAATAATGTTTACTTACTATCAATTTCACCCCTTAGATCAAAGTAGCCCCAAAATAATTAAAAAAATCCTACTTCGAAAACGATAATTCTCAATTATTTTTTTTAAATTGGATTTTGTTCCTATTCGGGGTGTCTATCAATATTAGTTAAAAAAACAGGTGGTATCAAAGTAACCCCAAATGGATTATAAGTTTGATTACGCGGTTTTTATTTTTTTATGTCAAAAATTGAAAGTTTTTTTATTTTTTCTTCTTTTTATAATAAAGTATTTAGTATGTCCACCATTCTACTATTTTTTATAAATTTTTACATTTGAAAATAAAGATGTAGCAGACATTTTCATTTCAAAATTAATCAAAGTCACCCCGTTTTACGGTACTTATAAAATACCTGTAGGTATTAGGAGGTAACGCTCTTCCTTCATACATATAGTAACATAAATTTTCTAACCAAAAATAAAATAAAAACATTTTACTTGTCGCAATGTGCGTAAAATCATAAATCATAGCTAGGGCAGCTAGAGATGGTATAATCGCGGCAACTAACGGCGGCCGTGTTGGGAAACTGGAGAAGTATTAAGTTCCGAGCCAGATACCATGTTAATTGGCCCGGGTAATACCTATCACTGCGTTGGGGCTGTAAGCATCTGCTTACAGCCCCAACCTCTCAAAGGCTCCGCAGCATTCATAATTAATATCAATCTATTAAAGTACGGCAACATTAAGTTAAAAGGCGAAATCGTAGAGAACCATATATCGAAAGGTAATAACTTTATGTGTTTAAATACGAGTATATAAAATCTGTTAAATTTTAGGGTGATGAATAAGGCATTATCTATCTATCTATAACTTCAATGTGTTATTTATGGATAGATAGTAGGTAACGTCAAGTGTAAGGACATTTATCCGCAGCTGGACGTAGGCAACCCCTGATATGCGCTTTAAAAAACGATTTAGAGAGTAAATATCGCTTATAAGTACTCGGGGCGATTGAAAATTCCATTCGATTGACCTCTGCCGGCGGCGCTTTGCTAATTTTAGTCGGCATCTACAAAAGGAACACATTTTCAATTAGGATGTATATTTTTTGTTTGCTATGTGCGATAACTCCGCAAACTGTTATGCGATACGGTTGATTCATCTTGTTTCACATTATTTTGCATAGATAATTTAATAATTTGATTGCGAGTCTCCCCGGGTAATATTTGTCTTGTAAAGTTTGTGGAAACCAAGTCAGTTCAGTAGAAACAGTATAATTAGAAAATTTAATCAAAACAACTGATGGCTAGATGTAAAAAGTTTATAAATATGTAGGTATATTATGTTTGTTTCTCTTTTACGCAAAAACTTCTGAACGGATCAGGCTGATATTTTGCATACAGGTAGTTCTAGGCGTGCGAAGCCGCGGGGCGCAGCTAGTTTACCATAAAAACAATAGTAGTTTGATAAATTCGTAACGGATGTAAACGTGCCTGACTGAACTTGGTTACGTAAACCTATATAGTATATCTCAGGGAGAAAGAGCCTCAATCGAAAAAAATATAATCTTATAAATACGTACCAAACATCGAGTTAGAATCTTAGGATTCTAGTTCAATGGTAATAATAATAAAAAACACGGTATCAGTGACAATGTCCTTTCAGTGTCATCGTAATGATATATGTTTGATACACAAAATTCATCAAAATTCTAAATAAAAATATGAAACAAAATACTTGAATTAAAACTCAAACGAAAAAATTAAGATACAATATTGAAGTAATTACAAAACCAAAAGGAAAGCTGCGCCCTTAGGCTCCTATGGAATTTATGCATCTCTTTTCAGCCGCTAATTTTACCAGGCAGTTGGCGGAGCCAGAGCAAGCAGGTGGCAAAGTTAGGAGATTGATCAGAAAAGAGGAATATAGTAATATTGAAAGTTATGATTCCTTGTTTCGATTTACTCACAACTCGGTAGCATAAGATGTCAGTCAGGATTTTTTTCTCTTAGGTCATGGATGGAAGTCCACTATGTAGGTTGTCTATCAATTACCTAGGTCTACATGACAGTTGGACTATTGGAAGTTTTGTTTTATTTTAAGTCCACTGGGTACAATATTTCTAGTGGTCTTACTAGTAAGTCTGTTGGGAAAAAAATCCCAATAGTTCGACTGGTAAGGCTACTGGGAACAGCCGATAAATATACTTTAAAGTAAAAAATTATCAATTTTTAAACTATTGCATAGCTTGTATAGCGGGCCTTGAGCGTGGAGACCGAATCCAGAAATTCCGTAACGAAAATAACCTAACACTATGCAATAGCTTTACCGCGGCAGTCCCCGAGTGCCACGTCTTTTTTTTACAAAACTATTCCTAGGCTCCGCCCCTCCAAATAATACCTTGAATGCCATAAGAGCCGAGTAAATTGTTTTAGGTATTTTTGGCTTTATTTGCAGTAATGTCGGTACAATACGTCTTTTAACTTAGTTATAGCTCCATTACATTCTGTCTCAGCTAAACGTGAAAAATTAATACAGACAATAAAATGAAATAAGAAATTTAAAAATTTTATAGAATCAGATGAATAATGTCAAAAAACCTACTAGAGGGATAACAGTGATTTCCTTCTGTGTATTTTACACCTCTGCATACATCAATTGGTCGGCCGTGCGAGGCCATTATAGCTAATGCTTAATGATGATGATGATGAAGCATCCCAGCCCATCCCGGCTACGGTGACTACGCAGTCACCATAGCCGAAATTGATACTACTGGGCTTGCATTTTAACTTTTTGTTTAACTCGTAGGTTGTCTACATTTTAATGCGCTCCTTGATGGCTTGCATACCCAAGTTTGCATATCATACATGCGTAATACTAAAAAACAATCAATAAGGTAATACGCAAAAAGGCTTACCTTACAAAGAATGGAATAGCATATTTTACTGTCCATTTTACAGAGCTACAACTAATTGGCCTTATTAAAACGTAACTTGGCTTAATTATAAAACCATCTTCTTTTTTATTTATGTGATAGCCACGGTGCGCTTAAGACCTGAGTACTTACATCCACCACAGCAACCGATAATATAAAAATAAGTACACAAATATGAGCTTAAACACGTAAGCTTTAGGGACATTTTACAGTGAAAAATGGCTTCCATTAAGCTTAAAACCAATAGCCCGCAAACTGTCGGGTGTCGTATCGTTCAATATTAAATGCGTGAGAGAGAAAAATATTAGCTTAAAATAAAAGCACAGTACCTACATGCTATTTGAGCTAGCAGTACTTCGGTTTTTCGGATCGATGTTCCGTCAATGAAAACCATTTATGTCTGCCCGTTACCCTCACTTTATACGGCTGGACAGATACTAACGTCATAGAGATCAGACGTCATAGAGATCAGACGTCATAGAGATCAGACGTCATTGAGATCAGACGTCATAGAGATCAGACGTCATAGAGAGACGGTATCCTATTATCCGTGGGCAGAAACTAAAATAAGCTTATTATCTATTGTTAGTTGTTCGGTGCGACAAACAATCAAAACGATGTGCGTAGATAACAAAAATACTGTACAAAGAAAAATCAAGGCAAAGTAAAAGTACTTACCTAAATATTTTTACGAAAAAGTCATACAGTTTGAAACCGATTTAGTATATTTTATGTAGGTGTACTTTGACATTTACATGCCAGTAATGTGGCGAGTTATGAGGATATACTTATTTATTGTGTAATTTACCATGTCAGAAATATTCATATATTCATGCTTTTTAGCACACGTACATGTTTAGTTATGAGAATTATGATAACTCAATTCTTAACCTTACCTTACGTATTTCAGTTTAAGTATTAAAAGATCTTTATTTATAAAAATAAATAATAAAAAGAAATACAAATCCAGTGTTATCCTAGACAATATTGAACATAAATATAAACACGTTTAAGAGCTTTATGAGCTTTTTCAAACTCATTTAAATAAAGTGGATAAAATAAATGAGTATACATTGGTTATTGAATCATTAAAACATTTAAACTTATGATAACTTCATGCAAGCAATATAAATACATACGTAATTAATGGTTTTCATAGGATTGAGTAATTTGAGTATATTTCAGACATCGCTGGCTTCAAAAATCTTCTTTACATCTGCCGCTAGACCATTGTTAGACGGGCAAGCATTTTATGATTATTATTATTTATTATATATCACTAACATGTGTGAGATATTATTGTTTGTCTTAATTTAGTTTTATGTTGCATTCACTGCCCAGCCGCAGCTATACTAGAGCTAGGTTGTATGTGTCCATGTGTGATACACATGGGCATTGTAAGATTTAGTTTAGTTATTATAATTATGTAGTAGCTAGCCAATTTCAACAAAATAAATAATGCTGTACATTTCTATGATGTCTTTATTTTATTATTCTTGACAGTTTAGTTGAAAATTTGTCTTGCAAGTCCTAAGATGGTTTTGTAAGCATTAAAATAAGAGTAATTGATTCCTAACAAAAGGTACCTATGTATATGTATACAATTTGTGTGTGTGAATAAAAAACAAAGGAAGCCTAAACCAAGGAAGCCATTGTTGCGTAAAAGGCTGGACCGCGGGTTACGATCGAACCACGTGGCCAGAAGCATTATTTTGTGCTTTGAACAACCCACAAAAATATTAAGATCACGTCGTGGTGACATAGGTGTTAAGGGCTCATTACACGGACTACAAGTTGCTGACTGCAGTATATCTCTCTATAGTAGATAAACGCTTTCTTATAAACGGGCTTAAAGTTCGTACCCCAAATATTTGGCGCACCCTTCTACTTAGCGCCACGCATTTCTGTCTCAATCATGCTGACCATACGCTGTCTGCGTCCCCATAACTAGAATAGGTTCCTCGCTGTTCACTCATGTAAGAGCCGTATGCTCGTGGATGGCTACAGCGCACTTGCCACTTACTTGCTTCTGGTAAACGTATACCAACGAGTGGATAATAATAAATAAAAATAAATAGATAAAATTTATTCAAAAAAAAAACTCGTAAAAAGACAAAACATAGAGAACATTAAACTATTAAATATAGCTAAGTATAACAGTTTAGCCTGAACTAGGTAATCCTGTGTTTCAAGCAATATGTGTGCTAATTATTAAATACAATAATGACTTACTACGAGTATTACGTTGAGGGCATTTAGCTTAACAATGTTGTTAACAAACAATTTGTGAATATTATTATATAATAAGGTACTTAGCTTTCACTGTGTTAAACAAATCGTGCGTGACGGGATAGGTCATGTTATAGAAAGTTCGCTTACCGCTATCTGTTTTTTATGCTGTCACTATAAAATATAAACTTTAAATAGTTTTATGAAACACTAAAATCATTAACAACGGATAATTTACCATTATTTGAATTTTGAGCTTTCGTTTCATGCGTCATTATCACGGAATAATTCACGGTAGTTATTCCGAATTCTGTTATTATTCTACCTCGGTTTAGTGCTGGCTAAGCTCCTGTAAGAGGCCCAAAGCACTTGTAAGCACTCGTCTTCCGTTAAAACGTTGTCGAAATCACTTAGCTAATAATGATCATTAGCTACGGGGCGTGCAGCTACTTATCCTTCAACGTACAGGGTGTAACGGACAGGGTTTGAGCTGAAAATGACAGATTCTGGACCGAGGGGATCACAGAATCGTGCGTGACGGGTAGATCAATTTCGCTTTCTCCTTTTGTTGTGTTTGTTATTGTCAGAAGGTTGTCAAAAGAAAAAACTTAGATAAAAGTTTCCTAAACACAGGCTCAGCAGCCGAATGTGGAAACGAAAATCTCCGTTAAAATTAATTCAGTAAACTACAAAATCTACTTACTGATGTAATTTTGGATAAGATTCTTTTGTTCTTTTACTTTAGATGTAGTATTTCAGTTTATCTTAACTTTGTATTTGCTGCAATATCGTTTTTATACTCAAAGCAAGTAGCAAAATGTAACACTCGCCGAGCTATTTTTTTATATTACTCTGGTCAGGACTAATTACGGCAAAACGGGTTTACTTTGAAGGAGCGCATCTTTATAGTAAACAACCCGCCCCTTTGAAAAATGTAAGCCCTTTTCCAGCCTTTGAAACTGATATTAACACTTTGTTAAGGAAAATTAACCAATTTTATATGATGATGTCTAGAAAGTGTAGCTTAAATTATTCGTAGTGTGTTCGAAAATTCCTTTTTACTGTTCTGTACTTGCCTATAGTTTCAATAGAGTATGCAAAACTGCAATAACTACCTACAATAAAATGTTACCCTTATAAGCTAAATAATATTTATTAATAAATCTCGTGTACATAAATAAATTTCATGTAAGTGACTTTTTTTTGTAGAATAAAATATCATTAAGAAATAACTTAACAAATGAGGTATCGATTGATTCGTTGTTATAGAGTATTATGACTTTAGACCATTAATGACTCGTGTTATGCAAATATTGAAATGGCTGGCATTCAGTGACTTTTTCATATTCGTCGATTACAAGTTTTATTTACCAATTTCTAGGTGTGCGGATATTCGTGGGCAACCTGTATAATCTAACAATGTTGATACAACCAGTTTTAAAGTGGCTTGCTGCTTCGTACATACTATGTTTATTCCAAACACAGTGCTCGGGAATTAACCGCGAAAGCCGGATCCAAAGCTTACTTCCCCTAGATACTCCTTTTCAACCAAAATAACCATTACAATACTGCCATTAAGCTCAGTACCTATACATACACTATAGTGGTTCATTGTTTTTTTTACCTTTTGGTGCAACTGTTAGCACTTTCTCGTACAAATTGGCAGGTTGCGGATACCAATCCCGTCTAGGTCTCTAATTTTCAGATATTATTTTTAGTTATTACTAGCTGCGCCGTGCAGTTTCCGCGTGATTCCCGTTACCGTGGAGATTCCGGTATAAAATATAGTCTATGCCACTGCCTGAAAAGTAATCTTTTTAAAGAAGAATTTTTTTTTTTTATTCGGTCCAGTAGTTTCGGATCTTATTCAATACAAACAAACAAACAATCAAATCCTTCCTCTAAAAATGCATTATACAAACTTTTAATGACGCAGCATGAGGAGGTGCGCTAGTTACCTATTTTGCTTTAACGTGAACGTATTTCAATAAGTTAAAACAATATAGTAACATAAAGAAACGTGAACAGGCCCTATATGGGCTTGCGCACTGTTGACAAATATTTGACAGTAGCCCTAAATGGGCTTCGGCACTGTTGGGCGGTTGTGCCGGCGGCATAGAATTTGCACCACCCCAATTCTTCCCGTGGGTGTCGTAAGAGGCGACTAAGGGATATCTTCTGGGGGGCGGGCAGCAGCGTCCCCAGCAGAACAAATCTTCCACCAAACTGCGATCCCCAACCCGCATGCCCAGCGTGGGGATTATGGGCATTACCCCCCATGGGGGAGGCCTGCGTCCAGCAGTGGACCGATACAGGCTGTGGATGGATGGATGGACTGCTGGGCGGTTAAACATTGCGTGTGCCTAAACTTAGTAAAAACATTCTGGTATAGCGGAGCTTTGCAAAATGTTATTAGATTTTGAAAGTAGTCAGGGTACTATAATATACAGGCGTGCAATCATGGTAAAATATTGTCAGTGAAACATGGATCACGTTGCAAGTTGTAAACGTTCCCCTAATTAAAATTTAGCGAAACGCGATGCGGTGTGGGCGGAGAGAGTAGGGATTCATTAGCTTGAATAGAATGTGAGGGGATCATTAGTAAGCTAACACAACTAAAACAAACATCAAATCAACTGTCAATTCAAATGGACATGTGATACAAAGGTAATGCAGGAATGTTCGGACATCAAATTAAGCACGTGGTCTGCTATTAGGCGTACAAATTTTACATTAATAGAGACAAAAGTAATGAAGCTAACAGATGAATAGTTTGAATGAATAAATAATGGTTTTACTAAACTGCAATGAGTATCAACTTCTCTCTACATTTCAACCTGCACCTAAACCTCGGAAATTAACCCAATGATTGGAATTTTATACATCGTTAATGATATTTCAAAGTCGATACTGGAAAGATGTAATTCTATTTCTGTAAAATTGTGTAGAGTAGTTTCAGTAAACAGCCTGTATTGGTCCACTGCTGGACGCAGGCCTCCTACTGATAAGCCTTATTGGCGTTTTTCTCATGGAGGTATTATAATCTGTCTCTGCCTACCTACGTATCAGCGCTGTCTACCCACCTACTAGGTAGGTAGGTACCTGCCTAGGTAGTATAGGTAGTATTATGTACTATCATACATAACAATAAATTAAAACAGAGTCAAAGGGAATCTCTTTGATGGCATTAAAAATGATCGCGTAAAAATAAATAAGATTTATAATAGGTATGTTCCTTTATATTATTATTATTAGGGCATGCGGGTTAGGGATCGCAGTTTGGTGGTATAATTGTTCTGCAGGAGTCGCTGCTGCTGCCCCTCTGTGGATATCTCATAGTAGACTCTTACGACACCCGCGGGAAGAGTTGGGGTGGTGCAAATTCTAACCCAGCACCGCACAGCTGTCTTCTTCTGCTTCTCTACATTTACTTAGTACTAAACTCAGTTAATTTTTTTCAATCATATACCGTTTTGTCTCGCAATACTTCACACCCGAAGAAGAAGAAATCAAACTTGCACGAAGTATTTTTTTCAATATCACGACTATGGCGCTGTATATGGCGACTATGTCAGCCATAGGTTGATGACGATTACGTTCAAAGAAGAGTTACCCTCTCCTAAAGAATCGGGACAAATTTATCATAGTTAAGTACAGTAGCCTCGTTTATTATCTGTGTAACCAATGGACAATGTCTGAATAACTAAACGTTATATTTTAATTAAAATATATATTATATTTACATTCATAATTAATTACCTTTCCAAACTAGAGGTAGTAGTTAGTTAAGGTACACAGAGAAATAAATGTGTTCTCCACTGCAATCCCCGCTTGCGGAATTACCGCGTTTGAAACTAAACTGAAGCATGTTAGGGGCAGTATAATTACTTGTTATTTGTATTTGGTGCGTAGGAATTTGGTGCTTATACAGGATGTTCCATAGCCATGAGACATCGAGGGCAAATTGAGGGCGCTCGTGTGCCAATTAACAACTTTTGTTGCGTTGACAACACTGCTCTGTCATTGCAGTACGACTAAGTCTGCTCGGTTATCGAACTATGGTTGAGTAACGCTTTTCTATGGCACAAACGTCACTCAAGTATAGACCTGTGACTGAGCAAGCTTTCATAATACGGGCCTAAAAGTGTTCGTTCACCGAAACGCCAAGACTCTTCTCTTTTTGAACAGACTACCAGAAATATTCAAGTTAGAAATGTTACTTATTTATAAAAAGAAGCTAGCTGTGCCCCGCGGCTTTGCACGCGTTGTTCCTATGGAAAGGTTTATAGGTGTTTTCCCGGCAATTATTAGAAGTTTTCTCGCCGTAAAAACCATCCTTGAACATGAACGAACATAAAAAAAAAATTGGCCAAATTGGTCCAGGCGTTATTGAGTTATGCGCGCTTACCAACACATTTAGCGATTCATTTTGATATTATAGATATAACATTTTCAAAAATTATGTACTTGTTTTAATGATAATCGAACCCACTAAAATCGAAAATATATCACACGAATTTTTAAGCCATCAGCCAGTCAGTAGCGTCGAGTGCTTTTTAACCGACTTCAAAGAAAGGAGGAGGTTATCAATTTGACTGTGTTTTTTTTATGTTTGTTACCTCAGAGAACTTTTGACTGGGTGGTCCGATGTTCATGATTCTTTTTTTTATATGAAAGCTGGTGCTTCCCGTGTGATCCCATTTTAGTTTTGTTCAGTTCTGACAATAGGATCCAAAAAAAAATTAGGTCGGTTTATAGTTTTTTAAAACAAAATTAATTATTTGTGATTCCTTTTCTTGTACAAATGAATGGAAGTAAGAGTCAATCCTTGACTTCGAGTAGCGACTAGCGATGTTTTCATCAGTAAACGAGTAATAATTATTGATCGATAGGTTAGAATATTTAAAGTTGATTTCATGAAGGTATAATACTGCATGGTTACAGTAATAAAATATAGAGTAATCATCAATCAAAAACACGCGGCGGGCACGCACTGACCACCCATTAAAGTCAGAGGATTGAACCCCTAATGTCTTAATACAAGTAACAAACTTAGTTAGAGCGAGGTGACATTATCTGACCCTAAAAGGCTTATCACAAGTAGGTTTCTATGGTTTTCTATGTAATAAAAGACTAAAAATAACCTAACATTATATAAAATGAAATAGATTTTAAGTACCTGCTTTGTAAACCCATATCTGCGAATAAATATTTTATTATTATTTTTGGGTTAAGATCGTATCTTCTCGATTTAATACTGGTAAAAATCCAAAGCGCACGGACCTAAGCCAAGTGCGCTTCAGAAGGAGAGAAGCTTGGAAGCTCGTTTTGTTCGTTCTGAAGGAATTTTCTTACTATTTATTCTACAGGTGTTTAAAATATTATTATTATTATTATTAAAGCCTCCGATGTCACTTTCTGCACGCAAGGCTGCGCAGGTTAATTAATTATTTAGTGCTTTTGCAGTTAGAAGCTTTTTTTCTTAGGAACATTCTGTTTTTTTTTAAGAAAAAAAATATTGCCTTTTTAGTTTTTTGAAAAAATTAACGGGTCGCCCAAAAAATGTTATTTGTCAAAAAAAAAAAAGTTGGTCTTAATCGACTCTATTTCCAATCAGGAACACTTTTCTCAAAGTAACATACCAAATCAAATCGTAAGTTTTGGCAATAATTAAAAAAAACAATTTTCATACATTTTCTATGAAAAAACGAGTAAGTGAAAACAACAATGTCACTCATTCAATGGTTCTTAATTTAAACTCGTATGTAACAACTTTTTTAAGTTAGTAAGCTAATTTTGAAGGCATATCATTAGCTTAGAACCAGGAGACGGACATAGGATAGTTTTTATTTCGTTCCCGGCTGAACGAATCTTGATGAAATTTGGCAGGGAGGTAAACGGTATCCCGGGGACAGACATAGCTACTTTAATAGAGCGTGCGAAGCCGCTGGCAAAAGCTAGTTATAAATAATTTTAATTTGAATATTAAATCAGAGGAACCACATAAAATTTACCAAAACTGGGACGAGATGGAGGGAGCACTTTTACTGGTGCGTTAACACTAGCTCGGATTGTGAGAGTGAAAGACTAGAGAGTGCACTAGTGTTTGCGCACACACTTGTGCACTATAATTAGTCCGCCGTCGTTGAAATTCGGCTAGGAAGACATCATCATTTAGGTACCTACACCAGTTAGACCAAAGCAGTCTAACTACAGTTGTCTGATGGACACCATATATTAAATCAGGTCACTGTATTTGGCAGTCTGACGAGACAGCTATTTCGGTCAGCGAATTAGCATTCACAGTGGTAATGCTGCCAGCATTATTTTCCCTATTATCACTAAACTACTGATAATTTTATTTATTTTAGACTTAGCTTCTTAGCTAAGTAGGTATAAAAAAACAACAAATTAGCAGTCTTCGACATGATTAAATGTTTTTCTTAATCACTTACCCCCCTTATTAAATTATATCTCTCTCTCTCTCTCTCTCTTATTCATAATAGTCTGCTAACTTAGCACACTGCTAAATCTCGCTCAGTCTTCTCCTATTGACATAAGTATGAGAAATAACACTACTAATCAGCTGTTTTATGTTAGCAGACTATTATGAATAAGGGTCGTTCGAAAAACTAAGTTAACGTTCTAAGTTTAAATAACTATAGAAAACGCGGCGGCTTGGCAGGCGCGATCAGTCGAGCTTACGCCTACTACTGCAGAATACCTGGCCTTAAATTCTTTTATTGTTTCCTTAGGTGTCATACTGACTTTCTACGCACTCACGCTGAGTGCCGGGGCACTCTTCCTACCCCATGGGGTTGAAACTATCGTGTGCCTGATACAAAGCTTGCATCTCGGCAAAATATCCGTCTTACTCATAAAGGTAAGACAGTCCAGTAGCTATTACAATCCAAATGAAGGCAATGCACCTTCGTGTGGACTTCAATTCATTTTCATTTATTTTTAACCGACTTCAAAAGAGGTTATCAAATCGACTGTTTTTTTTATTTTTGTTTCCTCGGAACTTTTCACTGGGTGGTCCGATTTTCATGATTCTTTTTTTTATTTTAAAGCTGGTGCGTGGTTCTATTTTGGTCCAGTTCTGGCACTGGGATTCATGAAAAAACAATATAATTGAAGTCGGTTCATAGTTTTTCAAAACAAAATCAATTATCTTGCCTGGAAAACTTACAGCTAGGTAAGCGGTTACAAAAGAGTCTAGAACCAATTCATGATACCATCGAATAATTAAATTTTATCAATCTAGTACTACAGCGAAAATCACAAGTTAAACCAAATATCGCAAGTTAACTGGCGATTTTTGGACAGTTTTCAGTAAAATATAGTCAAAAATTTGACCAAGTCTCAAATGACTTTATTTACCTATACATACAAAGTCATTTGAGACTTGGTCAAATCTGAGTTGCATTTGAGTGTTCCGGCGTTACACATAATGTTTCTGTTCGGCTTATTCCAATGTTCCATTATTAGATGATGGTTTATTACAACCAAAGTGTAATAAGCAATAATTCTCCCCATCAGTGGAAACTGACAGATAGGAAAAAAAAAACTTCATGCGAACAACAAATTGATCGGAATCTACAACCAAGAGTGGAGGCTGCGATTTAAAAATGTCAGCCATCTTGGATTTTGAAATGGACATCTTTTTGTATCGTTCGAGCAAGGCTCACCCGAAACTCAATAATTTAAAATTATTTGGTTATATTTTTTTCGTTTATGTACACAAATAATCGATTAAAAATATAAAAAAAAACAATGCATATACAAGAATTTGTTGATCGTTGTTTACATGAAAATGATAAAACGTCACTATATTGAGAATGTAGCCAGAAACAAAATAAAATAGGTTCCGATTCAAGACTTTTTTGCCAAGCCCTATTGTGTGGATCACGACTTTTAAACGATTGTACAGATTAGGGCATTGTATAAACTGCCAGGAAGGGTAATCCCGTAGCTATGCGGGGTAAGATGTATGACGGTGTGATATTTGCAGGGTATTGTGGGTGCCCCGTTCGCGTTTCACTACTTCAACGGCATCCGCTTCGTCCTGTGGAATATGGGCAAGTGCCTCTCCCTGAAGCAGGTGTACTCCACAGCTCGTATCTCCTGGCTCGCCACGATTGGACTCACCATCTTTTTCTGTCTCATGTGAAACACTTTGATATATGATTTGTACATTATTTTAAAATTCTATGATTTTTGATAGTAAATTATATTTATTGGATTTTTTATAGTTCATGGCTTTTGCTTATGATTAACATCGCAGGGACCTTCATGGGGTTGGTGTAGGATCATGTGGGGTGGCACAGTAGGTTGAGGGCGGACTCGTGGTCACAATGTTTTGCTTCACCAGTGTGACTACAAGTAATTTCTTTTACTTGTGGTTACACTATGCGGTGTGATCAACATTGGTAGTCTACGCCCAGCAGTGGATAAAGTCGGGTTGCGAAAGATGATGTTGACATTTGTTTGCGCATGTGCTGGGTTTCTTTGCTGGTCATTGCATCCATTGAATTGCTGATTCAATGGATTCAATGACTGATTGCTGCAGAATTGTACTAAAAAGCTGCAAAAAGACATACTGCGTATACTTAATTAAAACCTGAAGTAGCTACCTACGTAAACCTCACTTCACTATGCCAGTATCGTCACAGAAAGCCTTTGTCAGAAGTACCATTGATTTGTACCATTGATGGTACAAGTGACACAAAAAAATTAGAATATTCCCCCGTCTATGGAACTAGTGATACAATTTTGTATCCTTAGTACCTATCATTTAATAAAAGTAATAATATCCCACGTAATTTCATTTTCGGCATGCTTTTTTTTGTATTGTCACAACGACCTCTGTGGCGCGGTGGGCGAAGGTGCCGCCTGCGACGCAGGAGGATGCGGGTTCAGTTCCCATCTCGGGATAAATGTCTGTACGATCTGCAGATATTTGTTCAGGGCGTTCTGGTGGTTTTCTATGTACAATAATATGTGTATCTATGTAGTAAGTATATTGTATTATGTATATCACTTATCTAGGGCTGTCATCAGACGGATAAAAGCCTCTGCTGTCGGTCTGTCACCGGAGTAAACCTCGCAAGACGTTTCTTATCGACGTATCTTACGAACCGTACAAGCTAGACAGTTTTCGCAGAAGTATTTTCTATTTTCACGCTTTCAGTTAATGTAAAAAAATAAGATGAAATATATCACATTATAATAAACAAATTACTTTTCTTTACAAGTTTACTATTCTACTTACAATGTGTAGTTTTATATGAAATCACTGAAGAAAAACACTTTTTAAGAAATCACTGAATATTAGCCCTTACAGTAAACATAAGGACTCCAAATGAATCTTATACCTACGCATATAAAATCTATTATTTCAAGACCGTCATTCAAAGACACACTTAGCTGTTCTCGTTCAATCCAGACGTTAACTTATCACATTTTACGCTAAAATCTATCGATTGACACAAGTCCTACCTGATGACTGGGGCTTTGACTATGACATTCGCGTGCAACTATGTACGTCCTGTTTGTGTCCCAATTGAGGAGAAGAAACTTGACGAAAAAAAATTAAGAAAGGGTCGGCGAGTGTGCGTGAAATGATGGGCTCGCCGGCTAAGTATGGGAGGAGGAAGAGGGGACGCCAGTCGGATCGCGGAGGTTATTTGTTTCCGTGGCTTAACGAAAACGGTGAAAGAGGGACACCTGAGAGGTTTTAGTGGGTATTACGCCCTTCTCAGGGCATCGAGTCACATTTAATTCTGGTCTGGTCACCAGTGGTGACACAACTTTGTATCTTTAGTACCATTACGTTCTATAGAGTACCTTTATAGTATCATCACGACCACATTTGCTTTGAAATGCGTTCAAACGCATTTCTTTTCAGACACCTACTCACACCGTCACTACTAACTATATCAACATTGAGTCAACTCTACCTCGTATATTATATATTACCTTCTATTGTAAGGTATCGAGTTCCTAATAGAAATCATATTCTGGAGCATCTCACCTTCTCAGCCCTCAGCCTTGGGATTAGCTAATGGAACTGTCAATTAGCTATTGAAGAACCTGTCAATTCTCAGAAATAGCCTCTATGAAACACAATATGCTCATTGTATTATGTTAATATAGGTTTCAATCACAACGGACAATACACACAGCAAAATACACTATAGAAGTGGTTTTAAACTTAAAGGTTGAATATATTAATATACCTAAAATAAATGTTACAAATAGAATACATATAACTAGAGATTTCCGATAGCATCATCTAGCTCCAAAGGGGCTTGCGTTGAGTAAAGGGGTATCGGAACCAGATGAACACTTTTTTATGTATTGTTTTATTTTCTTAAACGCTCTTTTACGCATTTGCTATCGTGTATAATTTTTACTATTATACACAGCTTGATAATGTATAAGTAATTAATAAGTTACTACTAAAAATAAGAAATAATGTGCAATTGACTCTAGTTCACTTCATTTTTTTTCCACTAGCGGAAGAACTGAAAAAGAAACCACTAGCAAGTTTATCGCTTATCAACTAATACAATCTTAGGATAACTAAGTCTAACTGGTCTTACATACTATTGTCTGTGAGAAACTGGGCGACATCCGGCCAAGCATTAACATCATTGACGTAGTCATCTACGGAGTAATAGGCTTTCTTGATAAGATTTCGTTTTATGTACAGTTTAAATTTACGAATAGGGAGCTCAGTTGCTTCAGATGGAAGCTTATTATAGAATCTTACGCAATTGCCCACAAATGATTTCCCTACCTTTCGTAATCTATATGATGGGATGTGTAATTTGTTCCTTTTTCTTATATCTTTAATGTGAACATCACATCTTTTAAAAAAAAATCTCTTTTTTTCATTAGATTTTCATAGATTAGTAGTAGGTATTTATTTATTTATTTATTAATGTTATTAGAACGGCTTTAGGCCAATTATACTAGTTACAGTAGGTAGGTGCAATATTTTTCATATTACTGTCAAAATATATTATTTTTCATAATATCCTCAATGAGTCACGTGGATTAAATATATAAAAAGCGCGTAGGTACCGCCCCGAACAAAGATAGTCTGTACGTCAGCCCCCTGTCCCCAAAAGTAAAATACCATAAGACATACTATGGAAGTAAACAACTGAAGTTAACAACTCGTACAGCTACTTCACTTCAACTTCTTGTAAGATGGCTTCTGCGTCTAACTATAACTTTTTAACAGTTTACAATGATAAAAAATAATAGTAGAATAGTTCTCATTCTACTATGTCTATTTTACCATGGTAGAAAAGCGAAAGCTACCATGGCTATTCTGCCATCTCTAAAGACTATGATCTATGCCTAAGAAAAATAGCGGAAAAACGTCAATCCTATCTGCATTTGATTTTTCGAGTTGTAGAGTTTGGAGTGATTATTACAATGAATTCAGACATTGATATAGACATAGATTTTATAAATGAAGAGGCTACAGCAGTAGGTAGTTAAAAACCTTTTACCAAGAAATCTAAATAAAAGTTGACTAAAATCGTTAGCGCGCTGAGATAAAAGTGAAATCGTTAAAATAAAGGTTTTGTTTTTACTTTAACGAAATCTCAAAGACTTATTTATTTATTCTATTTAGAAAGCTGAATATAAATTACAGTAACCGTATTTTTTTCTCGTAAATTATGCTTATTAGAAATTATAGTAGTACTATTCGCCAATAGATGGGAGGAAAAGTCATATTTTTCACTTTAATTCGTTAGGTGATTGGGATAAAGTTCAATATTGAAAATACGAATAAAATAGTATTTCTATTCGCCAATAGATGTTAGGAAGAGTCAATTCAATACGATAAATCGAATTATTGAAACTAATAAAACGACATTTTCTGAAAATGAATCCTCGCCCCCGAAACCCCATGTACACAAAATTTCATGAAAATCGTTGGAGCGTTTTTCGAGATCCGGTTTATATAATATACAAGAATTGCTCGTTTAAAGGTATAAAATATCAAAAAGCTCGGTGATGGCTATCAATTTCCGAGATCCCCTTTGTCAACGTAACTCGGTAACTACAGGAGGATTGCTGAATAGGGTTCGAACCAGATACGCCTTTCAAACTTAATTGACGTCCCTTTTATTAGACAGGATGGGCTCAGATTGTTTTGTATCTATCTTGTTGTTGGATCATTATTGGGTTACCTTTGTATGGATCCAAACATAAAAATCCCTAATACCTACGAGATTTATTGATTTTATCTACGGCGAGGAAAGCAAGGTTTAGTAGCTGTATTAATTTTAATGGTGCAAATATAACAAACCAGATACGAATCTATGGTGCAAACATAACCGCGGGCTCTTTTATACCCAACCAATCCGGCGAACGCACCACACTACGCGCGTTGAAACTATTGAATAAGTTTCTACTCGAGATCCAACATGTAGGTAGTGGTATTTATATGTATCTAAGATCGTAGCCTAGCTGTTAAACTGTACGCGACTCGTAATAAATCAACGTCTAATTTTTTTATACTAGGTACTGATATGTAGAATACCTATCACTACCGACCCATCACGTATATTTAATTTATAAGTCTGTGTGGTTAAACTACGTAATTGCAAATGATAAATGTGTTCAGATTCTGGCAGAAGACACATTGCACTAGCAAATGAACCCATAGACCATTTTTCCATTAGAGGGCACGGCGACGGCACGGCACACGCACACAATTCATATCACATATCAGACCAAACCTGACAAACCTGCATGACATGTGTATTGTATTTGTACAGGTTTGTCAGGCCATCGCTGTGCCGTCGCAAAAACGGCCATACGGACGGATCGATGCAGAATTCCGGTACTGAAAAGCGATTCTGAGTGCTATGTCCAAAGATTTTAAGAGGGCGCATTGAACGCGATTTTGTGAATAGGATAGTCATAGGATTTGGCGTTCATAGGAGCGGACAGAGCATACGTTTTTGAAACAGTGTACGCGCAAAAATGATGTTTTGTATATATTTACAACAAAACTACTCCACTTTTAAAATAAACCAACAAAGGAACTAAAAAAAATATAAAAAAATTTAAAAAGAAACCTTTTTATTGATCGCAGGGTTCCTGAGATCTGGTGCAAATTATAGGTGCAAAACAGTGCAGTTTCATGATTTTTTATCGTAAATTTTTTTACTGAATCGTTTTTTCACAACCAAGGAACCGAAGAATTAGTAATGACCTACAAATAAAAACAAAACACGTTTATATAGTCCGCGGGGTTTCTGAGATCTAGACCAAATTAGGTGCAAAACAGTGCCCTTTCATGATTTTGTTATCGTAATTTTTTTAATGAATCGCTTTTTCACAACCAAGGAACCGAAGTTTTAATTTTTTGAATTTTTCTTAGTTCTTGTTTTTTACCACGGGAATCCCGTGATTACTGAGATCTAGACCTAGTTTTTATAACAAATCCACTAGTTTCCAGCCTTAAATCTTTGGTTATGTCCCTTTTTTCAGCCTTTTTCTTTATGAAGGATCGCATGACGCTTGCATAGAACTAACATACTCGTACTAATCGCTAACGATGTCTTCCAAACAGTCCGTACCTGTAACATGTAACCTACTTGTTCTCGCACATAGTACAAACGCAGATTATATAAACTATTGAATTAACTGTACTATACTTAATACGAAGTAAAACTTTTGAGAGTTTTTATGGCATTTTAATAAAATTTATCGGGACTTGTGTCAAAATATTTTTTTATTAGTTCATATTAAGTACCTACTATATGTACTCTTGAGATCTATTCCGCTGTGAATCATTCTTTTAATTACATTTTTGGCATCCTAAGTAAATACAATTAGGGTTTGCAGACAGGTAAAACAAATCCGATTATCCGGCGGCCCTGGCAGCAGTTATTGAATCCCCTCCGATCCGAATCACGAAGGAATACATACACACCGATATACAACAATATTACCTCTGTTCTACTCGCTCTCTGTTTTCGGGCAGAAAAATCATTGCTTAGGGGGAATGACTTGCGCGGAACAATTCAAGTTATTAATGAAGGACCTCTGTTCCTAACGATAAAGTTTTATTTCACAAACTAGTATGGCTTACTGAAAACAAGTATTCTCTAGAACAAGTTTTTCGAATTTTCCGCACACTATTCTTCCTATGGCCGACTACCCGCGAGTGAGCGGCGAAAGTAACCGAATGCCAACCGAGCGATCAGGCGTTTTCTTACTATTTTTGCTTTGCCTCTTTATCTAACTTTGCTCTGTATAAAACATCAAGCTTTTCAATCAAGCTCGCGTGGACGATAGTAGGAATTAGTTCACATAATTCACAGCTAAATTTGGCTTGCAAATGGACAAAATATATAAATCTGAATTGAGCAGAATATACATGGAGCCACAGAGGTCGTCTTTGATAGCTTGAATTGTTCCGCGCACGCCGATTCCCTAAGACGATTCCCGTAACATCCATTTTTATAGAGGTGACCGCGCTTGAATTCCCTTCACGATGATTTAGCTTTTTTTGCGATGCATTGCAAAGCATCACAGGGTGGCACATTTATCATATACACCATACAGGGTCAGCATGGGAAAGTCTAAAACTATAAGACTTACAAAGATCTCTTCTTAGGAACCATGTCATCTATTTTAGTAACAAGGAAAACTGCATTTAAACATATAAAAAACACGTATTCACCTCAGGAGTGGAACCCAGACGTTTTGAAAAATAAAACGAACATTATTTATTATGTAGATATCGAATGTATTGTATAGGTAGGGGTTTAAGCAGTTAATCCATTATTTTCAAATTTTTTTCAAAAGTTTAAATTTACCACCTGACGGTACAAAACGCAATAGTATGATCGTTACCTAAACGTTTATTTTAACTAAACAAATATTGTACTTAGGTACCTACCTATTGAAATGGTGATCATAATAAATGAATGGTTATTAAAACAATTCCGTTTTCTCTCTCTCATTTTAGACATCATGTTTCATAGTTACATTTACTTATTAACCTACACAATCGATATCTTAATATTATTAGTGTACCTAATTCAATTTTTAAAAACGTCCGCGTTCTATTCACGACCTGAAGCAAGTTTTATAAAATTTAAATGCAATTTTTCTTGTAAGTAAAATAGATCACATTGTTCCTAAGAAAATATCTACGTATGTCTTAAAGTTTGTGACGTACCCTACCCATACTGACCGATCTATTTATGCAATCCTGAATACTTGTAATATTATAAATGCGAAAGTTTGGATGGATGGATGATAAATAAACAAATAAATAATGCTGGATAATTCACACAGCATTATCTAGCCCCAAGCTAAGCGAGCTTGTGTTATGGGTACTAGATAACTGATATACATAGATAGTTTTTTTGATTATACATGGAAAAACATCAAGAACACCCTGAACAAATATCTGAACACCCTGAACAAATATCTGCAGATCGTACACACATTTGTCCCGAGGCGGGAGTCGAACCCGCAACCTCCTGCGTCGCAGGCAGACCTTCGCCTAGCGCGCCACAGAATCGTCGTCTCTCTTCACGTCAAAACTACTGAAAGAATCGCCCTGATTTTAAGCATACAGGTAATTTTATTCCTGGGATCAATTTATAGATTACTTTTTATCCCATAAATTAGTTCCTATGGGATAGAAATCACCCGTTAAACGTTTCCAAGGGAACAACGCGTTTCGTTTGAATTGTATCTCTATGTTTATTGTGTGTAGGTATGTATGTGTCTGAAATACCCAATATTTTTTTTATCTATATCTAATAAAATAACACGTAAAGCTCTCTTTCTAAATTATGCCAATTTTCGTCTCGTAAAACAAGTAGTAAAAGTTACTTCTACCGTGAGAATAGCCGAAACTAAAAGTGTAAGAATCGTAACAAAACTATTTATAAATATATAATTTGCCGTTTCTATATTTGCAAGTAATAAAATAGCTGACCTTGCTCTCGTTTGTTTTAGCTACTTTAATTATAATGTCCTATGGTATACTGCTGTAGGGGAAACGTTACAGACGTAGATACATCTAGATTTCTTTATTTCAGCTACTTTCATAGTATAAAGTCTAACATGTATACTGCTGTGGAGGAACGCTGCTAATATTAACACCGTATTTGTGTTGCAGAAGATGAATGTCATGTGTTTCTTCTAACGTATCGCATGTAGAACGATGGACGATAAGTCGACATTTAGTTACGAAATAGTTAAAAACATTGACCTAGCTTGATTTATCCTTGGAGGTTGAACCTAGCCAATATAGACGAAAACATGGAATTCTCAGATTTAAAATTAAATTCTCTATAATTTCTAAACTATTCAATTTTGAGTCATTTATTTCTTTAACACAAATGCGCACAGGTGGTAAACTACAAGTAATGAAAGTCAAATAATATAAAAAGTTTGTTTTGAACATTTTTATGTACTGATCTTAGAGCACTGGTTGAACCTCTATTACTTACGCAAATAATACATAACATAACACACGCAAAAACTACTGATATCGGGTTGAAATTTTACATACAGGTAGTTCTAGGTCAAGAATAACACAGGCTACTTTTTATCCCGTAAATCAGTTCGCGTGGGATAAAAATCGCCTATAAGCGTTTCAATAGGGACAACGCGTGCGAAGCCGCAAGTCGCAGCGTGGTACCTATTTAAAAAAATGTATTTATTCAGGCCCAGAACTACCTGTATGCAAAATTTCAGCGCGATCCGTTCAGTAGTTTTTGCGTGAAAGAGCAACAAACATAAACCATTCATGTTTAGGTACATTAGCGCTTATAATATTAGTAGGATAGGATATGTTTATCTGTGAATTACAAATAAACGTTTCTATTTCTATATAAAAACATTATATATTTACGGACACAGATATTACGCCATGTATAATCCAACAATCGTATTCGTTCAAGGTTGTGTGGGAGAGATCGCTCATGCACAATATAAATAAATAAATAAATAAATAATGCTGGACAATTCGCACAGCATTATCTAGCGCCAAGCTAAGCAGAGCTTGTGTTATGGGTACTAGATAACTGATATACATAAAACAATACTCTACTTAAATATATACATATTTTGTATTATACATAGAATACACTGCAGATCGTACACACATTTGTCCCATATGACCGCCAAATGTCGTTTATTTCATAATTATTATATTGTAAATTATTTCTAAGTTAACTGTGCAATAAAAAAATATATATCTTTATTTTTATTTCTATAAATATCCAATTTAAGGCGCATACCCGAGCCAATATGACAGCGATATTTATTTTACCATATTTTTACGTTAATATTAGAAATTTTTAAATATCTACGTTCAGTTTGTGGTATCTATTAAAAGCTATTTTTTAATACACCTGTAATAATTTTATCTCATATAGTTTAGGAGGAGATGCGAAAATAGAGTTTGGTGGAAAAAACGCGCAACTTCGTATCTCTACCTAAGCTCTACAAAATGAAACTATTACAGAGGCATTAATAAATAACTTATAATAGATACCACAAACTGAACGTAGGTTTTGCTGCTTTAACGTAATAATAAGATAAAATAATTGGGGGCGCCACTTTCGCTGGTGTATGGCCTTAATGTTTGTTACATCTCGAGCAAATAATGGCGAGTAAGTTTATTAGATACGTTTGAAATGGTCAATACAAAATATATACGTAAATGAACTGGTCACGAATATACAAGGTGCCACAAAACTGAACGTGGAACGGTTACCACTAGTAATTTTACTGTACTTTATTTATAAAAAAATTGCAAAGATTGTATCTATATTTTTTGTTGAGTAATTTTAAACATATTTTTGATTCTCGCTCTGAAATAAACTCATTTGGGCTTAGTACATCCATTTTGTGGAACATTATACAAATCAGTCCCGCAGACGACTTGGAACTTGTTCAACAAACCGTACGTAGGTGAGTATCCTCTATAATTTAGTATCTGATACCTATACTAAATTACTACTACATTATTTATTTAGACATAATTATAATCATAGACATTCTACGAGTATAATCATTAATGACGATCATCGTTGTTACACTCCCCCCCTCCAACAATCAACAAACAGACACGGTTTAAAACGATGACGCGAAATGCTAACCAAAAATACATTCATGCTCAATCTTATATTTAGCACAAGCGGTCGGACGCGGCCGAAGCGGCCAGTCCAACCGGGATTCGGAACCGAACACTGATCAATTTTATATTAAAAGTTGAGAAATTTCTCGTGTAGTGTAAATAACAACAAACAAATGTCGGGGATGGTGGCAGAGGGCTAGCCGGTGTCCCGCTCGTTCCAAGGTAAAGCGGTGCATGAACCCAAAATAATCTGTACCGTGGCCATAGTACACAACCTATTCACACCTATTTCTACACAGGCCCACGCAAACATAACGTGTTTTCAGTAACTGATGCTCACATCGAAACGAAACGTTGTGCTCTTAGTTTACACGGTGATAAAGTGCACCTTGCGGGGCCAGTGAGAAACACAAATGAAAACCTGACTAAATCTCTGAGTTTTGGTATTTTTTACACAAACACGAATATTTATGTAACATTAATTTTATAAGTAAAACATATGGAATCTGAATTGTCGCCAGATAATGCTAATGAAATACCACCAGTGCCAATAAAAACTTATCAATGGGAAGATTTACGGAGAGCACGTGAAGCGGGTGGCTACCCTTGGACCCACCTGTTGAAGGCCCCGCTCCAGGGCAAGGTCACGGCCGAGGACATCGTGCGGGAGACGACGCCGCGCAGGACCATGTCGCGCGAAGGGTCACGCGACGTGTCGCGGTCGCGCACGCGCTCCCCGCACGACGCCACTCTACAGAGGATCCTCAACTTAGACTCCTCGCCAGGGAGCAGCCGCAGACATGGAGAAGAAGGAGAAGATGAAGGCGTGCATGTACCTAACTTCTCTAAAGAAGTTTCATTAGATGAGGAAGACAGAGCGATTATTGAAAACTTGAACGCTTTTGCTGTGAAACGACCGGAAAGCCAATCTAGCAGTCACTTAGTTGCACCGGTGGAAATACCTAAAAACGTCTCACCCAAAGGCATACTCAAGCGAAGAGTACCAGGACAACAATATAGCATAGGCGTCTCAGAGACCAGAGAAAAAACAAAGTGTTGTCATCCTTTGGTCAATAAAATAAAACACTTGGCCGACAAAACGCTCCACAAATTAGAAAAAAATGAAAATGAGAAATCACCACTTTCAAAACGTAAAAAAAATGAAGAGGATCAAGAAATAAGACAACTAAAATCATCTCCGAGTGCAATTCGCCGCCAAAAATTTAGTGCCATAAAACTAGGAGACTCCGACGAAATGAGTAAAACTATGAGCTTAGATACACCACCGCCCAGGAAAAAGAAAGAACACATTTATGAAGATATAGAAGATTCAAAAGACCCAGAAAAAGTATTGCATTTTTCACGTGACCAATGTGGTAGCAACACGGATAACGAAAGTTTTTCAAATATTGAGAAAAAATCGATTGCCTCTCAAGATCCTAGTCTAATCACAGAAGATACCCCTTTGAAATCAGAAGACCATGTCATGGAAAAATTACATAAAGTAGATAATGTTAATAAAGAAGCGTTGCTTCTTGACCAAGAGATGGACGCGGAAGAACCAAATGTTGATGAAATTTTTCAAAATCAACTAGATGAGAGGGGGCCACACAACGATTCCCCAAATATCACCATTACTGAAATTACCGATGATGATCCAGCAGCGCAAGGCGACCAAATCAATACTACCCCTCTCGAATCATCCCCGAGTCCAAGTCCACAACAAAGGGGGAATAGAAGCAACGCTGAACATGCCGATACAGATTGGTCTAAACCCAGCAGGTAAAGTAAAGTAAATACCTACACATTAACACTGTTTTGTTTTTCTTAAAATAATAACTTACTAATCCATACATTCAGCCTAATAAATTACCTATAATACATTACAACCAATACGTAACGGTGACATAACTCGTTTCAACATACGCAAAGCGAACGCGCTAGCTTCTTACTGTCTGTTAAATATAGATCGGCCGTACGTTTTTCCTGCACATTGGTAAGCTCTTTAAAATTGTCATCAGTGATCAGTGCTCGCGGCTGCTTTCACGTCTGTGATTAGTTCATTTACTGCCCGGCTTTGACAAAGACGCTCGATGACTCATTGTCATGGGTAAATGATGGTCAGATCGGTAGTTTGCGGGAAACTTGTGTAAGAATGGCTAGACTTGCGTAGGTAATAGTAATGAGCACGCTCCGACGATGGACCTCTGAGGGCGGCGCTCCGCTGGAGCGGGCAGTACGGCCAACCCGCGAAGGTAGCGTCCAGCACTTTACGCCGGAAGTGCGGTGTGGCTGCCAGTTCTACCAGTGCGATTCGCTGCTGCCAGAGCGAGTGAACCCGATAGGCACGAGACCGACGTCGCGAGCGAGCAATTTTGTGCCTTACGGGAGGTAAGTTCCACCTACATTATTTTTGAAGATTTTGTTGACATTTTATGACTAACATTACGAGGTGCAAAATAAATTAGAACGCCTTTTGCCCGGCCGCTGCTGCGTCTAAAACGAGCGCCGGCTGTTGGCCTAATTGTGAATCGAGTAACATCACCGATGTTAAATATAACTCAAAACTCTGCGACGAATCAAAATTTTTGCGATTGACGTTAATATGTTTATATCGCATTTTATTGTGCTAAGCGAGTGATTTACTTTCATAATTACATCACTGCACTGAAAGTTATGTACCTACGCGTGACTATCAGTATTTCCTATGTTCAGTTTGATAAAAAAAAATTTTTTTCAGTGATCACGAATATGAAATCATCGAAAAACCACCGTCCAACGTTATTTACACTGGCCAAAGTGTAGAAGCCATGATGGTCAAAACTGACGATGAATTATCTAGTACAACTTCACTGGAGCGAAAGTATTTACAACACACATCGGACGAAGAGGAAGGAACTGAGGATAAAGAAAACCATGAGAAGCACGATGCCATCACTAATGCGGAAGCAATGCAAAGAAACATCGAAGATCGATATTTTGTTAACACGCCTTCCACTGCTTCAAGGACCGAGTGTGACATTAGTACCAGTCAAGTAGATTCATCTGCTTTAGAACAGTTGCCTCTTAAACGAGAAAATCGATTAAAAAACGCAGACGCCACAGATAATAAATTCCAACAACGACTTCGAGAAGGTACAGGTAAATTAAAAACCCAGGCCGGTAAATTAAAAACGAAACTTCAAAACATAAAAACAACCAAATTTTCAATGCCTGATAGGCCAAAACTCAATTTTCCAGAACGACCTAAATTTAAAATGCCAGAACGGCCCAAAATTACACTACCAGATAGGGCTAAATTTACACTACCCGACAGAAGAAAGTTTAGTTTGCCAGATCGCCCAAAATTCAAAAAGATAAACATTTCGGAGAAACTAAGTCTAGGTGACCGCAAAAAATTTACTCTACCAGATAGACCTAAATTTAATGTGCCCGAAATGCCTAAATTTAGAATACCTGAAAGAGCTAAAATAAATTTTTCTAGTTTAGGAAGAAAAAAAGACGTCAAAATAGACTCGGAAGCCGCTGGTACAACCACAGAAATAGAAAACTCCGCGACCATCGAATTTGAAAATCAGACATACCCAAGGTGGTTCAGTAAAAAGAAAAAATCAGAAATACCAAAAACTTCATCTTCTCCTACTCTTAACCGTGAAGACACTCCACCACCAACGTTCACATTTACGCGCGTAAAAAAGAATAGTGAAAGAGCACCAGAAACTTCTACCTATATTTCTGATAGTTCTGAACAGCCACGTGAGTATGGGAATGTCAGTAACGAAGATATTAATTATGTAGGTACCAGTAACGGAATGGAAGGAGGCCGTCGGTTTGACACTACATATGACTTCGATAAACTTCCTACTGAATACATGGACGATGACACAGAGCCCCCTAATTATGATAATGACGAACATATTCCCTATTCATCACCGTCTAAACAAGACCACACACCAGTTATAACCGAAATAAATAACGACGAATTTTTTGTTCGACCGAGAGGAATTTCTCGCGAAGATATTCAAGTAAGAGAATATTTGAGCGACGAAACACGACAAGCGTTCAAAACTCCGAAAAACATACTCGCTCTTATGGGCAGTAGCGCAGAGATGAACGACGACCAGATGTACATAAACGACCCTGATGCTGATCCTGAACTGATCGACGACAACGAAGAGATGGGGTACTCCACAGAAGATTTAAATGACAAAGATGACGGATACTATACATTCCCACCGGTGCGTCCGTCGCGAGCTAAGAGAAAGAAAAAACTCGAGTATGAAACTGAGATGGAATTAACCCCATATATAGACGATAGTGCTGATCCGAGTACCCAGTTTACTGAAGTAGACTTACAGGATGATCAGCTTCAAGATGAACAGCTCAATGAAAAACTTGAGTTCGAATATATCAATCAAGACAACCTAGTGAATGGCGACCACCACCTTCAATTTACTCCTACTACGGATCTACATTCTATTCACGAGTACGCCAACGATGATGTGATTCAGTATCCTGAGAATGTGCCGATTCAATCACAGACTCTGCCAATGCCTCCGAAGAGGAAAAGAAAGTTTAGTAAACCAGATCTGAAGTATTCGTCGCTTAGTGATATTAAGGTCCAGTCTCATTCAGGACTTTGGGAAGAATCGCTCCAGCACGATCCTGCAGACGATGTAAGTAGCTGGCGCCCTATGCCTTTATAAAAACATAATTATGAGTTATAATTAATAGGTCTTTGTATTGCAGTAGAGAGACACAGTTTTAATATAATAATAAATAACTTGAGCGAAAATAATAGGAAAAACACTTATATTTTGATTGCAGTTCTGAGAGAATAAATTGTTCTTGGCTTAAATCCAACTCAAGATGCTCGTTTATATATTTTTGGAATTAGTTCCAAGAGTATAAGTGTTGACCTAGTTCATCTGGACTGGATTATTTTAAATGCTTTTCCATGAGTTATCTTGATTTAAGCTTTTGCTTGTTGACGAAGAAGTTGCCAGCAACCAAAATTCATAGGTTGTTATTCAGTAAATAATTATCTACTTAACAATATAAAAATAAAAATAATGTGGCTTGGATTAAATGTTATTTGCGTCTAAAGGTATCGATTATGACGCCTTCTTATAACCGTTTGCAGATAATCGTATATCGAACCGAACATGAGTACATCGTGCCCCGAGGCGAGTTGGAGGCGGGCCCTGAGCAGAGCCCCGTGGCACCACGGCGCACGCGCTCGCGCAGCTCCCGCGGCACCTCAGTCTGCGATGACGATCGAACCTCGCACGGTGCCGAGTCTCTCACTCTCGACACTCACATGCCCCACACCGATGACCTAGAAAGGGATATACGACATGAAAGCCCTGGCTACGCCACTGTCGACAAAGGACCTTATGCTCCCAGCAAAGTTATACGCAGGTCCATCAGCAAAACACCGCCGGTCCGAAGACGCAAGAGTAACAGCTCTGAACGTAAGTACTACACTGTATGTGCTAGCAAAACAGCGCTTCCTGATAGACCACCTCGTAAGAAGTCCTCGACTAGTCTTATGACACTAGACAGCTTTACCAAACATTCAGACGGTACACAGTATGTCGAAATAGATGAACCTTTTGAAGAGCTGCATAAAGATTTGCAATCAGGTGATGTAGTGAACAAAATGAAGGATAGACCGCTGCCACCACCTCCGAGACCCCCCAGGGGTTCCAGGAAGAAGAAAATAGGTAAAAACATTTCAGATGAATCAAATACTTTACAAACTGAAATTCCGATAGAAGTATCTCATTCGCATCAACAGGAAAACCAGCCGGAGGAGATCGAAGTATCCACACAAACGGATCCTCTTCCCGACGACGTAGACTTTGAATTAGGCTATGATGAAAATCTTGATATATCCATGTCTAGCTCATTGAGAGATATAATTGACGAAGATTCTATCTTAGCTAAGAGTTATAGCAGGTTAGCTGAAAGCCCCAGAGTATCTCGTCCCACGTCTAGATCTGAGAAGTCTGTAAAAATATCAGACCCCAAAATATCTGAACTCTCTAAACCAAATATAGGACGGACTTCACCAACAGTCATCCTTGTGGAAAAACGTGTATCGAGCCCAACTCGAATAAATGAACATCAAGAAATGGTAACCGAAGCATCTTTGACGGTACAACCCATAGATATTGATGAATCTCAGATTCCAGAAGTACCACCGCTACCAAGGGCAAGGCGCATTTCTAGCATAATCCAAAGCTCTAAAAATACAATGCCCTCGACTGAAGAGCGAGCTCTTGAAAGGATATCTGACTCAAACAGAGACGTACAACTAGATAATTTAATAACTCAACGACTTCAGGTTCGAGATTTAGATGTTGGACGACTGAATGTGTCAGAATTACAAGCAAATAAAATTCTTGTATCAGATATAGAAGGGATGACGTTACAGGTGAGTGAATTGGACTCAAAATCTGGTCACATTTCTGTAAGTGGAGTTGAATTTTCACAATCAGTCATCGATGAAATAGTTAAAAAGTTTGCTGAAATTTCAACTAGCCATATACTATCACATGACAATTTGACAGTACCGGAGATCCCAAGGCCTGTTAGTAGAGAAGAAGAAACGCAAACCGAGCAAGAAGAAGTCAAAGAAAAAAATACAGAAGTCAATGAGAGGCAAGATATACCAAAAACTCTACTTGCGGGAGAAGCACCACCGCCTTCGGGGTCGGAATCACGGACAGAGGAGGCAGGAGCCGTTCCTCAAAGACCACCACCTCCGGACTTGACTCCATTGCTGTATACATATTTGCAAGATATGACGATACCACCAGCTGCTTTTTATGGTCCTCGCGGAGGAGCGCGGGTGTTCCCTGAGTTTCACGAGCCTCAGACAACGACCCCACAGCCGCCGACGCGACGCGTGAAACGCCGCCCCACGACTCCGCGCTCGGAGTCCAGCTCCGAGGAAACACTAGTGCGCCCATCACCCCGGCGCCTGCCCCCCGCGGTGCGATCTCACGAACCTTCCACCATCGCCGAAGCTGGCGCGCAGTTCTTGCGCGTATGTCACTCTTCCATCTCGCGGACCATGCGAAACATGTTCAATCTGATTATGTCATACGTCAGCAGTACGGACGACAAAAAAGATGCGCAGATGGCTCTGGTAATATTCTTGGTGCTCATCGCTGGTCTCATCATGTTCGGTCTTAGCGACAGCCGGGCTATTCACCACCATCACTGGGAGTTCTTCAACCCGCCCGACGGAAAGCAATGAGGTGCCTCATTCTTTTTGACTTGGGAATATAATACGATTAATGAAACTAGTCAAATAAGAGCGTTCATAGAAATGTATTTATTTTCATGATGAAACTGAGCTATCTGGTGTCCATATTAGTTTATTTACCATCAAAAAATATCTTATGTTATTGTTTTAAATTGTGAAGCATTAAAAATGTATTAGTAGAAAATATAAATCTAGTAGGTACTCTAGTAGGTACAAAGAATAGGTATATGGAAAATAGTGTTATGTGTTATTAGTGGTGATTTTTATAAGACTATGCGGACTATGTGTATGGGCTGTAAGGCACTGAGCAGTGAATTAATGCATTCACTACTAAGCCGTCTGCCTTACATCTCCTCGAGGACATCTGCGTATTGGGCCATGAAGTCGTGTACACTATTTTATCTTTACTTTATTAATAAGTCAACTCTGTCGGATTTATTTGCCATGATCAGTTTCATCTGGATGATAATCAAGTTTATGTATATTAATATTTATTTATTTTATGTGTGTAAGGGACCGTCTTAGAATGATAATGTTAGCATTTCGCGCAAACCAGACTTTCCAAAACGGTTATGTTTAACATCTGATTATGTACCGGTTTCTTATTTGCTTGTTTTGTTCAATATAAGCAATAAGTATCTCTCTGCCTATTCCAATAGAAGCGAGTCTTCAGGAGACTGAATTTTTTATATTAAAACGAGATCATGCTTTCTAAAGACCAAAATAAATTTCGACATTGTATTTATTCCTATCATTGTAAAGAACGATCCACTAAAGTAGGTACTTTTTTCTACATTACACAACATCCCTACATATATGTATAAAACTATTTATATCCTTTTACATAAGTGATTAATACAAATTTTCTATTATTAAGTTTAACACTTATTTAAGAAAAATTATTTTATTGTATGTACATGTAGTAGAGACTATTGTTATGCATTTTGTAATTCAGTTGTTGTGAAAACGTACTTATTAAAGTTTGTTAAATTATTTTGTGCTTTTCATTTTAAATATCCGATTTCCTCATATAAAACGAGAATTGTTCAATAATTTTCCAATAATTATCTTGTCGGCTTTTCGATATGCTACCAATTGAAAAATGATAGACAACATTTTCTATCTGCATTGTACATAGAGTTTATACAGGATGGAATTTTGTAATGCCACCTGGAGGGAAAGTACTCTTAATCCTGTAGATAGGAAGTTTTACTCAAAGAAAACATTTCTTAATTTTTGAAAACAAACAAAACTGCATTCAAAGATTATTAAGATTGATTGTATAGTACGATATCTCTATGGCATTGTAAGTGGAGAGCAGTTTGACAGGTAGGCGTATAAAGGTTGTTAATGTAAACAACCTGACTCCATTGGTTGAAGTCAGGTTTTTAATATTTCTGGGCACAGGTTCAGGTTTCCAAACTATTGTGCCAATTCAGAATACAGGCTCTGACACCCGTCGTTGCTTCTGTCCGTTCTTATAATAATAAGATTATCATTATTTGTACCAAAAAAAACTGACATTGGTATGCATTAAGTTAGCTATTGGTTATATCTGAGAAAATAAATGTTATATAACTACAGTGACATGTGTTTAGCATTCATAGTAGGTACCTAAGTAGTAAGATAATGCGCAGCTTATGTTATCTTACGATTATTTTCTCAATTTTTTCGAGAAGGTACCTCTTATGCACTTAGCGCCTTATAGCTCCCCTAACGGATCGATAGTAACATCCTCAGTAACATCATCATACATTTTTCGTAGAATAACAACGTTTTAATCAAAGACGGAGCTCTTACATCAGCGCTCGGTCCGTTGGAACTTAGTCGAGGATGTGAAGCGCCGCCCTGTGGAGGGACCACTAATACTCCATGAAACGTTTTCGTCGCTTTAGACATAAGTCTAATAATCTACTGCTCAAGTTTTATTGCTTACCTTTCAAAGGATGTTACTACTAATATCTGAGTTTGAATTATCAACGATGGTATAGTATTTACATTGAGTCTGAGGGAAAACTTTGCGATCTATGAACGAAGTCTCTTAACACGTAAATCATAGAGGCTCGATCATTCACCTCACATGGATATTCTCACTCAACAATTCTCACGATTTTGAAGCAAAAAACGGATCTGTGTGTGAGTTGAACTGTGGAACCTGGAACTTATTTGTGCTAAAGTGACTATAGCTACCAATCTGTGTGCCGTGTATCTACTTATTAAACTTTATGTGTTTGATGATGTTTTTCTATGTATAATAAAAAATATCTATCTATGTAATGTATTGTATTATGTATATCAGTTATCTAGTACCCATAACACAAGCTCTGCTTAGCTTGAGGCTAGATAATGCTGTGTAAATTGTCCAGCATTATAAATATAAATATAAAAAATCAAAATAAATAAATATTACGCAACAACTCGTGTTTGGCTGTATCCCTACCAATACCGCTGCTATATTGGTGACCCCTCTGAAAACTACACGCTGACGTACGATGGAAACTGCAACGGAGAAGGAAGATCAGAAGCCTGCAGAGCTGTTTCGAGCCGGTGTTAGAGCGCCGCCATTTTGCCAGACGAACCTGAAATATGGCTCGCGCAAGTAGAAGGCCAATTCGCGATCTCCGGCATCACATCTGATATCACGAAGTTTAACTACGTGATCGGACAAATGGACCATCAATTCTCAAAGGAAGTAAAAGATATTATAATCTCACCACAAGCCTTATGTACGAGAAGCTCAAATCTGAGCTTATTAAAAGGCTTAGCGCTTCGCACGACAAGAAGGTGAAACAACTGCTCATGCACGAAGAGTTAGGTGAGCGAAGACCATCACAGTTCCTTCGACACCTTCAGAGCTTAGCTGGACCCAGTGTGCCTGAAGAGTTTTTGAAGACTATTTGCCGTTTGCCGCGAAACATCCAAACCGTAATCGCCGCTCAACCTACATCGTCGCTACAGGTACTTGCTGACTTGGCCGACAAGATACAGGATATCGCCTCAAGTCGCAGCAGCTCAAGGAGCACCAGGATCCAACATGGACACCATGGCACGAGAAATCGCCGAGTTAAGTAAGCAATTGCAGAATTTATCATCGCAGCTAAACTCGCAGAACCGGCGATCTCGCTCCGTGATCGAAGCCGATCAATGACTTAATCCGAATCCCACTATTGCAGATTCCCGGAATGCTATTACCACTTCAAGTTCGGTAGCGACGCAAAGAACTGTATAAAGCCATGCGACTTCACTTCTGAATCCCGGGAAAACAGCCCAAGTCAATTCTCGGGAAACTCCCGGATTTCCCAAAAATTCGGAAAACTTCAGTCAGTGATGGCGACTGATGACTGCCCCCACTCCTCTGGTCGCTTGTTCGTGGTGGATCGTCGGACCAAAGTACAATTTCTCGTAGATACAGGAAGCGACGTCTGCGTGTATCCGCGATCTGCCCTATCGGAGCGACGTTGTCAAACGGATTTCCAACTATCCGCTGCTAATGGTACGCCAATCAACACGTACGGATATGCCAATCTAGAGTTAGATCTAGGACGCGATTTTCCCAGGCGTTTCATCGTCGGAGATGTAACCAGGGCCATCATTGGAGCCGACTTTCTCAAACACTATGGCCGAGTCGTCGACATCCGTAACCAACGTCTCCTGGATAGCATGACTACACTGTACGCTATAAGTAAACCCGTAAACTCGTCGAACATGGTATCATCAAAAAAAATACCACTCGGCGGGTCCAGTAGATACCACAAGCTAAAAAGGAATTTGAGTCCATGCTTAAATCAGGAACCGCCCGTCCATCGGAAAGTCCTTGGGCCTCTCCACTTTATCTAGCCCTAAAGAAGGGTAACGAGTGGAGGCCTTGCGGTGATTATCGTTCCCTGAACGCCCGGACTATCCCAGACAAATACCCGGTAATACACGTCCATGACTGCACACACAATATCACCTTATGCAATTTTTTATCCACGATTGACTTAGTCCTTCAAAGGCCTTCAACCAGATACATTATACGAGGACTTCCAAAAGAGCGCCATTAAGAACCATTGAATGAGCGACATTGTTGTTTTCACTTACTCGTTTTTTCATAGAATTTTTTTATTAAATTATTGCCAAAACTTACGATTTGATTTGGTATGTCACTTTGGGACAAGTGTTCCTGGTTGGAAATAGAGTCGATTAAGACCAACTTGTTTTTTTGACTAACGTAATTTTTTGGTCGAACCGTACTTTTTTTATCAAAAAACTAAAAATAGCAATATTTTTTTCTTCAAAATAAAACAGAAGATTCCAAAGAATAAAACCCTCTAACTACAAAAAAAAACGGTAGTTATTCTTAAGAGGTCAAAAATTTGCCCCACCCTTTATAAAGAGCATTATGGTACTAAGTTAGGAGTTTATGTTTCTTAGAGAGGTTTGCATGATTCTCAAGGGCCTTTATCTGTTAAATGAGTAGTGGACGAGACTACTAGAGCTGCTCTCTCTGTTAGAAATCATAAAGTTTCCATAGTCTGAAACGATGCTGAGCAGGACAAATGCATGTCTGACTGCATCGTCAGAGAGAGCAATGGCGGCGGGGCCCGCCCTCTATCGGGCACAGTCACACCGTACGCGTGCCTTCCTGGTTTGAGTACGGGGTTGGATGAAGGGTGTATTTTCGAATGGCAACTGCTGCTTTCCTGAGGTGTAAACGGAAGGTGGTAAATTTCAGCAGTTTCACTAGTTCTAGCCTCTTTCCAGGGTAGCCTCGGTTCCTGTTTCCAACTCCACCAAAGCAGTCGCGTCGCGATCTCGCGCTCTCAGCTTCGGTTATTCTGTAGTGAAAAAGTTTTAGTGGTGTTTTTTGTTTGATAGTTTTTAAAAGTGTGAACATTTTAAATACATTAAGATATTTAATTCAAGTAGGAGTAGTGTGCAATTTGTGTTTTCTGAATTTTCTGGCGTTTAAAATTAAACTTTGTGCCCTTATATCTCAGTTGTCTGGTAAAGTAATATATTTATAACTAGCTGTGCTCCGCGGTTTCGCACGCCTTGTTCATATGAAAACGTTTATAGTTGTTTTCCCGGCAATTATTAGAATTTTTAAAAGCAAAAACCATCCCTCAACTTCAACAAACATAAAAAAAATTGGCCAAATTGGTCCAGGCATTATTGAGTTATGCGCTTACCAACATATTTAGCGATTCATTTGTATATTTATAATAATAATAAATACCAAAATTTTATTATATGATGCATAAACGTATATTCTTTTTATATTTTATAACTTGAATTTTTAGCTTTTTTAAATTTATAAGTTTTCCCAAAGTTTACGTTTATTCTATTCTTAAATAGTTTAAATAAGTGGGTTACTACCTATTCTAAAAGTACGAGTTTAATTATTTATTATATAAATTTAGGTAGGTACTTAAGCAGTGAAAAGTTATTTATATTATCTTACAATATGGTTGTGAAATACGATTTAAAAAAAAATACTGTAGCAGTCCAATGGAAAAGGCTAACAAATAAATTACTTATACAACTAGAAGCAACAATTTTATTAGTTGATGTATGTATCAGATATTATAGTTATTTTATTTAAATATATTCTTATAATATACATATATTCATATAGTATGAAAAAATATCTTATAATAATTAAATAAAATCTTACGTTAGAAATCTACAACCTACCTGAAAACTAGCTATGCCATGCCACGTAGAAGTGACCTAGGGCAACACGTTTGGGAACAAGCAATCGAGATTTTTGACATTTATAGAGTTAATAGACAATGAATGATCCTAAGTACCTATAATATTAGGTAACGGTAAATTATGGCCATAATAGTGTATATTTACATAGCGTACATACAGTAGATAGTGTTAATGTAGCCTCCCCAATTCATATATAGTTTCAAACGCAGGAAATTTCGTTACCAAGTAATACCATGCGTGGAATTAGAAACCTATACAAACGCGTGAGAGGCCGGGAGCCGGTTTCTGCAAGGGGAGAACGGGCAGGGACGTCCACTGGTGTAAGTACCAATTTTTATTATTTATTTATTTCTAGCCATCACTTTCCTACAGCTGGACAAAGGCCTTTATTTTCTCTTTCGACTCGTGATCTACCGCTCCAACAAGCTCCAACGGAGGGTGTGCATCGAGTTCGTCACGTCATATCATCCTGGGGCATCTATGTTGCCCCCAAGCATTGAGTGCTTTCCCCTGAAGTCGCTGTACCAATATATTTTTATTATTTTTGCTAGAAATTTTGATGCACACTTTTTCATAAAAACGAATGAAACTTAAGGCGCATACCCGATCCAATATAACATCGCCACCTATTTTATCATACTATATCTTTTAACATAGGAAATTTTAAAAATCTATCGTACAGTTTGTGGTATCTTAATAAGCAATTTTTAATACTTCTGGAATTGTTTTATCTAATATACCTAGTTCAAGAAGAGATGCGACAATGGAGTTTGGAGGCCAAAAAGCGCAACTTCGTCGCATAAGCCTTACAAAATGAAACTATTACAGAGACATTAATAAACAACTTATAGTAGATACCAAAAAATGTACGATGCATTTTTAAAACTCTCCCCTGATAAGCGCCTTAATGGAGTTTATCTCAAACTCAAACTCAAAAATGCTTTATTTAAATAAATACAATAAATGTACACTTAGACAAGGTCAAATCATATTAAAAAATATACTGACACGGAAATAAAGTGGTATTTTTGATTTCGATCGCTTCGGTATGTAGACTAAAGTAAAGAAACGACGAAGAAACCTTTAGCCTGTTATTTGTTATTTTTCGAGTTGAAGCAAAATCCGTCCCAAGCTTTTTTATCCTCTAGATAATCTGATATTTTATAGTAAGTCTTTTTGCATAATAAAGTTTTGACAGTTTGTTTGACTTTATTTGCTGATAATTTTTGCAGCTCAGTAGGGGTTTTGTTGTAGAAGCGTATACATTGCCCTTAAGATACATTAATTTTATGCAGCCTAGTTGTGGGTGCAGTGAGTTTATGTTTATTTCTAGTATTTACATTATGTATATCGCTATTTTTTGGGAAACTATTGATATTTTTATGAGTATACAACAAGTTTTCATAAATATATTGACTTGGTACTGTCATTATATTTATTTCTTTGAATTTATCACGTAGGGATTCTCTGGGACCCATTTTATAGATGGCACGAACAGCCCGCTTCTGCAGCACAAATATGGTGTTACTGCAGCGTTCCCCCAAAGCAGTATACCATAAGACATAATACTATGGAAGTAGCTGAAATAAACTAGTCTAGATGTGTCCACGTCTGTGAGATCACGGATTTTTTTGACTGCATATGCTGCAGAACTAAGTCTCTTCGATAGCTTATCTATATGTGGGCCCTATTGAAGTTTATTATCTAAGGTGATTCCTAAGAATACGGTACTTTCTATAATTTCTAACGTTTCTCCATTTTAGTTTACATCAGCCTTAACTTGTTTAACATTAGGTAGAGTAAATCTAATACATTTCGTTTTGGTTCCGCAAAAGATTGTTGACACTAAACCAATGAACTACAGTCCGACCGGAAAGAGTAGAAAATAAATGAGGGCGCCACAATTGTTTACAATTTACATGGTATCACCATATACTATGGCTACTATGTTTTGATACTTAATATTTTCAAATATATTTATAACACATTGCAGTTCTTATTTTATAAAATTTTACAACAAAGGTTTGTCCTGAATAAGAATAAAACCCACTATATACATGCATTAAGGAAATCAAAGCCTCCGTTTGTCCACCGCGCCGATACCGAGACGAATAATAATAAGAGCAATGGTGAGTGCATGCAACCTAGAAAGAAAGCAAGCATATTTTGTATACTCAAAGGGAAAAAACACAATAATAGACAATTTTGTTGAATAATTATATAATAGGTACTAAATTATACATAAATCACTCTAAATACTCAAAGTCAAGATACTCAATACCCGACATCGATTCATCGATCATTTTCATCAAAATGTTGTGGTAGAACATAATTAGAAGTTCCTGCCATACCATAACTTTCATCTTCACTTTGTACCAAATTTTCCACTATTTTTTTTGCCTTCATTAAAAATCCACCTAACAGTGCTTTCGGATTTTCCTGACAAAACATAAAAAAAGTATCAAACACAAAGGATTGCATTACAAAATACGACTTAATGGAACAAAGATCAACAAAGACTGTGATAAACAAGGATTTTGATGTATGATAAACAAGGATTTTGGATGCATTTACACGATTCTTCTAGTAAATTATAACAGTTTACGTTCAATGTTATTATTTTTAACCAGCTACTTACGGTCAAATCTGCTTTTCATTTATAAACATCTTCTAATTCAGTCAGCAGCAGTTTGGCTTGATACTCAGCCAAACATCTCATAAACGCTTTGTAAATAATGTCACGAGCGCCACTGCTTATAGTTTTATTCATTTGCTAATATTTTACGATTTATTTGCATATACAGAGAAATAAAAACATCAACAACAAATCAAAACAAACAATTCGAATACTCGCTCGACCGAAGTTGCAGTGTTTCCACTAGCGGAAAATTATTCTGGTAAGTCAAACAAATATTCGCTTCTAAAGAAAAAAAAAAGACGTGGCACTCGGGGACTGCCGCGGTAAAGCTATTGCAATGCCATCTAGAGGCGAGTTAAAATCAATAAATAGCAAATCAAACGAATTCAAAATAATACAACTAAACAATTTCATTTACTACAGTGATTGAGATTAAATTGTATTAGGTATTTAGAGTAATTTTTATTAAATTACTTGATTTTTATTATCAATTAAAATTAAAATACTTAAGTACCTGGGTTCTTACTTTGCATTCATGTTATAAATATTTATAATTTAACGTCGATTAAAATTGCAATACATATTTTTGTTGGTTTGGACTCCTTTTGGGTACAGGCCCCCTCCAGTTTATGTCTAATTATAAACGCAGTTTATGTAATTTAAGTAGCTTTGTCCTAGTCATTCGCCATGTTTTTCATTCAAGCATTCAAAATGTCAACGAAACATTTTGAATGCTTGATTCTTCATTTTTACACAGATACTTCTACGGAAAAAGCAGTTTCATTTGCCTTGTTCTATCTTTAGCTTACCGCATCCAGCAGTCATATATCTACAGGTTGTCTTTCCATCAGGATGGAGGGCAACCTACTCTACGTTTGCTGAGTCGCGGTCTTTAGTCAAGAACACGTTTAATCCAGCTGTTTTCCGTTCTTCGCGAGATTTGTTACGTACAGATAAGACTTGTGAAATGTATTGGTAATTTAGTAAGGCCAAATCCAGTAAGGGGTTTTTGATATAAGGGGGTCTAACTAAAGTGGTTAAAATAATCAAACTGAAATTATCGTAGTTTGACGAATTCATTATGAATGTAAACAGGTTAACTACGAACCTTGTTTGTGTTGGAATAACACCAACGTTTCATCCCTTAACGAGGGACATCTTCAGGGCGAGTGCGGTTCTAGACGCGCGCGTACCACATCCGTTCGAAAACATTGGTAAAACGTTGTTGTTCTTACAGGACAAACAAAGTTTGTAGTTAGCCCGCTAACTAATATTATATTTTTACTAAACTAGCTGCACCCCGCGGCTTCGCCCCTGTGGATTTTTTTTATGTCAGATCCCACGAGAACTGGATATCCTATATCCTTCTGGTTCTAAGCTACCTCCCCACCAATTTTCAGCCAAATCGGTTCAGCCGTTCTTGAGTTATAAATAGTGTAACTAACACGACTTTCTTTTATATAAATAATATATAATATATATATATATGTATATATAGATATACTTAGATATAGATAAATCAAATTGAGTCTCATATGAAAGTTAAGTTTACATTTACTTCTTTTATTACCTATATTTCAAACAATATTTAAAAACATAACTATCGTTTATAGTTTTTCAAATAATACAAAACATGATGAATGATTATGATGATGATATCACAAGAGCTCTAAGTTGGGCATTTTGGCCACCAAACTCTATTTTCGCATCTCCTCCTAAACTATATAAGATAAAACTATTATATAGATGTAATAAAAAAAAGCTTATAATAGATACCATAAACGTTACGACATATTTTTAAAAATATGATAAAATAGGTATCGCTGTCATATTTGCTCGGGTAAGCGCCTTAAGACCCATACACCAGCGAAAGTGGCGCCCCCAACTATTTTATCTTATTATTACGTTAAACGCAGGAATTTTTAAAAATCCTACGTTCAGTTTGTGGTATCTATTATAAGTTATTTATTAATGTCTCTGTAAAAGTTTCATTTTGTAAAGCTTAGGCAGAGATACGAAGTTGCGCTTTTTGGCCACCAAACTCTATTTTCGCATCTCCTCCTAAACTATAAGAGATAAAATTATAACAGAGGTATTAAAAAATTGCTTATAATAGATACCACAAACTGAACGTAGGATTTTCAAAAATTCCTATGATAAACGTAAAAATATGATAAATAGGTATCGCTGTCATATTGGCTGTCATATTACAAAAATACCGTGTTAGCTAGCAACCCACGATTTATGTTGTAAAATGGTAATTCGTAGTACCCAAATCCTTAATAATAGCAAATAATTAAGTTCCTACCGAGAACGCGTGTTCTCGGTAGGAACTTAATTTATTTACCTAGGCCAACTTCACATGCATAAGTGACATCGTGGTCAACTTTACCAGCAATAAAAATATCGAAGATAATCAATAACTATTTGCAAGGTAAGGTAAAATAAAAAGATTTTTTTTTAATTCAATGGTTTGGAAGATAACTCACGGTTATCCACGACAAGTTTTGTAAGATCGCAAGCAAGAAATATTAAAACTTAAAGCAAGAAATATAGCTACATACAGAATGGATTTTTAAGACGGCACAGTACCTATACCGTGTCCATTTTGAATGAGGCATAAACGTAAACAAACCGCCCATACTTAACCTAAAATTCACTTTGTTGGCGCGTCCTTTTATACGTAATTTACATTACTTGTCGATTTTAGATCCTCCCTTCAATAAAAATTGCTTACAATTCTGTAAGCAATTTTTTAATATCTGAAACTCGACGCCAAGCAAGTGAGTTTTTGTTATTTGTATCGTGGTTTATTTACTAACATGCTCCATGCTGGATGGATAAACCATAAGTACCTTAACCGTTATAATGGGTGATTCATTTGGAGGTTTTTCTTAAAATAATTTATTTTTTAATTAAGAACAATTTTTTCGGGTATTTTTTATTATTATACGAAAGAACTATTCTTTACATTTATTTTTTCAAGATTATTTGATTCAAATGTTGGCCATAACTCCGTTTAACATAGTCCATTCTACTGTTCCAATTTTCGATTACGCGTCCGAGCATTTCGATTGGTATTTGGTGAATAACGCGAGTAATGTTGGCTTCCAGGTGCTCAATCGTACCTGGCTTATCCAAATAGACTTTGTATTTTACATAGCCCCAAAGTAAATAGTCTAGGGGTGTGATATCACAGGATCTAGGCGGCCAACTCACCGGTCCGAAGCGCGAAATTAACTGTTCACCAAATTGCTCACGCAATAAAGCCATGGTTTCACGTGCTGTGTGGCAAGTGGCGCCGTCTTGTTGGTACCACATATCCTTGAGATCACGGTCTTCAATTACAGGAAACAAATAGTCTCTTTTCATAAGTTACCATAAGTTTATCTAAGTGCACGAAACACATTCCTCGCAGAACGCTGATTTGCGTAATACAGCTGAATTATTTGTAGACGCTGTGCAGGGCTAAGTCTTTCCATCATGAAATGTAAAACTATACTGAACAAAAATACCATAAAAAGTTATCACGACTCACGCTTCATCTGTCAAAAATCCATAAACGAAAAAGTACCTCTAAATGAAACACCCGTTAGTTACAGGAAAACGTTCCTAGGAGGCCTTCTATAACTTTTTAAGATATTTGGAACTGTATTCACAAAATCGAATACATTCATTTTCTCTAAAATTAATGTAATTTTAGTTCTAAAATAAAAAAATCACAAAATATTTTTTTCTGCAACCTATGCATCTTAAAAACTACCGGTTTTCATGAAGAATAAGCCCTAAACATTTCATTTGGCTAGGATGAATCACGTTGAAAAAGTACTTGATGACGCAATAATGGTGTCAGCTGACGACGGTATCTTATATGAAATACATTTACAAATGTATTTCTAACTGACCTATAAAATTATTTTAGACAATGTAAAAAAAAAAATATTCAAACAATACATTAATGAAACAAAAATTAGGACTAAATTATAGAAATACATTATAACCATCATTTCAAATTGAAACATGAGCTTTATTACATTTGATTTCTCGTAACTGCAGAATCTATAAGGTATAAGATTATTTGATCAAATAAATGCGACGAGTTCATAAGGTTTTATTTGAATTTTTTTGAGGGCCATCCGTGGAGTGCTGCTATAAGTCGTTTTGATTTTTATTCAGTCTCCCCCATCCCTTTTTAAGCCTTTAACTCGTCGTGAAACGAACCATCAACTAAATTAAAATGGAGGCATGTGGACTTTTATCCCCGAAACAAACAATGCTATGCTCTTACTCCATTTTAGCAAAAGAGACACGAGGAATTTCCCGGACAAAGCATTCGCAAAATGATTTGTGTGACTTCCGTTTAAACCGAATTGTCTTCTGCTCTCTGCTTCGCTCTCGCAATACTCAGACTCGTATCTTAATCATATATTCTTGTTGTCATTTTTCGTTACCTAAGTACCTATTGTTAGGTATGTAGCTGTATACTGTATTATCGGCACTCATAGGGACCCTAACTGAAAACCAGCGCAGTATTGGGCAAATGCTTTATACCTACTGCAAAATGCTGAGCTAGGGTCTCTTTTTACCCAATGTATTGTTAGATTTAAGTACTCACTTATTAGTTTTATATGTCCTGTTAATGTATGTATTGTACCACCACTCTTTTTGTTATGTATTGGGTAAAATAAACAAATTTGTATCTTTTTTTTGTCTATTTTCAAGCCCCAACAGCTGTGTTGTGCTCTGGCTTAGAATTTGTACCACCCCAAATCTTCCTACGGGTGTCGTAAGAGGCGACTAAGGAGGCCTGCGTCCAGCAGTGGGCCATTACAGGCTGTTGAGGTTGAAGACGTTGAAGTACCTATTTAAGTGTGAGTGACCGGTATGTGTCCATTCTTGTTTGGGTATTTCTTAAGTTTCAGGTACTGACAACTGAAAAATTAATAGAATTGAATATGAATAATCAAAATGAATGACAGGAACCGTGGAAGGCCACTCTTCATGTACTCTTTAGTGGACCAACCGTTGTTCCTATTCTCGATACGATGTCCAATTTCCTTAGCGTACATTTTGTCGAATATCTATCTGTCCCAATTAGTTGTACTCATCAACATAATTTACAACCTGCCCGTCTACCACTTTATACAGACATAATCTTTGTGTTGGTTTGGTTTATTTGAATTCCAACCTCAAGACTCGCTGTTTTATATCCTCGAGCATTTGTTGCAGTTCTAGAGACGTTGCTGCAAAACGGACAATGTCGTCATTGATTTATTAAAAAGGGAAGATGACGTACTGGTTTCTCGAAAGTGGCAACCTCAAATTGTGTAAAATTGTGTGCTCCCACCTCAGTCACCGTCTGACCGGCGGCATAGGCGGTCGTACTATCGAGAAATATAGTTGTCTTTGTCTCACTTCGGTCTTAGGTACGTCTTTCCGTCTTTGTTCGTCTTTGTATTGCACAGGACTATATATATAACTGTGAGCGTATGTGTTTGCGTGTGTAACACATGCCAATTTTTGAGTAAGCGCTGGGAGAACGTAACCTATCTTCCCTTTTTAATTAATCAATGAATGTCGTACGCAAATCGTAGAATGGGTTGACGTATCTGGCCATGTTCGAAATACTTCTAGAGTGCCTGTAAGTAAACGTATTAGATATTTCCCAGCTTCACTTTTTTATGATGTGAAAAACTGGCCCATTGCAATTTAACTTTATGGGAAACGGTAACTATACGAGTATTTGCTGTAAAAATAATAAATGACATTTAATAAAATTTATTTAAACTGCCTCAATGTTTTGTTTTTCTAGTTCTACGAAGCTGAATGTTTCGAACTGTCAAATGCCATAATAAAATATATAAATCCTTAGTAAAGTGGCTTATGAAATTTTGTATACTCGTATATATCTTATCTTATACCTTTAAACGAGCAATTCTTGTATATACTCGTATAATATCATTTGAATCTCGGAAACGGCTTCAACGATTTTCATGAAATTGAGTATAGGGCGAGAAATCGATCTAGCTAGGATTCATTTTATGAAAATGTCGTTTTATTCGTGTTTTCAATAAACTTTCATTAACTTATTCGTAATCAATTGACCATTCTTGACATCTTTTGGCGAAAAGTAATACTATTTTATTCGTGTTTTGAATAATGAACTTTATCGTAATCAACTTAAATATTAACTAAAAATATGACTCTTCCTGACGTCTATTAGCGAATAAAAATACTATATTTTCTGAAAACTAAATTTACCAAAGAGAACCAGGTATTTTTATATTATTTGATTAAACGAGACTGTGATTGACAGTAAAAAATCCAGGCTGATGGAGATCTGATTTGGCTTGAATCCGATTTTTCGGGACTTTTATAAAGGCTTTTATTTATACAGTATGGCACAAAAGTTGGATTTGTATTCTGTTTGTTTGTTATTCTAGTGAAGGAGTATTATGTTTTATTTTATTTTATTTATTTGGTCTACCAGTGGGTGTTACAATAATTTTTATATATAAAATTCACACAAAATATTGAGATATCTAATTGCACAACCAATTATAGGTGGACACTGCATGCTAAGTAGTAGGTTATCAGAGGAAAAAAATTAAAGTATCATTTATAATGTAAATGATGCAGCAATTTCACCATCTCCAAGAGTTAATGTCAATTAATGTAATGCCTTAATTTCCGTGTACTTAGTTTTATAATAGGTGTCACTTGTCGTGTTGTTATAGAAAATAATATAGAAATAATGACTTAAATTGTAAATAAATCTTGAAGCTAGAGCTGGAATAAAATAGGAGATAGATGAAACTGCCGCTTAAAAAATAAATAAATTATAAAGTCTAAAAATTAACAGCTTGATTTAAGTAGGTAAAATATTTTTGAATTTTGGATACATTTTGAATACATTTTGTAAGTGACTTATTTGGAATTGTTTGACAAGTTCTCAGATAGGAACTTGCGGAAAATCAGTAGCTTTATTGAGAAAATATCAATCTGGGCGCAATGAATATTAAGTTCTCTGCTGATTCTAGGAATGGGTGAGTTTTTGCCGAGGACTGTTGAGCGGTGTGGTGGATCGAGGGTAGGGATCGGTTTACGGGGAATTCTACGAGGGACTTTAAAGTGAATTTTACTTAGGAGTGGAGGGCAATTTATTTGGTTGTTAAGGAGTTTATATAAAAATATGAGATCCAGCTGATTACGCCGTTTGTCTAGAGATGCCATTTTAAAATAGTTAAGGCGATCCGAGTATGTAGGAAGCATTTTAGCCTTTCTAGCCGTGTAGGCTAAATGCCTAGTAAAGCGTTTCTGAATGCGCTCAATTTTTAAAATATGCGTAGCATAGTGTGGCCGCCATACTGTAGGGCAATATTCAAGTATACTGCGGACCAGAGTATTGTAAAGTACGACTTTGGTGTGCGATGTTTTAAATATTTTGCCATTTCTAATAATAAATCCTAACATTTTTGATGCCTTTTTTGTGATACTGTCAATGTGTGGAATAAAAGTTAATTTTTTATCTATGATGACGCCTAGATCCCTGATCTCATCCACTTCGCGTATTGGAGTTCCACCTATATTATAATGTGACTCGAGGGGTTTTAACTTGCGAGTAAATTTTATAAAGTAGCATTTATCTGTGTTGATATGCATTTTGTTGATACAACACCATCGATGCAATCCATCGAGGTCACGTTGAAGTAAATCAGTGTCGAGCTCCGAGTTAATTGTTCGTGAGATTTTAAGATCGTCTGCAAACATAAACGGCAGTGAGTGATGAAAGCAGGCGGGGATATCATTAATAAATATATTGAATAGTATTGGACCCAAATGAGACCCTTGCGGTACTCCAGAACTTATTCTAAATGAATTGGATTCATATCCATTGACAACGACAGTGAAAAGACGGTCGCTTAAGTAGGAGTTGACCCATTTAATTAGGTTGCCTGTTAATCCATACGACGCGAGCTTACTAATAAGCAATGCATGGGAAACTCGGTCGAAGGCCTTGCTGAAGTCAGTATATATAACATCAACTTCTCGGTGTTTATCGATGGCCTCAGCAAGACCCTCGACGATGTTTGAATAACACATCTGCTTTTGGATTACCAGTCACGATATTTGTATTGTTTTTACTTTTTAAACAAATTAAAAAATACCACTTTTCATGTGATAACGTCTAATAAGTACATGGTTAGCATGTTCAAAAAAGTGTCACGTTGTTGATGATGTTGTCATCAGGTAGTCCTCATGACAACATCATTGCTCGATGAAATTAGAACTTTAATCTTCAGTGCTTCAGTAAGCACTGAAGATTAAAGTTCAGATAGCGCTGATAGCTAGCTAACACCAGAATCAACTAAACGGTATAAATGTAAACTACGAGCGAGGTAAGATTTTTAATATTATAGATCAAGCTAAGAGGGCGCATTGCGTTTAGCGTTCATAGGAGCTGGTCAGGGCATACCTTTTCCCAGGTGACGTCAGTAACCTTCATGCGAACTGACAATTTTACGTCAAAATCACGTGACAGACGTCACATCTCAATATGACACGTATCTAGGACGTAACGTACGACGTAAGATTAACGCGTCTTAAAACCCCTAAATAAACGTTCTACAGTACCGTCTTTTTACGTCACCGATGTAGGTGAAAACACCAAGTCATAAGTTAGGAAATTTTTGACGTCAGAGCAACGTCTCAAGATAACCTAAAAAAGACATCCCATAATAATGTCCATAAAACGTAATTGGTACGTTACGTAGGTAGATAGGTAGGTTCCTACCTAACTTGGTAAGTTTGAAAGAAATCATTAAAAACGAGGTTGTGTGTTTGTGTTTTGGCGCAAAAATGATGTTTTTGTATATTTACAAGAAAACTAATCCACTTATGAAAAAACCCAATCGAGGAACCCCAGAATTAGTAATGACCTACGAATCAATACAAAAATCTTTTGTATTGACCGCGGGGTTCCTGAGAAATAGAGCAAATTAGGTACATAAAAATGCACTTTCATTTGTTTTTATCATTATTTTGTACGGAATCGCGTTTTTGCAACCAAGGGAACGAAGAAAATATGAAGAATTTTATGTTGTTCTTGTTTTTTACCACGGGAACCCGTGATTACTGAGATTTAGGCCTAGGTTTTTTATTCACCAGGTTCAAGCCTTACTACTGACACATGTCGCCCCTAAACTATACTGAAAAATCATCATCTCTATTCGAAAAGCTATATATTTTCGAACAAGTAAACTAGTAAGGGACACTCCACTTAAGCTTACTACACTACACTTAAGCTAACTGATTTTTAAAAAGCTTTGTATTCAGTTTCACGACGTAGCAGCCTACGCCACTGCTATGTCGTAGCCCGTAGCCTAATTGCTACCGGCTACGACGTAGCAGTGGTCTACGATGTAGCAGCCTACGCCTTTGCTACGTCGTAGCTCGTAGCAACACGTTGACATAGCAGCCCGGAGTCAGAAAGTTGCCGGTGTTACACCCCCGTGCCTCGGAAAGCTCGTTAAGCTGTTGGTCCTGCGCCTAACCTCTCCCCGGTCGAGACGAGTGAGGGAATAGAGAGTGCATTTTATTGTTTGCGCGCACACTTTTGTACTTTAATATGTCCTGCTCACCTGGCTAGTCTTCGTTGAGACTGGCCGCCATGGCCGAAATTCGACTAGGAGGGCATTATCATTAATACCTTTCCGTAGCAAGATCATAAATATTTTTTAGTCATGCGAGAGTGAATATCTAGGATATTCTTTGACCCTGCTCTATCACGTAAATATGACGACAGTGCACTTACGTTTGCATTATATTCAAAATGCCTAATTCCTAAATGCGACCATGGAATAAACGATCTCCTGAAACACAGATTTTTTTGGCCCTCTGCTAGCACAAAAAATGTTTAACTTTTGAGTATAATTCCCTCTGAGCTCTTGGTAGAATTATCCGTAAACCCAGTATAATACTGAGTAAATTGGCACGTTAAGCCTCTTCAATCCAAACTAGCCCGGCGTTGGGGTATCGATTCTCAGAACCGAAACAGAATTTAACGGATGCGTTGTTGGAGTAAATGTGTACGAACCTAGTTTATAGCAGGTGGATGTGAAATAGAGACACTTTTTATTAGTCACTTGTCAATATAGTTTCCTTTGATGTTAAGAAGTAACAAAAGATACCCCACAATTCATTCAAACTTTCGTATTTATAATAGGTATTAGAGTGATATAAGCTTAATATGATTGTGATTAAATGTAAAATAAAATGAATTCCTAAAATAAAAAATGGGGTGTAACGGAATAGCGGGATCGAAGTGTGAAGTGAAAATTCCAACGTTGTGGAGAGCGCAGTTGGTAGGTACTGATATTAACTACATTACTAAAAATTATAAAATTATATAAAGTTAAAATTACAACACGACTACCTAAAAAATGTTAACAAGCGTTCAATGTTGTTCCAAATAAATATTACCGATTGAGAATTATTCAGCATAGAAATTTTTATATTCAGGTAGGTTGTAGGAGGCCCCAAGCTAATGAATTCTGTATGTACCTACAAAGGCCTTCGACTACTTGAACATTAAAATTCAATAATGGATAATAGTCGGGTTGTAGTTTTTAAGTTTATTTTATTTTTTTAAGTTTTTTTTTCCATATTCTAGGTACCTACCTGTATATTATTAGTTCTACGCTGTACTTAAAAGTGAATTTTTGGTTCGGTGAGTAAGACATGACAATAGTACCTACCTATCTATATACATATCGATACAACACATCCATTTTTATTACAGAAGCTTCTTTTTGTAATAAAAATGGATTGAACATTAAATCTCACTCATCCCGATATCGATTCGATGGACATGAACATAATAATCTGTTACAGTGAATCAATTATCAAAGTGGAAGCCTTGTGAACAGGGCGGCTACCGCCTTAGCTTTAAAATTAAATTCAATAGGTAACCACAAAGGAACGGTTTTATTAATGACCGCAGAAGCGCCTGCTATAAATTTATAGGCACGTGTAGATGCGTCATGTTTTGTATTGGTTTGATAGGCGTTGTGATTAGGTTGGCGGTTTGTTGGTAAGTAGCTAGCTATCTAATCTAATCTATGCAGATATACTCAAATATGATAGGTACCTGTATATTTGCAGGCAATTATCGCTGCGTGACGTTTAACCTGACTAGCATAATTATAGCTTCTGAGCTCCATCTCCATCCTTCGTGCCAAAGGTACGCTAGGTGCGACCAAATTAGATTATTGACCTACAAACCTAGTCTACCTATCCACCATGTATCTACTTAGTACTTAAGGCGTATACACGAGTAAAAGTGGCGCCCCCACCTATTTTATCTTATTATATCGTTGAAAACAGGAAATTTCCATCGTACAGTTTGTATCTTACAAACCTAGCTGCGACAGGTGCATTTTTTAACATTACCTACCTACCTACCGTATTTTGAACCACACTAGGTAATTGTGTGTCATGTTAATCTAAATATAATTAGATTGACAGCTGTGCCCAAAGTTACGAAACATGCGAGTAATGAAATAGGTACATTGTTGAGTAGGTATCTACCTAGGTACCTACCTAACGTTTTGTTTCTCGTTACCAGATGACGCACCCGTTATAGGGCATGTAATATCGGACGGTTTTCAATTCCGATACTGAGTTTCGATATTAGATCTCAATATCGGAATTCCGATATCAATATCGAAATCGTAGGTACATATTCCTTCGAAATTGCACATTTTCTTTAAAAATTGCTCAAATTCGGTATGTAGTTCGGTGGAGTACAAAAAATACAATAAAAACCACTCATACATACACGGTACAAAAAAGTAGTTTTATTTAAGAAGTATCACAAATTATTATTATTATACTCATTATTAGTAATTAACGATAGGAATCAACATTGATAAAACTTTTTAAAATTAACATACAAACAAAATCAACAAATGAACAAGAATTTTTGGAAATAAAAACATCTTATTTATTTTTTAAGATCTCGCTTTTCTTGATAGTGTGTTCTTAAGAACGATAGAGCGTCAAGCATTTTGTCGGATAAAGAGCTTCGAATTTTGTTACAAAAATATCCGGCCGACGAAAAAACTCGCTCACTTTCTACACTGGTAGGCAAAATTGATCTTAGATACTTGTAGGCATGTGTCAGATAAACTCCTCTTTCACCTCTATTGTCGTACATTGCCTTCTCAGTTAAAACGAATCCCAAAAGATCAAATTCGTCGGACGACGGAAGCAGTGTTCTCTTCTTTTCTTTGCATTTCTCCATCTCGTTCTCAAATTCTTGTTGCAGGGTCACAACATTTGTTGTAGCGAGACGAGTAAGGGATTCACTATCTTCATGGGAAGTTAATAAAACAGCGGAAGTAGCTTCAGACTCTCTTTCTTGGCCGCCGAGAGTGCTAGTCGGATTTTCTTTATATTTGAGGCGTTTTAACATGCTTACTATAATATCACATATTTCCTCACTCGAGGGTTTCGGAAATGTATCGTCTTCTGTAGCACTGTAGCTGTAGAAGCTTTCGGAATCATGAAGATAGTGTAATACTCCTGCTATTAGTAGTCGTCTTTCTTTTATTCGACTTCGTAAGTTCACAGCGAGACTTGAACTCAGATATGTGTTTTGCTGGTCAAGTTTATTCAGCATAAATTTCAATGCTGTATCAGCTGTATACAGTGTGGCATCGCGTCGGCACATAGATAGTACAGTCAATTTTACCACTTCCAAACTACGATGGATATCGGTTAATGTTTCAATTTCGACATCTGAGAAAGATATATCTGACTTAATGTCAATAAGAAGTTTGAAGATGCAGTCCTTCATTTTTAAGAACGATCCTATCATGTCATTCATGCTCGACCATCTTGTTTGACAATCCAACTGCAACTGGATATTTTCACCAAACTCTTTACTGACATAAGCTCTCAGAGCATCGGCTTTAAGAGGTGACTTTCTAATCGATCTTATCAGACATCGTACTTTACCTATCACCTGTTTGTATAACCCTGGATCAGCTGTGCGAACTCGTGAGCTAACTACTTCGAAGCCATCCTGGTCATCACACCCTGCTGACTAGGGAATGGACACCGGTATTCGGTATTACCGAAAAACCGGTAATACCGAGTTATTTCAGGCACTTCGGAATACCGGTATTGAAATTGCAAATACCGGTAATTCGGTATTTTGAATTTAACGTTAAAATAAATGAAAAAAACTCATAAGGCGGCTCTAGATTACAAACAACTTATTTTAAATTTATAATGATTGTAAAATTGATGGACAGTCTATGTTTTCGCTTCACCATGTTTTTGTTCACGGGGTCTCAAACCGACTTCAAAATAAATAAACGACCAAATGCCCGAAGGATAGTGTTAGACTGTTTTTTGATTTAAATCTTTACTTTTTTAAAAGTTTTAAAATATCTATAAATAGATATTTTTAAACAATCAAAGTATACTAGCAAGCAGATAGACGGACGCGGGTGGCTTTGAGTAAGCCGCCTAGCTAATAGCGAGCATAGCGTTCGGGACATTATTTCTGCATGCATAAAGCTCAAAACTGATTGACGAAATTAACGACGAATGCAGGTGTGAGTGCAAAACAAGTATTGTTCCTGTAATTTCATGGAAACAAACCGTCGGACCCGTGCGGTGCCTCTTTCTTTGTCACGCACATTTTGAATTGCATAGTGCGCTCTCGCTCGGTAGGCCAGTTATCTATCAATTGTTACTACGCACGAGCACAAGGTTCAAACGGTAATCAGTGTATCGTAGCATTTCGCAGTGACAAGTTCAAAAACAGTGTGTGTTTTAGAAGAAGATGTGCCAATTATTTTCCAAAATGATGGCTGTCCGGCACATTACCAACGAACGGTACGAGAACATTTAGATAATGTATTTCCTAACTCGTGGATCGGTAGAGCTGGCCCTATACCATGGCCACCACGGTCCCCAGATCTGACACCCCTGGATTTCTACATATGGGGACGTGCAAAAGAATTAGTTTATGCAACAGAGGTGCCCACAAAAGAAATTTTAGTGGAACGAATTAACACCGCATTCGTAAAAATGCAAGAGGAAATGCTGCTTTCAACCACAACCACAGAAATCAGAAAAAGATGTCGTGCATGCATAAGGTGTGGAGGCGGTCAATTTGAGCAAATGTTGTAATTTAAATGTAATAAAAACAACATAACATAAAAAACGTATTTTCTTTATCTTGACCCTAGCAACAAAGTATCACTTAGGTCGACCCCTGATGTAGTATTTCTGCCATGTAGCATATCGTTAGAAAGGGTTAAGGGGAACTTTTTAAAAGAAAGCTAATTTCAAAATGACTTTTAGTTTTTTTTCAATGAATTTAGAAGTTGTCACTTTTCATAACATTTACGCCGATTTACCACTTTGAAAGCTCAAAAGTTTTTTTGTGGATATTAATTGTAACAAGTAATGATTTATTTATAATAGGAAAACATCGTAGAATACAAGCATACTTTATTTTGTGGTATAATAACCACACACAAAAAAGGTATGACGATTTAAAGACAAGATTTCGGGTGGTTTAAAAAAAAACTAAAAATTAGCATATCTAAACTACCGTGACACTTCGGACATCGGGTGTATCGGGGAAAAATAACACGTGACCCCCACCCCCCCACACCCCAAAAAATCCTGTCGATCCATGTACCAAACACCCTGTATAGTTGATTATAATTATGTCAAAAAAGATCTTAGTTCTAAATGTTGATTATTTCGAATCTTTATTAATGTGTTATTAAGAATGTTTAGAGTTCTAAATTTTTAATTATTTGTTTGATTACTTATATCGTGATTATTTTGTTTTATGGATTTGTGTGAAAACTTTCGAGTTTTAAATGTTTAATTAAGTTTGTAGTTGTTTCTTGTTGTGATAAATATTTGATTGTTATGTATGTTTAAGTTAAAGAAAGACTGTATAGTAGTACCTAAGTACCAAAAATTCTCAGTTAAAATTAAAGTTGATTTAAAATACTGCTTTTTTTTAAGAACTCTTTTTTATTACAATAAAGATATACTTATACAGTCTTAAACAATATAACACGCAGAAGAAAACATTTTTTTCGACTTTTTTAATATTTATAGTAAAATACCGAAAAATTACCGAAATACCGGGATCCCGGTTTTAAAAATATTGATACCGAAAAATTACCGGTATTGGCAATAGGTCCATTACCGTCATTCCCTACTGCTGACGAATCACTCTCAACGTCGCTTTCTGAGACTGAGCGGTTTGTGGATCCCATTTCATGCTGGAGGGACGGTGGAGTCGTTGTCTTTTTGTATAAGGTATCGATAACAGCGAGCTGAACACCGTGGGCGAGGCAGAGTTGATGGTGAGCGGGAATAAATGAACCCATTTTTTTCATAACACTGGCTCCATCGGTTGTATGACTAATAATATCTTCCTCAAGGACGATATTGAACTTGGCAAGGTGCTCGTGCAATATAAACACAGCCGCTGTAGCTGGCATAGACCCCGTTATTTTGACGAGTCCAAGATTCTTGAATTCAAACCCTTCAAAAGCTCTGCAATGAAGGTTTATGTTCATGTATCTCCTGTTTCGAAGAGAGGTCCACTCGTCTAGAGTTAATGAAAATCTTTCTCCATTTTTCTTCATGAGCGTTATGGTTTTCACTGTTTCACATTTGACTTGTTCGGCATGATCAAGAACCATTTTTGCAATGGTATTTGGCGTCTTAGGTAAGTCGTATCCACTTTTTTTGAAGATATTCCGGAGATCTTGACATTCAGAAAAGAATCTGAAGCTTGCACCATTTAAAGCGGTCATTCGAGAAACAACAGCTTCCATTGATTCTGAAGACCTGAAGTACTCAGTCACTAGTTTCCGTTTCTTGAGCTTTGTCGTCAGCTCTTGTGATTGTGATGTTGATGTGCTTGGAGTACTCTCCGATGAAGGGGGTCCAACTGCAGTGAGGTTTGAATGCACAGTTCGTAAATGTGTGTGCAATCCGGTAGTAGAACCACCGGTAGTTTTAAGTTGTTTAAGGCATATCTGGCACTTAGCGGTTAGACCGTCTTCCGATCGATGAAAATGATCCCAAACATTTGATGAGCGCTTGTTGAGAAATTCTGAATATGTGTCTTTCTTTTTTAACGAAGCCCTGCAAAGAAAAAAAATATAATATATAAAATAAATAATAGTATACACCACGAAATGTGTAAGTAATAGGTAAATTATTTATTACTCTCTTTTTTCTCTATACTTTTCTAAGTTTAGTTTGGATCAAATTTTTCCTAAAAGTCTACGATCTAAATAATTTTTTTAACGTTTTTTGTTCTATTTTAAGCTAGCTTTACATGTGTGATATTTATTCAAAACATATATTAGGTATGTTTTGTGAAAATAATTATAAAACCATCTGGACGCAGATAATTATTCTGAATTGGACAATGAGATTGTGGCGTGCTGCTCCACATGTACTAATTATTGAAAAGGTAAATAAGAAATTAGAATATAAAAAAAAATATCCCGATAATCTAGCTCAACACTTATTTTAGTACGGCCCTGCCAAAAAGTCCTTAGTGAGGACCTGTGAAATCACCCGACTACACGCCGCCACTGCGCTGCGAGCCCCGCAGCGCTCGCGCCATCGAGTGCGGCCGCGTCCGGCAACAAAACGAGGCAGACAGACGGAACGAGCGAAACTATCAGTGGATAAATGACTCGGACGGAACCAATCGCCGCGCGCGCCACGTCTCTGCGCAACGACGCGCCCGCGTAAACAACAACACTCCGCGATCGAGATGTTCCTTCCTACCTAACTGAAGGTAGAACTGTGTCGGTGTTTGTGAAATTGTAACGACATTCGTACCTACCTACCTAGAACTTGTGAAACCCAGATTGTGTAGCTACCTAGTTACGAACTTTATCTGTGTGCCGTGTACCTAAAGGTGCATGACATGACACACTGCTAAAGTACTTACCTAGTACCTACCTACTCAATAGACATTGTAAATTTAGCAACTCGTGTTTGACTGTAAATCTACCTACCTAGGTACAATGCAACTGTGATGAATAAATTCTCCTGCTGCTATAAAATATTAATATGAAGGTACTTACATATTTAAAAGCGTTGTTGTGTTGCATAGGTATAAATTAGTCAGTAGGTACTGTAGTCACGTAATAAAACACACGTCTTCACTCACACAGTTCACGAGCGCGACTGGTTGACTTTATTTGACATACACAAGGGATATTTTGTTCATTTGTGTGAATAAGCAAGACGTATACTACGCAGGTAAAGAGTGAGCGAGACAGACAACACCACTAGATCTAGTTTACAGAAATGTAGTATAGCTAGTGAGCGAGCTGGCCACAGCGCGCTATCCCGCTCGGCGCTACACACGGAGCTTTATTATAGGTATAATAGAAGGCAGATAGAAAAAATTTACTGCTTCGATGTTCGATGCTACGATATTCGATACTACGATATTGGATCACTGAATATCGGAATTGTAATATCGGAGCTCGCACTCCGAGATTCCGATATTGCGATATTGCGAGATTCCGAGATTCATGCCCTAACCCGTTACTCAGTAACGAAAACCTACATTACAGTTTTAGTTCCTAAAATCTCCTCTTGTGTCTTGTCAATTTTTATGTATTAGGTAGGTATTAGGTAGATATATTTTATACAATGCAGCACTATTATTTCTACGACACTGGAAACATGTAGCGTTGCGCAAAATGTGTCATTGAAAAGAAATGAATGAAGTATATCTTTTTGCTCAACGAAGTAGTCCACTCATTTAGTTCACTACTTCATTTAGTTCAGCATATCAGAACGACATAAAGAGAGATATGGAGCTCGCGTAGTGTACCTATCACACTCTCTAGGAGTTGCTCGAGTTACGACTAATGAATGACACAACTTAGGTATTGTATTTCACTTTCATTCTAATCTTGAATTTCCTTCCTTCTTTGTTTTTTTAATATGATTTGACCTTTTCTAAGTGTACATTTATTGTATTTATGGAAATAAAACATTTTTGAGTTTGAGTTTGAGTTTGAGTTCAGACAGGCTTATGAACAATGAAATGAAAGCAAAACTATAAATGACGAGCTGCGCCCCGTGGCTTCGCACGCGTTGTTCTTATGGAAACGTTTAAAGGTGATTTCTATCCCACGGGAACTGATTTATGCCCTACATAGAAAAACAACAATCCTTCATGAAATAATACTTTAACGTCATAGCAGAAAGTACATAATTCAGGCGTGTACGACCCGCCCGACCCGGCAGTGGGCAGGCGGCGGGCGGCGATGATAGACGAATGTATACGATACGATACGAGTGATGCGATGGATGTGTGTGAGTGAGTGAGTGCGGTCTACGCTGAGCGCCAAGATAAGTTCGTGCAAAGAAGGATTTCGAAAGATTGAACTAAATGAAGTAGAGATATATTTGAATGACTACTGAATGAAAGACAAGTTTATTTTGCGAAGTGAAGTAGTTCATTTCCTTCAATCGTTCGCGAACTACACAAGTCTAGAAACATGACAATTTGCCGTTCGTTAGTGCAATTTGCAATTTGTTTGGAGAGTCTAACAATAAAACAAATGCAGTGAGTAAAAACTTGTCGAGAAATATTTAGAGGAACACCACCTACCTACCTCGGTTAGGAACTGCAACGAGCTATATAGGTACTGATTGGTATGGTACCTAGGTAGATTCTATTATTAAGATTGAATACCTACACTTTAAAAGAAAACGAAGAATCCTCTGTAAAATATCTAATTTATATATTACCTTCAGCGAAACGGACAACTATTTGAGCCAGTAGCTAGGTAGGTACTGTAGTAAGGTATAATTACGGTAAATTTAAATGAATGAAATTATGTCTGTGTAGGTCATAATTCCGTCATACTGAAAATAAATTGGTAATTTTATACCTAGTATTCTAACAACCGATTGGTTTTAGAGCGGATTCGATATTACGGCGATTCTGGCAGCATTTATTGGTTGTGATTGTTCCAAAACAACCCTAGACCCATAGATAATATGGTCTATATTACTAAGGGCCCGTTGTCCGTCTGTCCGTCTGTCACCAGGCTATATTTCATGCACCGTCGTGATAGTTAGACAGTTGAAATTTTGTGTATAAAGTATTTCTGTTGCCGCTATAACAATAAATAATAGCTAAAAAAAAGGGGGTCTCCCATACAACCGACATGATTTCTTTGTCGTTTTTATAGATGGAGGATGGTACGGAACCCTTGCGCGAATCTGACTCTCACTTGGCCGATTTTATTTGAACGTAGTGTGTTCCTGTGTTTTTTTCCGAGATGTTGTTTCATTCAAGTTTGAATTTTTTTGATATGTATTTAATGGCAGGTGATCAGGTGATGATCAGGTGTACCAATATACCGGATCCGGTCACGTAAATTTGCGAATTCATTATGAATGTAAGCGGGTTAACTACGAACCTTGTTTGTAACAGCTTTTCAGCTTCAGCTGTAACATAGCAGAGCAGCTTCGTTTACGCTTTTCAGTACGTTTTCACTTCACATGGGTTGATGCCTCAGCTCTCTATACCCGCAGCTGTTCTAGCTATCCTTGGGAGAGCGATGTAAATGCCGCGGCCGAAGGTTTGTACTTTTCTTTGCAATAACTGAAGTATCTTATCGGTAAGCCTCTTTACGAAAGGTAGGTCTGCGACAGGTCGCTCTACGGAATGGGGCCTCTTTTTTCGGACATATTGGCGATGCGATAGCTCTGTCTCCCTCCAACCATAACCATTCCACCATAAAAAGCCGTGTGGCACTCGGGGACTGCCGCGGTAAAGCTATTGCAATCCCATCTAGAGGCGAGTTGCTAAACTAAAGAGACAAACGTCATATTTCAAAAGTCATTAAAAATTGATAGATGGCAAAACTAAAAAGTATCACCGCTGTTCCGGTCGGAGTGGGGAGCGTGAGGTTTTTTCGTTACGGAATTTCTGTATTCGGTCCTTGCGCTCACTCAAGGCCCGCGATAGAAGCTATGCAATAGCTTAATACTCCTTTGACATAGGTAGGTACCTACCTACTGTAGTTCACTGTACATAATTACTGCGGGTCAAATAACCTTTTAAAAAAAAATCTAATAATTATAATGTAGGGACTTTGAGTCGAACAATGACTAATTCAGTCCCATAAGCGAACGCTACACGGAAGATCCATATTGTGATCCGTCAATATAAAATATCGGATTATGATATTTATTGAAGTGGAGGGTATTGACAGATCACAATATTTATCGCTGGATTTCTAGAAATCCTATTAATATTATGTTTGTGAGTAGAATAATAATTAGTTAAGACATTAGATTGTAAGTAGTAATTATAAGCCACCTAGCTAAATATTGCCGTGCCCTATCCGGGTGCATATTTGATACCCTTTATCCATAAGATCCTATGTACAACATGTTGCAATAAATATGATTTTTTATGTTTTTATGTTTTTATTTAGGAAACAAACAGTCATTATAAAATAGAATATATTGAGTATTGAGTAAGCATGGCATTTTTGCATATTCCATTATGTCAATCAATGTCAAATTCAAATGAAAACCTTTGATTACGGCAAATATTGGATATGATGGGCTCATTTTATGTTAAACTAGCTGCGCCCCGGGACTACGGACGCGTTGTTCCTATGGAAACGTTTAGAGGTGATTATTATCCCACGGGAACTGATTTATGAGATAAAAAGTATGCAAAATTTCAGCCCGTATCTGTGTATGTAAGTAACAATTTAGAACTTTTCACTAGAAATAGCGACGTTCACCGGTATATTACGACAGTACATACCTATACAAGTCTTCCTGAAATTGTTAAGAAGGCAATTAGCCTGATATTATTTAAGAGCAAACTGCAGCAATTTGAATTATTACTAGCAATATTATTTGTTTGACTTTAAACAATTTAGATTCTCTACGTACCTACATACTATAAGTATGTGTTAGGTATGTTATTTGATTTTAATCAAATGTGACGTGTTATTCAAGAAATTTACAAACTAAATGATCATTGATTATTATTGATTTTATTTACTGTGACGCGTACCCGAGCCTATTTTATGAAAGCGCCAGAAATTTTATCATATTCGTTCATTGATTTATTAAAAACGATTTATTAAAACTCTTTTTAAATCAATGTATTCGTTACGTTTAACATAGGAAAATTAAAAAAATTACAGTATACATAGTTTGTGGTAGATAAGTGTCTTTTATAGGTATTTTTACTACCTCTGTAATAGTTTTATCTTATATACCTAGGTTATGGAGAGATGCGAAAACAGACTTTGGCGGACAAAAAGCGCAACTTTGTATCTCTGCCTAAGATTTAGAAAATGAAACTATCAAAGAGACATTCATAAATAATTTAAAATAGATACCTACCACCAAATGTACGATGGATTTAAAAAAAAACCTGTGTTTTATGTTATAATAAGATAAAATAGTTGGGGGCGCCACTTTCACTGGTGTATGGACATTTAACTCACTCGATCACTATTTTACCTGATTAATTGATTATGTATTGTATAGGCATGCATTAAATACTGAATACATGTGACAGCCCTATTCATGTCACTGTATTCAGTATTTTTTGCATTTATGTTTTTTCAACTGACTGTGGCAGTATGGAGGGTTGTCATAACTTAGAGGTAGGTACATACAGGTACAGTTTCTATGCTTTTCTTTGTGTCCAGCTTCATTATTGCGAAAAACATTAGTATGGCCTAAGGCAATATATACAAGCGTAAATAGCATAACAAATTAGGCATGTTGGTCAAAACTATAGGTACATTTTCCTCAACCAACATGGGTGAAGACGCCATCATACCAAAGTAATCTGTCTAAAAGGAGAATCTGAGCCAATCACACCATAAATTCAGAAGGAAAGTCATGTCTCTTTGTAGGTACCTAAAGTATAACACTTTTTTACTCTAATAGGTAGGTTAGGTACCTACTAACTATAAATATCATTCCCAAGAAGTTTCCAGCAAATAATGTCAATAAATTATTATAAATTTAAATTTTATTTAAATCATTTTATTGATTGCAAACTTGGCAATCAATAAATTAACTCAAGCATTGTAAACTGATAAAACTTTTCAATTGAATACATCTTTAATTACTTTAAATATTTAACTCCTGGACAGGCCGGGTTCCGAAAAGGTTTTAGTACCTTAGACCACATACATATTGTACCTACGCTACGGCTAATTGTACAGAAGACAGAAGAGTATAACCGGCCGTTATGTCTAGCGTTTGCGGACTACGAGAAAGCCTTCGATTCAGTCGAAACCTGGGCAGTTCTACAGTCTCTCCAGCGGTGCCAAATCGACTACCGGTATATCCAAGTTTGAAGTGTTTGTACAGCAAGGCCACTATGTCTATCCGCCTTCAGAACCAAAGCACGAATCCAATTCCACTGCAAAAAGGGGTGAGACAGGGAGACGTTATTTCTCCCAAACTGTTCACCTCTGCATTGGAGGATCTATTTAAGCTCTTGGACTGGAACGGATAGGTATGGCATCAATATCAACGGCGATTACATCACTCACCTTCGGTTTGCCGACGATATAGTCATTATGGCAGAATCGCTGGGAGACCTTAGCAAGATGCTCAGAGACCTCAACACCGTTTCCCGACAGGTGGGTCTAAAAATGAACAAGGTTAGACAAATATCATGTCTAATGCCCATGTCGCACCCTTACCGGTCTATGTTGGGAATGATGTTATCTTCTCGTCGCAGATACCACAGAGCGTCAAGACGAAAGTCTTTAATCAATGTGTGTTACCAGATGACTTACGGATCCGAGACGTGGTCGCTGACCATAGGCCTCATGCCTAAGCTCAAAGTCGCTCAGCGAGCTATGGAGGGAGCTATGCTCGGAGTTTCTCTACGTGATAGGATCCGTATTAAGGAAATCCGCAGAAGAACCAAAGTTACCGACATAGCTCTCAGAATTAGCACACTGAAGTGGCGATGGGCAGGCCATATAGCTCGTAGAACCGATAACTGTTGGGGAGCAAAGGTTCTCGAGTGGCGAGTGTGGCGACCGCGATGCAATGCGAAACGGAGTGTGGGAAGACCTCCCACTCGATGGACCGACGACATTGTAGCGGTCGCAGGGAGTCGATGGATGGAGGCGGCTCAGGACCGCTATTCGTGGCGTCGTTTGGGGGAGGCCTATGTTCAGCAGTGGACGTATACAGGCTGATGATGATGACATTTTTAATTCCATGCGCAAAATTCCAAAAATATTAAAAACCAGTGAATATTTTTGATGTACCTATTCTATAAGCACATCCAAAAAAATAACTCACATGATTTTATGAAAAGTACTGCCAATCCAGCCATCGCAACCTCTACGATGTTCTTTTTCTTGGGAGGGCAATTTCCTTTGTCCGAGATTTTCATACAAATACCATGACATCGATGAAATGAAATGTCAATCAAGCAAGCCAGCTTCAAGCAAACGACGCAACGCAAGCAAGTCAGTCAAAAGCATTGCCTAAAAATGAAACGTCATACTTTTGAAGTTTCGAAAATGCAATAAAACTACCACCTCAACTGTTTGTAGGCTAAGACTTGGTCTCTCTTGCACTCCTGTCTTCCTTGCGAGACGTAGGATCAGGGACCATTCCTTATGTGAGTGTGGCATATACAAAGGTCATGTGGATCACATTTTTTTCAACTGTCCTATCGTTTCTAGTTCTATAAACGATTCTCTCCCTACTGATGTTCCTCTTCCAATTTCTATGAAATGTATTTTATCTCTGCTTTCCCCTAAAATTAAGTATGCCTTATGTAAATTTATATATACTCGTAATAATGATATAAAGTTGTAATTAGTAGTAGCTGTTAGGTTGGTAGTTCTTTGGATATTCCTTATGTAAATGTACTTGTAATTTTAATTGCTTTCCAGTTTGTTTTGTAGAGTATCTTTTTTGTTGTTGTTCGGAATGATTGCTTTTCTTTATTGTAAATAATTCTTATAAAACCTCTCAACTGGCGGACTTCGCGCGGCCGCCGTAAGAACGTTGACTGGCGGACCTCGCCACGCGTGCGCGCGCGGCTGAGCGTGAGGGAGTTGTGACGCATTCTTTCGCAGTTATCTAGAATAATTTGTACTCAGACCTAGGAAGATATATATATATTTGGATTCTCTGTAAAATTTCCTACAAAATAGGTAGTAAATACGCTGCAGTAGTTTAAAAATATCGAAATGATGATTCAATATCGAAATGATGCTTCATGGAAAGTACGAATACGCTATGCTTATGTACATTATATGTATTTAAATATTTATTTAAATAAAAGACGTGTGGCACTCGGGGACTGCCGCGGTAAAGCTATTGCAATGCCATCTAGAGGCGAGTTGCTGAACTAAAGAGACAAACGTCAAGGTTTTTTCGTTACGGAATTTCTGGATTCGGTCCCCGCGCTCAAGGCCCGCGATAGAAGCTATGCAATAGCTTAAAAAAGTAAACGAATGCACTGTATGTGTTTTATTTTATAGTTTAGATAGTCTTCTATTATAATTAAAATAAAAAAGAACACGTCACCATACAAATTTTTCGTTAATGAGAGTACCAAAGTCGTAATGTGCGATATTTTGCCGGTTTTTAATTTTGATTCGATCATTAAATAAAAAATTTCCTCTATGCCTCTATGGATTATTATTGTAGACTGACAACACTGAAATCCTCTTTCAAATAAACATCACAACATCCGGTGCGTGTACAGATTATGCGTACTTTTTATCGATTTTGTAAAGAAATACGAAACGCCATTTTTTGGCGTCGTGCCAGCCGACGTTAAAAATCGAAAAACCATTTTCTGGCGTCCTGCCAGCGGAGATGTACCTCAAAAGTAAAAGTTTATTGTGCACTCTCAAAACGCTTGCGATGCTGTCATGCATCGAGTTTGGCTAGTACTATATAAACTCTATGCTATCATGAGACGGACATTGGCAAAATTGCGTCAACCCAGACGCAGAAGCCACACACAAGAAGTTGAAGTTGAAGTTGAAGTTGAAGTTGAAATGAAACGTCAAACTTTAATATAATCTGTGGTCAGTTATTGTACGTACAAAACTAGTTTGTTGTGGAGATTGCCCTTTGTCTGTCGTGCGCGTCGCGTTCGTCCTCATGATTTACGAAATACAAACTTCTGAAAATTGTAAACATGAGCAAAAAATTTGCATTTACTTTCGCGTCCCGTCCCCAAGAGCCTTGGAAACTAGAAAGTGTCGTTACAGTGAACTAATACAAGTCCTAACCAAATGCACGAGATAGCCCACCGCTGTTTACTCGTGTTTTCTGAAAGACTTATTCTTTGTAAACATTGATCATGTCAGACTTACATAAAAGTGGTTTTTGCGACTTCTTTTTTGAACTTTTGCGAGCCGTGTGCTCACGTAGTAGCAGACGGAACAGTAGTATTTCCTACCAGGAGCTCCGTGGAGAAAACTCCGTGGTAAGTTTTCCTCAAACTTTATTTACGTAGGGATGAATCTAAAATGTTGTTATTTATTGACCGTCAGAATCGTAGACAGGTAGAGTTGATGCTCACTTTCCGCAAGTAGGTACCTATGTGTTGAATTAAAATTAGTGGTCAAGTTGTTTACTCTCGTCATTCGATGTTTCTTGCCTACATTAGTAACTGGCTGGCTTTGCTTGGTTGCCTATCTTACCTATGTTGAGTTTATGGGTAATTCTAATTTTCGACAAAAATCAGCGTAACCCAGGGTTGGCATGATTAAAACAAGTTGTTTTAAAACACGTGTTTTAAACAGTGTTTAAAACAGTTTAAAATAAAACTAAGTTTTTTATTAAGTGTTTAAAAACAAAGTTTAAAACAAGTTTTAAACAATGTTTAAAACATTACGAAAAAAACGGGGTTTAAAACTACCTTTTATTGCAAATGAATGTAAATAAATCCAAACGAATAAATATGTAGAACTCTAAATAGCTTAAAATAAATTTACAAGTGAAAAGTCTCTATGTTGTCCGTTTTATACACTGTACTGTACACTGCATGCATAGCTAACTCCCTACCAATAAAGTCCCGGAGGGAAAGTCCCTATGTCGGCCGTCGAATGAAAGTAATTCACTGGATTAGTGGGTATTCCCCGTTCTCTGACTAGTTCTCTACCTACCTACCTACACTACACTACATACACGGTGTATGTAAAGTGTTTTCTATTGATTAATAATTATAATATATTTTGATAGTAAGATTAAAGGTACTGAGATACGCAACAAAAAAAAAACAAATTTTATTAGTAAAAATTAACAAAACGATAAATATTTACATTTATCGTTTTGTTAATTTTTACTATTGTGAATTAGGAAATATGTAGTTTAGAAATGGATTAAATATTTTATTATTCGCTATACATAAGCGATTTGAAATTGATTCCTAAAGGTAAAAGTAAAAAAAACAAATAAAACAAAAAAAACACATGTTTTAAACATTTTGAACAGTTTGTTTTATAAAATATAAAAAAACTGTTTTTTTTCCAATCCTGGCGTAACCACTGTTTTTTTTAAACCGAAGGACCTATGGGATAAGTTACTATTATAAAACTCTAATACTAATTATATTTTAGTAAAAGTATATGAAATACTATCCTGTCAAGCTGAACTGTTGTTAATAAGTCATTGCTGTAAACAATTTTTATGTCTAAGTGTCAAAAATGTCCTCTCCGGAAAAAATCAGAAGTCCTTATTTCGTTTTAACAGCCATTATTTTAAATTGAATCAATATTTACTTCAACAATAACTCATTAAACTGTAAAATATAACATGTAGTCACATAGATTTCAATATGAACCATCATATCAAAGTTTGTAACAAGTTTTTTGGTCTCTTCTGTGAGCTATGTCAAAAACCTCTTAATTAAAAAAATATGTACATTTAATGGAGAATTAAACACTAATGACTAAACAAAGTTAAATTGGACTTTGTTATCCTAGCTCTCAGTTCATTTCTGCATTGTAGCCGCTATGAATTTTTTTGTTAAACTTTTATTCTCAGAACTTGTCAAGCATAACCGTCATTCCCATGATGACTGTCAAAAAAGGATTAACTGATTTGAAATGTAAGATATGTGATTTAAATCCATTTATATTATGTATACATCAAAGTTAGAAATTTAAATCGCCCTGTACATGTCTGATTTCTAAAATATTTAAAAAAACATTGTACTTGTCTCTCTTAGGTTACCATGGACAAAAATTGCTATATGTTTACTTAGATAACCCATCATTGCAAGCTGCGAGCTTGGCAACTACTTTAATAACAGAGGAAGGTTGATATAAAAATAATCTACCATAATTTATATTAAAAACACGTTCTAATTGTTTTATAAATTCTCTACCTCAAAAATTAAAATTATAGAGTGGACAGCAAGAGATGAACATGCTTGAAGGCCGAGACCCAGTAAGATTAGCTTGAGGCAATCATAGTGTGGCCTGCAGACAGTCACTCTGGACCAAGGCTTGTATAGTGATTCACTCAAACTATAGGAGTAATTAAAAACACAATAAATTAAATAAATAAATAAATCGGAGGATTTGTCTCTTAAAGAGATCATTTGTACAATCTATACATATATTTTTAAAAACCTATCATGCAAACAATTTAACGGCAATGCTCTTTTGTCATTTTCTTTTTTTTCTAATTACTTAATCGGTGAAGCTTGTACTGCTCATAATGCATGGAACCTTTAGGCTCTATTTTAAAAACGAAACAGAATTCTAAATACATTGCTGGCCGCAGAACAAAACAGTTATAAAGCCAACTGCTCTCAAGTAATCCGGTAAGGGTGATTTTGCTCAAAAAAGTTAGTCAAAATAACGTGCAGATTACGTATGATATTTAAGTAAATTTACATTATAGACTAGCTGGCACAACAAGCAGTAGAGATGTCGTCTAACAACAAACATTCTATAAAACAAAAAGAAAATGCTGAACCATTCACATAGCATTATCTAGCCCTAAGCTAAGCAGAGCATGTATTATGGGTACTAGATAATAATAATAATAATTCATTTATTTCCTCTTCAAACAGATACACTACCTACATAGATAAAATATTTTTTGTTATAAACATCGAAAACACACAGAACATCCAGGTGGACCTTCACCCATTGCACCACGGAGGTCGTTATATAAAGCTTAAATACAGCATCATCAAGCTTTGTATCTTCTAGCTATCAAGTCACCTATTTGATTTTGAATTTATAATTGTGTTTGGTGAAACATACAAAACTTATTAATTGCAAATTAATAAATAAACGATACTGATCTGACACAATGTAATATGATATGACCTATGCTTACTATATAATATGAGATTATCAGATTATCTAGAGAGGATAAAAAAGCTTGGGTCGGATTTTGCTCCAACTCGAAAAATAACAACTAACAGGCTAGGCTAAGGTTTCTTCGTCGTTTCTTTACTTTAGTCTTCATACCGAAGCGGCCGAAATAAAAAATACCACTTTATTTCCGTGTCAGTGTATTTTTCGATAAACACGATATTCCGATCTAAATGCCCAACAAAGAAAGTTTAGTAAACGTCAGTCGAAAATTTAAAAGGCCTTGATGAAAGCCAAGTTGTTCATTAAAAATGAATAATTGACGTCACGGATCATCTAGTCCCTTATGTAAACTCAAAGTCAAAACTTCATGCCCATACAAAAATGTTCAAGTATGACGTCACGCTTCACATGCCAATAGCGTTGCGTTTAGACATTTTGCTATTGAGACTTAAAACATCTATATCTCTAAAAATATTTAATCTATCTATATATTAAATTTCACAATAAAAACATCATAAAATACAAAAATAAATGTACAGATATATTTCTATATCAATAGAGAATACGTAAAAAAAATATTAGCTTTTTTGAAGTCACATGCATATACCCTATTGCACCTTATTGCTTATTTGATAGTAATTACTATTTATCAAGCTGTTGATATAGTAAAAAAATACTCGTCTGAGTAGGTACTTATTTTGTAAGTGTAGAGAAATAAACGTTTTAACTTTGAATCTGATAGACAATACATGTTACCCTAATAATTTGTTAAACGAAACAAATGTGGACGTTTTATGAGGAACAAACAAAATATGCTACGAAAAAATACCAATCATATTCCGTCACGGAACACCCCAGACATTTTGATTTTATCAATATCATCGCAGATATTTTAATACTATAGAACCAAAAGTTACATCATGGTATATTAAAATTGGTTTAGAGGCATAACGGCCTAAAAACTTCAATTATAGATCGTTATGTAGGAACATAGAAAATTCTTACCAAAACAGTGCCTGGTAGTTGCATGTTTGACAAAAACGGTTTAGCGCATGAAAAAAATGTTACTAATAACAATAACCACAGATATTTGAATAGTTACTAGTAAAATCAGTAAGGATTTTAATTAAAAAATGTCATTGATATGGTTTGAAAACCACAATAGTACCTACTGCTGATTAACATGCGAATTTGCCACAAATGATTCGACTGGTGTATTGCCGTGTGGTGCCGAAGCCGGTTTAGAATTTGCACCACCCCATCTCTTCCCGCGCATGTCATAGGAGACGATTAAAGGATATCAGCTGCGCCCTTTACAGAACAATTTTACGATCGAACTACGATTCCCAACCCTCAATACAACCCGCAATACCTCTCATGATATAAAAGCCAATAAAACGCTTTTCAGGAGAGGCCTACGTCCAGCTGTGGACCAATATAGGGTGTTGAGATCGAGATAGATAGATAGATAACTCTTTATTGTACCTCACAGACATAAGATACAATACAGAAGGATATTTACAGAAGTACAAAGAGCGGCCTTATCGCTTTGAGCGATCTCTTCCAGGCAACCTTGGGATGGACTGGAGATAAAAGAACAATATCGACGGTGGCATTTAAAAAATAAAAAAGCTTAAGGAACAGAAATCAATATACCTACATTACACTACAATACCTAACATGCTTTAAACTACCCACCTACATACCTACGTATACATAATGTAAACAATGAATAAACTTAACGCACATAAAAAAAATTAAACTAATAATTTTTACTTGGATAAATAATGTTGATGAAGAAATATCGAGGTTGAGTTGTATTAAAATGGTATTCTTATAAAGCATTGAGTGCGCAATCAGAGTTGGCTAGGGAGAGGAGGGTGGCCGTAGGATTTCTCAACAAAACAACGCAACTTCTTCAAGTTTTGAATAAAAGATTGTTTTAAAAAATGAAAAACATTTTGCTACGTGCGTCAGAGTGTTTAGCCAAGTTTGCCAACGAAACTCGATTAAAATATAATTAAACCATTGTACGATGTTTCTAATTTCATCCGTGATGAAACTGAACATTTTAATATAACAGTCATATTGAAAGGTCAATTATTATGTAACTTAGTAAAAGTATAATTACTTTATTTTTACTAAGTCACATGATTATTTGTTTGTAGGTATAAATTCATTATTTTGTAGTTTAGAGACTGTCTTATTTTGTACTCGGCATAACGATTTAGAGACATCCGTAATGTTATATATGTATGTATTTCTAGGGTACCTTACCCAATGGGTAAAACGGGACTTTATTATTAAGACTTCGCTGTCTGTCTGTTTGTCCTTCTGTCAGGGGCGCAATCATACTATTTCAACGATTGCAACAAAGGTTGAACTTTGATTCGCTCCAACTTTATGAACGTGTGACACGGGAAGGTGATGCGTGTTCCGCATCACCCTTAACTTCAAAATCAAATGACAGATAATTGAACCGCTATTTTAACGTTCCCGCCAACGTGTAAGACGATCTATGAAAAGTACCTCTGTAGGAACTTTTACCAAAGTCCGATTGAACATCGTCGCAGCTTTTAGTGAAAAATCAAGCAAATATGAACCTTTTCTTGGTTGTATTGTATTCTCTTTATCTACGACTAAAATGTTGCGCACTTTTTTGTTTTAATTCGCCACTACTGATAGAAATGTCGTCCCTTGGTATCTATTTTGAGTTTCTGAATGCGGCGTATGCGATGGACGTCGAGAGAAAAACGATAGCCCAACATAGATTCCCTACAAATGCTGAAAGAAGAGTCGACCACGGTTTCCCTCACAGAAACGGAATTTAGAAAACGTTACCGTTTATCAAAGGAGCTCTTCACAAAATAGGTAGAAGAATTAGCTCCATATGAAAAATAACTTTAACAAATGTCATCTCAACCTCTATCTCAAGTCTCGACCACCGCCGCAAGGTTGCTTGTCTCTCGATCTTTTATAGGATACATTTTGGAGAATGCTCACTTGAATTACATGACCTGATCCCACCATCCCCCTTCCACTCCAGGACAAGCAGACGCACAGCGCAATACCATCCATACTTGGTGGACGTACCCTCCACTCGCACTAAGCGGTTTTCCTCCACCTTTATTATTCGCACCGCAAATGAATGGAACTCGCTCCCTGCCTCTGTTTTTCCGGCCAATTACAACCTGGGTCTCTTCAAGACAAGGGTGAATAGGTATCTTCTAGACCTTCGTGATACACCGTCGGCCGCATCTTCACTTTCCATCAGGTGAGATCGCGGTCAAACAAAGGTCTATTTACCGTAAAAAAAAAAAAAAAAAAACATCTTGAACGAACAAAATCACTCGTCTGTCGCCTTCATAGAGTTTATATAGTACTAGGTCGCCTTGCTCAACCATAGACATAATAGCATAGACTAACGTTTCGCTTTGGGTCATTTATAATGCGTACCGTGATACGAATTTGAGCACTTGTAGATCTATCGGCCGTGCGAAATAATTCAAACGGGTCTAAAGTCGATACACTAACGTTTCAGCTGTGCTAAATTAAAATAATGCTAAATTAGCTAAAGTAAGTATGATTGCGGCCCAGGCTGTATGTCATGAATCATCTGTGAAAATTTCGACTGTTGAAATTTTCACGGATAATGTATTTCTGTTACCGTACAAGTACAACACATACAAACCGAATAAAATAAATATTAAAGGAACTCAAGAGTTTACGGAGGTTCTTTTTTCAAAGAGAGAACTATTAGACGGTTTTGGTATTCACAGCATTTAAATTGCGAAAGATGAAGCCAATTTCCAAGAATTTATTTAATCAACTGAGTGTAAAATAATCCGACAGGGCCTGAATCTGTCGGATTATTTTACACTCAGCTGATTAAATAAATTATTGGAAATTGGGAAAAATGGTTTTTCATCTTGGTTGCCTCCCCCGAAGCTGTGTGGATGCGTACCGGTTATCGGAGTGTGGAGGATGTGTGCTGGCTTAAGAGTGTGCCAAAAGCAATTTTGGAAATTTTGTACATCGATCTCATATATGAGTATGGCGGATCGTCTGATCTTGTCAGATATGTATAAACGGTGGGTGGCTATTGCCACCTAGAATATTTTAATTTTATGTTTTTTTTTATAACTGAGGTACATAGTGCCCTATGTACCTCAGTTTGTATTTTTATTTATTATGTGTTGTGTGTAAAATTGTATTTTGTGTATATGGATCTCGTGTCTGGAAATAAAGAATATATTATTATATCATTATTATTATATCGCTGGTTAAATTCCAAACGGCCACAAGGCGAAAACGGTAAATTTCACAGGAGAGCCCATCAAACTTTTCATCGTGATATTTTTACTTTTTTTACAAATGTATAAATGCTACATTTATGAATTATATATCATTCGATGCGTATTTTAAAACTTTATTTATTTATTAATAAGGAATTGCCGCAGCTGTTATCTACGAAATATAAATATCACATGAGTCCCTTTTGCATATAAAAATGACTGTTGAATCTGTCTACTCTACTAAATAAAACGCCACATATCGAAAAATAATTAATGTTTATTGAATGTTTTTCTTGAAAAAACTATGACAATCAACCTTAATTAAACACAAAAAGCATATTATGATATTGGGATATAAATAAAGATAACAGAAAATGATCCTTTCAATAAATGCTACAGAAAATAACGTGTTGATAAACTACTACATACTCGTAACTAATAAACAAGCAACAAAATACTTAAAAAGTTAAAACTCTAAACCTTATTACGGATCGTTATAATTAAATATCTGTCTTACAGATAAGGCAACACCACAATTATAATATTTTTAGCAATCAAAGGCTAATTTATTTAAAAGAAACACTATTTTCATAACCTACAAGGGTTATACTTGAAAGACTCGACTCAATTAACCAAGACAGTGACAAATTCAATACTTCAACCACACTAAGCCACTAGCTAATAGGGGTTGCCTATGTCCAGCAGTGAACCAATGTAGGCTGATGATAATGAACTACACTAAGGTACTTAAGCAACGATACCACAAGCACTCAAGGGTGCACGTCCGTACAGCACGACGATCGCAGCAAAATCAGTCCACTTCCCTCACACCTTTGGCTTTTATAGTAAAGCGACTACTATACGTTACCTCAAATAAAACCACATCCATCACGGTCACTCCTGATACCCTGGCCGTTCCGACCAGGTTTACCATGTCGTACCTTTTACCATAACCACCAAGTACTTTCATTTTTACCATCACCATGTACTTTCGTACATTTTTACCAAAACATTTTTACCTTTGCTGTTTGGGGACCAACCAGCATTACCAAATAAAAATCTCTCAAAGGTCTGTTTGGGTCCAACTAGCTGCAGCAAATAAATACCTGTCGAAGAGCTGCTTGGGCCAAACCAGCACCATCACCATCAGTTACCAAAATACCTCCAGATGGGCTCTTCGGTTCAAAAGAGCACCATCGATTATCAAAATACCTTTCGATGAGCTCTTCGGTTCAAATGAGCACCACCGATTACCATGATACCTTTCAATGGGCTGTTCGGTCAAACAAGCACCATCGATTACCAAAATATCAAACACGATACCAAATACCTCTGGTAATCAACCAGCACCATCAGCTGCTGTAACCCGTGACAAAAATGTCATGAGACATTTTATACACGTTAGTGTGTTATGTTTCAAAATGTACTACTCCTAGTACACAAACAGATGAATATTCTAATACTTTCTAAAAAAAATTCATCGTTGAATCTCAAAGTATAAAGACAACATATTCAGCTGCATAACAACCACAACCATAGCCAACGTGCTAAATTAAGCACACTGCGAACTTACGGTACACAGCGACTGATCGGTTTGCAAAGCCGACCAGCATCCAGGGCCTCAGACACGTTGCACCTCAAGGGCCATCGTGTCATACCACAAGGGCCAACAGCACCACACCTCAAGGGCCAACTGCGCTACACCTCAAGGGTCAACTGCACCACACATTAAGGGCCACACGCACCAGGGACACGTCGTCGACGAGGCAGGACCACCAGCAGTGCGCAGGCCACAGTTCGAACATGTAAACAAAAATCCACACATGAGGAGACATTCTACGCGCTGGTACACCCTAGTAAGCGCAAACCGCGTAAGACATGCCAGACAGCACGCAAGCCACGATGGGAAGCGCAGGCTGCGTAGACAGAATACAAGCCACGAAAGAGCGCGCAGTTCTCGCCAGAGAGCGTGCAGGCCGCTCTGAACAACGCGCAAGGCGTGCCGGAGAGCGTGCAAGCCGCGCTGCGAGGCACCAGCCGCGCCAACACGCGAAGGTCGTGCAGAGAGCGCGCAGGTTGCGCTGCGAGGCACCAGCCGCGCCACCACGCGCAGGCCGCGCTGAGAGCACTCTGGTCGCACTGATATGCGCCGGCCGCTTCGCATCAGTTTGTTCTTTTTCCAAAACTCTGGATGGGCTCTTCTTTTTCGAGACTTTCTTGGCAATTCAATACCGGAAGCTTCAACATTAGGTGGCTCTGTTACAACGCTAGGTGGATCTATATCTTCATCAGAGTAAGCTTCAGGTTCGTCGATTTTAAAATCGGGATCTTTAACGCTATCATGAGCAGAAAAATCTGAGCATGTTGATGAGACATCGCTAGAGCTAGAGTCACTATCTGAGTCCCTGTCGGCGGAGGTACTTTCGTTAACGATGAAATTCGGTCTTGTTTTAGGACTTTCAAAATCAGATAAAGAAAGATCAAGGTTCAGTTGGCTGTCTCGTATGGAATTCGTATCAAAAGAGTCGTTCATTGATTGATTATCTTGTTCGCTATCCAGCTTGTTTGTAGTGCTCAGTTGGATATCATTAGACACTAATGACGGTGAGCAAAATTCTTGATCAGCAATGTTTGGAGTTGAGTTAATGCTAGATGTACTATTGAAGTTGTTTGAAGATTTTCAGTTTTGGTTATTACCATACTTATATTTTTTTGTGCCTAGCTATCCATTCTATAAACAAAGAAAATTCATGTTAACTTATGATGTTAACATAAAAATAAGACATTAAAAAACTTAGGCACTATTATACCGCCTAATTTGTTATTAAATTTATTTTTCAAGGAAGGCGGCCTACAGCTTATATAAATACAAAATAAGTTATATGAATCTAGCAACAAAAAGCCAATGAATGAATGGACTTCACGGCTAAATAACAATGTTAGTATCGACAATGTACATTTCACAATGCAAGTATTAGTTTCTTACTAGAATAATAGAGCATGTTGTGTGCTTTCGTATTTATTTTCATGCCTTCAGGCCAACCTTTACAAACATCAATAAAGCCATAAAAGAAACGAGTCTGATTTGTTTTAAGAAATACCATCGTATTCACCTTCTTCTTGTATACAAAACAGAAGCAAAACAAGAATTGCACTTTTGTCTTAAAAAATAAATCATAATCTCATAGTATTTAAATGCAAAGTGGACACATTCTTTATTGTGGCACTTTAGCATACAAAATAATGTTGTACTTACGTGATATTTATATTCCACACAGCCGCATTCCAAGATATGGTACTTTAGTCTATAAAATTTTACTGCAACTCAGACTTATTCCGCAATATGGCCCTTTTTCACATAAATTACGTGCACTTACGCTGACGACAAGGACTCAACTGACAAGATGGCCCTTTTGCCCTGAAGTTGGTCACCAAAGTGTCAGAATGCGAAAGGGGCGGTTGTCTGATTGGTCCATTTTTAACGCTATAATCATGGGTGTCTTTTTCGAATATGAAAATTTAGACGATTTAGATACAATTTTTGGAATAAAAAGGATTTTGGTTTTTTTTGCATTGTGGCCCTTTGGAATTTAATCAGCGATATATTATGTAGCTTTTCAATAGGTATGTGGAACAAGCTATACGCCTGGAAAAAACCGAATAGCTAAGAAGTTTTTTTTTTTTTTTAGCCATCCCACCACGAATGTAACACCTTACTTTAAATTTAGCAATTATTACGCACTTGTTGGCGGCTTCGCACGCTTATGTAGCAATGATCCATTCAGTAGGTACCTACTTTCTGCGTGAAAGAGTAACAAACATCCATACATACATGCAAACTTTCGCGTTAATAGTATAAAGTACGATTATCTGGCGTAACAGCCCATCAGCCTAAACATATCGAATGATATCTCTAATGAAATTCAGTTCAGTTTTAAAATTTCTTTATTAACATATAAAATATAGTATTACAAAGTTATAGTGTAAGTTTAATCCTAGTGCTATTGCACTGCTATGCTAGTCTAATGAAATTGGAAGCGGGGCAATGTAGCCAGTGTCTTGGGGACGCTTCTGACGTATTGATAATTATAGTAGGGATCAGTTGAACTACCTGTAGATTGTTTTCAACAGTCAGTTAGCTCAATTGCTTCAATAGAGAAATAAATACTAACCCCCTTATTCATAATGGTCTGCTAACATAAAACAGCTGCTAAGTCGTGTTATTTCTCAGACTGACTTATGTCAATAGAAGAAGACAGAGCGAGATTTAGCAGTATGCTAGGTTAGCAGACTATTATAAATAAGGTGGTAAATCTTTTTTTTAATTTGTTGGTTATTTTTAATGTTACTAACTTGAAAATTACATGTCATGCTCTTAATTTTATCAATACATTTTAATATCTTTAATATTGATTTCAAAATGAACATGCTTGAATCAATAATTAAATAAATAATGCGAGACAAATAGCAGAGCATTATCTAGCTCCAAGCTAAGCTGAGCTTGTGTTATGGGTACTAGATAACTGATATACATAGTACAATACACGACATAGATAGATATTTTTTACTATACCTACTTACACCTAGAAAACATCCAGAACGCCCTGAACAAATATCTGCAGATCTTACAAACATTTGTCCCGAGGCGGGAATCGAACCCGCAACCTCCTGCGTCGCAGGCGGACCTTCGCCCACCGCAAAGATTAATGATTCTTTATTACTTCATTCAACCTCCCTCATTTTTAAATTGACGAAATTATCGAAAACAAACAGCATGCAGCTAAGTGAATTGGCTGGTAATCTTTAGATAGGTTAGATAGGTATAGATAGATGTTTATTACTTACTCTGTCACGTAAAAAACTTTTGAACGGATCGGGCTGAAATTTTGCGTACAGGTAATTCTAATCCTGGAAGCAAACATAGGCTATTTATTAATCAGTTCCCTTGTGATAGAAATAACCTTAAAACTTTTCCATAGAAACAACGCGTTCTAAACCGCGGACAGTATCTAGTAGATAATAAAATAATGCTGTCCATTTCAGATTATTTAGCGTAAAGGTAAGCAAAGTATGACTATGTGTAATGGGCATCAAATTACTGATTTGATCACTGATATTATTATTTATAACAAATTATAGTACCTATATAAACACTGTTATCTTGTGAACTATCACTTCGTTGCAGAAACGAACTTCAATTTTTAATGACGACTTATGTTGATGATGATGAATGTTCCATTACCAAACCAGCTACGTACACAGATTTTGTGTTGCACTTGACAATCAGTAAGAGCATTATATAATTATTTTCACCTGTGTGTTTCACCTAGTGTTTCAGTGCATTTTTGTGATGAATTATGTCTTTATCAAGTTTTTCATCATTGTCTGACAGAAGACAGAAGAAGTTTCTGTTTCACGTCGCCACATTTCAGACCTTGTCAATTTATTTTCAAAACACGATGGAGTGAAATTTGTGTACCTATGCATTGATTAATTAAAAAGGGAAGATGAGGTACTAGTTTCTTGAAAATGGCAACCTCGTATTGTCTTAAATTGTGTGCCACCTCAGTCACCATCGGACCGGCGGCGACACGGGTGTTCGTGATTCGCGTGAAATATTGTTGTCTCGGTCTCACTTCGGTCTTAGAAACGTCTTTCCGTCTTTGTTCTTCTTTGTATTGCCCTGGAAATATAACTGTGAGCGTATGTGTTTGCGCGTAGTTGTAACACATGCCAATTTTTTAGTAAGCTCTGGGAGAACGTAACCTATCATCCCTTTTTAATTAATCAATGTAACGCACAGAATTTCTTGAACGAAATACCCCAAATAGGTTGTATGAAGTCAGGATATTGAACTAAATACTCGTGTAACTCAATTTATGATTTACGTGAAATTTCAAGCAAAGGATTGCAGAAAATTAGACCAAATTGAGCTATTATTCTGCTGCATCCATCGAGTTAGAAGCCTAGCAGCATCTTACCTATTAAACTCAAGTCTCGTAACCCGAATATCCGGTGGGATCCGAGGAGATTATTAGCACTAACAACATGCATATAGTATACGAGTATGTATTTGCTAGTGGAACTATGATTTAATACCAACAGGAGGAAGCATCTTAGAGCCTTTTCATTATTATAAGCCAAGAATGCCGTCGGGACCCAATTATAGGAGGTCCGCTGCGCGCCGTCACCTCATTAGTATTTTGTTTCGCAACGTTATTATAAGACGGTATTTTACTCCAACCGAGAAAAATTCTATTAATACATTGATTGAGATAGCTTACCGTTTATCTATCTTTATTACCGAACAACGTTGCTAATATTTTAATTTTACTCTAATATTACGGACATTGGCGAAATTATGTCAATCCAGACGTAGACGCCATTATAAGAAGAAAGGCAAAAAAAAAGAGATAGCTTACGCAGAAAATAATCGGAAAATATTAGTATTCGTCCTTAGAACAACAGAATGATTAAAGTTTTCAGTGTTTTTAATAATTTTTCTAACACTGTGAAATAGTATCCACTGTGTTTATCCATTCCATCATTAGGCTCTGTAAACAAAAACGTGTCAATACATACATAGTAATGATCACAGAGTCGTAATGGCGTCCACTGCCTCTATCGTTTTCGTCAAACTACCCGCGAAATTTGAAAATGTAAAATTGAAATGTATTTTAGGGCTCTTATCGATTGCATAACATTTTTGTGTATTTGTTTGTGGTTTATTAGCTCAATAAAACCTATATTGAGCCACTTTAAAAAAATGTGTGTATTCTACGAGTATAGATAACCACCGGTTTCTCGATCGCAGGTCAAACTAATCAACGGCCAAACCTCTTATCATGAGCTTATTATGTCGATTATTAAAAAAAAAAATATCGATTAAAGATCTCTGTGGCGCAGCGGATGATGAACCTGAGGTCGAATGGATTCGAATGGCATTAGACTACGGCGTGTAAAGTTGAGCTGTGTGGCTTAGAATTTGCACCACCCCATTTCTTCCCGTGAGTGTCGTAAGAAACGACCGACAGATATCCACCGGGGGGCGGGTAGCAGCGCCCCTTGCAGAATAACTCTACCACCCTCTACCACCAAACTGCGATCCCCAACCCACATGCCCAGCGTAGGGATTATGGGAATTACACCCCAATAGATAAAGGCCAATAGATAAAGGATAAAGGCGCTTATTAGAGGGAAGCCGGCGTCCAGCTGTGGACCAATACAGGCTGTAAAGGTGTAAATCCGAGTAGAGAATAATAAATCTGAGTAATATGCGTTAGAAAATTTATAATTTACAATACCTACAGTCATTTTACAACTGAAGAACGACGAGTGAAGTATATCGATATGTGAGCGATATATGTTGCAATAACAAGGTGCGTTCTACCGTATTTCTCAAAAGCTCTCCTCGTATTTCAAATGGATGTCTGTCTAATCCTCTCCGATCCTACTAGAAAGGCCTATACAGTGTATAAGGTCTTTGCTATTCTCGGTTGGACGCTGTGGTCTGCATGTTGAACATAAATTGAAACACGCTCTTTCACACACAACACACAAATACACATATACACACACATGGGTTTGCTCATGTCGCCCGTACTCTTTATGAGGCCGGTGTCCCCAGGAGTAGCCTACCATGCACCCACACCTACCACATACACTTACACTACACTGGCTACAGTACATTTACACTCCTCTCCCGTCGTCCAGGCTCTTACGAGTCTAGACTAGACACCCGCACGCACCCTAACACAAAATTAGGTCTGTCTGTAAGTAGGTACTTACTCTTTTTCTTACTTTATTTTGTTTACTTATTGTGTTTTTATTTCACAAATTTATTACCTAACCATAATAGATAATCAAAACAAAAGATAATACAAATATCAAGTTAGTAGTAAGTATTAAATTTTAGGATTAAGTTTTCCTACCACGCTTGTAACATGTCACTTGTAAACATAGGTCGCACACGATTAGTTTCACGACCCAATCTGTACCTTATTGTATGTAATCCGTGGAGTGGGGGACCTGGAGACTTGTAGTTACAGGTTTTTTCTAAAACCTATAGCAAGCTCCAGCCTCTCACAATACAGGTTCAATTAAGTTTTAATGTACTTATGATAACTAAATATTACGAAAAACCTATTGTGAAGAGGAAATAAACAGATATTATTATTATTTATTATTATTACAGTACCTATAACGAGAGGCGTGTGATAGATTTGTGGGCTTTACCTACCTAGACAATCATCTTATTTTGTAAAGCTTAGGTACGAAGTTGCGCTTTTTGGCCACCAAACTCTATTTTCGCATCTCCTTCTAAACTATATGAGATAAAATTATTACAGAGGTATTAAAAATAGCTTATAATAGATACCACAAACTGAACGTAGGATTTTTAAAAATTCCTATGATAAACGTAAAAATATGATAAAATAGATATCGCTGTCATAATGGCTCGGGCATGCGACTTGATATCACCTCAAAACAACAAAATCCTCGTCACGAAACTGTCATCAATACGCCGTTTCTCGGCAGTTGGCATCAATTACACTTCTACACTTCTAGTTAATAATTATTTTGTATAATCTTATAAAATATCTACTTATTTAAATGATGTATCGCTAGTTTTTGGGAAACTATGATATTTTTATGAGTCTATAACAAGTTTTTATAAATATATTGCCTTGGTACTGTCATTATTTTTATTTCTTCGAATTTATCACGTGAGGATTCTCTAGTTAAGTAGTTAACCTGCTCATCAATCACGTTGTCACAAAACCAATAAAACAGTCCGCGCTTGAAGCTTTTGTGGTATAAAGATAAACTCCGAAAAATTTCATTCAGTTCAATAATAAGTATCAATGCCTCTATTCACTTCTACACCTATATCGATATTTTCTATGGCATACAAATTAAAATCTAATAAAGGCAATAAAAAGAACAGCTTGAATTCAGTTGGGTTTTTTTGAATCGAATTTGTTTAGAGACTTTCGATTCTAACAGTGACTAAGTAAGTTCCATAGAATGTCTTAGTAACTAGTTAATCAATATATTAGGTCCTTACATATGAAATTGGCGTTTTTCGTACTGGCCACTTTAATCACAAATTTCTCCTCTTTGGTAAGGAATTCCAAATTCAAATTTGTACAGCTATAGACTCGTGTATTTGTGCTTCGATGATCGTCATTCATTTGTTTTTTTTCTTCTGTTTTTTTCTGTTTGCGTCACTCATTTTACAAAATGGAAAACTTAAAATATCGCATTATTTACGAGTACGAGTTCCGCCGTGGCACTAGTGCTGCGGAAACAACTCGAAGGGTGAATGAAGTGTATGGCGGTCGTGTTGCAAAAGAAAACACAGTTCGTTTTTGGTTCCAACGTTTTCGTTCTGGAAATTTCGACCTGCAGAAGAAGCCCCGTGGACGGCCTGAGACTCAAGTTGATAATGAAGAGTTGAAGGCTATTGTGGAAGCGGATCCATCGCAAACCACGTCCGAGTTAGCTGCAGGCTGCGATGTTAGTGATAAAACTGTTTTAATTCACTTGAAGCAAATTGGGTAGATTAAAAAGCTTGAAAGGTGGGTACCTCACGAATTGACTGAAGCAAACCGGCAAACTCGCGTCGACTGCTTCGTTACATTACTAAACCGGCACAATAATGAAGGTATTTTAAACCGAATCATTACCTGTGATGAAAAATGGGTTCTTTACGATAATCGGAAGCGCTCAGCGCAATGGTTGGATCCTGGCCAGCCAGCCAAATCCTGCCCCAAGCGAAAATTAACCCCAAAAAAGTTACTTGTAAGCGTTTGGTGGACTAGTGCCGGTATTGTTAATTACAGTTTTCTCAAATCTGGCCAGACTATTACGGCTGATGTCTATTGTCAGCAATTGCAAACCATGATGGAAAAGCTAGCGGCTAAACAACCTAGGCTGGTCAATCGCTCCACGCCACTGCTGCTTCACGACAACGCTAGACCACACACTGCGCAACAGACGGCTACTAAATTAGAAGAGCTTCAATTGGAAAGTCTAAGACATCCTCCGTACTCCCCGGACCTTGCTCCAACAGATTACCATTTTTTTCGAAATTTGGATAACTTCTTGCAAGGGAAAAAATTCAACTCCGATGGGGCAGTCCAAATCGCCTTCAAAGATTTTATTGATTCCCGTCCGACTGGTTTTTTTAGTAATAAGGGATCAATGAACTACCTATATGATGGCAAAAGTGCATAGAAAATAATGGTTCATACTTTGATTAATTAAATATATTATATTAAAAAATATTCGACTTATTGTTCCTCCCATACAAAACGCCAATTTCATATGTAAGGACCTAATATACAAGAAAGTAAGTCGTTTCTTCTGTCGATAATCAATGAAATACCTAAGTTAACATTGACCTAGGTATTCGTTCGTTCTTTAACAATTGACCTATTTATTTTTACCCGACTATCAACGGTGGAGGGTTATGAAGTTGGCACCCTATGTTTGTTATTATGTATGTGAGTAGCCGATTTTTATGTTCCCACGTAGCGCTGAAATTTCTCGTTCGCACAATCGCTAAACGCTGTAGTTAGGTTTTATTTTAATTTATACTATGCACGCGTTGTTCCTAAAGAAACATTGACAAGAACAAATTACACATCCCATCATATAGATTACGAAAGGTATGGAAATCGTTTGTAGGCAATTGCGTAAGATATAACAAGCTTCCATCTGAAGCAACTGAGCTCCCTATTTCTTTCTGGTTTCTTTTTCACTTCTTCCGCTAGTGGACAAAAATTTTCAAGTTAATTAGAGTCAATTGCACCTTATATATGTATATACGAGTAGCTCCAAGAATTAGCAAGCTACAGTGGCAGTAGGCCGGCTATATTCTTCCCCAAGACGCACTGGCTGTGCACTATGTTAATTGTTGCCATAATATTGGTTGTATGGAAAACTTGTGTTTCTGTTGAATGTTTTCAAAGGATCTCAGCGTGTCGAAACTTCTGCAGCCTGGCATGTAACCCGATAAGCCAGAGCGCCTCAGGGTGACTGGAAAAGTTTATGGCAAACAACTTCGTCATAAAATAGTCATCAAAGAAGTTAACACAAAACAAAGAGATTTATGTAGCAAGCGTAATGTTTTTCGAATTGAGTTTTATACACAAGCTCTGCTTAGTTCGGGGTTAGATAATGATGTGTGAATTGTAAAACATTGTTATTTATACCGGCTTCGCACGCCTATCCACGGGAACTGATTTAGGGGATAAAAAGTAGCCTATGAGTTATTCCAGGCCTAGAACTAGGTACCTGTTCTTTTGATTTTTTTTAACACGGATATGGATGAAGTGATACTGATTTGGGGAGGGGCAACTAAAGTCAAATTCAAAGAGCTAGAAAGAGCCCAACGGTCTTTAATAAAGGTAATGTTCTTCAAGCCCTATAGATTCTCTACTGACAGTCTATACGTTGAATCGGAGTCCTTACAGTAAGAAAACTCTACGTAGGTACTAAGCTGTTACATAGACTCCATAAATCATTGTTTTATTACGCTGAGCAGGATAATGTATCTAGTCGTAGGAAGAAAGACCCAGTTCCCGTAGTAGCAGTTAAATATATACTTGCAAGGAGACAATATGTCTGGCAATCATCTTATTTCTATAATTTACTAAATAAACATTTAGAAATATATTCGATGACACTTTTTCAATGCAAGAAATGTCTTACTGAATAGATAATGACTGGACACGTTTGACATAACTGCGACCGCATCTGTCGCTCTCGTATAAAACTTACAAATCGTCTACGTACCTAAGTATAACCACCCTTCATGGATGGTTATAAAAACTATCCTTCATGGATGGCGGATTCCAATGATGATGCTAATTATGAACGTTTAATCCTATTATACAAGCACGTCAAAGCCTCTTAATGTTCTCCCCCATTGCGGGGCCGCTGAAATGATTATGCATAAGCTTTTACAATAGACACAACTGATTGCTTTTTGAGTACTAATGTAATTTTATAAAATCACGTTTATGTTGCTACATTATTCAGGAATTCGAATAATGGCTTGGCTCGGTCCTATAAGTAATAATAATTTTGATTTACTCGTAGGTAACAAGTTACCTACCTACTTCTAGTTAAAGAAATATTTCTCTTCTCTCCGAACAAGTATCGTCGTATCTTGTATCGACCAAAATTTCTCTCGCTCTCCGATTCGGTTAATTTTATATTAAATTCGTTTATTTATGCAACAAAAGCAAGAAAATGCTTAGAGTATTTAAATATTCAAAATTTATCCTCTAAGGCCCCCCGTATTATGAAAGCTTCCCCAAGCATTACATATGCAGTAATTACGTGAGTTATGAGTAGAACTCACGTAATGACTGCATATGTAATGCTTGGGGAAACTGCGAATCTCTGCTCAAGTAATTCTTTATTATTGATATAACGTTACTCTGACGCTACTTAGCTAGTTGCACTTACAAAATCTCTACTTGAGTAAGTAGGGTTTTGTCTATGGTCTACACATTTTGATACTCAAGCGTAGTCCAGACCAAGAATCACTATGCAGAGATTTGAAATCATTCTAAAATAGGCAATTACTCAAGTAATGCTTGGTAACCGTTCAATAATACGTACCTAATAACGTGGTAAGAACGCATCGTTACTCGAGGGTTACATGAGTGAGTGTAGATTTTGACATGAGTTCCCAAGATTTGTTTTAAAATTAATCTTCTCGTCTTTACTGAAAACTAATCATAAGCATCACTTTTCATTCATCATTTCATTTTGTCTCGTCCGTTAATGAACTCAAAAAGGGAACTCAGTTGCTTCAGATAATAAAAACTGAATAATGTTGTACAATTTACATTATATAGCCCCAAACTATAAGCAGAATTTGTGTTATGTGTACATAAATTCTGAAAGATGTTGAGTATATACTCTGAACTTTACACTTAGTTGCATATGTTTAATATACCCATGAAAACTTATTAAAGAAGCACACGCCATTACCCTTAAAACATCCCGTATCTTTCCTAATCAATAAGATGAGGTGTGTAATTTGTTTATTTTTCTGTCAGTATAAAATACCTTACTTATTGAATTACATTTAAATAATAATTTGTTCTATTTTCTTGTATTTATATTGTGAACACCTTATCAGGATAGAGATCATCTTTTTGTCCGTTCATCTTAGATTTTCATCAATGTTTTGCGGATATACATATTATACTGTTAAAATGTTAATTTCTTTAAATAATTTTCCCAAGGAGACGCGTGGCTTTAATTTGTATCGATTAGTCTTTGGTTTGGTCCCAGATGCGTTTGGTTAGATACATTTTATGTTTGCTACAAATACGAGTACTATGTTCACGTTTAACCCTGACTGGCCTTGCCACGATTACTTCCGATGCTCTTTACTCGAAGGCGTCACATAACGTATAAAAGTGTATAAGTGACTTACATAACAATACTAAATAGAAATCTGAATAAATTATTATGTCTGAATAAATGAATTCTCAACTTCCATTTCAGTATATGCAACTAGCGGATTAAAAGGAACTATACTCGGTTCTGGAATTCAATATAATTTAGTAAACAAAGACATTTATTAATGAAAACAAGGCAATAACAAGAACACATCTAGTCGAATTGCCCACAAATAACACTTCTTGCAGTCGTGACTTCTGCGATCTGCTCCAATGATACTGTCAAACCAATGTACGTCATAATTTTCCACCAATATTTCTTCGCTTTCGCACTAAATCCTTTGTTTACAAAAAAAAATAGATCGTGGAGTCGAGTATAGACGCAACTAATAATTCTATTGTCTCTATTCTTAGACACGTATTTTTAATGTCGCGGTAAAACAACTCTGCAGTCATAAGCCGTGACCTTTTTATACCCTTATGGAATTGTAGAGTTTATCCGTGTTCTATAAAATGCTTGCACACAAGAGAGCTACCAAAAGAGGCGGTTGGTAGCTGATGCGAACAACCTCCGCCTAATAAGGCGAATGCAGGTGTAATTACCAAAGTTTCAGAATAAGTATCAGAATCAAACTTCCTGCGCTTGTTTCCCCGGTAGTGTTCAATGGAATTTCCTGTTTAGAGTTTCAAGTTTCAAGTGTTTTATTGCTTTCATGTTAAGGTCTTAGGCATAGATTACAGCTACCAACATGAGCCCGAGTGGGACACTGCAAAATAAATGATATTATTTGCTCTTAAGAGCATAACTAAATATTCTTATTTCTATTCTAACTTAATACATTTAAAAAACAACGCTGAGCGCAAATTACATAAGATACAATTATTTATCGAAGAAGTCCTGCAGAGCATAGAAGCTTTCTTCAATTAGGAATATTTTTAATGCCTATTTGAATTTTAAAAGGTCACTTTCATTTTTTTTATGGGGAGAATTGTTGTAAATCTTAATTGCCATAGCATGTATTCCGAAAGGAAAAATCTGATTTAAGGGCTTGTTTACTATGGGGGCAAAGATTTTGAAAGCGAGTGAATTCTTGAAAGAAGTTCAAGTTTTTCCTGACAAATAGGCTTATTTCTCAAATATGTATATACTGTTAGAATATTTTTAAAGGTTTGTAGCTATTTTATTTATGCTGCATGATGGGCGAGGCAAACCACAACACTTACTTTATTCTATGACTGTTTCGGGAAATTATTGTTTTTGTCTTTTTCCTCATTGATATAGAATATTCTATATTGATATAGAAATACATCTGTATATTTATTTTTGTATATTTTGATGTTTTTGTTGTGAAATTTTATCATTGAAAACTAGATATTTTAAATCTCAACGCAAAATTTCTAAACGCAACGTTATTGGCAGCTGAACCGTGACGCCACAGTTTGACTTTATTGTAGGGTTATGAAGCTTTGACTTTGAGTTGCCATAGGTGATTCGGTGAAACGTGATGTCATAAATTGCAAGGGCTAACATGGCAGCGGTTTTAACACCGAAACTGAGTGCAGTTTTACTTTTTGTTTTTTACCTCAATAATCTAAAATTTTGTAAGTGTTATATATTTTTTTCGTTTATCTATTATCCTAAATAATCGACAAAATAGATAAAATAAAAATTATTCATATACCTATACCTCTAGTAAAATAACTCATTTGCAGCATCTTTTATTCAAGCAGGATGTAGTCCTGGTAATTGCGCATAGTCTGAGCTGTAAGGCTGTAAACCACAAAGATTGTATGCTAGGTTAGAGTAGACAAAAACTACGCTACATCTTCATATAAAATACGTCAAATATTTAGTTCATTCCCTGGCCTTCAATAATTTACGCAAGGTATGCCGATGCGATGTGATTTTTGTCTAATCTACCCTAGACAATAATGCTTTCCTTGGTCTACAAGGCCTACCTACATTATGTTTTCACGAGAGAATTGTGCCTTGCTGCCGTCTAAAATTAGTTGAAACTTACATTGTAATGTAACAAAACCATATAGTTTCCGGGATATTATGACGGAATGTTTGCGGTTTTGCGAGCGCAATGTATGAATGTGAGTGTGTCTGTAATAAAATCAATTTAATCTTTGAGCATTTTATTTATAACGTTGCTAAATACTATTAATCAATCATAATTCTGACTAAGTATATCCTTTAATTAATGTTTGTGGTGTTATCGTATTAATTGGAGTAAAATAAATAAATTTATTTGAACCGCGCTGTAACGTCGCACTTTTGCTATCGCTGAGTGCACGTGCAGATCAAGTGCTAAGCCGAATGTTTTATACATGGTACGATAATTGAAATATTCAGCATTGCCGATAAAGAGTTTACCTACAATCAATTTCCACTATTTTATTAGAGTTAGTTAAGGCGCAACACTAATGAAAGTGGCGCCCCCACGTATTTTATCTTATTACTAGCTGTGCCCCGCGGCTTCGCACGCGTTGTTCCTATGGAAACGTTTGTAGGTGTTTTCCCGGCAGTTATTAGAATTTTAAGAATTTTTCTCGCCGTAAAAACCATCCTTGAACTTCAACGAACATTTAAAAAAAGAATTGGCCAAATTGGTCCAGGCGTTATTGAATTATGCGCTTACCAACAAATTTAGCGATTCATTTTTATATTATAGACTAGGTTGTATAAGTGCGCGAGCTGCAAGCAGCTCGCGTTTGTCCGTTACATGCCCGCCGCCATCAAATTCGTAATCTTTAGCTCCATGTTGGTCGAAGAGTATACCCATTTCAAATTCTTGGATGGGGGAGGGGGTTCAGGGGGGACTGGGGTGCTGGAAAGTATCACTGTGCCCCACTACGCTCATTCGGCCACACAGCAAGGCTCGCTTCGCTCGCCTTGCAGTGTGCCAGTTTGCGGTTCGCTTCGCTCACCGCAATCTGGCCCACCCCTGCCGTCATCAAATTCGTAATCCCCACCCCGATGTTAGTCGAAAACGATACCCATTTTAAATTCTTGGATAAAGAAGGGGGTTCGGGGGGGCTGGGGTTCTGGAAAGTAACAGCACGGCTCGCATCGCTCGCCGTGCTGTGCCCTGGAGTCGCATTGCGGTTCGCTTCGCTCACCGCAATACGACGCCGCTCGTGCTGCCACACAGCAAGGCTCGCTTCGCTCGCCTTGCTGTGTGACGTCTGTCGTATTGCGGTTCGCTTCGCTCACCGCAATCCGACCCACGCCCACCGTCATCAAATTCGTTATCCTCACCCCCATGTTAGTCGAAAACGACACCCATGTCAAATTCTTGGATGGGGGAGGGATTTAGGGGGGCCTGGGGGAGTGAAGCGTGACGGCACGGCTCGCTTCGCTCGCCTAGGTTGTATAAGTGCGCGAGCTGCAAGCAGCTCGCGTTTGTCCGTTACATGCCCGCCGCCATCAAATTCGTAATCCTGATCCCCATGTTGGTCGACAACGATACCCATATCAAATTCTTGTATGGGAGAGGGGGTTCAGGGGGGGCTGGGGGCTTGAAGGGTAACGGCACGGCTCGCTTCGCTCGCCGAGTCGCATTGCGGTTCGCTTCGCTCACCGCAATACGACGCCGCTCGTGCTGCCACACATCAAGGCTCGCTTCGCTCGCCTTGCTGTGTGACGTGTGTCGTATTGCGGTTCGCTTCGCTCACCGCAATCCGACGCACGCCCACCGTCATCCAATTCGTAGTCCTGAGCCCCATGTTGGTCGAAGAGTATACCCATTTCAAATTCTTGGATGGGGGAGGGGGTTCGGGGGGTCTGGGGTGCAAAATCGTAATCCCCGACCTTATGTTTGTCGAAAACGATACCGCATGGTCGCATTGCGGTTCGCTTCGCTCACCGCAATACGACCGCGCTCAGTCGGCCACACAGCAAGGCTCGCTTCGCTCGCCTTGCAGTGTGCCAGTTTGCGGTTCGCTTCGCTCACCGCAATCTGGCCCACCCCTGCCGTCATCAAATTCGTAATCCCCACCCCAATGTTAGTCGAAAACGATACCCATTTCAAATTCTTGGATGGGGGAGGGGGTTCAGGGGGGGCTGGGGGCGTGAAGGGTGACGGCACGGCTCGCTTCGCTCGCCGTGCTATGTCCCGTGGTCGCATTGCGGTTCGCTTCGCTCACCGCAATCCGACGCACGCCCACCGTCATCCAATTCGTAGTCCTGAGCCCCATGTTGGTCGAAGAGTATACCCATTTCAAATTCTTGGATGGGGGAGGGGGTTCGGGGGGTCTGGGGTGCAAAATCGTAATCCCCGACCTTATGTTTGTCGAAAACGATACCCATATCAAATTCTTGGATGGGGGAGGGGGTTCAAGGGGGGCCGGGGGTGGGGGGTCACAGCAAGACTCGCTTTGCTCGCCGTGCTGTGCCCCTTGGTCGCATTGCGGTTCGCTTCGCTCACCGCAATACGACCGCGCTCAGTCGGCCACACAGCAAGGCTCGCTTCGCTCGCCTTGCAGTGTGCCAGTTTGCGGTTCGCTTCGCTCACCGCAATCTGGCCCACCCCTGCCGTCATCAAATTCGTAATCCCCACCCCAATGTTAGTCGAAAACGATACCCATTTCAAATTCTTGGATGGGGGAGGGGGTTCAGGGGGGGCTGGGGGCGTGAAGGGTGACGGCACGGCTCGCTTCGCTCGCCGTGCTATGTCCCGTGGTCGCATTGCGGTTCGCTTCGCTCACCGCAATACGACGCCGCTCGTGCTGCCACAGAGCAAGGCTCGCTTCGCTCGCCTTGCTATGTGACGTGTGTCGTATTGCGGTTCGCTTCGCTCACCGCAATCCGACCCACGCTCACCGTCATCAAATTCGTTATCCTCATCCCCATGTTAGTCAAAAAAGATACCCATATCAAATTCTTGGGTGGGGGAGGGGGTTCAAGGGGGGCCGGGGGTGGGAGGTCACAGCACGGCTCGCTTCGCTCGCCGTGCTGTTCCCCGTGGTCGCATTGCAGCTCGCTTCGCTCGCCGCAATGCTCCGCCCGGAAAAAAAAATCAAAAATAGGCCAATTTTTGGGTTTTTTAGGTTTTTCTATAAAAAAGGGGGTCTAGGGGGCTAAATGGAGAAATATTTTTTTTGCAATTAAAATTATTTGCCCTACTCTACATGACTGTGAAAAAAAAATTCTCAAAAGTCACTCCGTTTGGGAGATCTCAACGGGGGCTAAAAAATGGGGGGTAAGAGGGGGGGTAATTTTTTTTTTATTTCGATTCAAAAAGACACCCTCTATACGAACTTGCCATCAATACCCCTACATCTTTCCTTTATCTGGTAGTACTAAAAAATGGGGGGCTTCGGGGGGCAAGGGGGGGTAAAAAAATTTGTCTTCCAAAATGAGTTGTACTCGTCTACACAACTGTGAAAAAAAAACTTTTGCAAGTCAATTCGTTTGGAAGATATCAACGGGGGCTAAAAAATGGGGGGTGAGAGGGGGGGTAATTTTTTTTTTCTCCCAATTCAAGAAGACACCCTCTATACGACCCTGTAATTAAAAACACTCTATCACGTCGCTTTCTCATAGCACTTGAAAAAGGGGGGGGTCTGGGGGGCAAGGGGGGGTAAAAAAAAATTTGCAATCAAAATCACTTGTACCCCTCTATACAACCCCCATAAAATTATTAGTCAGGATGGCTCTGCTTGGAAGCCCCCCCGGGGGGCGGGGGCCCCCCGGTGCAAATCTCAAAAAGTCGGAATTTTCCTGAGGTCCCCCAGGCATGAGAAATACATTTCCGCAAAAAAAACCATACCTCCCCCTCCACCATCAAGGAGAACAATTATGTCAATCAGTCAGTCAGTGAGTGGTAATCGAGCTTTATATAATAGAATTACTTTAAACACAGTGAGTTATAAAAATCAAAATACAGTTTGTGGTATCTATTATTAGCTGTTTTTTTAATACCTTTGTGATAGTTTTATCTTATATAGTTTAGGAAGAGATGCGAAAATAGAGTTTAGTGGCCAACTGCGGTGCGACCCGCAGCAACGCGCCGCAGATACCCGGGGCTGGAGACCGGCAATTGCGTCTTGGGCCATGAAGGTGTTAAACGTTATAATATGATAAAATAGGTGGCGCTGTAATATGGCTCCTGTATGCGACTTAAAGAAAAGGCGAGCCTACAAAAAAAACACTTCTCAGATCAAATTTACATATCTACAGCCCATGCTAGACCACTGCTGGACATGGGCCACCACATATTATACAATTCATATAATAATTATACAATCGACTATGATACTCCTGAATGCTGATATCGTGCAAATTTATCCTTAAGAGACAACAGCTTGTGCTAATTTGTAACCTTACAAATTAGCACAAGCTGATGAACGGTTGAATAAAGATCTGAACGCCATTAGAGATGATGTTAAGGCCCATACAACAGTGAAAGTGGCGCCCTCAACTATTTTATCTTATTATTACGATAAACGCAGCAAGTTTTAAAAATCCATCGTTCAGTTTGTGGTAACTATTAAAAGTTATTTATTAATGCCTCTGTAATAGTGTCATTTTGTAAAGCTTAATTTTTGTTTTGCTCTCCGAAGAAAGCAAAACAAAAATTTAATAAAAAAATGATATATCTCATGTTAGCAAAGATTATGATTTATGTATGAAAACTAGAAAAAACACCAAGAACAGTAAAGGTCACAGCAAGGAAATCATAAAAAAAACAAGAACAAAAACTTCCAAAACTACTACACGCGCTGCGAAACATATGCTGTTTTAAGTTCAATAACGACGAGACCAAATGAAATGATGCTGCGATTCACTTCAATGGTATCCGAGTCCTGAAATACTTTCTCCCGATATTTCTTTGGTACTCCCTTTGTTAACAAAAGATAATCAGATTCTAAAACAGAGTTAAAAAAAAAAACATTTATTTCAGGTCAAAAAGAAACCCATAGGTTATTTACAAATAAATTAAAGTTAAAACACAAACCTACTTAAGGTTCCCACTTTAGTGCACAGACAGCCAGAACCTGTACATAGGGCTACATATGTTGTTAGCCATAAACCTGAGAATCCTATTGTTAGACCGTATAATATTGACCCAGAATATCTAAAAATCCTGTTCTGTAAAGTCTGTATGGAAGAATTGTACAATTCCAATCAAACTATTAATATAAATGCGAAAGTTTGTATGGATGGATGGATGGATGTTTGTTACCTCTTCACGACTACTGAACGGATCTGGCTGAAATGCATACAGGTAATTCTAATACTGGAATAAAACACACACTTTTTATCCCGTAAATATGTTCTCGTGGGATAAAAAATACCTTAAAACGTTTCCATAGGAACAACGCGTGCGAAGCCGCGGGGCGCAGCTAGTACGTTATAACGCCTGCAAAGCCTACGCAAATAAATATAAGCAACACAGCAAAGCTTCATAAAGGGGAACGCGCACGTAAATTGAATACCAATAAATTTATTCTGTATCGAAATTGTGTATTCATGTAGTTTATTCAGGCGCATACACCAGTGAAAGTGGCGCCCCTGCCTATTTTATCATAATATGATAAAATAGGCAGGGGCGCCTATTATTACGTTAAACACAGGAAGTTGTAAAAATTCATCGTTCAGTTTGTTGTATCAATTATAATCTGTTTTTTAATACCTCTGTAATAGTATACATTATTAGTTTAGGAGGAGATGCGAAACTAGAGTTTGGTGCCCAAAAAGTGTAACTTCGTATCTCTACCTAAGCATTACAAATGAAACTATTACAGAGGCATTGTTAAATAACTTACAACCACAAACTGAACGATGGATTTTTAAAACTTCCTGCGTTTAATTTAAAGTAATAATAAGGTATAATATTTGAGGGCGCCACTTTCACTGGTGGATTAATGTAAATAATAACTCTTGGGGATGTGTTTGTTTATTAAATTGCATTTATCATTATAATCAATATTTAAGTGGAATATCCAATGGATTAGTGTAAATTAATAACGCTGACGGTTATTTGTGTATTTAAACTGTGTTTGGTCAGAGAATATACAGGGTATTCGGCACACGTTTTTTTTAAATAGAAAGTGGACCCAAGTGCAATTGACTTTGTCAAGTAATTTACCCCCGAATTTTCAAACGCAACTCTGATTTAAGTCTTTGCACGTCTTGGGTCGCGATTTTTAACAGATATTCAATGAAAACCTTTTAAAAATTAATCATTTATTCTTCCTTCTTAAATCTAAGTTGCGTTTGAGTATTCGGATTTTAGTGCATTATACTAAATAGGTAGATATTTTTATTATGCAGGCTGAGTTGGTATCTTAACCGGTGTAACTACCGGAATATGGTCTGAGGAAACTATTCATATTTATTGGAGAAATTTTAATCCTTGCTCTAAGAGTTATAGATAAGTTGGCAAATACGTCAGAATTTGACTTGAAAACTTTTTGGATGCCAATCGATTCTAGAATTAAATTATTTTGTTCCTCTGGTATTGGTTTATAATGCCACATAGTGATCAGCCATGTGACTATATAGGTATGCGGACTAGGTAGCTAACCTAGTAATAAATTATATAATAAATAATGATACATTCTTTATTTCTTGACACAAGATACAGTTATTAGCATATTATGTAAAAAGTTTGTATTAAAGAAAATTAATGAAAACTATTTTATATTGAGTAATATATAGTTTAATAATTTGTTGTCCAATAAATGGTTTTGATATGGATCAGTTGGGTTACCTGTAGATTGTTTGCAACAGTCTGCAGTTAGCTCAATTTTTGCAATTGTAAAGACTAGCTCTACTTTATTTCTGTTATTTGACTGTAATTTTTTCAATAAATAAAATTGTATGCCCTGTATACATATGTTTTGTAATAAAATGATTAATTTAACACTTTTTATAGTCCACTGCTTCAAATTGCCCTAATAGGCCCATATCAAGCTTTTGCTGGTACTCATTTAATAAATTTTTTAAAATACTTACATTTATTTTTTGTTGTTTCAGCAAAGAACATCCAGTGATTCGACATCCGGCCCCACCGGTAAGTATTTATACTACACCTGCTAAAAAAATTGTTTATTCCTTTTCCAAACATAATGTAGAAAACCGCTGTCTTTGCCGGCGTACCGAAACACGGCAGGTTTCTAATGTGAGATTTTTTTAAGAACAGACAGTAGCTATGATATGGTTATTTTCATAATAGGTCAGACGTAAAAAATATTATCCTTAATAATTAAAATAAAAAGAACCACGTGCAAATCGTACGTACGCACATTTATTGCTTCATTGGAGCTTACACTTTGAATTTACTCGGTGATTTTGAATATTTCAAACAATGATTTTCCTCAGAAGTGTAGTAAAAAGCACTATTGAGAAAGTGCAATTCCTACCTCGTGTGTTTTAAGATCCTCGGTTACGCCTCGTGCCTCATGACACTCTATAGGATTAGCCACTTTCTCAACTCGGTAAACAATCTACTATTACAAGCTTCTCAAAAAGCCTTTATTATGTTTTTAGAAATGATGCAGCATAATTTGTTCTACTAGTTAAGGAGCTGTCCTGACCCAAACTACTTCACATTTTTCACAATTACACAGAAAGCGCTGATAAAGAAATAAAATCAAAGGCATTAATAAAAAACTTATAAAAAATATCACATCTATACTATGGTTTTTAAAGATTTCCTGTGTTAAACGTAATAATATGATAAAATAGGTGGCGGCGCACATTTTCACTCTTGTATGCTTAAGCGGAAACAGTACGAGTCGTTTACTATTTACCTACCTAAAGAATTGATATACGGTCACCAATAGTCCTTCTACATACCATCGCCAAACGTAACGCATATTTTCGTTAAAACAAAAGATATCGAGCAGGCCGGGTTTGGCAACTATTCACTTCACAGAAAAATCACCCTAGTGGTGGTAAGGCGCAATTTTTGCTGACTATACGTCAGCAATAGGAAAATGAAGTTACGTTGCCCTCTGGCTTCCTTTGAAAATTAACGCGCTTCGCTTCTCCCAGTGGTAAATAGCCAGCGGCGTAGGTATACTGTAAAGCAAATAAAATAAGACTTAAATCGATAAATACAGGGTGTCTGGCAAAACGTTTGCCATATGGAAACTGGGGATGAGTGGATCCAAACGCTTGGCGGTTTTCTTTAACTCAAAAGCCTCCCGGCTATCGTTAACAATTTTCGTTTTATTTGAGATATTGTCACTGGATTTTTACTTAATAACATGGTATTTTCTTTTTAAAACATTAGCCCTTAGTGACAAAATCAATAATTACATCAAGGTAAATAAAGCAGCTTTGGGCATGCAAAGGGATGAAAAGTGAAAATTTAAAAATTGTTAGTTCAAACATGGATTGAATTGAAAAAAACAAAGTGGGTCTATGATCTTCCAATTCGTTTAAAACTTCTACAGTTCATTACCGTCATACTAACGATTTGCCAATACTTTCAAAGCATCTTAATAAAACCATGACCAAAAAGCGACTATTTAAAAAAAACTCTCTTTTTGAATCCCTAAAGATTACTTTTAAGGTAAATATTGCACTTGGTTGTAAACAAGTGCAATTAAAATTCAATTTAAACTGTACATAAAACGAAATCTTATCAAGAAAGCTTAACTATTACTCCATAGATGATTACATTAATGATGTAAATGCTCGGCCGGATGTCGCCCAGTTCCACACCGACAAAAGTATGTAAGAACATAAATTAGTTGTGTTACTGAGATATGCAAAGATTGTATTAGTTGATTGATAAGCGATAAACTTGCTAGTGGTTTCTTTTTTACTTCTTCCGTTAATGGACAAAAAATTGAAGTGAATTAGAGTCAATTGCACCTTATTTATTATTTCATAGTAATAACTATTTATCAAGCTTGTTATATAGTATCAAATTGGCTTCTCCTTCTTATTTCATAGTAGGTGTACCTACCCCCTGTTTTTCCGTATGGCAAACGTTGTGCCGCCTCTGTTCACTCTGTATCATTGATACACAAAGACGCATTTTATATTACTGGTAGCTAAAGTTAATCATAGTCCATGTAAACGGCTGGCGGCGCGTTTCCCTGAATTTAGGAAGTACTTGACAAAATTCCACATCCTAGCGTCGTTTGACGCGCAATCGCGCAATCGTTTGAGTTGAGAGAAAAACGTCTGGCTGGCGGCGAGCACTTTCAGTTTGAAATGCTTTATGAATGAAACTGCTGCAAAAAGACTCAAGGACTTTTTTGGATAGCTTTATTTATCTGATATTTATGTGAAAATAGACATTCTCTGTTTCAAATCAACTTCTCCTTTGTGGAAATATTTTGAAATGTTGCTGAAATGTAATAGTAACTTTTTTGGCTAAAAAAGTGATACTCTTTTAATCGACTTCAAAACAAGTTGGTCTTAATCGACTCTTATTCTAACCAGGAACACTTTTCCCAAAGTAACATACCAAATCAAATCGTAAGTTGTGACAATAATTAAAAAAACAATTCCCATACATTTTCCATGAAAAAACGAGTAAGTGAAAACAACAATGTCACATTCAATGGTTCTTAATTTAAATTCGTATGTAACTACTTTTTTAAGTTGGTATGCTAATTTTGAAAACGGGAACTGATTTATGCGATAACAAATTTGCCTATGTTTGATTCCAGGATAAGAACTACCTATATCCATTCAGTCCGTCAGTATACAATTTTCAGTCCGATCCGTTCAGTAGTTTGGCGTGAAGAGGTAACAAACATCCATACAAACTTATGAATAAAATATGAAATATGTTATAAGTGTGATAAACCTTTCCAATTCATTCAAACTTATTCTGATTTACAGTCGGTCGCGTTTTCGCCTCGTTTTACAATTAACTATATTACACCCTGTTTTAAAACAACATTTTGGAGCGTCAAAGGTTAAAACGATTTTGCACTATAACGGAATCACAGTAAACAAGTCCCACCCCAATGTGCAATTTGAATCGGCGGCGCATGCCGAGCTTTGTACACAAAATACAATAAAATTGTGAAGGTAGCTGGGGAGTCCCTGGAGTGTGTAAACGAAAGTGTGTAAATAATATGTAAATTTTCAGCCCCGTCAAAAGTGTAGGGAAATAATTTGTGGGCAATTACGTATGTCGTATGATTGGCATATGATTCTATAACATGGCGTATGATTCTATAACAAGCTTCCATCGGAAGCAAGTGAGCTCCCTGTTCGTAAATTTAAACTGTACATCAGACGAAATCTTATCAAGAAAGCTTATTACTTCATAGATGATTACATTAATGATGTAAATGCTTGGCCGTATGTCGCCCAGTTCCACACCGACAAAAGTATGTAAGAACATAAATTAATTGTGTTAAACTTAGATATGCAAAGATTGTATTAGTTGATAAGCGATAAACTTGCTAGTGGTTTCTTTTTTACTTCTTCCGTTAATGGACAAAAAATTGAAGTAAATTAGAGTCAATTGCACCTTATTTCTTATTTGAGAGTAGGTAATTACTATTTGTCAAGCTGTTTATATAGTAAAAAATTACTTGTCTATGTGCTTATTTTTTAAGTCTAAATAAATAAACGATTTGACTCTGACTCTGTGCTTGTATAAATATATCTCTAGCTGGATTGTTGGTTATATACCTACATGTACGTTATCTGCAAGACGTGCCTCCCCAGGCAAGGGGGATCTGGCATAATTACTACGCCTGGCTGATTGTATAAGAGGTGCTAAAATAGAATAAAGCTGCAAGCTGCCCTATTCTGATAGGTTCCGTAGTCGTCTCTTACGACATCCAGCGATTCTAAGGCGGTACTCCGAGGCACACTGGCGCCGCCGCCTTTTTATCTTATTATTACGTTGAAGTAAGGAATTTTCAAAAAATGATAGGCCTGTTTCTGATACCTACCATAAGCTTTTTTGACACCTCTGTAATAGTTTTTCTTTGTATAGTTTAGAAGGAGATGCGAAAACAGAGTTTGGTGGCCACCAAGTACAACTTCGCATATCCTCCTTAGAATCTCTGCTCATGTAAATCTTTAGTATAGAACGTAACTCTCACGCTACTTAGCTAGTTGCACTAGCAAAATCTCTACTTGAGTGAATAGGGTTTTGTCTATAGTCTACCCATTTATCTAAGCGATAAACATTCCATTACCTTATCAACCTGCCTATCACATATTTAAGACCTTTTTTGTTGATTTGATGGTTTGTCAAAAAAAATTGGCGCTTTTATTTCAAAAAAATTTGGCGCTTTATGTTTTTCTTCTTCACTTTCCTTACTCAGCCTTACTCTCACTCAAGGTCCAGACCACGCTTGAGTAAAGATGTTGCGGGCAGCGTTCACCAGGATATGACCTGATACGCCCCTGGGAAAGTATCCCAATAGATTTCGACGTGCACTTTGTCCTTCCGTATGGCTGGTGGCGCACGCCGTCACGCACCCCTGAATGCGTATGGGTCGCGGAGAAGTTGGTACAGGGCACTATTACCGACACTACATACACTGTTTCCTAAATCCCGGCACTATCCTACCTGCCTACTGGGACGAGGAACTTGGCGTGGGAAAACACAAACACACACACTGTTTATCTATAAATAAGTTAAAGGTCTCGGCTCACTAACTGTTTTACTGTTGTTTAGTTTAAACTCACTGTCTACTAGCCTAGCTAACTGTCACTTGACTGCTAGACTGGCTCACTGTCATGTGGCTACTGGACTGCCTCACTGTCACTTGTCTACTGGACTAGCTCACTGTCACTGCCCACTGGACTGGCTCACTTGCCCACTGGACTGGCTTACTTGCCCACTGGACTGGCTCACTTGCCCACTGGACTGGCTTACTTGCCCACTGGCCTACTGAACTAGCTCACTTGCACTGGCCTACTGGACTGGCCCACTTGCCTACTGGACTGGCCTACTATCACTGGCCTACTGAACTAGCTCACTGACTCTAAACTACTAAACTGTTCACTGTTACTACTTGCTGACTTCTTGAGGACTTCTTGATGTTGCTTGCTGACTACTTCTCACTCCGGTGGTTGGATTGCGACTGCTTCTCACTCCGGTGGTTGGATTGCGACTGCTTCTCACTCCGGTGGTTGGATTGCGACTGCTTCTCACTCCGGTGGTTGGATTGCGACTGGCAGTTGCCGGAAGCGAGGATATATTTATATAAGGAAAGCTATACCGCTCGGGCGCCTATCTAAATTTGGCCTATTCCTAACGTTCTATTTCGCTTGAGTCGAGACCGTAATTCTTTGTTTATTCAGTCATTTCCTTATGGATTATCTTATTTCTATGTGTTATATAAGGCGAAAACATGCTTTTCTATGAATAAGTCTTAAAATCTAGGTTTTTATACATAAAAAAAGATTCTCATACAAAATTCTAACAAAAAACCAATAAGAACTTATTTTCTAAACACTAAATTTACGATATCTTAAAAACTACTTAACCGATTTATACAAATTAACTTGTAAACATAGTTTTGGGTTAAGCCCCTTCTTTTGACACTAATTTGATCACAAAATATCAACAAACAAAAAAGTGTAATTTCAAGTTACGTAATTCTAATAGGAAAAAATCTAACGAGAATTTTGTCTTATTTTTCACTATGAATTGTCTCTAATTGGGGTTACGTCGCCGACATTCTCCCCCTCGTGCGTCGCACCATCCTCCAGACTCGGCGATTCTCCCGGCACCAACAGCACTACTCTCGTACTGGGTCTGCGCAGCACTCCTCCTCTGGTCTCGATGTCGACGATCCGGATACGCCCATCTGATCCAGGATACACGTGCTGGATTCTTCCGCGTGGCCATGTGCATCTCGGTAGGGTGTGGTCGACGATGAGCACAATGTCTCCGACTCGTAGATCCGTGGCGCTGGTCCTCTTCGAAGTCTTCCTCGGCAGTAGGGTGGGCAGGTATTCGCGCAGCCAGCGTTGCCAGAAGTGGTCGGCAAGCCGCTGCGTGGTCTTCCAGGTGTGTTTGCCCACGAGCTCGTGGTCCTCGAAGCTCCCGATTCTTGCAGCGCCGCAGGATCGCCCGAGGAGGAAGTGGTTTGGAGTGAGTGCTTCCTCCTCAAGGCTCTCGGAGAGGTGGGTGAGAGGCCGAGAGTTCACGATGTGCTCGGCCTCCAGCAGGAGGGTGTGGAGTACCTCCTCTCGTGGATGCTTCTCGTTGAGTGTGGCGCCCAGTGCGGCTTTGATGGACCGCACTAGACGCTCCCATGCACCGCCCATGTTTGGTGCTCCAGGTGGGATGAACTTCCATCGCACGCCGATCTTCTCCGCTTCTGAGATGAGGTCTTCGTTCTTCATGGTGTCCAGGGCTTCCTTCAGTTCCTTGTTTGCGCCGACGAAGTTGGTCCCGTTGTCCGAGTAGATCTTCCTCGGCATTCCTCTTCTGGCAGCGAATCGTCGTAGCGCCATGATCATGCTGTCCGCGGAGAGTGATGGAGCAAGCTCGATGTGCACAGCTCGAGTGGTTAAGCATGTGAACAGAGCGCCCCACCTTTTCTCGTGACGCCTTGCTACGGTGATCGTCATTGGGCCGAAGTAGTCAACGCCGGTGCACGTAAACGGTGGATTACTGTGCATCAGCCTCTCGCCCGGTAGGTTGCCAGTTGGTAGATCTTGGGGTTTCGCCTTCCTTGTCCTGCACCATTGACATCCATGTTGAACAGCCTTGATTGCTGACCTCAGTCCCAGCACCCAGAAGCGTTGCCTTATCTCGTTCATGACCGTTGCGTGGTTCCCATGGTTGAAGCGGCGGTGGAACTCGTCTATGATGAGCTGTGTCGTCTTGTCCTTGCTGTCGAGCACGATGGGCCGCTTGTAGTCCCGGGTCACACCCTGTATCGCGTCGATCCTTCCTTTCAGCCGCAGAAGTCCATCTTCTAGCGCCACGTCGAGCCTTTTCATCTTGCTGCTGCCTTCTACTGGTTTTCCTTGCTGAAGACACCTGATGTCTTCCTTAAAGCTTCTCTCTTGACTCTTCTTCAGCAGTAGAGTTTCCGCTTGCTCCAGTAGATCATCTTCCAGCGGTATGTGGTTTACCGCTTGTGAAGATGGCTGACTTCGTGTGATGGTCTTCTTTGGTTTCTTTGTCGTCTTCTTCCAGTCGGGGTCTGCTTGGCTGACGTTGACCTTCTCCTTTCGTCTGCAGAGTCTGATGAACTGCAGAATTCTTGCTGTGGCTCGCCATAACCTTGTCCACGATGAGAACCTCTCTGGATCTGGTGATGGTTGGGTGACGCTCGCTGTTGCCGTTATGTCTGCTGCCTTTTCCTCGCCGGTGGTCTCCTTCTTGAATGTCCTTGCTGCTGGCCAGAGATCCTCTTCTGTTGTCAAGAAGTCCGGTCCAGTGTACCATCGGTGAGTGCAGTTGAAGTCTTCTGGTACGTCACGTGTTGCGTCATCCGCAGGGTTCTGCGCTGTTGGGACCCATCTCCAGTCCTGGGGTTTGGTGAGATCTTCAATCTCAGCCAGTCGATGAGCCACGAACGTCTTGAACGTCCTCGGGTCCGTCTTGATCCAAGAGAGCACGATGCTGGAGTCTGTCCAGAATGTCCTTTTCGTCACCTTCAGGTCCATTTCCTCTTCGACTGAATGCGCCAATCTGCTTCCTAGGAGGGCCGCCTGTAGCTCCAGCCTCGGGATTGAGACCGGCTTCAATGGAGTGACTCGTACCTTGGCTGCCATCAAGCTGGTGTGGTAGATCCCGCCTTGGTCTTCCGTTCTCCAGTAGACTGTAGCTGCATACGCCGTCTCGCTGGCATCGGTGAATGTGTGCAGCTCCCCCTCAGTGCGATGTGGCGCCAGGCATCTCGGGATCTGCAGGTCGTGAAGTAGCTTCATCTTCTCCAAGTAGGTTGTCCACGCTGCGTACTCCTTTTCCTCGATTTCTTCATCCCAGCCGACGCCGCTCCGCCAGATGTCTTGAAGCAGCTTCTTCCCTTGGATGAGGACCGGTGATGCCAACCCTAGTGGGTCGAAGGTCGACATCACGGCGCTGGTGACTTCCCTTTTTGTGGGCACTTTGAGCCCCCTTGCTATTTCTTCTGGTGTGTTCCGGAGGTTTGCCCTGAAGCCGATGGAGTCCCGTTCCGTGAACCAGCGTAGTCCCAGAGTCTTCTCCTCTTTCTCGCCTAGGTCCACTTCAGTCTTCTCCGTCGCTTCAGTGTTCACTCCTTGCAGCAGCTCAGGTTGGTTGGACGCCCATCCCCTGAGTTCGAAGCCCGCCTTCTTATGTATGGAGTCCACTTGGGCTGTCACTCTCCGGAGATCCTCTTCCGAATGAAAGCTGTGGAGGTAGTCGTCCATGTAGTGGTTCCGCTCGATTGCCCTTGCCGCTTCCGGATGTTGCTCCTTGTAGTCCGCTGCATTTCTGTTCTTCACGTAGATTGCTGTGCTCGGAGATGATGTTGCGCCGAAGATGACTGATGTCATCCTGTACTTCTTTGGCGGCACGTCGCGACGATCCCCTCGCCACAGGAACCTCAGGCTGTCTCGATCCTCCGGCCTGATGCGGACTTGCAGGAACATCTCCTTGATGTCGGCTGCTACTGCGAGGGGTCCCTGCCGGAACCTTAGCAGAACTCCGAAGAGCGACTGCAGCAGGTCAGGTCCCGGCAGCAGAGCGTCGTTGAGGCTTCTTCCTTTGGACTTGGCTGCGGCATCGAAGACAATCCTTATCTTCTTCTTCAAGGGGTGAACCACGGAGAAATGCGGTAGGTACCACATCTTCTTCGACTCGTCCTCTCCATCTGGTGCTTCTTCTGCGTAGTTGCTGCTGATAAGATGCTGGATCTGCTTGTCGTATTCCAGCTTCAGTTGCGTATCCTTGTCTATCTTCCTTTCGATGTTGAAGAGGCGGTTCTTGGCGGAAGTGTAGCTCTCCGGCATGGGCTCCTTGTCGTTCTTCCACAGGAGTCCAGCTTCAAAGCGTCCGTCTTCCAGTCGTCTGCAGGTTTTCTCCAGGATGGCGAGTGCTCTTCCATCCGAGTCCGTCGTTGGTCTTCTGGGCTGCACACCAAGTGCTTCGATGGTGAAGTGTTCCTTGATGGTGTGATGCATCTCCTCCTCCGGCGTGCTAATGTGTAGGCACGTGTTGAGGAAATGCACTGGTTTCGTACCTCTGACGTCTGTCCCGTGGAGCACCCATCCAAGTCCCGTCCTGGATGCGACCGGTTCGCCTGGCTTGCCTCTTCTTATTTCTTGAGTCACGATCAGCTCCCAGTTGTCTTGTCCGATGAGTAGCTGTGGTGACTCCCCTTCGTAGTGTAGAGCATCGGCGATCCTCTTCAGATGTGGGTATTCTCGCATCTTTTTCTTGTCAAGGAACTGTGGCGTCAGCTTCAGGTCGTCGATGGTCCGAACTCGCCTCAGGGTCCTCCTTTGTCCTTGATGAACCCCTTTTAGCGTGAGGTCCAGCACCTGCGAGTCCTTCTTCCTGATGAGCTTGCCTCCAACTGTCTCGATGACCAGTTCTTCTTGTATTCCTTGAGCGCCGATCTCTTTTGCCACTTGTTTGTCCAATAGTGAAACCGTTGACCCCTCATCCATGAGGGCCAATATTTTCTTTGATGCCTTGGACCCGAAGACTTCCACTTGAACGATCTTCAGGTAGGCCCTTGCGTTGTTGATTGTGTTCACTGCTCCAGTGATTCCAGCCTCTGGTGATGTTTCCTTCTTCTCATCAGAGGTCCTTCCTTCTGGTTCGACGTGAAGTAGATGGTGATGCCACCTCTTGCACTCCTTGCACGGCGGCTTCCTGCAGCTCTCTTTCCTATGCCTCCCTTGAAGGCACTTGAAGCATATGCGGGTCTTCTTGACGGCTGCCCAACGATCCGGAACTGACGCCTTCAGGAACTTCCGACATTCCAAGAGGAAGTGCTCACCCTCGCATATGGGGCAGGTCTTCTCGGTCTTCCTCTGGTCCTTGTCCTTGGAATCCTTGTCCTTTTCCGTTGTTGAGTGTGCTGCTTGTCTGGTCCTCTTGAGGCTACCGCCTTTGTCTTCCGACGTCGCGAAGGCCCCGCACTTGTCCGCTTCTGTGTTCAGGAACTGTGAGACAAGGGTGAGGTCCGAGAACCCGCCTTCATCTGATGCTGCAGTGAAGTCGTACCAACGGAACTTGAGAACCGTCGGCATCTTGTCCACAATTTGCTTCACTATCTCCGGTGAATGCAGGTATTGTGGTTTCTTCAGCCCTCTGATTGCTGCTACGCTGTTGCTGATCTGGCTTGCGAAGATGCAGATGTCCCTTGGGTTCTCCGTTATCTTTGATAGAGCTCTGACCTTGTCCAGTTCGGCCAGCACCAGCGCATCAGGTCTTCCAAATCTTCGTTTGAGGGCGTCCATTACTTCTAGCGGAGAAGCTTCGGAGTACAGCAGACTCTTTATTGCTTCTCTGGCGCTTCCTTTCAGTGCTCGTCGTAATCGAGCCATGTTCTGGACATCGTTGAACATCGGTGCGGTATCGGCGTAGACGACCTTAAACGCCATCCACTCGCTGCTGTTCCCGTCGAAGTAGGGTAGCTCGTGGATGTAACTCGGCTGGGATGCTGGGCCTCTTCCTCCGGTGAAGGCTTCCTTCAAAGCAGACGTGAGAGCTCGTATCTCAATCGTGGCACTTGAAGGGTTCTCTTCAGGTTTCACCCTCTGCTGGGGCACCTCCTCGGGCTTCAGGCTTCGCTGTTCCGGTTCCTCTTTGTCGTCCTCCAATATGGATGTCCGTATCCAACTCCGCACCTGTGCTTCTCTGTCCTCTTGTTCTTCCAGGTCTTCACCCACAGAGTCTTCATCATCATACTGTGTCAGTTCCAGTCGGACGCGAGCTAGCTTCGTAGCCGCTTGGGCTTCTTTCAGCTCCCGGCGTGCCAATTGCTCCTTGGCTTCCAGCTCACGTCTCCTGGCTGATGAACTCGTGGTCTTCATGGACCTGGCTCGGTGACAGACTCCTGTTGGCTTCAAGGTTGTGGTGGATCCTTCTACACCTTGTGCCAACGTCCGATCTGGAGTCTTCTTGGTCACTTTTTGTGCTGCATGTCCCTCACTGGGATGTCCCTTCCCGGACGCAGCCGTGGTCGCAATCGTCTCCCTCGTAGTAGTAGTATCCGTAGTCACATTAGTGTCCCAAGTATGCGTGGTACCCGTAGTACCCGTGTTTGCCGATGTATATGTAGTTGCGGATGTGCCCGTGGCGGCAGATGTACCTGAAGAATCCGAGGCAGTCCCCATGGTTCCTGGTTCCGGTCCTGACGCAGACGTGACCCCTTCTGGTCTCGACGTTCCTGGTGTCCCGGCCCTATCCGAGGCACGTGACTGAGGGTGTAAGGGGGCATCCTTCTGCGACCTGGTAACCGGCATCTCGAGTCTTCAAAATCGTCCGGTTTCTCCTCGAGGATCTTCAGACTTCTCCACTACAGGGATCCGGCTCGAAGGACCAACTGTTGTGGGCAGCGTTCACCAGGATATGACCTGATACGCCCCTGGGAAAGTATCCCAATAGATTTCGACGTGCACTTTGTCCTTCCGTATGGCTGGTGGCGCACGCCGTCACTCACCCCTGAATGCGTACTGGGTCGCGGAGAAGTTGGTACAGGGCACTATTACCGACACTACATACACTGTTTCCTAAATCCCGGCACTATCCTACCTGCCTACTGGGACGAGGAACTTGGCGTGGGAAAACACAAACACACACACTGTTTATCTATAAATAAGTTAAAGGTCTCGGCTCACTAACTGTTTTACTGTTGTTTAGTTTAAACTCACTGTCTACTAGCCTAGCTAACTGTCACTTGACTGCTAGACTGGCTCACTGTCATGTGGCTACTGGACTGCCTCACTGTCACTTGTCTACTGGACTAGCTCACTGTCACTGCCCACTGGACTGGCTCACTTGCCCACTGGACTGGCTTACTTGCCCACTGGACTGGCTCACTTGCCCACTGGACTGGCTTACTTGCCCACTGGCCTACTGAACTAGCTCACTTGCACTGGCCTACTGGACTGGCCCACTTGCCTACTGGACTGGCCCACTTGCCTACTGGACTGGCCTACTATCACTGGCCTACTGAACTAGCTCACTGACTCTAAACTACTAAACTGTTCACTGTTACTACTTGCTGACTTCTTGAGGACTTCTTGATGTTGCTTGCTGACTACTTCTCACTCCGGTGGTTGGATTGCGACTGCTTCTCACTCCGGTGGTTGGATTGCGACTGCTTCTCACTCCGGTGGTTGGATTGCGACTGCTTCTCACTCCGGTGGTTGGATTGCGACTGGCAGTTGCCGGAAGCGAGGATATATTTATATAAGGAAAGCTATACCGCTCGGGCGCCTATCTAAATTTGGCCTATTCCTAACGTTCTATTTCGCTTGAGTCGAGACCGTAATTCTTTGTTTATTCAGTCATTTCCTTATGGATTATCTTATTTCTATGTGTTATATAAGGCGAAAACATGCTTTTCTATGAATAAGTCTTAAAATCTAGGTTTTTATACATAAAAAAAGATTCTCATACAAAATTCTAACAAAAAACCAATAAGAACTTATTTTCTAAACACTAAATTTACGATATCTTAAAAACTACTTAACCGATTTATACAAATTAACTTGTAAACATAGTTTTGGGTTAAGCCCCTTCTTTTGACACTAATTTGATCACAAAATATCAACAAACAAAAAAGTGTAATTTCAAGTTACGTAATTCTAATAGGAAAAAATCTAACGAGAATTTTGTCATATTTTTCACTATGAATTGTCTCTAATTGGGGTTACGTCGCCGACAAAAGATGAGTTCAAAAAATCACTAGGCAGAGATATCAAAGTTTTACATCGATCTAAAATAGGCTATTACTCAAGTAATATGTACTTGGTAACCTTTCAATAATACGTAATAACATGTATGAACGCATCGTTACCTGAGGGTTACATGAGAAAGTGTAGATTATGACTTGAGTTCCCTTCCCAAGCATTGTTTAAATAAAATTATACATACGCATCACTCAAGCATAGGTCGATGACTGAGCATGCTATCATCATAATACGGGCCTAAAAGTATTAGTTAACTGTAACGCCACGACTCTACTCTTTTTGAACAGACTCTACCACGCACACAGATACTATCTATACTACAGATACATTCTTGCCATACCAAATGTAAAATCTGTACAGTGTTTTAACATTTAGTATTCATACCAAACTCATTTTGAAATTCCATTCCCAGAAAAGAATTTCTATTCCAAGCGTAGTTATTCGTTGTTTTGAAACTGTAATAGGCAGGTTGCATCGAAATTGCAAACGAAACTAATTCTCATTATAGTATCTGGAATGTAGCTCATGCCAAATGAGATGAAATATTATACGTCAAAATGAGCTAGCTACTGTTACAACGCGCACAAAAAGGAATTTAAAAAAATATTGGTTTTTGACGTGGGCGTCCCACGGGAAAAGTACTCTGCATGCTCATTCTATAAACTCATTTCTAACCTCACTAAGCTGAACCCGAAGTGGGTTTGAAGTTTTGTATTCTGTAAAACTCGATAATGCTTGCAGCGCCTCAGTGACGAGCGTGGTAATGACTTTCGAATTGAGCTCGATCACATAAGTGAATTAAATAAATAAAATATAAATAATGCTGGACAATTCACACAACATTATCTAGCCCCAAGCTAAGCTGAGCTTGTGTTATGGGTAATAGATAACTGATTTCGAGTTCGAATTCAAACTTTTACAGAATGAGTCTGCTGTTGGCTGGTCTCTACTCCGGACTATTGGCCACAATTTCCTGACATTTAATCTCGCGGCCTTTGCACGTTTGAAATAATAATTACTCTGGTTCAATTTCACCATTGCAGTTGAACGCAACCAACACAAATAGTTCCGAAATTTGAACCAGTTCTATTTATAGAAGAAAAAAGAAAGGTAATTAGTTTTTTGACATAGCGCATCTAATGATACGTTTCAAGCTGAACTTAGTACCACACTGAAAATTTAGTTAATGTCTGTTACCATACTACGTATCTCCATAACTGCTTAACTCTTAAAGAGATTTTAACCAAATCAGTCCCTGTTCACACGACCGAGAAAATTAACCCCTGCGGCCCTACCGCCTTTGCCTTCGGCAATTTTATATTAGCTAAGGGTGGTGATTGGCAACAACTCCCCCTTATTGAGTGCAGGAATGTTGAGCTCGTCAATTAGTACCTACAGTAAAAAGAACAAAAGCTGTGAGTGCACGTTTTCCTCGTACTGATTGTACGAATAACGCTCAAAGCGTAACACCAACGGTTTAAATTTTCTCATAATTTAGTAAAACTAGGCGAGTTGAGACTTAAGGGTGAATAGAAATGGACTTAAGATAAATAATAGATTCAGGCCATACTTTGCAGAAATCCATTGTAAATATAAGAATGAAGATATTTAGTAACAATTCCGCGAAAAAACCTTCTGCGATAAAATCTAACAAATTATACAAAATGAAAGAACATTTTAACAAAGCAAGTCGTCTAGTAGACCACTTCCTTTTAACTGCTGACTTGTTACTAAATATTTATTAACTAAATATTCTCCTTACAATGGATTTCCGCAGAGTAACGTCTGAATCTATTATGTATGAAACAGATGGATCAGTCACGAACTAACTGACTTTGAACTCCTATTTTGAAACTCTTTCTGGTACTCCTTTATAAATTTTTGAAGACTTAAGATGCCTCGGTAACCCCGGATCTAGCTTCTCGACTTCATGGGGAACAAACGTGTAGGTTCTGTCGAGACCAAATCTGCCGCTGCACCCTCTTACGGACGTCCTTTGCAGATGGGAAGGCACAAGTATGTCGACTCGACGCGTGTAGCGTCGACACGTGATGTGTCGTGGGAGTAATGTCACACTGTCGGGCCACTTGTAATGGTGTATATTGCGTAGATGGTCTTATGGTGCTTGGATAATGTTCTCAGGGGTTTTGAATCAAAGAGTTCAAGCACGATTAAACAGTATAATATAAAAATACAGAACACAGATAGCAAAAGCAATACAGTAGGTACACGGTAATTTACATAAGACAGGATAGTAAACTACTAGGTTGGAACTCAGCGCGTCGTTTTGCGCTGTCTATGGACATGTAAATAATTATTATTTTTAGGATACTTATCTCAATGAGATGCAAGTATAATTGAAGATTAAATAAACATACCAAGTGAAGTTCAATCATAATTATACGAAGCATCTCGTTCGAATATATAAGTATAAATTAAATGGTGAGGCTATATGAAAAGCAAATAGAAAACTGATATTGTTGAACAACTGCATTATGTGTTCTTTACATATATGTTCCATATAATCAAATTTTGTTCGCGTTTGTTTGGTTAACGAAAAATCTGAGTTCAGAGGGCGAAACTTAATACTAAGTGAAATTATTTGTTTTTTATTTTTATTTATGTTTATTAGGTATCTACAAAAAGCACATTACAATCAAATATAATATAATTCAACAAATTAAAAGTAAATACGAACTGGCTTGAGACGTAACTTATGTGCACAGAACAAATAATAAAATCTACACATCTACACCCTCTCATGTAACTCTCAAGTAATGATCTTACCATGTTATTAAGTATTATTAAACGGTTACCAACCATTGCCACCAACCAAGTAATTGCCTATTTTAGAACGATTACAAACTGACATTATCTCTGCCTTGTGATTTTTTGAGCTCATCTTTACTTAAGTGTAGTCTGGACCACGCTTGAGTAAGGCTTGGTAAGGATTTCTACGCGCCAAAGTTTTTTCATTTTGAATAAAGCGCATCAAATGTTTGAAATCGTTACGTGTCGATTTAAAAAAAAACATAAAAAACAGCAAACAACCTCTAAAAATAAATAGTAATAGTCAGGTTGATAAGGTAAAGGAAAATTTATTGCCTTGACGTTGAGGTTGAGACAAAACCCTCCTCACTCAAGTTGAGATTTAGCTAGTGCAACTAACTATATCGTATCCATTTTGAATGGAGCATAAACGTAAACAAACCGCCCATACTTAACCTAAAATTCACTTTGTTGGCGCGTCCTTTTATACGTAATTAACATTACTTGTCGATTTTAGATCCTCCCTTCAATAAAAATTGCTTACAATTATATCTGAAACTCGACGCCAAGCAAGTGAGATTTTGTTATTTGTGTCGTACTCTGTTTACTAACATGCTTCATTCAAAATGGATAAACCATAAGTAGCGTCAGAGTTACGTTCTATAATAACGATTTACTTGAGCAGTGATTCTAAGCTTGAGTCGAACTCACGTAATGACTGCATAAGTAATGCTTGAGGAGCTTTCATAATATGGACCTCAGGCATTTTCTTTGCACCGTTCAATAGCATTGATTATGTACTTTGTAATTTGGAGACCATATTGGAATGCCATACTCCAAACCAAAGCAAAAAGAGGTACAAAAGACTGTGATGTTTTTTAAAACCCTTTTGACGAAAGTAGGAAGTTGATTATCCTTTGATATGATTTGATGATAGTGTCTGTGATCTAAAAGAGAGTTTACTATCAATTTTAATACCCAGATCCTAAGTAGTGTCAGAAATTAAAATATTTTTTAAACGAGATCTTTAGTGCCATGTACTGATGACAAAAAACTGGGAGTGAAACTTAATTTAAAATAGTTATGTTTTAGTTGATGTATGGCTGGGTCAATGTCTACTACGGTGAAAAGAGTCTCTAATTCCTACTCCCGCACTCAGCAATGTTTTGACAACTGTACCTACGTACGATTTAACCTTTTTGTTTCTTGTTTCAGACTTGTATTCGCCTACCGCCGGATCGTCGAATGGCGTTTTTGGTAAGTTTTTGTATCCACAACTTTTTACCAATATAGTTCATTGTACACCTAGACGTGAAAGTGCTTAATTCCTATCGAGCGTGTCATGGAACTGGCGGATGTGCCGACGGCACCACCGCCGGCCGCCACCGCGTCCGCATCGAGCTCTGGGTGCAGTTATTAATATACACAGTACACACCCCTTTCATTCACAGAGTCGCCAAGAACCCGACCCCCCCCCCCCCCCTCACGCTTCGCAGGTGTGGGCGCCTTGAGGGGAAAATAAAAGCCTACGTACTGTCGTCTATTACCTTCCGCGTATATAAGTACTGAAGCTGCGGGGACGTACTGAAGTCGCATTTCGATATCGGCGTCGCGGCACCAATTGAACTGATTGATATATCGTTGGAAAGCTCTTTTTCTGTAAACTATAGCCCTAGTCCTGATTTACTGTCCGTTTTGAGTAATCCCACTTTGAAAGTTTTTTTTTGATGAGTTTTTTGCCACTTTCTAATCATGTACCTACTTAAATAAATCTGTTTTTATTATTACATGTTAGCATATTATTCATCCTCATTATCATCAGCCTGTATTAGTCTACTGCTGGACATATGCCTCCCCTAATAGGCGCCATAGCGCCCTGTCTTCAGCTTGCAACATCCAGCATCTGCCCGCAGTCTTTCGCAGGTCTTCATCCCATCTACCTGGAAGGCGTTCTACGTTTATCGAGTCGCAGTCTCGACTTGTTCTTCGCAAAATACTATATACTGCCACTTCATCTTGCTTATTCTTTGAGCTATGTCGATAACTCTGCTTCTCTGTCGGATGTCATCCCTGGCAGGTTCTCCGATAGGACTAGAGTTCATATAAAAACAAATAAACTAAATTCCAAACGTTCTAACGTTAGGTACCTATTAGTTTGTCCCATAGGTTGCAACCTTGGTAAAATAAATTTAGTACATCGGCCGCATCGTCACTTTCCAACAGTTTGAGATTGAGGTCCAGAGAAGGTTGATTCGGTAAAAAATAAAACTTGTAGCCATTCAGTACAGTTAAGAGAGATTTTTAATAAGAAAGGATTGTCATCTACTTACACAAAGTTCGCAAAAATTCTGAAATTGATTGCTTGTAGTGTAATTCCTTTAGCAATACACTGCTGTACATTTGTATTTAATTTAGATTCAAATATTTTTGTATCGTTTCTTATGTACAACAAAGTGTACAAGCTAATGACACGATCAATCTGATAATATTATATATTATTATATTTCTAATCAAAATAACCTCTTTTTTGGAGTATATTTCAAAACAGACAACTGTAACGGTTTTTTCGTGGCATAGTTATTTTGTCCTATTGAAAAGAGCTATCCAGCGTCACATGATTCAACTTGATTGGACAAAGTACCAAAATAGGCCCGATATGCCCATCCTTTTACATTTGTCAACAAATATTTGTCATCTGGAGCATTTTGCACTTGAGATTTTTGAATACGGAATCCTTCGGATTTTCTTTTCAAAAATGCTGTCAGGTTTTTACTCCTTAATGATGTAGTTCCTTCTCAAAAGCGAACTTTTCAACATAGAATACAAAGACCACAGGGTACTTGGCTGTTCTTGTTCGCCTTTTCACTAAAATAGGACAGCATTTTCAAAAAAAAAAAGAAGCGTTGATCTCGTTTTTCCCATACACGATATCTTCATAAGTCTTTGTATATATTTCTAGATTTATCTGGCAATAGATTCTGAATCACTGTTTGAGCAGTTTTTTTATATATCTGGCGGTGTCATAAAATCTTCACTATCACTCCACGACATTCTGTATTATTCGTAAAGAAGGATGGCAAGGTTCCATACATCTGCTGACCCAACTTTTTTGGCGACGATCATCACTCCTTATAAAATAAACAATACGTACCTAAAGGATTCAGAAATCAATAGAATAAACCTTTTACAAGTTGGGAGAAAAATGTTATTTTAGGTTACATGACTGTTAGGCTGCATTTTCATCCGCCAAAGAATGCCTTCTAACGCGAGATACCCGAAGCCGACAATTAATACATCGCAAAGACATCTTCAGATCTTCAGTCAGTCCAATCGTAACGGTAATCAATTTATCCGGGAGAATGCCGTGGTATCAATTTGTAAGATTTTCGTCGTAAGTAGGTCAAATCTATCTTCTCGCCAGGAGACATTGGTGTCTATTCAGACTAATCTGACAGGACTAAAAATGATGCCATCCTTAAACAACTTCTTCTTTCCGGCCCCTGTGGGGGCACGGAGGGGGGCCTCGAGGCTTGGCCTCTTTACCCCGGCTTCAACTCGATGAGTGACGACCCCTCGGTCCTTGGGTTGAGGCAAAAATGCTCTTTTTGCCTATAATTATTTTATATATATTTTTTTTTTGGCTGCATATTTTAATTTTTTTTGGTTGATGCCATCCTTATTATTTTTATCGTTATGACAGGGACATCGACATTTTCAGAACTGTCAAATTAGTTTAGTTTAGTTTTGGCGACATCTGGGGTACCTACGTTCCGATTCATACATGCATTTACGATGACATGGACATCGACATTTTTAGAACTGTCAAATTAGTTTAGTTTAGTTTTGGCGACATCTGGGGTACCTACGTTCCGATTCATGCATGCATTTACGATGACATGGACATCGACATTTTTAGAACTGTCAAATTAGTTTAGTCTAGTTTTGGCGACATCTGGGGTACCTACGTTCCGATTCATACATGCATTTACGATGACATGGACATCGACATTTTTAGAACTGTCAAATTAGTTTAGTTTAGTTTTGGCGACATCTGGGGTACCTACGTTCCGATTCATACATGCATTTACGATGACATGGACATCGACATTTTTAGAACTGTCAAATTAGTTTAGTTTAGTTTTGGCGACATCTGGGGTACCTACGTTCCGATTCATGCATGCATTTACGACGACATTGACAGTCACAAAAGAAGTCACGTTCTAAGCTTTATGTCGGCTACCTAGCGTTTCTTTGCCGCACAAAATAAAAATAAAAATATATTTTGACTCCCAACAGCTAAAAATGTAAATGATAGTTAGAAAAATCTTTTAAAATATTATTTATCCGTCATTAGTTATTACATGTCTGCACAGCCCTTGTTTGTTTTTATTCGTGCAGGGGCGGGTATTGCCATCCTTCTTTAGCATTCTAACTCGATGGTAAATCATATTCCTTTCAACGAGCAATTCTTGTATGATCCGGATCTTGTCTCCGGATCTCGGAAATGGCTCTAACGATTTTCATGAAATTTAGTATACAGGGGGTTTCATTTTTAGAAAATTTCGTTTTATTAGTTTAATTGTGTTTTCAATAATTAGATTCATCAATCACTGTAAACAATATGGTATTGATAAAAAAACCTTAAATAGCCGAGAGGCTTTCCAGGTTGTGTGCTGGCTTAGAATTTTCACCACCCCATCTCTTCCCGTGGGTGTCGTAAATGGCGACTAAGGGATATCCAACGAGGGCAGGTAGCAGCGCCCCCCACAGAACAATTTTACCACCGAACTGCGATCCCCAACCCTGCCCAGCGAGGGGATTATGGGCATTACCCCCTCCCCCCTATTAGTTAAACGCCAATAAGGCCAATGGGTTAGGGTAAAAATGTCACCAAGTAAAATTGTCATCGTAAAAATCAAGAGTAACTTTGTCATCGCACATTTTTTTTTAAATATTCTAATCTATGTAAGTATAAGTATCTACCTTATCTATATAAAAGTCTATCTTATCTATATCGTATCCATTTTGAATAGAGCATAAACGTAAACAAACCGCCCATACTTAACCTAAAATTCACTTTCTTGGCGCGTCCTTTTATACGTAATTTACATTAGGTACTTGTCGATTTTAGATCCTGCCTTCAATAAAAATTGCTAACAATATCTGAAACTCGACGCCAAGCAAGTGAGATTTTGTTATTAGTGTCGTACTTTGTTAACTAACATGCTTCATTCAAAATGGATAAACCATAGAGATGGGTAATGGGTAAAAACCCATTCTTCCCACTTAGGTTATAACCGGGTGATTTAGGTTTAAACCCGATTTTAACCCATTTTCACCCGTTCTGCCGCCGGGTGAAAATGGGTGTTGCAATAAATTCATTAAGTACCTACATTACATAATAAAATTTATTTATCTAATGGAAAATAGCGTTCTACTAAACAGCTAAAAAATTTAAAAAAAAGGAAACAAATTCAGTTTCATCTATTTATTTTCAAAAAATCTAAAAACCCTTACATAATTATATTGAGATGATGATGATGAAATATAAATACCTATCGAATCAATAAAGAAAAACTACTTGCTAGTTCTAATTTAATTGTTATTAATATCTACATAATTCATTTTCTAACCATCCAATGGGTGGAATGAATTGGGTGATAACTCTGTTTTCACCCACTCATGGGTGTTTACCCATCTCTTATCTTATCCATTATAATAGTCTATCTTATCTATGTATATAATAGGGCATTCAGTGCCAAGGCTCCTGTGTCTGAATCATTGTTCTGCGGTCGCAAGATCAAACGTTGATACTTTTGTAAAACACAGATACTGAGGAAGAAAGAAAATAAAAATAAAATCTTATACCTTTAAACGAGCAATTCTTGTATACGTATATATAATATAATCTGGATCTCGGAAACGGCTCCAACGATTTTCATGAAATTTAGTATAATCGGCGACAAGTGTATTACTGTAAATAAGCGAACCTCGAACCGCGGATTCGATGATAACGGAATTGCCTTCTCATGCGAGACCCCCTCAAGGGTCTTTGATATTTTCATATGACAGATCCATACTCATACCGCCATCTTTTTAACCGACTTCAAAAAAGGAGGAGGTTCTCAATTTATCTGTTTTTTATGTTTGTTACCTCAGAACTTTTGACTGGGTGGACCGATTTGCATGATTCTTTTTTTATATGAAAGCTGGTGCTTCCCGTGTTCGCCATTTTAATTTTGTTTAGTTCTAACAATGGGATCCATGAAAATTCATGAAAAAACTGTAAAAATTGAAGTGGGTTTATAGTTTTTTAAAACAAAATTAATTATTAGTTATCTTTTTAGTCTGGTTAAACTAGTTTTGACTAGTTCAAAAACGCATTATTGTGCTCGTGAGTATTCTAAAGTTTGAAATTACCTTCGACACAATAAAATATGTCAGAAACTAATTATATTTATAACTAGCTGCGCCCCGCGGCTTCGCACGCGTTGTTTCTATGGAAACAATAAAAGGTGATTTTCATCCCACGGCAACTGTTGTTTATGCGGGAACTGATGTAGCGTATGTTTGATTTCAGGATTAGAATTACGAAATTATGAACCTGTATGCAAAATTTCAGCCAGATCCGTCCAGTAGTTTTGTCGTGAAGAAGTTAAAAACATCCATCTATCCAATACATCCATACAAACTTTCGCATTTATAATATTTGTGTGACTATGTATGTAGTGTAGTGTATTCACAGATTACCTACCCCCAATTGTATATCAGTTGCCTAGTAGGTATATACCCTACCCATAAAACAACCTCAACAGCCTGCAATTGGTCCACTGCTGGACGCACTGCTCCCCCTGATAAGCGCATTGTTGGTTTTTATCTAATGGTGTGTAATGCGTATAATCCCCACGCTGGGCATGCGGGTTGGGGAATGCAGTTTGGTAGTAGAATCGTTCTGCAGGGGGCGCTGCTGTCCGCCCCCGGGTGGTTATCTCTCAGTCGCCTCTTACGACATCCACAGGATGGAATAGGGTGGTGCAAATTCGAAGCCAGCACAACACAGCGACACATATACCATAACACAGGCTGCAAGCAATATGCAACCACGACTGCATGCAACATTTTAATAACTTTTTTGGTACATTAATTAACCTTTTTTGTTTCTTTGTTTCAGAAAATACGGATGATACTAGTGGTAAGCTTATTATACATAAAATAACTTTTACCAATAATCTTAGGTTACAGGTAAAAGGGATTTATAAAGTGTAGATTTTCAAAACATTTGGTAGATTCTACCAATATTAACTCATTACGGATGTAAGCCAACCGGCTTACATCCGTAATGAGTTAATATTGGATGTAAGCCGGTTGGCTTACATCCGTAATGAGTTAATATTGGTAGAATCTACCAAATGTTTTGAAAATCTACACTTTATAAATCCCTTTTACCTGTAACCTGGAAGAACACCAACGTTTCATCCCTTAACGAGGGACATCTTCAGGGTGTCATCCAACACAAATAAGGTTCCTAGTTAACCCGCTTACATCCATAATTAATTCGTCAAACTACGATAGTTTTTATAATAAAATATATTAACTAAAAAATATATCATTAATAAAATCCTGTGAAAGGAAATAAAATTTGAAATTTTCGTTTGAGATCTCTTTTTTTTATGTTCACAACGATTGCCGCGGTTCCTCACACAGCACAGGCTTGTCTCCATGCCTGCATCCTGTCTAAGGCACTCACTCTGGTGCTAACCGGAGAGAAGCACGTGCTCCAGCTACCTAGAGCTTTCCCTCGTCGACAGTGATGACTAACACATTAGATGCCCAGATTTACGTCTGCGTGTCGCGCCGCCGCCTAGGATGGGCAGTGAATGCCTTACAGAGATAGCGACTGAGCTCTATTAAACAAGGTTACTAGATAAACCTTGTTTAATATTTATTTTAAAAAATATATATTTTTAACATAAATATAGATTATTAATCTACTTGCTGACCGGACAGACGTTGTCCTGTCATTCAATTCAAATAACTGACAGTTATTTCAAACGTGCATAAAAAAGAGTATATACCGCTCTGGTTACATTAAAAAGTTTATCATAAAGGTAATCGTTGAAAAAGTTTTCTTAAAAATTCTGCGCAATTCTCCTAGTTTTTTCTTTTCTAGGTACCTTTTCCTGACAATAAACAAAACAACAAAAAAAAGAATAAGTGAAATCGTTCCAGCCGTTCACGCGTCATGGCGTCACCTGTCCGTTCCCGGGATACCGTTTACCTCCCTGCCAAATTTCATCAAGATTCGTTCAGCCGGGAACGAAATAAAAACTATCCTATGTCCGTCTCCTGGTTCTAAGCTACCTCTCCACCAATTTTCAGCTAAATCGGTTCAGCCGTTCTTGAGTTATATGTATTGTAACTAACACAACTTTTTTATATATAACTAGCTGCGCCCCGCGGCTTTGCTCCCGTGGATGTTTTATGTCACTTCCCACGGAATGAGATAAAAAGTACCCTAAGTCCGTCTCCTGATTCTAAGCTACCTCCCTGCTAATTTTCAGCCAAATCGGTTTAGCCGTTCTTCAGTTATAAATAGTGTAAATAACACGACTTTCTTTTATAAATATAGATAATCAAATATCTCAAAAGCTGTAAAATGTGACAAAATCGATTGTATTGTCATCACGTTAAGATTTTAAATCAATTAAGTTGACGAAGTAACGAGGTAATATTACATTTATTGCTATATGATCATCGAGTTGGATTCTAACTCGATATATTATATGATATATCGAATATCATACAGCAATAAATGTAATACTACCTTGTCTTAATGGTAATTTTTATATATATGTTTCGTTGTTTCAGGGGCCGTCACTTCGCTAGCGGAAGACAGCAGTCGTAAGTATTTTTTTTAATATGTTAATCAATCGACATAGTAAAAGTAGGTAACTGGATAATCACATCAAAATAAAATAAATATTATTTGTTTCGTCTTATTTACATTTTAGAAAAAAACTTACAGATTTAAATTTCTGTAACAATGCTTATCATATTTATCATGAGAAGCACTAGTTTCGGAAAATAATAATAATAATGAAACCTTTTATTTCAAAAACTGTAACATTAGTTAAAGTTATTGTCAAACTAACTAAAAAGTTAGTTATAGAGGTATAATAATTAATTTGGCACTAAGACACACATCCAATATACATACATTTAAACACTAATTTAAACCAAACTTTTTAATAAAATTGTAAACAGTATTTCATGATGTCCTATCTTTCTGAATACACAACTCTTCGTAAAAATAAAATCTCACCCGCAGTGCCTTCAGTTATTCCGTGATCATGGCGGCGCATAAAACCGGAAAGCTCTAAACTCAAACCATAATAAAATAAATAGTAAATGTCCCATTGTAAATAACTTTAAAAACATAAAATGACAAGAAATATAAAGCTGTTAATGAGACGTTTTCTAAAATATAAAAATCCAGCATTACCTTAGAGCTACAGATATCAGAAACTAAGCTTAGAGCTCAATAGATGGTGCAGATCTATCGGGCATGAATAGACTTTGTCCTTAGGGTGTTATGTCCAACAGGGAGGGTAGGGTGATTTACTTCGTCCGTGTGTCCAACTATGCACTGTCTATGAAGAGATTTACCCATTTTCAATTGACAAATACTAATACAAATTCTTTATTTGTAAACTAGCTGCGCCCCGCGCCTTCGCACTCGTTGTTCCTATGGAAACGTTTAAAGGTGATTTTTATCCCACGGGAACAGATTTACGGGATAAAAAGTAGCCTATGTTTTATTCTAGTATTAGAATTACGTCTATGCAAAATTTCAGCCAGAACCGTTCAGTAGTTTTGGCGTGAAGAGGTAACAAACATCCATCTATTCATCCATACATCCATACAAACTTTCGCATTTATAATGTTAGTGTGACATGGGTCACTTAAATGGAATAAGTAATATTTAAGCACCATACATGTTTTGCGTATGAGGCATGCAAATATGGTTTGTGTAGTTACAGACCTAAAAAATAGATTAATTAAAAAAATATACATTAAATTACAAATACCTAGTTAGTTAAGAGATAACTGGTCAAATAATAATAAATTAATTAATACATTTGACCTCAAACAAAAGGTTAATTGTTTTTTTTTTTAATTTCATTAGGTAATCCAGAGGTACAATAAATTTTATAATTTCATATTTAAAACTAGGAACCTACTATAAAAATTACAAATATGCACACAAATAAAAATACTGACAGTGTATTAAAATTAATTCATCGTTTCACCACTGACACAAACGCCACAAAACAGAGCTTAATGCGGTCCTTGATTCGTCTGTAATATAACATTCCTAGATTAGTTTGCCAGTTGCAATGCGTAACAAGATTAGTTCCCATCACGAACTCGATATTAAATTGCGAAGTCTATCTCTGTGTGCACTACTAATATCTACGTACATCGGCATGGACGACCGTCTGTTTGCAGTGCCTCTAGGTAGAACTATCATACTGCGGAAATCACCCCTTTACCCGCACTTCACACACGCTTGATTTGGTTGTAGAGAAAACACGGATCTATTTCAGGCTCTCTGACGAACTCCGTACATACGAGTAATACCTTGTTTGTTTTGTGTTATTTGTAATTTATGTACAGTGTACTTAACTATGAGTTGTGATGTTTATACAGGGTGTCCGGTAATTAATGGATAACCCCGTAGGTACCTGTTTTTTTTTATACTACAGGTGCTCAAACTTTATCATAAAAAAACAGAAAACACTAATTTTTATTTTTAAGTGTTTAACAAAACCAAGCCGTTGTGGCTGGAATAATATTTTGTGATGCGCCATAGCAAGGCCAATTTATCCACGGCTATTTCCAGATAAAATCAATTCGTTAATATCAAATCTGTAGCCGTAGTGTTCAAAAATTTGAACAAAGGTATCAAATTTCGAACTTAAAAGAAAAATTTTAAAAATACTAGACCGTTGCAGATAGATTTTTTTTAATATATTTTTTTCTGAGTTAGTTTCAGTTATTTACACAATTTTAGACGAGTCGGTTATTATTAGAAAATGTCCATTGTAATGCAAGATTAAAAACTATTGATAAATATAGTTTTCCACCTGGCATTTTTCACACCTTGGATTGTATTTAACAGTTCAGGTAACTCTAGGTAGAAACTCACCGAAGCTGTAGAAACCTCTCTCCAGTAGCCATGATTTAATTCTACTCCAATCTTTACTGGATGGATCATTCAATTCATCCAGATATTGAAGACTTGATTCTAAATCAAATATTGCAGGCGAATATTCACGTTGAGAGAGCAACCTTTAAAACCTCAACCTAAACACCCTATTTCGGTCCACTCTGGTAGACACAGACCTCCCCATGATAAGCGCTTTATTGGCTCTTATCTCATCAAATTAAAATGATTCTCTCAAATTTGCCTGAAGGAACCTTTCTATTAGTTAACTGTTAGTTCGGTAACTACGAACAAACAGTTAACTGATAGCTTGTTGATTACAGCCACCGGCTGTGAACCGAGCAGCGCCGAGCCAATATCAACTTTGCTTCGTGGACTTCTAATTAGAGTTCAGGGGCCCTAGACAATGTAACAAACGATGTCGAAAGCGATAGAAAAAAAGTCCAAAAATGTATGGGTTTGAAATAGGCCTTAGATATGTCACGTGATCTGTTTCTGTTCGAATTTTTCCCTACGAATCTTTCAATTGTTTTCGATTCGCTTCGTAGCGAATGCCGGTTGGCTACGCCCTCTGGTGTCCATGTAGTTGCTCGCGTCGTGCATCCTCATTTCATTTGTGAACGACTAACTTCTGCTGACGACAACGTATTGCATTCTCATATTCGGTAAAACTGATACCTACTACAACTTTAGCTCTAAGTGTTTAAATTTTTAATGTTTGGCTTTGTTGTGGTCAAGAAATAAATAAATTTCATTTAATTTAATTACAAGGTACTACTGATATTACAAACACAAAAGTTTGTAAACATGTCTGTATGTATGTATGTTTGTCGCTCTTTCACGCAAAAACTACTGAATGGATCGGGCTGAATTTTTACACACAGTTAGTTTTAGGCCTGGAATAACACATAGGTTAACTTTTTATCCTATAAATCAGTTTCCGTGGGATATGCGTGCGAAGCCGCAGGGCGTAGCTAGTAACAAAATAAATCATACTTATTTTATAAATGTGAAAGGTTGGATGTTTGAATGCTTGTTATTTCTTCACTCAAAATTACAGATCGGATGGGGACGTGACATATTAAACTACAGGTAGAGGCTCAGAAACCTGGAATACAACAAAGGCTACTTTTTATCCCATATGAGTTCCCATGGGATTGAAATGGCCTTTATATGTTACCATTGAAACAACGCATGCTAAATCGTGGGCATATGCTAGTTATGTTTATCTTTAAGATACATACTAAGAAAGCATGAAACTTCTGTTTTTTTTTGTATTAAAAAACTAAGAACACCTTACTTTACCTTCACATTGAGTTAACCATTGTTATTGTATTTATTTTTCAATTAATAATTTACGCTAACGGGTTAAAAACAAATTTCAAAGAACAAATCGTACTGATAGATAATCAGTTACCAGCTCCAAACATTATGTAGACATGTTATAGAGAAGCAAGCAGAAGAAGAACATTTGTTCTTTTTTAGATACGAATGATTGAATACTAGCAGTACCTCGCGGTTTCACCCGCGTAGTTCCCGTTCCCGTTCCAATTCCGGGATAAAATATAGACTATGTCACTCCCTGAAAAGTAAGCTTTGTGATAAAAGAATTTTTTTAATCGGTTTAGTAGTTTAGGAGCCTATTCAACAATACAAACAAACAATTAAATCTCTTTAAACCTCTTTATAATATAGTACCTATAGATGAATTTGTGTAACTGGTATTTAATAACCAACTAACTAAACAGGCCGATAATTAAATATGGCTCATTCTCTCAGCTCGGTAGATCTCTAGTCAAACAAAAAAATTCAATAGTGAAGTTAAACAATTTAGTTCAATTAGTGAGTTCTCCTGTTATACGAGACTCGAGCAGGGCCGTGCTGTTAAGGCGCATACAGTAATGAAAGTTTTTTTTTTTTTTTTTTTTTTTACGGTAAATAGACCTTTGTTTGACCGCGATCTCACCTGATGGAAAGTGAAGATGCGGCCGACGGTGTATCACGAAGGTCTAGAAGATACCTATTCACCCTTGTCTTGAAGAGACCCAGGTTGTAATTGGCCGGAAAAACAGAGGCAGGGAGCGAGTTCCATTCATTTGCGGTGCGAATAATAAAGGTGGAGGAAAACCGCTTAGTGCGAGTGGAGGGTACGTCCACCAAGTATGGATGGTATTGCGCTGTGCGTCTGCTTGTCCTGGAGTGGAAGGGGGATGGTGGGATCAGGTCATGTAATTCAAGTGCCCCCACCTATGTTATCTTAATAATACGTTGAACACAGGAAGTTTTAAAAATCCATCGTTTTTTATAACGACAGTTTGTTTTATCTATTATGTGCTATTATTAATGCCAGATGTATTAAAAGATAGCTTATAATAGATACCACAAACTGTGCGATGGATTTAAAAAAAATCCTGTGTTAAACGTATTAATATTATAAAATAGGTGGCGCTGTCATATTGGCTCGGGTATGCGCCTTAAATTAACCAATTATCCACCTCGCTGATAAATATTGAACATTGAAGTATTGGATAACAGACGGGATTGAATTCCGATTCCCCTAGATCCTTTAAAATCCATAGCAATGATCCTTTGATGGATCGTTTAAGAACCTTTATGTTTTCTCGGAAATTTGTGAAAAGTGTCTTTCTCCCAGGTGTATTTCTTCAAGTATGACACTCGAGAGTGGTTATGTGGAAAATATTTCTGAGAAACGTTCGTTCAATAGACGAGGTTCTGTCTGAGCTACATATAAGAAGCCTTTCCTAGTTCAGTAAGAGCGTGCTTTGAAGAGGTTCCCTTTCAAGAGGTATAAAAGGGGGTTTACGTGGAATCGGATTAAGTATACGAGAACATTCAATAAACGCATCACTAAGCTTCCGAACGATGTCTAGAGAGAGAGAGAGTATTTACCGAGAGAGATACGACATAGTGTTTGGTGGCGGTTATTGAATAATTCGCTTCTCTGTCTAAAATTTGCTGTACGGCTGAGAAAATTTGATATACGCGCCCTAAACCAATGTTATACCAGTATTAATTTGTATGTGTATTGCATTTCGCTCATAATTTTAATAGATATGTGCCTCAAATGGCTTTTATTTTGCTCTGGGTAGCCATTACTTATAGATGTACCTTTTAAATTTTGTTTTGTTTTGAGTAAGTACTCGTTTTTACATAATAATATGCTAGGTTCTATCCGTGGCTTCGGTATGATAGGTAGTCTATTATCGGAGTTATGAGATCTAAATGTACACAAAATTTCACCTTGGTCTGTTCAGTAGGTTTAGAGATATTAGGTAACAAAATAAAATTTACACTTCACAAACTTTGGGCTTTATAATATACGTACGATATTATTTTATTTTTATTTATTCGGCAAACATACAGCTTACTCTACCTGAATAACAATACATAAAACTAGAAAAAATAAAGTTTAATACAGTTTCCGTGCGTTTAAGTTCAGTAGTAAACTCAAAAGTAGTGTTGCAAAACAACGTGAACTCAAAAAGAGTTACAACGGTTATGTTTGTTCACTGTGGTTGTATGCAAATAAACGATTGATGAGGATGGTAGAATTGTTGCCGGCGGCGGCGGCCGGTGTTACCCTATGCCAAATAAACACGACCAACAGAATTTCGTAATATTACTGACGGACGTTGTAGGTACGCAGGTTGTGATGGTCGGCTTTGCACAGAGTACGGTAAACACTAGGCAACACTAGGCTTGTCGGTACCTGTACCTACCGATATCTATATACAAAAAGAAAGTCGTGTCAGTTATACCTATTTATTACTCAAGGGCTGAACCGATTTGGCTGAAAATTAGTGGGTAAGTAGGACATGGAATACTAGTTAAAAATTTCCACGGCGGCGAAGCCGCGGGGCGTAGCAAGTTATACTACATATTATATATTATTATACTTACTATACACAGGATGTGTAAGTACTAATATTATAAACGCGAAAGTCTTTATGTTATATGATAGATAGATAGATAAATAATACTTTATTGCACACTGAAAATCTAAAAGAAACTATTTATAACAAAAGAAAAGTTATAACTAAGCGACAATTAGCGGTCTTATCGCTCAAGAGCGATCCCTACCAGACAACCTTATATGGATAGGACAATGAATGATTGTTAGTATTTCATGCAAAAATTACTCAACGGAATAAGCTGAAATTTCATACAGGTAGTTCTAGGCCTGGAATCGCCTTGGAATTATTCATCAACTTGGAAAACGTATCATTCAGAATAATTACGCGCAAGGCATGCGATCATGCTTTGCCATTGGTTGAAAAGAAACGTGACGACAAACAAAACGCTCTCGAGGCCCTTTGTGGCGATATTCACCTGAGCAGGGTTTTTGTGCAATTTTGTATTTCGTATTGTTTATTTATCTCAGAATTTGTAAAAGCCTTCATGTTCAAAGTTTATGATATTAATTTTTTCTCTTAAGAATTTACAAATTCACTTAAAGACATATAAAGTCTTAATTGAGGTAAATTTCAGAAATAGGCAGCGATGCGACCTGCAGAAGTATACATTACGGATGTAAGCGGGTTAACTACGAACCTTATTTGTGTTGCAGAAGTATCATACTGTATCGCAGATAGCTAAGTCCACCTCCGTGATTAGAGTTCAATAAGTTCCACAAACTGTAGGCACTTATGTATTATACTATAGAGAAACTATAACTAAAGTGATGAAAGTAGGCCTTTCAGCTCTCTAAATATAGGTGCATAGTAAACTAGGATGGCATATAAATTAAGACGTACTTCGATTGATAGGTACACAGTGGATTTTTTAATGAAATGATACATCAAACTAATATCTTGGATAACGGGTTTTAAAATCACGACTGGGAGAAATTTTCCGCGCGCTAGGATGAAATGCACAGTGATTTATTGGTAAAACGGCTGCCTAAAAAATTTTAACAGACTCTTAGCACAAGAGGGCTATTTAGGCATTAGGCGTTTAGGGCGTTAAGTGTTATTTGTGTTGAAATACGAAAGCTTAGAAGCTTGTATTTTACAAATGTTTACTTTTTTACGGTTTTGTGTACAAACATAGACAGTAACGATATAAATTGATGTTATCCTTAGTTTTCTTTGGTCAACATCAAACAACTTAGTAGTTACCCTTCCACGTTTGTATGAAAAGATGAACGACTAGTGCAACCTTAATAGAGGAACGATAAAAATTATTGAAAAAAAAAACAGGGTTTGTGTTATTAATTATTATAGAGATTGTGTACATAGACCAACTCAAACCCTATGGTCAAAAAGCTGAGGTGGTAAGCAGTTATCTTTTGCCCTATTAAGGGTTAACGCATGCGAGATTCCAGTTTGAATTCTTAACTCTAGTGCCTTTAACCTATGTACAATCATATCACAACATTAGCTAAACAGCAATAGAAATCAATTCCTAAATTAATTTCCTTGCAAATGCAATTAAGATTGGTGAGTTGGTGACTTTTAGGAATGCCAAACTGATCTGAGGTATCCGGCATTCATCTGAAAAGGAACTTCAGTTTTTATAGTTTTTTCATGAATTTTCATGGATCTCATAGTCAGAAATGAACCAAATTAAAATGGGACCACACGGGAAGCACCAGTTATCATTTAAAAAAAGAATCATGAAAATCGGACTACCCAGTCAAAAGTTTTGAGGACAAACATAAAAAAAACTGTCGAATAGAGAACCTCCTCTTTTTTTGAAGTCGGTTAACAATCAAATCTTTCCTCTTTATAATAATAAATAATAGTATAGATAGATTAAGTTCAGGTATATCCAAACTTTTATATTTAATGCTTGTGCCGCATATAACAACAAGCATCGATAGTATAATATATTAGCTGCGCCCCGCTGTTTCGCACGCCTATCCCACGGGAACTGATTTTTGGCATAAAATCTATGTTTTATTCCAGGCCTGGAATAACATATTTGCATACAGGTAGTTCGAACTACCTGTATGCAAGTTTCAGCCCGATCCGTACAGTAGTTTTTGGGTGAAAGAGCATCAAACATACATACAGACATGTGTACAAACTTTCGCATTTATAATATGAGTAACATAGTTTGCAACAGTCAGCAATTAGCTCAATTGCTTCAACGGTAAATACTAATTCTAATATGTTTCAATAATTTGATTGTAATTTTTTTGTCAATAAAGTACATAGTACTTTTAAAAAATTAATTATTAAAATTAATTGGTGTTAGAAAAACAGTCACAAATATAATTTACATTTTCAGCGAACAATAATAAATCATTATATCACGCCCTACGAATAATCTTATTCGTAGATCACGCCTATCCCACGGGAACTGCTTTATGGGATAAACAGCCTATATGTTATTTTAGGCCTAGAACTACCTATATGCAAAATTTAAGCCCGATCCGTTTAGTAGTTTTCGTGAAAGACGTGAAAGAAGTTAGTTAGATAGTACGACGAAACTTATTGTTACGACGTAGTTGTGATGTGTTATATTGTTTGTGTAAACGTGCAGGGCGAAAGTAATAAGGATATGTGTTTTATGTATCAAATAAATGTTTTACTTACGTACGAAGATTTAAGATCAAGTATTATACTTACATTAGGGGAGGCCTATGTCCAGCAGTGGACTAATATAGGCTGATGATGATGGTGATGATGATGATGATGATGATTATACTTGATCTTAAATCTTCGTAGGTAAGTAAAACATTTATTTGATACATAAAACACACGCATACAATTTGTTTACTTGTTACAAATTAGTAGAATTTCAATTTAACTTATAAAGGTATTCATAAAGAAGAGGTTGCTAGGTTCCTTTTAATTAGGTAGTTAGGTGCCTAGATTAAAAATCGGGTTATGTTCATTGCATATAGATTAACAAAAAAACGTCGTAATTCCATAGTGCCTTGTAAGCAAAAAGGATATTTTTGCAGAATGCCCTAGTGAGTATTAGTAGCAACTTAGGCATAACGCCGAAGTTGCAAAATGACTTATAGAGCTTACGTCAAAATTATAGAACGTCTTCATTTATTTTCTTAACTAGGTAGACTAACTAGCTTTCAAATGAGACTACTTTTAAAATAATACACCGCTTACGAAACATACGAAGGAAATACCAGGATATTTTATTTTAAATTTAAATAAGATTCAATCAGTAAGTCTTTGAGATCTCTAACAAAAGACTAAAGGTTCAGAAAAAATAATATATTATTTTAAAAGCTTTTATTTAATTTGCAATTTAAGTATGTATGTAGTTTGTGCTTTAACCGATTGAGCTGAAATTTTGTATACTTGTGTAAGTTTGGTGACAATGCAATGTCATGTTACCATCGAGATTATCTGATGATGGAGACAGAAAGTGGCCATAGGAACACCTAAACGGAAAGAGTTAACCCCGTCGAGTAGTTTGGGTTCCTTGGATTTGTCTTTCCAAACACTTTGCTTTAAAAAATATAAAAGCTTGTTTTTATTTTTAAAAACAGCTTAAAAACAGCTTTTGTACTTCTAATTTATTTTTACTAATGTTTATCGATAAATATATGTTGCGTATCCGCACATCTTGTTTGATTAAGCTTGGATCGTATACAGGGTGGGGCAAATTTTTGGCCCCTTAGGGTAGCTACCGTTTCTTTTGTAGTTAGAAGGATTTGTTCTTAGGAACCTTCTAATTTATTTAAAAAAAAAATATTGCCTCGTTTAGTTTTTTGAAAAAAGTTACGGTTCGCCCAAAAAATGACATTTGTCAAAAAAACAATTTCCCCCACCCCGTATATTGTATATAATATATGTTTGTATTTATATGTATAATTTTATCATCTTTAAAACATAACGCAGTCTTCGTACATACGAAGTAAACGTCAACTGCACCATGAGGATTAATTGCAGTCAATAACCATGAGAAGTCATTTATCTATCTATCTATAGTAAACATAAATACACTCGCATTAGCACATTTTAACAAGAAGAACAAGTGCCTAGTGTGATGATAACAAGCTCAAACTATAAACGAAACTAATGGCGAATCGATTAGTCATATCACGGTCTACGCCAAGGTAACAGTGCTGGCCGCTTTTCCATTAGACAGCACGGGCCGGTGCCGTCGAAGCAAAATGTATGGCGCGTTCTTCCACCCACCGGCACGACGACGGCCCGGCAAACCTGCATGTGTATTGTAAATGATATGAACTGTACACGTGCGTGCGCGTGTGCCGTGTCGTCTAACTGTCATGAAAGTTGCGCGTAACACAACTTTAAGCAATATAATAACGTCGACGCTATGATACTCACATACACACTCGAAGAAAGACCGTGTATTTTTGAAGTCAAAACCTCTTTAGCGGCGTTGTGCACTTTTTTGGCAATGGTAAACTCACGTCAGGGTCACTGAATGTTGATCTAACATGTAAGATCAGGCTCACGTGACCGTGGTGATGAAAGACACTTGCATTACTGTAATTTTAAATTAGTCACTACATTGTAACCTAGCAGCCTACGCAGATGAGCTTTCAAAAGTGCAAAGTTACAGCTTTCTGGTAAAAAGTTCACTAATTTGAAAGAAGATGTCGCTAGTTCCGGGTCCAACACAGAACCCACAGCGTCAGTTGAGATGACCTTACATAGTGGTAGAGAAGTGTCGCCGCAGGCTAACAGATGGCGCCGTTCTAAGTATTTATTATCGCAAAGAACAAAATTGCCACTTGTAGTGCCCTTGTACATCGGAAGAGTGTGCGTGTAGCAAAGGCACTTACCATCCATACATCCATCTAAACTTTCGCCTTTATAATATTAGTGTGATAATCCGCAATAAGCTTGCGTTACCTATACATCTACTGACACATTAAATAAATAAATAATGTTGGACAATTCACACAGCCCCAAGCTAAGCAAAGTTTGTGTTATGGTTGCTAGACACCTGATATACTTAATACAATAAACTACATAGAGAGATGAAACTTTTAAATCCATCATGGTTAATACTAACGTTATTTACAAATGTGTCGTGATCGAGTTGCGTTCGATAATGAAACCGGTGGTAGTGGTAACGTTCCTAGCAAAAGACTGAAAAAGAGAGTAGATCGATATATCTGCCAATAATAACTCACTCGCAAGACATTCAGTTATTCCGTGATCATGGCGCATGAAACTGTGCCGAATTATTGGAAAGCTCAAAATTCTAATCATGGTAAATATCCCGTTGTAAATAACTTTACATAGAGAGATGTTTTTTTTATTCTACATAGAAAATATCCAGAACGCCCTAAATAAATATCTGCAGACCGTACACACATTTGTCCCGGGGCGGGAAGCGAACCCGAAACCTCCTGCGTCGCAGGCGGACCTTCGCCCAGTGCCATAGAGTTTGTCGACATTTATCAACGTGTTTACGCAAACAATGTCCTAGATAAAACAGCCATAATGTATAAATTATTGATAAAGTGTCGTATCATAATTATATTACGGAATTCGAAATACCAGGAATAGTTGATGGTATAATTTTGGGTGTAAGCATCTACAGATTTATCAGGCAAATAATTTTAGTCAAAAACTTAAACCTGACATTGTAAACAAGCCTTACATGTTATACATTATCTTCCTAATATTATAAACGCGAAAGTTTGTGTGGATGTATGTATGTTTGTTAATCTTTTACGCAAAAACTACTGAACGAATCAGGTAATATTTTTCATACAGGTAGTTCTAGGCCGGGAAAAACACATAGGCTTTTTATCCCATAAATCAGTTCCCTTGGGATAGAAATAACTTAAAACTTTTAATACCAAGGAGTTAGGGCACGTTAAGGTATACACATAATTGACGATCGCTCACAACTTCTACGAAGTTGGTTAATTTAAAGTTTTTCGATTTGTTTATGAATTGGAATTCCATATCATTGGAAGGACGGACTTTCACTGCATCATCAGGGATTCCTTCTAGTATAAGCCGGTAGCTAGGTTTCCATTCCACTACAGCGTTGGGCGTTGGTTAAACAGCTGCTTGTAAGGGAGATACTTAACGTGTAGACGGCACTTTTGCATGGCCTTGCTCAGTATCGCTTGCCTAGCTGGCCGAGTGAATACAAGCGCCAACGTGTATAGAGGTCATTTGCAGTGACTTGAATCGCTCGCGGTCGCTCGCGGCCACTCGCCTCACTTCGGAGCCATGTCGGTTTTTCTGCAGAAATCAAAGGCGCTTGCTCGCGCTTGCCCAATCGTGTCCATATGTTTGTGTAATTTGTGGTGTAATTGTCGTAGACTTGTCAAACGTCTAGACGGTTGTATTTGCCTTGTATCGATATGCATACGCTGACGTTGGCCTTAGCTCGGCCAACGTGTATTGGGGGCTTAACAGTGAAAAAGTATTTGTAAATTTGCTGTAATGTATTCCCCTATTGTCTGATTTGATCACTCACACTAAAATTGTCAAACGTTCTACATGTTTTTACACTATAATTACAAATTACATCCAAAATACAACATAAAGACACATTTTGGTCCGTCAATAAAATTGAATTGAAATATTCTGTACCTACTCGTGAAACTCGTGAAACTTGTCATGGATTAAAAGTAACATATACCCCGCTTGTAACAAAGCTAAAACTTGGGCTGCTTCTGAAATCGGAAAAGCCATTACCGAGAAATCTTCTTTATATGTGCAAATGTCGGCCTGAGTCGATTGAATTGCACGCGAGTGTATTTTTAGCGTTCAAAAGTTGTCTGTTTTATGATTTTTTTTGTATTTTACAAAATCGTATCGTACAAATATTTGCCCCGAGGCGATTTTACCCATGGTGATAATAATAGTAATAATAATAATAATGCACAATTTCAATTAATAATAATATGTGAATTGTCATTATTATTATATAAAAATAATAATAATGACAATTCACACAGCATTGTCTAGCCCCAAGCTAAGCATAGCTTGTGTTATGGATAACATAATACAATACACTACATAGATAGTTTTTTTTTTATTATACATAGAAAAAATCCAGAACGCCCTGAACAAATATCTGCAGATCGTACAAATATTTGTCCCGAGGCGGGAATCGAACCCACAACCTCCTGAGTCGCAGGCGGACCTTCGCCCACCGCGCCACAGATGTCGTCGTACTTCGTCTTACACAGCTAATCTAATGAGTTGTTTTTGTATCTTTAACAGGTCTCATGGAAAAAGAGTTGGCGCGTTTTTTTGCGCACACTGTCCTGTACGGCGTACCGTCTGGGTTATTACGAAAATTTCACAGTTGTACACATTTGTCGAAAAGTGGAGCCACCGAGTCGATTAAAGCAGTAGTTGACAACAGCTACGCCAAACAGGCGGAGGTGAGTGCATTAATGCGTTTGTAAAGGGTGTCTCATTATTAACGAAGGATAATTATTAAATTTAATTAAATAGAAAACACGAATTTATGCCCTTAGATTCTTTGTTAGCCACATCAATATCACTCCTCAACCTCAACAGCCTATATTGGTCCACTGCTGGACGCAGGCCTCCCCTGATAAGCGCCTTTATTGGCTGCTATCTCATGGGGAGTAATACCCATAATCCCCACGCTGGGCATGCGGGTTGGGGATCGCAGTATGGTGACAGAATTGTTTGGCAGGAGGCGCTGCTGCCCGCCTCCAGCAAATATCCTTTAGTCGCCTCTTACGACACCCGCGGGAAGATTTAGGTAAGTGCAGATTCTATGCCGCCGGCACAGCACGGCATATCATTCAATTTGGGCAAAAAGCCTCATTCTTAAAAAAGTATGGTCCAATGAAAACACGTTGTTATATAGTTTAACGCTCCGTTTTTAGTAACCCTAGTTGTTGATGTTGCTCACAATTGACTGCATAAATGGCCAAATGCATAAATGTCAAATTTTAATTTTGCGTTAATTTTGGGACAGCGTTTACTTGATTCTGCTAGCGTGCCATTGCGATGATTTTATGCTCCTCTAACAGATTGTAAATATATAACTTGGAAATTCTTCATGACGTTTAAATATATAACTTGGAAATTCTTCAGAACACTACACTGACCTGCATACTTTTAAAAATGTTTTTTTTAAACTAGAAGTTAAAAAAATTTAAATAAAAAAACATTTCATATCAAATTTTAGATAAAAATTATTACTTTAGCAGTAATAGTCGTTGAACTTAGGTGTTGGATAATTTTGTACCATATACAAAATCCTTAGAATAAATCATTTTTAAAGTTATCTAACTTTAAAAATGATTTATTCTAAAGATTTTGTATATGGTACAAAATAGATAGATATTTAAGGTTCTTTGGAACCGAGTGCTTGTCGACTAGCTCATTTTCATTTAAGAGTAAACCGCCGGATGGCGTTTTACTCTTAAATCAAAATGAATGCTGAGTCAAGCATGCGCTCCGGTCTTTTGAAATTGAAACGTTTTTTATTGTTCTTACCACCACGATTATTGTGAAGTTCTTCATAGACCATTGTTACATTCCTTCTCAAACAAATTTAAATGCCGTTATTGGTATTCAGGAACGTGTCTCCTGTTTTACGTAATTGGTGGCATACTGTCGGGCCGCATCCTCAAGTAGAGGGTTTAAGGGGCATACACCAGTGAAAGTGGCGCCCCTACCTTTTTTATCTTATTATTAAATTAAACACAGGAAGTTTTAAAAATCCATCGTACAGTTTGTGGTATCTATTATAAGTTATTTATTAATGCCTCTGTAATAGTTTTATCTTATATAGTTTAGGAAGAGATGCGAAAAAAGAGTTTGGTGGCCAAAAAGCGCAACTTCGTATCTCTGTCTTAAGCTTTACAAAATGAAACTTACAAAGGCATTTAATAAGTTACTTATAATAAATACCACAAGCTCTCCGTTTCTTTTGGTTTCTTAAAAGTTTCTCTTTTTGTGTATGCGCCTTAACAAGGTCTAGAGCCAACAAGCTCACAATGCGTGTCGTGTCATGGCATAATATCGTAAAAATGCTGTATATATCTCAGAGCAACATGGGCTGGCTGGCTGGCCTGCTACACAAACAATAGGCACTGATTACAATTGTATTACTCGGATTGAGGCTATGGTTTTTATAAATTTATGCTACGAGCATGATTGCGATACTCTCGGTACTCGATTGTTTACTTTTTAAATTCATTGGAACCATTACTTTGGTACCAATGAATAAATAAAGTCTGGAATATATTTATTCATTTTTATAGCAGTTTTTATCCTCGACCAAACAGTGACTTCTCTTTCAGGTTCATTCGCTAACTATACCTACATTAATTTTTTAACATCCATATTGATAAAACTACAAAATGTTGTCAGGGTCATTGTTATAAAACTATAAAATCATCAATTTTAATAGAGGTCGCTTGGATGTAGGAGGTAGATAAAATCCGACACTGTCCGATTCTAAAAATAATAAGACACGTATTCGAGTCATTTAGGCCATGTTCTATGCCAATCCCGTTAGCAAAGCCGCGTAAAATTCAATTCAATTTAATTCTTTATTTAAAACCAGACATAACATTACAGAGTAGGTACACTCCAATGCGTTACATCTAGGAAATCTACTTGCTAGTGCAAAACTAGTGTGTACTCTTCTCTGAATTGGCGGTGATCAGCTGGCTAAGCATCGTGCTAATAACTGGAGCCACCTCATGTATGCTGCCCGGCACTCGCGTCTGTGCAATATTCTCTTTCGTTCCGTCCGTCGGTACTCCAACATTTTAATAACATATATGCGAAAAAGGGCCGAGTGCAGGTAGGTACGGTACTTATAGGTTCGTGGTACATAATATGAAATAAATACAAATTATAACTACTTAACTCTGTATCTTGGATTTCGAAACACGATTTCTCCAGGCATCCCGGTTAAATGATAAATTATAATAAAACCAAATAAAATCATGGCTTCAAGAACTATTTGTTATAATATAATCAATTTAGAATATTTATATCAATGAGAGAACCATAACAACTTTAATAATTATAATTTATGTAGATAAACAGAGAAATAAAGGTGCCAAAAGTTAGTTGAAATTATTGAAAAAAATGTACTATTGTATCTTTGCCAATGTCTTAACTTTTAATATTTTGTATGACCGCCAATATTCTGTAGAACTGCTTTAAGTCGTCTAGGCATTGATTCGACAAGATTTTGTAATGTTTTGACCGGTATAGTCGACCATGTCTCAAGATATTATTTAAAAAAAAATCCTTTGCGTTTTATGGAAACTGGGATCCTGCGATCCAATTCATCCCAAAACTGTTCAATGGGGTTAAGGTCGGGTGACATTGAAGGCCATTCCAGTAAGTCCACCTCGTTATCTTCAAAATATTTTTTTGTTATTTTTGCTGTATGCTTCGGATCGTTGTCTTGTTGGAACTTGAAAATCCGACCTAACCCCAATGTTTCAGCAGATTGATTTAAATTGTCACGGATAATATTACAATAGATCTGTGCTGTGATTCAATTATTTGCAGTCGGCCCACACCATGCCAAGAAAAACCCAAACCCCCAAACCATCACACTCCCACCGCCTTGTTTCAAAGTGGGTTGCAAGTATTTCTCGTCGTAACAGTTATCATTTCTTCTGCGCCATACAGTTTGCCGACGTCGATTTCCAAATAGTTCAAACTTTGATTCATCGCTAAAGACTTACTCTCTTCCAAAAGTATATTGGCTTATCCGAATACTTGCGACCGAACTCCAACCCTCGTTTTTTATGGATCGATGTTAAAAGAGGTTTCTTTCTGGCAACGTGACCTCGTAAATTAGCATCATGCAGGCGTCGCCTGATAGTAGTTTCAGAAATCGAGGTTCCTGCTTCCTGTAACTGATCTTTGATCTCTCGTACCACAATCTTGGGATTGATTTTACACTGCCGCACTATTTGTCGATCATCAACAGAAGTAGTGGCCCTAGGACGCCCCGACCGTGGCCTATCTGCAAGACTAGGACATTCTAAACTCTTTGCTATTATTTTTCGCACACCTTCTGGACTAACTTTAAATAATTTTCCCACAGCACTAAAGTTTTTCAATGTCTTGTATTCACACACAATCTACGTTCTTTCTTCTATAGTTAATATTCGCCTCGGAGCCATTATTAATTCAAAAACAGTCAAATCACCTCAATTATCTTATTAATAAATTTAAACCAGCCACACTGCCCCCTAACAATATTAATAAATGTGTTTAAAACCGCGAGAGTAGGTATCAATATATATAAAGTTTCCTACTTCAACTGACTTTTGACGCACTCAATTCAAGTAGTGAGCACATAAATATAGATTATGGAAGAAAATAAAATGAATTTCGTGGAATCACACACTGTACGTATTAGAATAGTGTATCCGGACATAAATAGTAAACAGTTCATTCATTGAAACTGCGTATTTTGGAAATTATGTGACTCACGATTTTGAAATTTCACACAGGATTTTCTGTTTCCCTCGTGGTAGAGCGTCCGTGTAAAGGCCGCTATTATATCGGAAAATCATCTATAGGTAACAGTAGTCTTTATTAGATATCAATTGTTCTAATAAAGTGTCTGTCCTTGTGATCCGATAAGCGCCCACTTGAACCGAGTTCTCATCACTTTTGTAAACTATGTTTTAATGTGTTTACAGGTGTATGAGGAAGTGGACTGTAATGCTAGTTGTTACGTACACAATGTTCGAGGGACATGTATGTCCTTGCTACTGTTGTCGACTGCGAGTTGAATGCGAGCCAAGTTTCTCGAGAGCACGTCCACTGCTGTGTTTACTTCTATATTTAGGCCTATGGAAATATAGATGAGATGGAGTCCCTGATCAAGAAATCAGTTTTTCTTTTAACTATACAATCAGAGCCTCTTTCCTATCTGTCGTGACTTTAGGAGCTGAGACGTGGACACTCACGATAGGGCTGGTCCACTAGTTTAAAGTCGCTCAGCGATCTTTGGAAAGAGCTCTATGCTCGGAGTTGCTCTGAAGAATAAGATTCGTAACAAATACATCATACAGAGAACCAATGTTCTGAGCTCTAAGAATTAGCAAGAAGTGGCATTGCACAGGTCATATCTCGCTAAGAAGCGACAACCGCTGGGGTAAACGTGTTCTCGAGTGGAGACCGCGACGAAGACGGGGTGCTATGGCGCTCACTAAGGGATGCCTATGTCCAGTGTCCAGAAGTGGACTAATGATGATGATATTACGATTAAGTATTAAATTCGACATTTATTATTGCACTTGTTGCTGCTCTGCTCATCTGTTTGAATCAGAGATATGTTATTCAAGTAAAGCGATTACTTTAATTTGACGAAAATATTTTTCGTATTCGATCTGTATGGCGACTTCTTAATTTGCATGAATCGATTGACGTGCCTTCGTATAAAGAGACGTCTGGAGATTCATCCAAAATATACATATTACTACTACTTGTTCACTCATACTCAAAATGTTCACGATCATCCCACTTCTCCATTTCTTCCCCTATTTCCATTGCTAATGCTATCAGCACGTGCGTCCACTGCTGAACTTGCCTCCCGAAATAAGAAGTCTATTGCCACTTTATTAGTGCCATCCGTTTAAATTTTTACATAAAAATTTACTGAAAGTACCTGCTAAACAGCTCGTCCTTTTCGCAAAATTGCGCCTTTTATCCTTCCAAGTGCTATGTTCTAGTTAACAAAGTAACTAGCGAATTAAAAAAGAGACTATTATGTGATATTTGCCTACCGCGACGCACGTACTTTTTAAGTTGCTAATGTCCATCTGCTGGATAGTAAACAACGAGGCGATTTAGAAGATATGTTTAAGACGCGCGCTGCTCTGAAAAGGCAAGGACATTAACATAAACGGCGATTACATCTCACACCTGCGATTTGCTGATGACATAGTTTTAATGGCGGCGTCACTAGAGGAGCAAAACCAGGTGCTGGACGGCCTAGCTTTAGCATCCCGATACTTTCGTGATTAGTATTGGCCTGAATTTAGATAAAACCAAAATCATGATCAATAGCCACATTGATCCAAGATAGGTGATCGAATATGGTTACCTTCTCTAAATCTTTTCCGAATACATTTACCTCGAGCAGATTCTGCAGTTAGGTAAATCAATTTTGAGAAGGAGTCCAAGAGGATCTAGCTAAACTGGACATTGTTAGGTCGAGTCTTCTCATCATCCACACCGCAATGTTTATAAAACTAAAGTGTTCAATAAGTGCGTCCTAACCGTCATGCATGAGCTAAGGTGCTGAGACGTGGACACTCACGGTAGGGTTGGTCCACCAGTTCAAAGTTGCCCAGCGAGCTTTGGAAAGAGCTATGCTCGAGTTTCGCATAAGATTCGTAACGAATACATCATACAGAGAACCAAAGTTATCGACATAGAAGAATTAGCAACCTGAAGTGGCAGTGGGCTGGTCATATCTCGGGAAGAACCGATAACCGCTGGTAAACGTGTTCTTAAGTGGAGACACCTCCTAAGAGGCGACTAATGGATATCCACCGGAGATGAGCAGCACACTGACCTGCGAACCCCAACTCGCCTACCTAGCGTGAGGATTATGTGGGCACTACCCCCCATAAGATAAAAGCCAATAAAGCGCCTACCAGGGGGAGGCCTGCGTCCACTAGTGGACCAATATAAGTTGTTGAGGTGGCTATCGTAACGCTCCGGCTGATTTCGGTCAAAAAAACATAACCTATGCGTGTATCAGCGGGCGTAGCTAGCGCGGGTAGCAGCTAGGCTACACGCGGCTTTGCATTCTTCTTATGGGATGAAAATAGCATCTGCGCGTTCTAGAATACCATCGACCTCACTGCCAAATTTCACTGAGATCCGTTAGTTTTAGTTATATTGCATTCACTGGCCAGCCTCGGCGGTGCAAGCCACAGCACCTGCGCTACACGGAGCTACAGATGAGCGAATCCGTTCAAGGCCATTAAAGTGTTAACGTTAGGCGTGAAAAGCTAAAAGTCAAATAGACCGCGATTATGCTGTGTCGGATTTAGCCAGTGCACTTAATTGCAATATTCTCTTTATATTTTTGTAATGGTATCATGCAAGAACTTAAACGGAATCAAACTCGAGACAAAAATAGGAGTCATTAATTTTACCAGCGAACGGCGGGCCGCGCAAAATTTACGTTTTTTTACGGTAAATATTTACAAGACAACACAATGGCGAGCGGAGCGAGCTGTACATACCTTAGACTAAGCTCAGCAAACTACATACATTCTTAAGAATTTGGCCGCTCTTGGAAAAAAAGGAAGCAACATAACGGCTGTCGGAGCGTGTCGCGAAATTTTGCTATCCTATATTTTAGCCACTAGATCGGGGCCCTTCTTGGTGCGGGGCCCGTAGCATTTGCTACTTCTGTTTTAAGAGTACACTGTTTGTCATCAGCGGGCGAGGCCTAAATGTATGCTATCTCACCTGTCATTATGGACATATTCGCGCGATAAAATGAAAGCACAATGATTTAATGGTAAACGGCCGCTGAACATAATTTATCATAGAAAAACTTATTTTAACTAATAAATAACTAAACTGTGTCGTTAGCTGCAAGCAGCTCGCGGCGGCTGTGTATATTGTTTTATTTGAATTGTGTTCCCCTTTTTCCTTACCTGCACCCTCGATTTGATCGAAATCCATAACCAAGAGTAATCTGCGATTAAAAAATGTCAGCCGTCTTGCATTTTTAAATGGATAATCTTTTTTGTAATCTATTAGTTAGAGTGAGTCAAAAACGATACCCTTATAAGTGTCTGCCCCCCAGAAGCTTGACGAGAAAAAAAGAGGGGCGGCAAATATAAACAGACAGACTGACAGACATAGTTCCTCTAGATATAATATTATTGGTATAAATACGTCCTTTTCCTCAAACAATGACGCATCTTTATACCGGCTCGCTCCGCTCGCCGTTATTTACTTATATTAGGTCCTTACATATGAAATTGGCGTTTTGTATGGGAGGAACAAAAAGTCGAATATTTTTTAATATAATATATTTAATTAATCAAAGTATGAACCATTATTTTCTATGCACTTTTGCCATCTTATAGGTAGTTCATTGATCCCTTTACTAAAAAAACCAGTCGGACGGGAATCAATAAAATCTTTGAAGGCGATTTGGACTGCCCCATCGGAGTTGAATTTTTTCCCTTGCAAGAAGTTATCCAAATTTCGAAAAAAATGGTAATCTGTTGGAGCAAGGTCCGGGGAGTACGGAGGATGTCTTAGACTTTCCAATTGAAGCTCTTCTAATTTAGTAGCCGTCTGTTGCGCAGTGTGTGGTCTAGCGTTGTCGTGAAGCAGCAGTGGCGTGGAGCGATTGACCAGCCTAGGTTGTTTAGCCGCTAGCTTTTCCATCATGGTTTGCAATTGCTGACAATAGACATCAGCCGTAATAGTCTGGCCAGATTTGAGAAAACTGTAATGAACAATACCGGCACTAGTCCACCAAACGCTTACAAGTAACTTTTTTGGGGTTAATTTTCGCTTGGGGCAGGATTTGGCTGGCTGGCCAGGATCCAACCATTGCGCTGAGCGCTTCCGATTATCGTAAAGAACCCATTTTTCATCACAGGTAATGATTCGGTTTAAAATACCTTCATTATTGTGCCGGTTTAGTAATGTAACGCAGCAGTCGACGGGCGTTTGCCGGTTTGCTTCAGTCAATTCGTGAGGTACCCACCTTTCAAGCTTTTTAATCTTCCCAATTTGCTTCAAGTGAATTAAAACAGTTTTATCACTAACATCGCAGCCTGCAGCTAACTCGGACGTGGTTTGCGATGGATCCGCTTCCACAATAGCCTTCAACTTTTCATTATCAACTTGAGTCTCAGGCCGTCCACGGGGCTTGTTCTGCAGGTCGAAATTTCTAGAACGAAAACGTTGGAACCAAAAATGACTGTGTTTTCTTTTGCAACACGACCGCCATACACATCATTCACCCTTCGAGTTGTTTCCGCAGCACTAGTGCCACGGCGGAACTCGTACTCGTAAATAATGCGATATTTTAAGTTTTCCATTTTGTAAAATGAGTGACGCAAACAGAAAAAAACAGAAGAAAAAAAACAAATGAATGACGATCATCGAAGCACAAATACATGAGTCTATAGCTGTACAAATTTGAATTTGGAATTCCTTACCAAAGAGGAGAAATTTGTGATTAAAGTGGCCAGTACGAAAAACGCCAATTTCATAATGTAAGGACCTAATATTTTTCTGCCGCCGCAAGTGTCAATAATTGTCGCAGTTCGCACCGCTCGCTCGTCTGCGCTGTTATAGCGTATTTTCATTCTTAACTTTCACAAATAAAAAAACCCTGAAAATTTTACTATTATTGACCCGTCGCTAAAAAAACGTGAGGACCACTGACCTAGTGAATAAATGGTTAAGTGTTAGTTTTTCTTTTATAATTTCACATAGCAGGTTTTTTTATGAATAAATGGGGTGGCAAAGCTAACTGGCCCGTGGCGCCAAACCTTTAAATAAGCCTCTGCACTGCCACACAGCAAGGCTCATTTTCCTCGCCTTGCTGTGTGACGTGAGGCGGATTGCGGTGAGCAAAGCGGACCACGCCACCGGTTGCTTGCAAACACGAAGCGAGGCTCGCTGCGCTAGCCTTGCTGTGTAACATTCACATTGCGGTTCGCTTCGCTCACCACAATACACGGCAATCCGATCCACACCACCGGTGACGTGCAAACGTTGCGGGGATTTAGGGGGGCTCGTGAGCCCGCTCCGCGTAGATCTTGACTGTCAGACCCCCCCCCCCCCCATTTCTCCCTGTCTCACCCCTCGGTGTGGCAGCTTAGTTTATCAGTTCTTCTTATCCTGAAAATCTTGAAGCTCTGGTCGTGTAGTCAGCATTCAGAACTTTTACGTATCGCGTAGTCAGCTTGACTTGAGAAAGCAGTATCAGTTCACGTCTCTCCCCCATCAGCATACTAGAAAGACTTTCTCTATTGGTTTGGTTTCTTCGTTCCGTTTAATTGCTGGATCTCTTATTATCCCTGCGTATACTTATATGACATTCTACGTGTACCGTTTATAGATAAAGACATTCATATATTTGCTATTTACACAGTAAACAAACACAAAAATATTACTAAGTAAACTTTTTGTACGACAAAAAACAATTACACAAAATATTTACGAAAAAGGGAGACTCTACTGTGTTCTACAACAGTAAAAAGGCTCATCATAAATGTTATACCGAGTAAAAAGTACTCAATAGGTATTACCAGCCTTGCCGATACTACATTGATCTGCAAGACGTTAATCACAAGGAATTTTAGATGATAAATCCAACACCACCCAGACAGCGCCTGTTGATTGATATACACAATAATATGTGCAACTGGTCAGTAAATGATGATCAAGTCAGCCAAAACTCTATTTACAAAAAAGCGTCCATAACGATAACAAACCCTTATGAAAACACTAGCGGCGCCCCGCGGCTTCGCACGCGTTGTACCTACGGAATCGTTAAAAGGTGATTTTCATCCCACGGAAACTGATTTATGGGATAAAAAGTAGTCTATGTTTGATTCCAGGATTAGAATTACCTGTATTTAAAATTTCAGCCAGACCCGTCCAGTAGTTTTGGTGTGTAGAAGTAACAATCATCCATCCATCCATCCATACATCTATACAAACTTTCGCATTTAGATTATTAGTGTGATTGGTGAACTAGCACTTTTACAAAATAAGTTTAAAGTCTGAAGTAAAGTTTAAGTTTATCTATTGCTTGAAAATACAATGTTGTGAAAATATTTCAAAAAAGGAGTACATTTTGACATTTTTAATTTATTTTTGTAGTAACTAACACTAGGTAAACATATCAAATGCAAAAACAAAAACCAAAACCAACCAAACCAATAACAAGCAACAAAAACAACAAAAGAGTCATACAATATAATGCGACCAAGAACGACGTTTAAAGCTTTTAAACTATTTTACCATCTTAAAGAAAGAAAAAGACATATTCGAAGTACCCTAGACCAGTACAGAGCAGACCCCAATCATTCAGCATTACTACTGCCACGTCTGGCCGGATGTAAGAAGAATATGCATGTGACTTCAAAAAAGCTAATATGTTTTTTACGTATTCTCTATTGATATAGAAATATATCTGTATATTTATTTTTGTATTTTATGATATTTTTATTGTGAAATTTAATCATTGAAAAGATATTTTAAGTCTCACCAGCAAAATGTGTAAACGCAACGCTATTGGCACGTGAAGCGTGACGTCATACTTGAACATTTTTATATGGGCATGAAGTTTTGACTTCGAGTTTACTTAGGGGACTCGATGATCCGTGGCGTCATAAAATGCAATGGCTAACATGGCAGCGTTTTTATCACCCGAAATTGAGTGTAGTTTTACTTTTAGTTTTTTACCTCAATAATTAGATTCTTTTTCGTTAATAATCGACAAGAAAAATAAAAAAAATTCATATATATACGAGTACCCTATTAATGAACATGCTGTTTACTGCGGGTTACTCGACTCTGAGTTAATTTCTATCATTACTTTCTCCTCCTGGCAAGCGCCCTGCTGGCGCCCAACCAATGGGGGGTAATGCCCATAATCCCCACACTGGGCATGTGGGTTGGGGATCGCAGTTCGGTGGTAGAATTGTTCAGCGGGGGGCGCTGTTGCCCGGTGGATATCCCGTAGTCGCCGCTTACGACACCCACGGGAAAAGATGGGGTGGTGCAAATTTTAAGCCAGTACCACACAGATATATTTTATAAATAGTTGAGACTTTTTTATCATAACTAAGTTTACGTCTAAGTTTAAGCACGCCGTTTTGTTATTTTTGACCTTGTGTGGTTGGCAGGTAGAAAATGCCATCGGCATTATACTACACCATTTGAGTAGTTTTTAATAATTGTGTGCAATAAAGTATTAAAATAAATAAATAAATCTGTTCAACGATTTCTGGCAGAGACTGTACCTACTGAAATAGGTCTAAGAAAGTTCTTTTCCCTTCGTCGGTGCAACCGAGTAGAAAAGTAATAGTGTCTGTTCTTCCACAGGTGCTGCTGTCAAAAGCCGATGAATGGGATTTCGACTCACAACTTCTCCACGAGTTAACGGGAGGTGTGTAAGATTTTTCTTTACTATCTATATTTCATTATATTTCTTTTCACACTCTATTATCAAACAAGTGATGATTCATTTATTTAGATACTAGCTGCACCCCGCGGCATCGCACGCAATGATTCTATGAAAACGTTTAAAGGTGATTTATATCGTACGGGAACTGATTTATGGGATAAAAAGTAGATTCCAGGATTAGGATTACCTGTTTGCAAAATTTCAGCCCGATCCGTTCAGTAGTTTTGGCGTGAAGAGGTAACAAACATCCATCCATACATCGATACAAACTTTCGCATTTATAATAAATAAATAATAAATAAATAATGCTAAACAATTCACACAGCATTATCTAGCCCCAAGCTAAGCAGAGCTTGTGTTATGGGTACTTACTAGACAACTGATATACATAATACAATACACTACATACCTTTTTTGATTTTCATCAATACAATAAAAGTATATTTACCTTAGAAAGGGTGCTGGTGCGCCAAATCTAGATAAATAAATAATAAATAAATAAATAATGCTGGACACATCACATAGCATTATCTAGCCCCAAGCTAAGCAGAGCTTGTGTTATGGGTACTAGATAACTGATATACATAATACAATACACTACATAGATAGATATTTTTTATTATGCATAGAAAACATCCAGAACGCCCTGAACAAATATCTGCAGATCGTACACACATTTGTCCCGAGATAAAAACAAATGTATTATTAACTTAAATTTCAAGGTAGTTGCCGAGATACTAATGCGGGAAAAAGAGTGAAAAATTCAGGCTCCCAAACCCTTATGGGTTTCAAAACCGATCTCGAAAGCGTATAAAGTAGAAACATTATGAATTTGAGGGTTAGAAATTATTTCCTACAAGAATGAATAGACACAGGTTATTACAAAGAAATGCCTCACTATTCTAGTAGTACACTTTTGTAGTTTTAGTAATAAAGAAGAAAAGAAAGAAAAGAAATACATTTATTTGGAAACATTACATAACAAAAAAAAATTATTATTATTATTATTAAAAATATTTGAGCGCATTCTATATAATCGTTTAAATGACTACCTTGTGGAAAAAGACTTCTTTATCAATGAACAATATGGTTTCCGCCCAAAGTCAAATACATTATCCGCCACAATAGACTTAGTCACTAAAATTAAATCTAACATAGATCAAAAGAATATTGCAGTAGGTATATTTATTGACTTAAAAAAAGCATTTGACACAGTTTGTCACAAAAAGCTGTTACTGAAATTGAATAATATAGGAGTTACAGGAATTGCGCTCAAAATGTTTGGATCATACCTGGAAAATAGGCAGCAAGTTGTTAAGATCAATAACTTCGAAAGTACGTCACAAAATGTGACCTACGTGATTCCCCAGGGAACAATTGTCAGGCCCTTAATTTTTTTACTTTACTTAAATAATATCAATAAAATAGGTTTATCTGGACACCTAACGCTCTATGCCGATGATACGTGTCTATTTTATTTTGATAAATCGATAGAAAACATCATGACTGACGCTCAAAGGGATCTTAATATACTAAACGAATGGTTAAAATTTAATCTCTTAACAATCAATACAAAAAAAACATCTTACATGATTTTTGCTGCAATAAATAAACCAATACCCAATTTTTCCCCTCTTGTCTTAAACAAAGATATAATTACACGGAGTGATAAAGAAAAATACCTCGGCTTATGGTTGGATGACAAACTAACGTGGAAATCTCACATCAATCACGTCAAGTCAAAATTAACGGCCTTATTAATATCATTACGCCAAATAGCACACTGTATTCCAACCAAAGCACGCTCAATTATTTATAACTCCTTAGTTAAATCGCACATAAATTACCTTATCGAAATTTGGGGATCGGCCGCTAAAACAAATTTAAATCCTCTCCAAAGAACACAAAATAAAATTATAAAAACACTGTATCATTATAAATACCTAACACCAACTAAAGAAATATATAATAAAACGAATTTATTAAACCTTAGACAAATGTATACATACTCAACTTGCATCTTGATAAGAAACATTCATTCTAACTCAATAAAATCAAACCTACAACTACGAAAAAGGAATAACCCTTACACTTTTAGAAATAAATATAAACTAGAATTATCTAAAGCACGTACTGATTACGGCAAGAAAACAATTGTTTACGAGGGAGTGCAGTTGTTCAATAGCTTGCTTAGCGACATCAAAAAATGTGCTAGCATAAATATGTTCAAAACAAAATTAAAAAAATACGTTTATGGCCTAACTTATACTTAAGGTAATAATTAGCTTAAGCATTATTTAATATTATTTTTTGTATCTCATTGTAAGTGAACATTATTGTTTTTATGAGAAATAAACATCTTTAAACCGAAACCGAACACACATATAACGACACATTATGTAGAAATAACAGGTGTACAGTCAGTAAAGAAAATAAGAGAAGAAATTACATAATAATGAGACAAAGGATAGTATAGAATGTATATAAAAGTAAAAGAGCAGAGGGAGGCATAATGCTGAGACAGGGCCAAAAGGGTCCCTGTCTCAGCATTATGCCGCTACAAACCGAAGCTGTAACGGTGCTGATTTTCGGACAGGTCCTGGAGTGGCGGCACAAAATCGGTAGTATAATATAATAAAGATTTTATAAAAGAGATCTTATAAAAACGAGAACGTGAAGAAGAAGGTAATTACATAGAAAATGGACGATTACTACATACATACATTACGATATTTACAGCACAACAAGAAACACGAAAGAAAAAAGAAAAATAAAGTCTGTAGCCGGCCTTAACACACATTTTCCGAGAATGCCTTTTCTCTGTGGTACTCGTAGTTTTGGACGTCAAATCAAAACGTCAAACTGGTAATAGACTAGTAGGTAATTGACTGGTAAAACAAACTAAATAAGAAGTACGCTTCAAAAATTCTATATATTTTCATAGATTATATTTATTAGCTTGTAATGAAACCCCTAATACAAAATTTACAAAACAATGAACACTTCTTTAGAAAAAAAAAACAAATAAATAAAGGTAGTCTTATGTTGATGTGAAGTACAAATGGGATCCAAATATTGAAAACGCTAATATTTGATGTACGATCTAAGGACTTGGTTCTAACGCAACCATATAACCCTTCTAATTTAAGGTTTGAGTCAAATATATCATATTAAATATACTAACAGGTACTAGCAGTAGTTTCTGCTAGTACCGGTTATTTTTTTTTGCAAAGAAAATATATTTTAGGATTCATTGCTCTAATTGTTGTACCAAATTTTTCGCACCACAAGATAAAAGTTTTCTAGAATCCTCCTTTAACTAAGTTCGGGTAAAATATTGTAAAGTAATTGGTGGTGTAAACAACATTATTTCGAAAAAACTCTGAAAAATTCACAGCAGTGTGGCGACTGATTTTTTTAAAGAAAAACTGTCTACTACACTTTTTTTACGTTGATTACGCCAATAGAACCGTTGGTATCGTTGTTTTCTCATAAATCGAGGGCACCTTTCATGACTTTTCTCTAATTCTCGTGGTTTCGTACTTGACTCAAAAAACTTCCGTGTTAAGTTTTTAAAACTATCATGGCTAATATAATAACACTTAAGTTGAATGGAGTGTATACCATGATTTCTGCTATTTCGTGATCAAGGCGCATGTAACTGTATCGAAATATTGGAAAACTCAAACTATCACATAGTAATCAGGTAAATCTTACCGTGATGCCTTTATTATACACAGTTATTTTAACGCTACATTTTTTTCGATAAAATATACTTACCAAAAAAAACCAATGTAATGTCACAAGACTTAAAATCTGTCAGGGGTTGGGGGGGCACCAATATTATTCTTCCGTCACTATCGTTCTGCGTTTCTTCATTGGCCGGCGGATACCGACACGGACACTGACATTATGTTAAATTAAATTAAACTAAATTAAATTAAATAATGTTGGACAATTCACACAACATTATCCAGCCCCAAGCTAAGCAGCGCTTGTTTTATGGGTACTAGATAACTGATATACTTTACAATGCAATACATAGAATATAGATTTGTATTTTTTATTATATAAATAGAAAACATCCAGAACGCCCTCAACAAATATCTGCAGATCGTACATACATTTGTCCCGAGGCGGGAATCGAAACCGCAACCTCCTGCGTCGCAGGCGGACCTTCACCCACCGCGCTACAGAGGTCGTCAAATTTATATCGGTGGAACATAATTTTATAAAATTATATGGCGCACTGTCTCACCTACGCAAGCATCGTCCTACACGGGCGTGCGAGCGAGTTGTAATTGTAATTATGAAAACAAATGAAGAAACGCCCATTAGCCGTAACATCCACGAAGGATGATGCACCATTCTTAACGACTCGTATAAATAATATTTAGTAACTACGTTTTTGTTTCAGGACATGGTCTGGCTGAACTCGGAATACACCTTTTCGTTCGTTACGGCTTAATTAGTCACTTCAACTTACAACCGGAGAATTGTTGGAAGTTATTTCAATTAATCGAAAAGAACTATCACCGAGATAACCCTTACCATAATGCTGTTCACGCCACAGACGTAGCTCAGGCGGTCCATGTCTTCATTCAACAGCCTCATGTGAGTAGAGACAACAAGTGTCCCTTTTTTATTTTATAAATTTCGTCTTGCTAAATCAAAACTAAAATTCTACAGATCTAATTATATAGAGGTAGTGTAAAGCTACTGTTACACATGGTCTAAAATAGCATGCTAAAAAGCGTGCTATTGAGTATGCTTAATATGAGCAAACTTATGAGCTGTTTACATTTGCTAGCAATAGGCATGCTAGTTTTAAGTATGCTCCTGAATAAACATGCTCAAAGCAAACCCTTCACATACACGTGCCATTTTATAGCGTGCTCTCTCGCTCTCTGTATCATTTCAAACAAATCCATGGACAATCAAACAGCTATGTATATGGCTGAACAAGATCATCCTTTTGCTTGCGATGCGATGCGTCCAGAAGATTATATCAGCTCGGCAAAAAAAGAAATGAAAGAGACAGATTTGGGTCCTTGATTGGATAGGTATCTAGAAGAACGGCTAAGCATTCTCAATAAGCAAACCTGTTCACCCGTGCTAAAAGCACGCCCCCCTCCACCCGCGCTGCAGGTAGCATGCCCAAAAATAGCACGATCGTCGATTTTTGAGCAAACTCGAAATGAGCATGCTCATTAACAGCAATGTTTCACTACACATGCTACTAATGAGCATTTGCTCAATAAAATCATGCTTTCGTGCTAGTAATGAGCGAGCATGTGTAACAGTAGCTTAAATTTATAAGCATACTTGTACCTGTAGACCAAGCACAGCGATAGTTGTCTAGCTAGGGTACAAAAGACAAAATGACATTGCATCGTCATTCGTTGCAGATTAAGTTGATGCATCGATTAAGATATTCGTTGACCAGCCATAGATTCACGGCACCTTGAAACCGTCTGTTTTCAAAGACACATTCGACATGTTGGATTTCCATTTCATTTTATGTTTTTGAAATACTCGGACAAATTACTCGCCCAAGACACAAATGAGTAGGGAATTTCGTAATTTCAGTAAATTTTTAATTCACTTCTTTACCACTGTCATGTGCTTTTAGTGTTTTTTGTAAGCCTAAAGAAATAAAATTATTGAAATCTGAAAATTAACAAAACAAATAAATTCGACTCTACTAAGGTCTAGTTCCGTATTCACAGAACATTCAAAAGTTTTATTCACAGATCATATGACGATTCTGCGCCAACTGTCTACATCAAAATAAATCGTATACAATTTCGAGTGTTATTTTTGTAAGGTTTAAGATAACTTCAGAGGTGGCGGCGAATACCTAATCGAAGAATTGACCGAATTAATTTCAAATATTTTTACGCATTCAACTTCATTCCATTCCATGACGTTGCGACGTTAGTTAACTCTATTCTACTCTTTATAGAAACCACTGACTGTGCGTGGCATTATTTTAAGCGGTTTCTTCTTAAGGCGCGCGCCAATGTAGTGCCACCACCTATTTTATCATATTATTACGTTTAACACAGGAAATTTTAAAAATCCATCGTACAGTTTGTGGTATCTATTATAAACTATATTTTAATACCTCTGTAATAGTTATATCTTCTATAGTTTAGGCAAAGATGCGAAAATAGAGTTTGAAAAAAAGGGCAACATCGTATCTCTGCTTAAGCGTTACAAATTAAAACTATTACAGAGGCATTAAAAATAGCTTATAATAGGTATCACAAACAGTACGATGGATTCCTGAAATAGATAGATAGATAGATAGATAGACTCTTTATTGGGTACACACACAAACAGCACAGGAAAATAACAAAAAAGAACAGCAACAAACATCAATAACCTGTGTTAAACGTTTTAATAAGATAAAATAGGTGGCGGCACCACTTTACTCGGGCTTGCGTCTTAATTACTTTCAGAGGGATCATGTCAACTTATTTGTTTTTGTCTTAGCTCTTGCAACACTTCCTCAAAATAGAAATCCTGGTGCTGTTCATCGCAGCCTTCTGTCACGATTTGGACCACCCAGGTGTTAATCAGACGTTCCTCACCGCCACAAACCACCCTCTGGCGGTGATTTACAGGGACAAGGCGATGGTGAGTCCTAACACTTTATATCATTATCGATGAACCTTACATCTTTTTAAGCGACTTCAAAAAAAAGAGGTGCCCAATTCGACAGTTTCTTTTTATGTTTGTTACCTCAGAACTTTTGACTGTTATTATTTATTTATATGAAAGCTGGTGCTTCCCGTGTTGTCCCATTTTAATTTGGTTCAGTTCTGACCATGAATTCCAAGAAAAAACTTTAAAAAATGAAGTCGGATTATAGTTTTTTAAAACAAATCTAATTATTTATACAGGTATATATTTTGTGTTATTTTACAAACGACTCTTATTCATTACTCGATGTTAGTTAGTACCTAGGCAAAATGGTTAGATATTAAACAATCGTACTTACCTCAAGTGATGTGAACTGTAATGGGTACCTAAAACCTACCCCAATCCTTTTATCCAGAACAATTTTACCGCCAAGCTGCGATCCACAAACCGCATGCCCAGCGTGGGGATTATGGGCATAACCCTCCATGAGATAAAACAAATAAGGCGTTTAGCAGGGGAAGGCTGGCGTCCAGCACTTGGCCAATACACTACTACCTATCCTACCTACAAATAGGAATTACAAAAAACATGGTAGGAGGTACTCAAACAACTACCTATGGTTTATCCATTTTAAATGAAGCATGTTAGTAAACAAAGTACGACACAAATAACAAAATCTCACTTGCTTGGCGTCGAGTTTTAGATATAATTGTAAGCAATTTTTATTGAAAGGAGGATCTAAAATCGCCAAGTAATGTAAATTACGTATAAAAGGACGCGCCAACAAAGATAATTTTAGGTTAAGTATAGGCGGTTTGTTTACGTTTATGCTCCATTCAAAATGGATACGATATAGGTTAAAATTTTAATAACTTCAGTAATAAGTAAACATAAGTAGGAATAGGTGTAATTTTTTTGTGCATACCTATTACGAAGGGCTTTTATACACGGACGGGAAGTGTCAAATACAGCAAGGCAACCGTAAGGGAACACTCAGCAACTGACGTCGACTGCTGCTGACTGCCTTCACATGCAGTCGAGACGTACAGTCCGTGTATAAAAGAGCCAAATGAAGTCGTGTGTAGTGTTTAAATAATTATCACATTTCTGAATTGATAAACAAAAGTTTATGTTCATGAGATCTACTATTAGGAGAACTACTAATACTCAGGGTGTGGGAAGTCGAGGTATGGTTTTTGTGGAAGTGTTTACGGTCTGTAATGCCGACACTCGCAAAAAAGTGCTAAAATACCATTTGCTTTGTTGCATTTGGCCGAAACACCTCAAGAAGCAACGCCTCGACCAGTCCGAGTTGTCCACGTCCCCGCCGTCTACCCTGGGATCTCCTGCAGCGGCACCATTGATTTATTAAAAAGGGAAGATGAGGTACTGGTTTCTCGAAAGTGGCAACCTCAAATTGTGTAAAATTGTGTGCTCCCACCTCAATTACCGTCTGACCGGCGGCACGGGCGGTCGTGATTCGCGTGAAATATTGTTGTATCGGTCTCACTTCGGTCTTAAATACGTTTTTCCGTCTTTGTTCTTCTTTGTATTGCACAGGACTGGAAATATAACTGTGAGCGTATGTGTTCGCGTGTAGTTGTAACTCATGCCAATTTTTGAGTAAGCGCTGGGAGAACGTAACCTTCTTCCCTTTTTAATAAATCAATGAGCGGCACAGCCGTGCTTTCGCCATCTTGAGCTGCAGATCCTAACGGACTCAGGGCAAAAAGCGAGCAATCTGCGCCTTGAACAGATTCTATTCACATGGTAGGAGACCGCAAACAAACACCAATCCAGTTCCTGGGCTTCGAGACGGCAGCCCCGTCAGCGAACTGGGCAAATCCCCTGCATGCCTTAAACTAACTAATTATAGAAACAGATACAATGAATAACCGGAATGATCTAAACTCAACAACCTTTGGCATGAAAAAACGGACACGATTAGGCCTATATAAATATAAAGCCACAACTATGCCTGAGTGTAGACGAGGAAGCCGACTTTTGAGATTAAAAAAAAATACATAGGAGTAGAAGCTCATATCTATTTGTGAGCTGTTTCAGCTTTTGGCTAAATCTTTGGTTTTTTCTATTTAAGTGGTGGTGTTGCGTCATGGGGGTAATGCCCATAACCCCCACGCTGGGCATAAGGGTTTGGCATCGCAGATTGGTGGTAGAATTGTTCTGCAGGAGGCGCTGCCCGCCTCCCGTAGGTATCCCTTAATCGTCTCTTATGACACCCGTAGAAAGAGTTGAGGTCGTGCAAATTCAATGCCGACACCGTACGGAGCTTATAAAATAGTATCAAATTGCAGATATTATACTCTTGTTGTGTCACGGTGTAAAAAAATGCCTTTCAAAAATGAATATAAAACATCAGAAGAATTGAAAACCTTTTCATGTTTAACACTCCACAAACATTTCAAGACCAAGATAAGATAAATCCGTTCAGCCGTTCTCGAGTTTTAGCGAGACTAACGAACAGCAATTCATTTTTATATATGTAGATTATTTATTTATAACCATGTAATTTTTTCAGGGCAAAGATGACCTTTCACCGCAGCCTCAAACTAGGAGATCGAAAGTAAGTTCAATCGTATTAATATTGTATTTTATAATATTTTGGTTATGTAGTTTAGATAATTTTAATAATAGTAAATCAAAAATACATTGTTATTCATTGTTGATTTTATTTTTCAGTTCTTGCAACGCCTCAAGTTTTTCAAATCGGAAAAAACCAAAGTAAGTATAAAATATACATATATGTACCATTACCCGAGATGGACTAGAGATGGTATATGCGTTTAAGCCCTAAACCACAGAAATATAAAGCAGAACAAACATTACTTGAATTTAAGCGTACTCTTACACTTACATACAAATCTCATTGAGCTTAAGAGCCGAACTCAGGTACAAGGAGGGTAGGTACAGGTACGGGAGCATTGTACCTAATGTGGCATTCTAAATTATTGCAATAATTTTCTATGTAATTCTGCATTTACAAATAAAGAAATACAGCAGTACCTATAATGTAAAGATTATTTATTTTTCAACAAAATCATTCAGTGTTTTGAACAAGCACACTAGAGAATTTGAGCTGATAACCTATTATGTTATTGATATTTAAGCATTAACAGGCATTCGTTACATTATCATCGCGTGGAAACCTGAGGAAGGTTAATATTGTTTAAAACTTCATCGATTTATACACATGCATTTCTAGAGCACTGGATTCAGGCTGCGACCTTGATGCGGCCCTTGAAAATCGTACTAGTATATGAGATGTCAAATGAAGGTAAATAATGTTTGAAAGAACTGAAATATTATAACAGCACGCATGCTCGCCCAATATCCACAACCCAAAAACAATTTTCGGGTGATTTCCGTTAAGATGTGTTGCACTAAACTTTACCTTTATTTCATTCAGATTTGCAAATATTTTACAACATTCATACAAAATTAGTGAAAAAGCAACACGCAGAATTCTTTTATGACACTTGTCAGATTATTGAGCTTGACATTATGGAGTTTTTGTCTCGCAATCAATCCATTTTATCTTTGCGCGAGTTAGCGTTGCAACCATAGAGTTTATATCATCGGTATCACAGAGCTATAGAGAGATGGCAGTCCTGTGCGCTAAGTACAAAACCTACGGTCGCAATCCAAGCTCACGCACACACAGTTAACCAAATAAAAACAATACTTCGCGTGGTGTGCGTGTCATGCACACAACGCATGGAGTGCAACTATTCGTTCGCACACAAGGTTGCAAGTGACGTTCGTACAGCACCACTATAGACAAAACATATGCGTTTACGATAGGGATTGCTTGTCGATAAAACGTGAAACGACTTGGTCATCGTTTTTACCCGCGACGGAACGGAGACGGTTTTTTAAAACGTCGATTACAGCGCCCCCTGGTGAGCAAATACCATAAAACTTTGCTAAGAACCATCGCCAATGAACCCCATACCTTTTACAGAAAACTGTGTCTCAATCGATTAAACCAGAGAAAAATTATTTCTTCCCTTTTCGATTAAGTACATAGGTACTATTTATTATATCCGTCGTGGGTTTTTCAAAATTTTATTTTGATTTTATTACGCTATGAATTAAAATAAAATTAATAGGTAATTCACTAATTGAGTAAACATGATTTCATGGTGATGAAGTCAGTAAACAAACATTGGTTGTCTTTTTTATGAGTTAATAGACGTTATCATAAAATGAAATACAGATCTGTGGATAATGATTGTTTAAAAAATATATGAAAATAATTAAAATAATAAACTAACAAATTCAAATGGTACATAGATTACAAAATATATGCCCAGTGAGGGGATTATAGTATATCCCCCATATCTCATGGGGATCCCCCACGAGATAACAGCTAAAAAAGGTTTTTATCAGGAGGAGGCCTGCGTCCAGCATTGGACCAATATAGGTCTATAATCTCCACGCTGGGCATGCGGATTGGGGATCGCAGTTTGGTGGTAGAATTGTTCTGCAGGAGGCGCTGCTGCCCGCCCCCGGAAGATGTCCCTTAGTCGCTTCTTACGACACTCGTGGGAAGAGTTGGATATAGATCTGATTTGGAATAATAGTACTTATTATACACTATATATTATTATATATTTGCGTAAATATTAGACCTACCTTTGTACAAAGGTCAAATCCAAATGCGTAAGGATAAGCCGCCAATATAATAAATAATAGGTATCAAAAATGACAATCTTTATCGACAAAGAACACACTCGAGTCACATCACTAACTCACGACTACGAGCAGTGGTCGTACCACGCGGTTGAACGTATTCTGTGAGCTTCAATATGTTAATTATCCATTGCGGCATTGGAACTCAACGTTCGAATATTCATTAGTACAGAGCAAGCATTGTAAACAGTTTACAACAATATCGCGACTGGCTATCAGTCATCATAATAAAGACGTTGCGAAATCAAGACATCAATCAACTTATAATTATTTTTAAAGTTTTAGTATGAAAAACATATTATTTTCAGTACTTACCGATGGTATGTCATTCCATTTGACTTAAAGTTCATAATATCACTTCTATTTTTGCAAATAACTATTGTACAATACGGCATTTCCCTCTAACTTGAATATCCGTCGTGGCCAACGTTCAAACTTCAACTAAATGACAATATTACTGCCGTGAGCGATGTGTTCTCGTTTTGAGCATATTACTGCGTCACCGGCCCCGCCCCCTTTTCATATCTTCTTAGTTTCTGTGATCTGTGATTGGTATAGTACTAGAGCGCTAGTTCACCCTTTGATCGCAAGGACACAAGTGTGAATAAAGTGTGAACATCATCGATTTGTCAATTATTCATGTGAGAACCAGCTGTGTGAACAGTCGTTATTACAGATTAATTTTTTGGGGCTGAAAAATGGTTAAATGCGCCATAAATCTATGTGAAAATGATAGCGGGACGAGGACTAAATTAAATTATCGCATCACATACTACCAGTAAGCAATTTTTTACCTTAAAATAATTAAATAAAAATTCTTTTCACGGGGGTGAAACAGGGGTGGGACGCGGGAAAACATGGACCCCTCCCACTTTACCCCAACCTGCCGATTTGACTAGTTATGGGATGTTGTCGATATTTTTGTCGATATTTTTTGACATGTTTCCTTAGTAAGGTTAATATTTTATAAAATAACAGAGTTTTAGCAGTGTGCTAAGTTAGCAGACTATTATGAATAAGAGGGTTAAAGTTTATTCGTCCTACATTAGTCTACATCTTGAAGCCATAGAAGTAAGAAATAAAACATTAATTCCATGTTTATTTCAATTTATACAATTTTATTTTCTTACGTGTTCATCTATTGTAGCTATTGGTAGAAAAAAAGATATGTTACCCTTATCTTGACTTTAATTTAGATTTTCCTTTGATTTAGCTTTGTTAACTAAGTTTTTTTTATAATTAGATAGTTAGTCTATGTCTGAAAGTCTGAAAGGATTAACTATTGAGACCAATCATAGTTTTGTAAGACTAATCATAGTTACCATGTACGTGCTCGATTTCACAAGAATTTAATTTTTATCTACATATTTTACGCATAGTAACGCGCATAATTGCTCATCCCTATCCATTGCAGTTGTCAATTTGGTTCTCCTGTCTACGCTGGGCATTGGGAGGAACAGGCCATAGAGTCTCTCTATGGCTAGTAGTACTATATAAACTATGGTTTATATAGTTTATATACTATGTTAAACGGAGGCGAGATATTCTTATTAGTTTTTGTCTGGAGAGAAAGTGACCAAAATATTACTTCTTTTCTAAGTAGTTGAAAATAATGTCTAGTCATAGAAATATATAGGTCGCCACGCGCAGCTCCTCAGATGTCTGTGCCCTGAACGCATATAGAGGGTGCCACGGAAATGGTGAATTAAGCCCAAAGGGGGTGATTCTGGACATCGCAGGGGTAATTTTTTTTTATGAAAAAAAATTAAGTGTATTATGAATAATGTATGTTATGAATAATACCACCCGCGCTCTCCGCAGCAACAAGCTTGCCCATATTTTGGTCGCACCGAGCCATAAACTATGCAAATCGGAGAGGTCCGTGTACGTCATGGGTCCTTCTGTATATAACAGGCTGCCGGACACAATCCGCGGGGATGCAACCTCCACGGCGGTATTTAAATCAAGACTACGCAAATGGCTACTAGAAAAGTCGTTCTACTCGATTAACGAGTTCTACGATCTACCAATTTGTTAATAATATAATATAGAATAATAATTGATAAAATAGCTAATTTAATTTAATTTTTTATACTATGAATTTATAATTATGATTTTTAAGTACCATTATTTGTTAAAATAATAGCTACTATTGTACCTTAGTACCTAAGTACACGACATGTAACTTGGTGTTACCAATAAATATATTGTATTGTATTGTATTGTATTGTAATGGAATTGTACATACAGTGTTTGGGCTCTTGTGATTGTTCTTGGCTCTTGTATAAAATGCTGAATATACAATAATGGACCACATCTCAGTAACCTCTGTTCAAATCTAGGTCCAATACTATATAGTCATGTTCGGACCGATTAACAATGAATGGGACAGAGATTCTATAAAAAAATGTAGGTATCCCTATATACGTACCAGTACGTAGACCAAAACTAATGAAACTATACTAAGGCGCTGGAAACCATCCGACTATTTGACTTGAAATCTCGGCTACAAATCCGTCGATCACCATCATAGAGTGCTTCGACGACTGTGGACATAAAGGCCCAAAAAGATCTACTAATGGATCTTTGCAAAGGATTTTAGTGAATCAAGGGGTTTTCAAAAGTCCACTTTGCAAATAATCATGAAAATGAATTAAAGTAGACATAAAGATCCAAAAAAATCTTTGCAATGGATTTAAAGGCTAAATTTCAGCCACGTTATGTTTGTTGTAAATAACGTTGTTCAAATATTGTGTCTGGAATAAAAAGTTATTATTATTGTAGTTCTTGTAATTCCAGATATTTTTGATATGTTAGCGCTCTTATACACGGACCACGCCTCTTAAGAAGGCTACGAACCTCTCCCAAATCTCAGCGGCCGGCCCGAGCGAATTTGTTGTTGTTTCACGTAGAATTGCATCGTGTTGGCCATTCCGCGGCATTCGCCTTATTTTGGAATTGTGCTCCCTGTGTCGCATCGCCCCCGGCGTTTGAGCGAGCGGTTGCAGAAATTTAAAGGAATTTCTCAATTTTTATATTTTTTCGTACTTTGCGATTCATTCTGAATAAACGACTGATTTCAGAAATATTTTTGTTTATTTCTAATGGTGAATATATTAAGGATGTTTGCAGTGTGACAGATTTTCGAATAAAGGTGTCTAACATGCATAAAAAATAGCTTGAAAATGACTCGATTTGGTGGTCAAAATATGGCAAATTAGTTTCACTCTCATTCAAAGATCATAATGTTTTTTAAAAAACTAAAACACTACAAACATAACAACTGACTGCAAGACAACTGCAGACGACGGAAGCCGTCGCTGCCGTTGTAGTGAACTGTAGTCGATGACTGCCGTCGCCTGCAGTCGACGGGTGCAATTGTCTTGCATGTCCGTGTATATGAACGCTGAGTCCCTTAGTCAATTCTCTTTCAAAAATATAGACCATTATTAACCGCGAAAACATTCTAATACCCCTCGAATTCTGTTTTCACTTCTTTGATCTAATTTGAATCTATGTGCTGCTGGTTTTTCCCTGTTATAAAATAATAAATAAATAATAATAGATAGAAATGTGTAACCATGTCCATATTTCTAGTGTTTCTCGATTAACGCTATGCTTTTCATTCAACAGGATAAGCCGACCACTTCAAAGAATTCAGGCACTTGGGCGTTTCTAAGGCGAAAGAAGAAGACGCAAGACGTGAGTTTTTTGACGTTATATATTTGTTTTTTAGGTAATTTATTTATTCTTATCTTTTTATATATTTCCGCTAATAGACTGTCATACCTAACTAATAGTATCTATGTACAACTTCCTTGTGAATTACATTTACTGTGTTAGAATATTTCCATAGGAAACCGTGCTCCACCTTATGCATCATTTTTTGTGTCTATCGAATAAGCAGCACTTAGAGAAAATGTGGATTTCTTGTCAAGAAGCTTTCAAAATTAAGACGGATTTTCAAAAATTAGGTACTTAAAACTCCTAGACTATCTCAATCCGACAATTGTTTTCAAAATGAACAAACATCTACACTTTCGCTTGTAAAAATGTTTGTAGTAACTAACGAGCATAATATGATACATTGTCGTACGAAATATAAAAAATATACAAATCAAACTGATCACCATTGCAGCGCGTTTCGAACATATTTACCTATTTGTAATATTAAATTAAGCCATGAAAGCGTATGTGGTTTTATGTCAATTACAGCGGTAAGTGCATTATTCATAAATGGCGACCATACAGAGAACTTAATAATGAAGGCAGAAAATAACCACCGAATAGGCAGTTCATGGGTACCCATGTTAATTATTAGCGTAACGTACAAATCATTAAACTATCTTGGATTCCGAATCGGAGTATAGTATATCTGCAGCTCTTCTAGGCTGGGTAGTAAAGGCGATAGGGTACGTAAGAAAACGCTCAAGACAAGTTGTGGCAATAGGGTATATAGATTTTTTTTATTTTGTTTATCGATTATTTAATTTAATGCATAAACGAATAAAAATATAACACCTTAAATTATCAAGGTAAAAACTAAAAGTAAAACTACATTCAGTTTCGGGTGATAAAAACGCTGCCATGTTAGCCATTGTATTTTATGACGTCACGGATCATCGAGTCCCCTATGTAAACTCAAAGTCAAAACTTCATGCCCATACAAAAATGTTCAAGTATGACGTCACGCTTCACATGCCTATAGCGTTGCGTTTAGACATTTTGCTGTTGATACTTAAAATATCTACTTTACAATGATTGTCTTGTCCCGTTTTCCACTAAAAAAAAAATATAGACAAGTTTACGTAGCAGATTTCAGAGCTTGAACGCAAGTTCACTCATGATCAAATTTCATGTCGTTATATTGATACTGAATTAAATTATATAAAAAATATTACTGGCAAAAAAAAAACACTCAATGTGCAATAAAAAAATTATTTGTTACACTATCAGAAAAATGGATTTCAGTATCACATTTTTTTCTAATTTATTTCTTAATTTAATGTTTGCAACAAACCTGTAATTCAACTATCAATTGATATATATTAATAAAAAAAGGTCCTGCCGAACCTGGAGGACTATTTTATTTCTCTGAAACTGACAAATGCGTGCATCGTTTTGTCAAATTGGTATTCTAATTGACCACAACTCTAAGCTACTGAAAGAAGTTTGATATTTTGCGGCGGGGCACCTCTAGTCTAATGGACAAAATGTACGAATGCAACATTGAATTAGATTATTTATTAGATTTTTTTACCAGAAGCAATGTCAATTTGTACGGTGGCTTAGCTACCTTTTTTCATTTGTGTAATGTAATTTTCCACCACATTTTGTCATTTTATCACTGAAATTTCGATAATTTTATGGGTATTATAATATTTTATACACGAAGCTTGCTAAACTATGAAGTTTACTCATAATATTTGAAGTTTACTTACCGTACCATATTTATGCTGAATAGCGGCACTACCGCCATCTGTTAGTAAAGCCTGCAACTACAACTTCCCCCAGCCGACGGCAAAGGTCTCTATTTACCAAAAAGTGGCGCTAAAATCGCTCGCTTTGTCCGACACTGAAAAACGGAGGAGGTTCACAAGTGGACGCGTACTTTTGTTTATGTATGACACCTAACTTCTTATCTTACAAAGTAGTCTGATTTTGATAATTCTTTCTAAGCTTATTTTTTATTGGAAATGCCCCGACGTTGGCCCCGTACAAGTTTGGGAAAAATACAAACCTGAGGTAGGATCGGGGGATGATTGTTGGTACATTACGATATTTTTTGCGGCGGTTAATTTTTTTTGTTTCAATGTTATTTATAGTAGTAGTTAACCTAGACATCAACCCTTGGCTTGGGAACAGCTATTCAGACTCCGAGCCGCACGGAGTCTAACCCAAATTCAATTATTTAGGGTTCTGTACCTCTAATTTTATTTAGTTTTAAAGTACTTGTTTTAAAGAGCCTTCAATGCTGTGCAAGTAGTGTAACTTTATTTGTTTTAATGACGGTTTTGGAGGAAATAACTAAATGCAAAAAAATACCGACACGGACGGTCCGTGTCCGTGACAGTCTGAGTTTTGAAGAAACTGAAAAAAGTTGTATGATTAATTTGGCATTATGAAGGGAGAAGTAAATAAATAGGTTTAATGATGTTTTTCACAAATGTAGTCCACAAGAATATCGTGTGCATGTTATGTATTTATTATTTATTTACTTTTATCTTCTAGCGAATAAAAACGGCTTTTGCACTCAGATATCGTAGAGCAAAAATACTCTTTCCGAGATGGAGGGGTGAAAAACCTAAAGAGAAAATGCAATTCAAGGCCCCTAGTTCACATTTGCAACGCTGACTTAATCCGGCACTGCTGGGAGCTTTGAAAAAAAATTCTTTCTTAGTTGGCGTTGGCTGTAACTTTTGATTGCGTTATCAAGAATTCAGTTTAGCAAGAAGCTAGGTTTAGTACAAATATAGGGAAACCCGAAAACCAAATATACATAGGTAAATTAATTATTAACTTAGAATGTTTGATGCTCGCAAGGAAACAACATATGCATATACGTAAGCCTTTAAAGTACCTACTTCCCGTTGACCTAGAATTATAATTTAGCAATAATTTCATAATGTAGTTAAAACCGTTCAATTTTAGTTACATCGTCCGTTTCATTTTAAACGTTCGGCTCACAAAGTTTCCGTTATGAATGTAAGCGAGTTAACTACGAACCTAGTTTCTTTCGGAATAAAACCGACGTTCGTCCCATAACGAGGGACTTCATCATGGTAATTATAAGTTTGTACGGAGCTCTTGGTGTGCTAGTCCTTGCTGACCTTTTATTAGGGTTTCGTACCCAAAGGGTAAAACGGGATGTCTGTCTGTCTGTCCGTCTGTTGCCAGGTATATCTCATGTAGAACATGTTTAAAAAATGTATATATTAAAATCATATTTAAATTCACTAATTACTAATAAAATAAATAAAAATCTTTTATTATGGACAGCAAATAGTTAGGTATGAGAAGTCACAGAACTGTTTCTGTTTAGTCAATACATAATAAATATAGTGCAACAAGAAAAAAAAAACGAAATTAAAATAATATAATATAATCTAATTTTTTTGTTATATAATCATAAACAACGGCTCAAATCGTGTTCCGCTCTTTAGTACGTTTTCGGTAATCTATGTGAATATCAATACACACGCGCTTATAATTTACCGGTCAGAAAAGCCTTAGTTTAATTAATTAGAAAACTAAAATGTATGTTTTAATTTTATATTTGTAATCTTTATGTTTCAATAATTTACGGCGGAAGCGATCTCAAAAGTAAGCTTAAGAACTAATTTTGAAACAAGCCGACACGAAAACGGAGAGAAATGTTTACGATGAGATCATTATAATTTATATCTGACGAAAGTTTTAGGTGTCAGAAAGAAGGAAAGAAAGAAAGAAAGAAAATAATTTTATTTACCTAAAAACTGCACAACACTATATTTAACTTCACTAAATTAATTCTTAACTTATACTATTTTTTGTGCGTAGCAGGCAAATATGGCCCACACGTCAGTGTAAGTCTTTTCAGTAATAAGTACAGTAGTACAACGTGGCAATTATGGACACTTTCCTCTAGTTATAGGTACTATTCGTAATGAATATAGTAAAAATTTTACTTGTCTAAGTGCTTATTTTGTAAGTCTATAGAAATAAACGATTTGACTCTGACTCTGAATAAATCCGGCAGAGTAACGAAGTTATCGACATAGCTTAAAGAATTAGCAAGCTGAAGGCGCCATATCTCGCGAAGAACCGACCACCGCTGGGGTATACCTCTTCTTGGGTGGATACCGCAACTCGGCAAACCTTTTGTGGGACGGCTAAGTGGAATGCGATCTGCAAAAGACTGCACGCATATGCTGAATGGAGCAACCTGAAAGTGAAACCTGAAAATATGTATAATAGTTTATTAATATTAATGCGTACTTTACGCGACAACTAGTACTAACTGATCATGCGTAAGTAATCTAATAATAGGATAGATGCAAATCCATCTGAGCCCATCCTGTCCAAGCGTACAATAAAAGGAATATCAATCGAGTTTGAAAGGCGTATATGTCTGGCCGTCGGGCGACAGCAATCTTCCTGTAGTTACCGAGCTACGTTGACAAAGGGGATCCTGAAGGTTAATAGTTGACCGTGACTCTCATGATGCATAACAACTCTTGTGCTACCCGAATGCTATAAATAAATTGTAATTTCTTGCTTGTTTCTGACTCAGACGACCGCTGTTAAGAGACGGGTCAAATTCAAATTCAAAAATGCCTAATTTCCATAAATACAATAAATGTACAGTTAGAAAAGGTCAAATTGTTCACAAATTAATTGTATAAAGTACCAGTACCATAAGTCCATAACACAAGCTCTGCTTAGCTGAGGGCTTGATGACGCGGTGTGAATTGTCCAGCATTATTTATTTATGCTGTAGAAAAAAATCATAAATAGCTACTGACAAGTTTGTTTTATGACTCTTCGAGACTTCCGTTTCAAATATTTCGCTCGTATCCCTGAATGCTGTCACAAGTATTAATTGAATTATTTGAAAATTATACAAAAACAAAACACCACACCACAAATCTTGCTTGACGCATGACAAACAACTCTCACCTACACCAAAATTGCTTATAATTTGTCAAAGTTTTCTTGAGACTTTTCTTAAAATTTTAACATTTACTGTAAAAAGGCAGTGACTGGTATTAAATTCATCGTAGTCGAAGGCCTTTGTAGGTACATTCAGAATTCATTAGCTTGGCGTAAGCGGAGGCCCGCTTACCCGAGTATACATTTTTTAATAATAAATAATTTTCAATCGGTAATATTTATTTGGAACAGCATTTAACGCTTGTTTACAGTTTTTACGTAGTCGGGTTGTAGTTATTAACCTTATTTCTATGTGGTGTTCTGTTTTTTTTTTAATTTAATAATTTAACAAGCCCAAGTAGCTTGCTAAATTATTAAATGAATATTAAAAATGAGATATAAAAATATATTATAAACTAAGCGAAATTTCAGTGTCAAACGGACAAAATATGGTTAAAATATAATAACGATTATGAAAAAGTATCTCTGTAGTAAAAAAGTACCTACCTACTGTCAAATCTAATGGTTCGTTCGTGTATTTTGCCCGTTAGAATAGAGGTGCCCAACATTTTGACGAGACGATGCAAGCAATTCTCGATTTCCGAGAACTAAAATAGACTACTAAGACCTGAAATAACATGAAGGCTTTTAAATTTTCAACCTATAAACCAGTTCCCATTGAATAGACATAGGTAACCTAAAATAAAAAAAAAACACAATGTGATGAATGAGAAGCATTCAAAACAGTAATAAAATAAAATTCAATAGGCCGAATCCTTTTGAGGTAATGGCAACAGTGCTTAAAATTGACAACGAGCGGTTCAGAAATCGGAATAACAATAACAATCTTAATGTAATAAATGTATTAAGTAAATGACTTACCTAGTATAACACATATGTTATAAAAATGGTGAACTAATAAAAAAATAAAAAATCTTACGAACTTTACACATCGGGGCGGGATTCAACTAAAGCTAAGCGTCTCGAACTGACCTTCGCCGCAGAAGTAGCCAAGTAGAAGAACAAGACCCGCAGTTAGAAGGAATGTAGTTTGTTGAAATTATTGTGTGTGATTTATGATACATGAATTATGTGTTACAGGTTGGGTCAATCCTAGAACGCCACCATTGGCGGATGGCATTCGGATGCATAACAGAGAGTGGAATTTTCGACAACATGAAGGCTCAACTAAAGTCGATTAAGACGATGCTCAAATCTTTGATCTTGGCTACCGATATTACACGCCAGCACATCTACTTAAAAAAATTCAGGGTAAGTCGCTAAAACAACTACTTACGTCATTATCTTTGACGACCTCTGTGGCGCGGTGGGCGAAGGTCTGCCTGCGACGCAGGAGGTTGCGGGTTCGATTCCCGCCTCGGGACAAATTTGTGTACGATCTGCAGAAATTTGTTCAGGGCGTTCTGGATGTTTTCTATGTAAGTATAATAAAAAATATCTATCTATGTAGTGTATTGTATTATGTATATCAGTTATCTAGTACCCATAACACAAGCTCTGCTTAGCTTGGGGCTAGATAATGCTGTGTGAATTGTCCAGCATTATATAAATTGGTTCAGGGCATTTGGGATGTTTTCTATGTGTATATAAAAAAGGCATTTTTTGGCGGTAGGGCAATTTTTTGGCCCTATAAGGGTACCGTTTCTTTTGTAGCTAAAAGGTTCTGTACTTAGAAACCGTCTATTTTATTTTGAAGAAAAAAATATTGCCATTTTTAGTTTTTGCAAATAAGTACGGTTCTCCCAAAAAACTACATTTGTCAAAAAACACACAGGAACACTTTTCAAAAAGAAACTTATCAAATCGTAAGTTTTGGCAATGATTTACAAAAAAAAATTCCATAAATTTTTCTAAGAAGCACCATTCGCCGCAACAAAGTCATGCATACCATTTGAACACAGAAAGTAATTTGTTCAAAGTTCAAATTATTTACTTACCAAACAAGTATACAACTATCTATCTATCTACATATCTATGTTTCTTATTTTGGTCTGGAGACATTTTTACGTAAACATCGTCGTTAGAGCGAACATGGGTAGGGTAGGGACATAAATAAGCCTGCAAAATTAGCCAACCAACTTAAAAAGTAGTTACATACGAATTTAAATTAAGAACCACGTAAAGAAGTATTCTGAAATAACATTTTAGAAAAAAAAAACATACATTATGTTGCCGCAGTTACACGTGGTGGAGACTGGCACCTGCGCTTAGGCCATGAAGGTGTTAACTGCTCAACTCAGAGAGGTTTTGCTATTTTCAAAAACGTTCTAATATAGGTATTTTTAGGATCTGTATAGAGAATACTATAATTTTTAGGTCATCCTAGCATATAAAATTTAGAAATCGTAAAATTTAGGTTTGGAATTCTTAAACAACAGAATCAACACCATTAAATTAATTAGAATTTTTGAGTACTCAGACTATTCGAATTAGGTCCGCATAAAAGAAAGATAATTTAGTGAATTCAGTAGAAACATACACGTTCCCTGTGAATATGCAAAATAAAATATGATTGAGACAGAATCGTTTATTACGGTAATATTAATATGACTTTGACCTTTGAATGGACTTCATTATTACATTTGTAAAAGTATTTATTGACACTGTTGTTTCTATAAGTTATTTTTTCGACTCAGATGTTTGTCGAACACAAAGAAACACGAGAACAAAGCGCAGGGAGCGCTTCCGTATAACTATTTTTATTCTATTTTATAAATGGAGGTAATTTCTTTATACTACGAGAAGATAAATACTGCTCATTCAAAGCTTTGTTGCATTGTTAGATTTTACAAAGTTTGCTTTGCTAGCATATGGGTACAGATGAACATACTAAGGCCCATATTATGAAGGCTTGCTCAGCGATATATCTATGCTTGAGTGACGGGTACGCCATAGAAAAAACATTACTCACGGAAAGACTAAGAACCTTACCTTACCTTACTACCTAGTTCTTATTTTTCTGAATGCGCCAATTGTAAGCATTTCTATGAATGTTAAGCCAATTAAAAAAGGTAAATGACACAGGTAGAGACAATGAATCTAAAGTTCCAGTTTTCATCTCAAATGTTCACATTGACACTACAGAGGTAGGTAGGTACATACGGTCAAAAACAAGTGAAACTGTTTCTTACTCGAATAAATAGTAATATAAGGAAGGAACACATTGCATTTGTTTCTTTCGGAAAATCATATATTTTCGAGGCCCCTTAAATCACGAAGAGACAGGAAAACAAAGTTAAATAAAAGGATGACACGCAGAATTTTAGATTTATTTCTTACAACTGTAAAAATCATAACGAATAGGACATTCGACAGAGAACCAAAGACTCAAAGAATTAGCAAGCTGAAGTGGCAGTGGCCCGGCCATACCTAGCGAAGAAGTGGCAACCGCTGGGGTAAATGAGTTCTTCAGTGGAGACCGCGACTCGGTAAACGTAGTGTAGGACGCCCAAGGTGGGATGACGATCTTCAAAAGACTGCAGGCAGATGCTGGATGCGTCAAGCTGAAAACGGGGCGCTATGACCCTCATTAGGGGAGGCCTAATGAGTACCCTAATGAGTACTAGAATGCCATGGTTGTCAGTTCGGTTGCAAGGCAGTTCGAATGCCGGTCTAGCCTGTCTTTGTAAGCGGTTGAAAATCGTTTGATTACCTCAGCTATTGTGTCAATTTCAAAGTTTTCATGAAGTTTACTGCTTGGTGTTGTTGATGAAGAATTTGGATAATTATGCAGGAGCTTCTACAGTCGAAACTGACGCTGGCATTCTACGTGGTAGGCGTAAGGCGGTGTAACCATCTTCAATCTAAAATATTTTATTTCCCTATATACAATAAATGTATACTTAGGAAAGATCAAGTAATAAAATTAAACACTGACAAGGAAATAAAGTGAAATTTTTGATTTCTGTCGTCGCTTCGGTACTTAAGTCTACGTTAAGTAAAGAGGCGACGAAGATACCTTTAGTCAGTCAGTTTTTCGAGTCGGAGCAAAACCCGTCCCAATTTTTTATGTTTTATCTAAATAATCTGACATTTTACGAGTGTAGCGCAGCATAATTTTGACAAGTTGTTTGAATTAATTTATTGATAATTTTTGCCACTCGCTAGTTTTGTTGTGGAAGCGTAAAAGTTTTTTTGTTTGACTTAGATTTTGATTTTAACTTTGATGCTGATTCTGATTCTGATTTCGACTTTGACTTTGATGACATTGATACTGATTTTGATTTTGATTTTGATTTTGATTTTGATTTTGATTTTGATTTTGATTTTGGTTTTGATTTTGATTTCGATTTTGACTTTGACTTTGACTTTGACTTTGACTTTGACTTTGACTTTGACTTTGACTTTGACTTTGACTTTGACTTTGACTTTCACTTTCACTTTCACTTTCACTTTCACTTTCACTTTCACTTTCACTTTCACTTTCACTTTCACTTTCACTTTCACTTTCACTTTCACTTTGATTTTGACTTTGTTTTTGACTTTGACTTTGATTTTGACTTTGATTTTGACTTTGACTTTGACTTTGATTTTGACTATGACTTTGATTTTGACTTTGATTTTGACTTTGATTTTGACTTTGATTTTGACTTTGATTTTGACTTTGATTTTGACTTTAATTTTGAAATTAACTTTGACTATTAAGTAATGCGTACAACCCATACTAAGCATACCGCGGCGGCGCGGTTCGAAAATACTTGTAACAGGTGGTATGGCTCAGTTTTTTTTGCTCGAATTGTTCGCAAAACTATTATTATGATATTCGCAAAACTATTTCTAAAAGCTGGCACGATTTCCTTATAAAATGTCTTAGAGTTCCGTACCTCAAAAATAAAAAAGGAACCTTTCTAGGGTGACGGGGTCGTAAATAATAAGTCCCGTGCAGTTTTTTCGCGAGAGTTTGATCGCAACTAGTTTGTTAATAAGATTTAAGTTATCATGAAGACATCATGCGGATAATAGATGTCACGTTTGATACGTAATACATTCCTCACGTAGCAGATATTGGTATGCTATACTACCTTGTACATCTTGCCATCTAGAAAAAAGGGGAAACATTGTTATGTGTAAAAACTGTGTAACCCAAGAATCCAGACAGAACTACTAGTAAGATTGTTCCCTGATAATGAACACTACATTGTGCTTCGTACATCCAATTATTTACTAAAATATGTTGTATTGATTACTGTAAAAAACCTACAAAGATATCTCGACACAATTTCTAATTGGTGAAAACTTAAACGCATATTTCTAAATTTTATAAAATGTTTTTTCACCGCAATCATCATAAAACGCAGTACGGATAACCTAGGTGTGTACTCAATGTACCAGAGAATGTCCGTAAAAAAAAGTTATGCACCACTGAATACTCACTCACGTTTGAAACTGTGACGCGTTTAGCCAGCGTTCATCGCGGAGATAATCGTACACACAAGAAAAACACGTTCACTCTGGTGAACCTTCTGCGGTCGAGGGTTGTGGCGCGTACGTTCTTTATTTATCCTATTAATTCGTAGCAGCTATTTTGGGAAGTTGTATTTTTTGAAAACGAGCCATCTATCGCAATGAGGCATCTATCATGGGTTTACCCTACTCAATTGTTGGCTCCAAACTGGCCCTTAAATCCAGCCAGAGACGGGCATATTTTTGACGAAGAATTGTCTCATAGAATTCAATTCAATCACATTTTAGGAAAGTACAGCCTCTTGTTTTCATCCCCAGAATTACTTTAAAGCCAGCTTATTGCATCTTTTCAGCCGTTTTGTCAGCCCAGTTCCTTAGTAGGTGTCCCATTTGATCTCCATTCTACGCCAACCACAAGGAATGAATCGATGCCATTCATCACAATAGATGCCTTAACATTATTTCTTACTGTCATATACTAGGTCGTACACTTTCGGGTTATGAAAACAGATAAAGCTTGACATCCCATCTAGTAGAAAAGATTACATTAACCTCAAGTACCTGCAAATTACTTTCAATGCCATTTTGTCATGTCAGCATGATTGTCCCGAATTATTAGCGTAATTCAGTACAAACTAAGGTATAATTCACCTGAATTATACCTTAGTTTATACTGAATTATTCTATATAATACTTAGGCAATGTATAAAATACTTGGGGCGTACAGGGAAAGAATATTTTTTATTTTTTTATTAATGCTTAATGCTTTTGGAGAACAAACATTTTTACACACTTTATGAATAAACTTAGATACTTACTTTTAACAATTTATATGTCGCATGTAAGCTAAAAGGTTGCTTGCTGATATTATGAATATTATTGTCCATAACATATATATATATATATATATATATAATATTGAGCGTCTGCAGAATGTCGGGATAAGGTTATATGTGGTTTGCGCAAATATGACCATGTCTCGGAATTTTGCAGGTAGCTCAAGTGATTATCAATACGGCTTAGCTCGCCGTAATAGTCTCATCCTTTCTCATCTCTTTAATATTTTAAAATAAAAAAATAAATAATGTTGGACAAACAACATTATCCAGCCCCAAGCTAAGCAGAGCTTGTGTTATGGGTACTAGATAACTGATACACTTAATACAATACACTACATTAGATAGATATTTTTCATTATACATAGAAAACATCCAGAACACCCTGAACCAATATCTGCAGATCGTACACATATTTTTCCTAAGGCTGGATTCGAACCCGCAACCTCCTGAATTCACTATGGGTAATTTCTTAAAAAAACAAATAAAGTCCCAAAAAATTTCGTCATCGACGGTAATCGAACCCGCGTTCTCATCAGTCCCACTCTGGGGAGGACGCGGATTCGATTATTTGATTTCTTAAGCATAAGTCGCTATTTTTTGGGAAAGTTTTGATATTTTTATGAGTGTACAACAAGTTTTCATAAAATATATAGACTTGGTACTGTCATGTAGGGATCCTCTGGAACCCATTTCATAGATTGCGCGATTGGAAACCTCAAAGACTCAAATCACGGTAAAATCCCGTTGTCATTTACAACGGGATTTTAACGTGATTTGAGTCTTTGTGCCTTGCTGTAATACACGTATGCTTTAGCTATTTTATCTCCATATCTAATTCTATACTGTTGATTCGCAGAACTTGACTCGCGAAAACCTGGATATGAGCCTTGCCGAGCACCGTCTGGTAGTCATGCAAATTGCTCTGAAAACGGCGGATATTTCCAACCCGGGCCGATCCTGGGCTATCAGCCAGAAGTGGTCGGAAAAGGTTTGCGAGGAGTTCTTTGCCCAGGGGGACAAAGAACGCAAACTGAATATCGCGGTTTCAAAATATTGCGATAGGACGAAGGATACCATCCCGTCTATTCAGATTGGTAAGTCAACAATTTAGCGCGTATACAGCGATAGTTTGCACTTGTCGGTTGTCGAAAAAAACTTATATAGGGTGCCACGGAGAGGGTTGTAGGGGAAAGGTGTCCAAAATGATCCCCTTAAGGGAAAAGCTTGAATGTGTCCAAAGTATGAAGGTTATTGAAAATGTTGAAGGAGTTTAAGATGTATAATTTCAGTTCTAACGTTTTGGCATATCCTTATTTTGGGTTCTTTATATAGACCAGATTTATTTAAGATTTTCCAAAACACTACTAAAGGATAATTATGCAAACAAAACAAACAAACAAACACTTAGGTGTATAAAATGATCCCTAGGGTATTATTAAAGTTAAAATAAAAGATATATACGAGTAAGTTATCATGATTATATTTTTTTTTTCAACTCAAACAATCATCAAAAATATTCGTATAGGACCGACATCAACACAGTGTCTAAAATACCAAGGTAGAAATTACAAAACTTATTAATATTTCGACGCAAAACACCCACACCGCCATGACACCTTGTGAAACCACTGAGCGGGGTACGGGAAAGACGTTTGCTTGTAAATCAGATAGATGGCATTAGTAGTTTGCTGAGAACCATATATTACCTCGAGGGATCATTTTTTACACATTTCACGTACTAAGCACAAAGAAGGTGATTCTGGAGATAAAGGAAAACGGAGAGGGGACATTCCGTGGCACATTCCGTGGCACCCTTTTTATGAATCGGGTGTTTTACCAGCCCTGTACGTCTGTAAAAAAAATGTCGGATCTCGTTCGCCAAAGAGTTAGTATTACGCTTTCATATTAGTGTCGCAAGATGTCGGGACATTGTAGGCATTTTCTTAATTTATACTCACTGATATTCGTACCGATTGATCATTGGATGCAGCTATCGACATTCTTAAACAATGGACTAACTTCTCTTTGTCACTTCTCAATTCAGTTATAAGTTAAGAATTGTCCCCAAAGTAAATCTTTTAATCGGGATAACGCATACTTTTTTTTCCTTGGCTTTTTTCTTTGTTTCCTCAAATAACACATAACAAAAACTAGTAGCTTCCCGTATGGTAGACGCATATAGAGAATCGGCTCCAGGTCCGATCGGCTCCGACAACCGACAAGTGGGAGCGATGCCTATCTTCACAGACGTAAGCGCTGCTATACTGTGCCTCTTGTTTCAGGATTTTTCGAACACGTGGTACTCCCCCTATATAGCGAGTGGGATAAGTACCATCACTCGGTCCTTTCGTCTAAACTGATTTTCAACTTAATGTTAAATCTGGCAAAGTGGAAGCAGCAGGCGGCTCCCGCACGGAAGCTTTCTAGCGCGGAGCCGAGGCCGCGCTCCACTCCTGGATTTCATACGGAAAGTACCGAGCGGCTGCTGGAGGAGGCGGGCGCGTGCGTGCCGCGCGTGGGGCCGGGGCCGAATCGCCGTTTTTCTTACAGCCCATCTCGCGCAGCAAAAGTTAAGGACGCGCTGCGGCGGCTCTCGGCCCCTTTACACGCGCTCGCGGAGGCGCCGCGCTCTATCGTGGATGTGCTGCAGCGCGGGGACTCGGCGCAGAGAAAGCCACGCCGCTCCGTCGAGGAGATCCATCGCTCGCGCTCTGTGTCACGCATGGAGCCGACCAATACGGTCAAGGCGAACCGCTCCCGCAGCGCTTCGCGCGCCAACCAGAGAATGTTGCGTGCCTTCCGCAGTGACGCCTGCAGCAACTCGCACGAGAGCTCCAGCGGCCTGGACCGCCCCCGTTCGTCCCGCCCCACGTCGCGTGTCTCCCGCAGCAAGTCGCGTACGAGCTCCAGCGGCCTGGAGCGCCCCCGCGTCTCCCGCAGCAAGTCGCCTATGAGCTCCAGTATGAGCTCCAGTGGTCTGGAGCGGCCCCGCTCGCCCCGCCCCACGTCGCGCGTCAACCGCAGCAAGTCGCGTATAAGCTCCAGCGGCCTGGAGCGCCCCCGCTCGTCCCGCCCCACGTCGCACATCTCCCGCAGCAAGTCGCCTACGAGCTCCAGTATGAGCTCCAGGGGCCTGGAGCGCCCCCGCCCGCCCCGCCCCAAGTCGCGCGTCTCCTCCAGCAAGTCGCGACGGAAAAACAGCCGCCTTGAGCGCCCCCACTCGCCCCGACCACTTCTACCGGTCCTCCGCGTGAAACTGCCCGACGAGTCGCCTCCCACCAGCGCCGAATTATCCGCAAAGGACAACGGCTCTACCAACGGTAAGTACCTTTACCTTGGAATCAAAACAATCTGACTTGATTAGGAATTTTGTAACTATAAGATTATTATAGAAACAATTACATCAACATTTAAATTCCAAAGTCTAAGGATACTACGCGGTATATATCTACCGCTTCATTTCAACTAGTTTCTGCTAGCGGCTTGGCATGCTTTGGTTCCTAATAAAAATACATAAACGTAGCTGTGTTTGGAGCATTATGTTATATGAGTGTAGCTTGTCATAAATAATAACAAGATCCATCAAGTGCGAGAGTGACTCGCGCGCCGAAGAAGGTTCGAACATACATTTCAGATAGATTGAAATTTCAAGATCACAATTTGTACTGATAATATCCATTGTATTTTTAACCGACTCCAAAAAAACGAGGAGGTTCTCAATTCGACTGTTTTTTTTATGTTTGTTACCTCAGAACTGTTGACAGGGTACTCCGATTTTCATTATTCTTTTTTTATTTGTAGTGGTCCCAATTTAACCGACCGAAAAAAGGAGTTCTCCATTCTACTGTATTTTTTTTGTTACCTCAGAATTTTTGACTTGGTGGTCCGATTTTCCTAATTTTTATATGAAAGCGGGTGCTTCCCATGTGGTCCAATTTTAATTTTGTTCAGTTCTTTCAATGGGATCCATGAAAAAACTATAAATCAATTATTTTTCTTTGATTTGTACAAGAACACGACTGTGTCATTGTTATTTCTAATTTCAAGTTAAGAGCTTCTATACCATGATAATTTATTCTAACAGAACTAATATCGCGAACCTAGCGGGTCTAGTTGTCAAACTAGGGCTAGATCTTAGCACTCACGGAACCAACGTGGTAAAAACATAAATTCAAAATTTCTTCATTTTAAAAAACAATTGCGAAAAAATATAATGAATGTGTACTATTTTATACCTAATTTAGTCGATATCTCTAGAAAATATTTTTGTTTTGATTTGTAGCTGTATTTTATTGTCATTTTCCGTTCCAGGAATTCGTTTCGGCCATTTAAAGGTGGAATGGGACTCGGATGTGATTTCGGAATATTCCACAAGCGGAACCACCTCTGCGTATCCAGCTTCAATGTCGACGCATAGCTCCGATATTATCCTGGCTTTAGACAACGGTAAGGATTGTCATACACACCATCTCTACTCATGTCATTGTATCCACGCATAGCTCCGATATTATCCTGGCTTTAGACAACGGTAAGGACTGTCATACACACCATCTCTACTCATGTCATTGTATCCACGCATAGCTCCGATATTATCCTGGCTTTAGACAACGGTAAGGACTGTCATACACACCATCTCTACTCATGTCATTGTATCCACGCATAGCTCCGATATTATCCTGGCTTAAGACAACGGTAAGGACTGTCATACACACCATCTCTACTCATGTCATTGTATCCACGCATAGCTCCGATATTATCCTGGCTTAAGACAACGGTAAGGACTGTCATACACACCATCTCTACTCATGTCATTGTATCCACGCATAGCTCCGATATTATCCTGGCTTTAGACAACGGTAAGGACTGTCATACACACCATCTCTACTCATGTCATTGTATCCACGCATAGCTCCGATATTATCCTGGCTTTAGACAACGGTAAGGACTGTCATACACACCATCTCTACTCATGTCATTGTATCCACGCATAGCTCCGATATTATCCTGGCTTTAGACAACGGTAAGGACTGTCATAGTCATACACACCATCTCTACTCATGTCATTGTATCCACGCATAGCTCCGATATTATCCTGGCTTTAGACAACGGTAAGGACTGTCATACACACCATCTCTACTCATGTCATTGTATCCACGCATAGCTCCGATATTATCCTGGCTTTAGACAACGGTAAGGACTGTCATACACACCATCTCTACTCATGTCATTGTATCCACGCATAGCTCCGATATTATCCTGGCTTTAGACAACGGTAAGGACTGTCATAGTCATACACACCATCTCTACTCATGTCATTGTATCCACGCATAGCTCCGATATTATCCTGGCTTTAGACAACGGTAAGGACTGTCATAGTCATACACACCATCTCTACTCATGTCATTGTATCCACGCATAGCTCCGATATTATCCTGGCTTTAGACAACGGTAAGGACTGTCATACACACCATCTCTACTCATGTCATTGTATCCACGCATAGCTCCGATATTATCCTGGCTTTAGACAACGGTAAGGACTGTCATAGTCATACACACCATCTCTACTCATGTCATTGTATCCACGCATAGCTCCGATATTATCCTGGCTTTAGACAACGGTAAGGACTGTCATAGTCATACACACCATCTCTACTCATGTCATTGTATCCACGCATAGCTCCGATATTATCCTGGCTTTAGACAACGGTAAGGACTGTCATAGTCATACACACCATCTCTACTCATGTCATTGTATCCACGCATAGCTCCGATATTATCCTGGCTTTAGACAACGGTAAGGACTGTCATACACACCATCTCTACTCATGTCATTGTATCCACGCATAGCTCCGATATTATCCTGGCTTTAGACAACGGTAAGGACTGTCATAGTCATACACACCATCTCTACTCATGTCATTGTATCCACGCATAGCTCCGATATTATCCTGGCTTTAGACAACGGTAAGGACTGTCATAGTCATACACACCATCTCTACTCATGTCATTGTATCCACGCATAGCTCCGATATTATCCTGGCTTTAGACAACGGTAAGGACTGTCATAGTCATACACACCATCTCTACTCATGTCATTGTATCCACGCATAGCTCCGATATTATCCTGGCTTTAGACAACGGTAAGGACTGTCATACACACCATCTCTACTCATGTCATTGTATCCACGCATAGCTCCGATATTATCCTGGCTTTAGACAACGGTAAGGACTGTCATAGTCATACACACCATCTCTACTCATGTCATTGTATCCACGCATAGCTCCGATATTATCCTGGCTTTAGACAACGGTAAGGACTGTCATAGTCATACACACCATCTCTACTCATGTCATTGTATCCACGCATAGCTCCGATATTATCCTGGCTTTAGACAACGGTAAGGACTGTCATAGTCATACACACCATCTCTACTCATGTCATTGTATCCACGCATAGCTCCGATATTATCCTGGCTTTAGACAACGGTAAGGACTGTCATAGTCATACACACCATCTCTACTCATGTCATTGTATCCACGCATAGCTCCGATATTATCCTGGCTTTAGACAACGGTAAGGACTGTCATAGTCATACACACCATCTCTACTCATGTCATTGTATCCACGCATAGCTCCGATATTATCCTGGCTTTAGACAACGGTAAGGACTGTCATAGTCATACACACCATCTCTACTCATGTCATTGTATCCACGCATAGCTCCGATATTATCCTGGCTTTAGACAACGGTAAGGACTGTCATAGTCATACACACCATCTCTACTCATGTCATTGTATCCACGCATAGCTCCGATATTATCCTGGCTTTAGACAACGGTAAGGACTGTCATAGTCATACACACCATCTCTACTCATGTCATTGTATCCACGCATAGCTCCGATATTATCCTGGCTTTAGACAACGGTAAGGACTGTCATAGTCATACACACCATCTCTACTCATGTCATTGTATCCACGCATAGCTCCGATATTATCCTGGCTTTAGACAACGGTAAGGACTGTCATAGTCATACACACCATCTCTACTCATGTCATTGTATCCACGCATAGCTCCGATATTATCCTGGCTTTAGACAACGGTAAGGACTGTCATAGTCATACACACCATCTCTACTCATGTCATTGTATCCACGCATAGCTCCGATATTATCCTGGCTTTAGACAACGGTAAGGACTGTCATAGTCATACACACCATCTCTACTCATGTCATTGTATCCACGCATAGCTCCGATATTATCCTGGCTTTAGACAACGGTAAGGACTGTCATACACACCATCTCTACTCATGTCATTGTATCCACGCATAGCTCCGATATTATCCTGGCTTTAGACAACGGTAAGGACTGTCATAGTCATACACACCATCTCTACTCATGTCATTGTATCCACGCATAGCTCCGATATTATCCTGGCTTTAGACAACGGTAAGGACTGTCATAGTCATACACACCATCTCTACTCATGTCATTGTATCCACGCATAGCTCCGATATTATCCTGGCTTTAGACAACGGTAAGGACTGTCATAGTCATACACACCATCTCTACTCATGTCATTGTATCCACGCATAGCTCCGATATTATCCTGGCTTTAGACAACGGTAAGGACTGTCATAGTCATACACACCATCTCTACTCATGTCATTGTATCCACGCATAGCTCCGATATTATCCTGGCTTTAGACAACGGTAAGGACTGTCATAGTCATACACACCATCTCTACTCATGTCATTGTATCCACGCATAGCTCCGATATTATCCTGGCTTTAGACAACGGTAAGGACTGTCATAGTCATACACACCATCTCTACTCATGTCATTGTATCCACGCATAGCTCCGATATTATCCTGGCTTTAGACAACGGTAAGGACTGTCATAGTCATACACACCATCTCTACTCATGTCATTGTATCCACGCATAGCTCCGATATTATCCTGGCTTTAGACAACGGTAAGGACTGTCATAGTCATACACACCATCTCTACTCATGTCATTGTATCCACGCATAGCTCCGATATTATCCTGGCTTTAGACAACGGTAAGGACTGTCATAGTCATACACACCATCTCTACTCATGTCATTGTATCCACGCATAGCTCCGATATTATCCTGGCTTTAGACAACGGTAAGGACTGTCATACACACCATCTCTACTCATGTCATTGTATCCACGCATAGCTCCAACATTCGCCTCATCCGGCCCTCGAGCAGTAAGTCTTGTGCTTTACAATTTTAAACGATTTCAAAAAAATACTTGTTCGGCTGTATGGACTCATTGTTTTATGTATGTTCCCGGATTTTTTCGCCAACAATTGAACAATTTAATGAATCTTTCGCTATTTCATAGATCAAGATATATATCCACAGCTTATACCGGTCCACTGCTGGACGCAGACATTCCCCTGATAAACGCTTTATAACATGAGTACCTAATGCGCATAATTCCCGCACTAGGCATGCGGTGTGAATTGCAATTTGGTGTTAAAATTGTTCTGCAAGAGGCGATGCAGCCCGCCCCCGGTGGATATCCCTGATTCGGCTCTTATAACACCCGCGGGAAGAGGCAGTGCTAACACTAAGCCGACATCACTCAGCGAATCAAATCACTGCTGCCATTTGTTTTTCCTTACTGTTTGTAAATGTCTGTGTTATACACAGCGCCAGCCGCTGTCGTAAGCTGCGTGGCGATGGTGCACGTGACGGCATGCGCAGAAAGCTGCGAAGTGCTGCCTCATTCCGTAGCCCCAGAGCTGGTGCGCCGCCGCGGCTCTGCCCCCGTGCTCGCCATGCCTGCGACACGCCGGCCGACTGTCACCATTAATAAAATCAGCGGATCATGCAATGTGGTATGTATTATATTCACCTCTTTTAACTAGGTCACATGGACCAGTCGGCTGACCGCCCACGCCTAGCCTAGGGCTTCGTAGGTACGCCACTTGTCTTTAGGTAACTTCTTGGCTCGATTCAATAGTTGTTACCTGTTTTAAACTTAGTACATATATAATATACATAGAAACGCTAGAGCCGAAACAAATATAAGCTCTGCTTACTTTGTAGCTCGATGACACCTGCGATTGCCCAGCATTATTCACTTTATTTATTGACTACCGCATACAATCATTCAATGAAATCAAAGACCTTGCTCGCCGTTTGTAATATTTATAGAGTAGTCGTTTCAATTGCATAATAGATCTGTTTGTTCCATAGATCGCCGAAGCTATGCCAATCGTACGCCGCAGTTCTCTTCCGGTTATGACAGGTACGTTCCTTGTATTATAATATCAGCACACATTATATCAACAGCCGAACATTCCTCGCAAAGCCAACCATCTGTGCGATTACGCTAAATGTTCCATTTTCACGAATGGCCCTTCCGAGGAGACTAGTGACGTCACGCTTAGCTTAAATATGTCACTAGACGTGACGTCACGGGGACTTTAACTGGCTAAAACTTACGGACTTATTACAATTCATTAGTCGTCAGACATATTGCTGCTATCGAACAAAAAATGACAAGTGTGAGTAAAATGGCAATTGACTTTAACTTTGTTTTTAAATTGACGTAAACTTAAAGATTTCCGTCGAGAATTGGCTCCATCGCGCCAGAAAATTGTATGTTTTTTAACCGACTTCTTTTTATGTTTGTTACCTCAGAACTTTTGACTGGGTGGTCCGATTTTAATGATTCTTTTTATATACGAAAGCTGGTGCTTCCCGTGTGGTCTCGTTTTTTGATTAATTAATGACAATGAGATCCATGCATATAGGTACTTTAAAAATTTAAGTCGGTTTAAAGTTTTTTAAAACAAAATTAATTATGTTTATGTACCATGTGAAACCGAAACGTCGAAGGTGGCGATCCATTCAATGGGATATTTTAGCGTAAAAACACAGTAGAACGATTTCGCCATAATAACCATGCCACATACCATAATAAGTAATCGTAGTAGTAGATACTGTAAAAATACACAGGCGGAAGCTCCTGCCCTTTTTACAGTAGGTTCTTCAACTAGTTGACTCTAACATTATCAACGGATTGATTTGGAGGGGTAAATTTCTACGCCGCGACCGCCTTTATGAAATAGCTATCTGCGCTCTGCAGCTTCGCACGCCTATCCCACGGGAACTGGGAACTGATTTATGGGATAAAAAGCCTATGTGTTATTCCAGGCCTAGAACTACATGTATGCAAAATTTCAGCCCGATTCGTCGTGTACTTTACTTCGTCTTGGTACTTTATATCAACTTACTTTACCGACCTGCTGTGTGATGCCGGCTTAGAGTTTGCACTACCCAACTCTCCCCACGGGTGTCGTAAGGCGACTAAGGGAAATCCACCGAGGTATCCCGCGCCTCCTGCAGAACAATCCTACCATCGAACTGCGATCCCCAACCCGCATGCCGAGCATGGGGATTACGGACGAAACCCCCATGAGATTAAAACCGCATCTGAGGGAGGCCTGCGGCCAGCAGTGGTTCTTTACCGTGCTATGTTTATGTGTAAAAGACTTAAGGGCCTACACGAGCCAATATGACAGCGCCACCAATTTTATCATACCTATTATTACTTTTAACATAAATTTAAAATTAGGGCCAGTTAGTGCTCGTCCCATTATGTAGTGACGACATATAGTCGTGCAGTTTGACTAATCGTGGCTTGTACAATTAAATGAAGGTGTTCTAAGAACAATACAATCAACTTGCATTGACGGCATTTTACGATAGATTTTCAAGGCAATGCCAACAGTAAGAACAGCTGGAGACAATAATCGTCCAACGATGAATTATCGTCAATTTATTGGCAACGTGCCTTTACGTGTCGGCATTTTGCAAACTAACGCACCCCGCGAGAACATCGATATTTTACAAATACCAATCGATTATTTCGACGTAAATTAAGATTTAATAAATATTGACCACTTTATTAACTACCTCTTTATTTTTTACAGGTATAGCCCTTTAAGAGAGATGACACACGCCACCGCTGTGCTGCTGGTATAAAAAGGCTGAAACGATACAGGCTATATGTATAAAAATTTGCTATTACTTATATTATGAATTGTAAATAAAATATTATATGGAAAGGTGTTTTTATGATCTACCATGTTTTATCACACAATTTTTCAGTCTTATAAGCTACTACTGATCATCTCTCACAGTAGGTACATTGTTAACAGAATGGAACAAAGTGTTCTGGGGCCTGATTCCACTAACACAATCGCCTCACTATGACAATATTATCTCTTCATTATCGCGTATCAATCACCGCCATTGACACCTTTTGGTATTCTAGTAACACGTTTTTTGTTTATGCCATAGCTATGACTATTAAGATTATGACAATCGTTTGACAATTTGACCGTTCAATGGTGTGATGGGGCAAGTGTTATGGTAATAGAATACCCATTAAATTTACGACTCAATCTCCATCTTAATCGTATAGCGCCATTATAGCATTTGTTAAAAAAATAGTGGAATTAGGCCCCTGGACACATGTACTTATGACATCCTTTGCAAACATTCGTTGTCTTACGATTCCCGGCATAGGGACACTCTACAAATCTCGACATATCTCTGATTCTCACGCAAAGTGCTCGGCAATTGAGGTATATCATTTCGGACACCCAAGTGTTCATTTCAAGTTCAATTACTATGCCGACTCATTACGGATGGAAGCGGTTTAACTACGAATCTTATTTGTGTTGGAAGAACACCAACGTTTCATCCCTTAGCATAGATAGTGAGCTACACATGTGAAAGAGGTATTGGAGCGAAATGATTATGGCTGGAGACAGTGCTGCCGTATTGCCAACATGTCCCAATGAAAGCGGCTCTATGCCGTCGAGAGAGCGGTCACATACCTACCCTGTACCCTATGTAAAAGGGCTCACGGATAAGATCGGTCAGCTGCTATAGCGAGAATTTAGCATTAAGACTTTTCTTCTGCGCTCAAAAACCACTGCGAAACTTACTGCGCATCTCCGAAGGATAGAATAGGTACCACTACGTTTAAAAGAAAAATAGGTACTACAAGTTTTCATACCAAACTAGAAAGTCGGTTTGGTACACTAGTACACGGTAGTAGTGTATCAGGTTTTAGGTTGTACCTAAAAAACTAGGCTCGCCAGGAGATGACGTCCAACAGGGGAACATCAGACAGGAAAACACTAGCGAAGTAATTGCGAACGCCTCATCAGCACCAGCGCCAGATAAAGTCGAGCCGCAGTAGGAGATAGTGGGCCCAAATCATCCCTTAGATCGCAAGCCATCTAGCTTAACTCATCCACTGCCCAGCTCTGCGGTGCGACCCGCAGGGGCGCGCCGCAGATACACGAGGCTGAAAAGGAGCACCTGCGTCTTGGGCCATGAAGGAGTTAAGGTTCTGGCAACCAACAAGCTTCGTAGGTCCAAACGAATATTTTCCTCGATAGACTGTGTGAGCACTGTATGCAGAATTGCAGAGGCTATCAGGTCTTTTAAATCCGCTCTGAGATCTGAAAATTCAGCATAGGTACACCTCCAGGCAGCTAGAGCGTCTCCAAGCCGTGTGCAATTTCAGTTTGCGCTTTATGTCTTGGATAATGTCAGACGTATACCAGACAGGATACCTAACGTCTGCACCTACACCCACGCCGCTATTATAACACACACATGTCAAACATAGTGTAGATCTCATCGTATAGACATTGGCAAGCAGTGCCCACGTCCTGAGCCTGTAGGACCTAAGACCAAGAATTTTCGGATAGCAACTGATACAACTGCTGGTAGTTGCATTTCCTAAAGCTCCAATCCTTGGTCCTATCGATGTTGCTGGGCTCGATGAGGTCCCAGTGATGTGAGGTGCTGATTCCTAGTTCCATCTCTAGAGCTGGATGATAGGCATCAGGAGGAACATTTCCCTCGGTCGCTGTGACAACTGCTTCACCAACACCCCGAACAAGAACCACATCCAATAACCCGCCATGCAAATTTTTCACATCATTCTTCTCAGACTGACTACAAAATGACAAAAATAACTAACATCGAGTTAGTAGCAAAAATAGTAATAATAATTAATAACATTCAAAGAGGGACTTTTTAAGTTTAATTCTCCCAATATTACGACTGATCCTCTGAGTAAATTGACGAAGCTTTCTAATTTCGAAAGAAACTCATTATAATCACTATCACTAGGAGTCGGTTTCATACAGACTTAACAAATATAAAAAGGATGACCATGCCACGTTAGGGAGGCTATTTTTAATTAAGATACAAGATTTTATTACGGCCCTCTTCTGCATCACGAAGGTGCGCTCGGTGTCGGCAGCTCGCGCCCATAGTACCGCCCCGTACGTGACTAAACTATGGACGGTCGCAAAGTAGCATGAACGGACTGCTTCCTGAGACGCGGTGTTAGCGAGCCTTCGCAATGCAAAGCAGGCTCGTCCCAGTTTTTTGCACAGGCAATCGATGTGGATGTCCCAAAGCAGTGAACTGTCTAATATTAATCCCAGTAGCCTGGTATTCTGGACCTGTTGCAGCGGCGTCTGTCCTGCAGATATTTTAAGTGTCCCTCGCTGGCCCTGAGGGTGCGGTGACGACAGCGGCTACGTCGTCTGCGTACATATATTATATACATCTGCGTCGCGGACTGTGTTTGGCAGATCGTTTAGCAACAAACTGAACAAGGTTTTCGAGAGGCATGAGCCCTGTGGAACTCCCATTACATTCTCTAGTTCGGACGACTCTACTCGGCCCGCCTAAGCCATCACCACCTGCTTTCGTTGTGACATGAAAGAAGTGATGATGGATTCGGCGGGGCCTCGGACGCCGTAGAATCGGAGTTTGTCCGCGACCAGAGAGTGATTGGCGGTATCAAAGGCAAGTGACAGGTCGCAGCACAGTAAAGCCACGCGCAGACCCGCCTCGCGCGCGCTCATCACGCGCCTCACCACTTCTCGTACCAGGTCTGTAGTCGCGCGACCGGGTCGGTAAGCGTAGGTATAGCCGGTCAGTTAGGATTACGCGCTTGGTTACAAACTGTATGAGTCTATGGTTCAGGCCAACTTCCAACACCTTAATGAACGCTGGGACCAGTGATATAGGTCGGTATAATTTTCTATCGTGCTTACTGCCCTTACCCATAATGTATAATTAAATAGTTTAATATAATTTAATAATTAAATCATAATAAATCTTCATCCAAAAACTAGTTTTCTTTTACCTTTTATTTCTTTGTAGTTTATTAGACTCCTCTTATGTTCCTCGCGGATACATCCGAAATATGAAGGGCTTCGGCAGAATGGGTGTAGGTAGGTAGAATAGTAATAATAACAGGCAAAATATATGATGATTATTTTATTAAATAAACTTGAGAAATAAACAACTATACAAAATAAAAAATGAAATTAATCATGATTAATTTCATTTTAGTCAAGTGCAATTCTTCTGAATGTCAAAAAAATCAAATCAAATCATCACAAAAAACAACATTGGCATTTAGGTAGTAGGTAAAACTTTACACAACTGTTATACATAGGTACAATTTTTAATCGCTACAAAAGAATTGTCTACTAAGCACTGAATCTAACATAAAAATATTTTATAAGTAATTATTGCCTACGGTATCAAGCTTCACTTATTTTAAAAAGTTCACAAGTCGAAGTCAAAACGCGCTTAACTTAGTTGTCAATTACAATCTCCTTCAGGGTTCACGCGCTTGGGATGAGTCGATTGGAGACCCGGTAACAAACAAAAGCTCGTGTTATGAAAGCTAAAGGTGACCACATATCTTGGACACGGATCGGACCCATTCGCGTGAAATTCAAATATTTTAGAGGTATTTAAAATGTTCTGCGATAAATAAAAACAATCTACCAGAAAAAAGTTTGACACTAATCGTACTCACCCCCGAATACTCAAACTCAATTCAGATTCAAGCACGTCTCAGGTTGACTAATTATTGACATTATATTGAAAACTGTCAAAAAATCGCGACTTGTGAATTGTGACGTGTTGTTACAGTTCTATAGTACTAATGGGAGTTACCAACTATTATTAGTTTTTTTTTTTATTGCTGATGGATTAGCGTTTGGCTACCAACTCACTTTAAGAAAGCGAAGATGTAGCCTAAGATAGAACACGCTTTTCCAGAAGGAACTTATTTACCCTAGATTTGAAGACTCCAAGATTGTACTCTAATGGGAAGACAGATGCAGGAAGGTCATTCCACTCTTTGGCTGTGGATATTATGAAAGTAGAGCAGAATTTTTTTGTTCGACACTGTGTATGTCGACCAGGAATGGGTGGTATGAATTTGTGCATCTGCTGGTCCTATGATAGAAGGGAGAAGACGGGATAAGGTCGTGCAATGCTTGTGCACAATCACCAAAGTGGTACTTGTAGAACACTGACTGGCAACGCGCCGCCTGTGATCGAGGCTTTAGTTCTATAGAACAATTGGGACAGATTTCGTTTCAATCGTTCTACCATGGAACTGCAGGAATAAAAAAGTGGTAACAGTTCTATGACGTCACAGTCCTATAGAACAAAAGGGAGTTACCGTTAAAAACGACTCAAACTCAAACTCAGACTATGTAACAAAACTAGGCACATTAAAATGCTATTGTCCTTAGTAACAGTCATTTCAAAATATTACAAGTAGGTACTTACAACATCAAAGTTTGATCATCATCCCAACTTTAAACTCAATACCTCCAATTTTGTGGATGGAGTGTTTTCTGCCAAACGTCTCACGTGTTGCGAAATATAAAGATGGTTCAAAAACGGACTAGAAACTAATAAATGATGACTAAAAGCTGTTAAAACCAAAAATTGTTTACAACTTCTGCGATTTTCTTTAATGCGTGCGCTATATATTTTCGATTATTATTTTGATTTTATAACTCCTTTGTTTACAAAAAAAACCTATCCGACTGCAAGTGTGTAAGTGTAAGTGCGCATAGTTACGGATTGGCCCCGATGTTGGCGCCAGGTTGCTTCTTGGTGGTGGACGCGACAGGGTCTTCTGTCTCAGAGTTGGCCGTCTTTTCCAAATTCTTCAAGTTGTTTTCGAACTCGACGGGGTCAATGAACTTCTTGCCGGGGAACGGCGGCGGGCCGAGGATAGTTTGAACTTGCTTGTAGTTCAATGTTTCAGCTTTCAGGAGCTCTTCTGCCAGCTGAAACAATTTCATATTCTTACTTTACTCATTTTCTTCACAAATTTTTGTTAAAGTCTGAAACCGAGAGATTTTGAGAAAAGTCGTAAAAAAGAGTCTCTCGATTTATAAGAAAACAATATTTAGTTTCATTTTAAACCTTTCGACGGAAATGACTACGGGACGCTTGAACACAAACAACGTGATGGAAGAATGATGGGCTCATCGGACATTTATAGGAGTAAAGGGGACGCCAGTCGAGTAGCGGTAGGTTTGAATGTCCCCGTGGATCGGCGAAAATGGCAGGAGAAGGTCACCGGAGATATTTTAGTGGGGAGTCCCACATAATTACTCTTTACTTATTTCAACTCTCGGCTTTGTACGCGTTGTATCAATGGAAACGTTCACTAGAGTTCAAAACGAGAAGATTCGTGGCGTTACGGTGAACTAACACTTTTGGTCGTACTGCAATGACAGAGCAGTGTTGTCAACGCAACAAAAGTTGTCAAATTGGAACACGCGCGCCCTCGCTTCCCACGACTTTCTTTTTGAACAGACTGTACCCCATGGGAATTTACGGGACAAAAACTATCCTATGGTTGATTCCAGGATTAAAACTACCTGTATGCATATATTCAGCCCGTACCGTTCAGTCAAAACTTATGAACGGATCAGGCTGAAATTATGCATACAGGTAGTTCTAGAAAACGTAACAAACATCCATCACAACTTTCACAATTATCCTCTCAGCTGGCGGGACCCGCGCGGCCGTATGACCGTTGACTGGCGGACCTCGCCACGCGTGCGCGCTCGTGAGTTGTGACGCATTCTTTCGCAGTTATCTAGTTTAATTTGTACTCAGACCTAGGAAGATCTATATATATTTGGATTCTCTGTAAAATTTCCTAGAAAATAGGATAAGGTGATTTTTGTGTGTTGCCAGCTAAAGAGGCTACTCACAGCTGCCAATTTGTCCTTATTGTTTCGCAGGAGTTGCTCGGCGGTGAAGTAGGCGAGGGCGATGAGCTTCCTCGCCTCCAAGTCGATCAGGTTCTTGAGCGTGCGGCTGAAGGGGCTCCGGCCGTGCTCGCGCAGGTCCGGGAACGACAGCAGACCGACCGTTTCAGACATGCCGTACACTCGGATCTGAAAAGTTCCAAGTGACAAGCTGATTAACCGGCTTCGAATAAAACGGACCAAGTGCGAGGCGACTAGCATGCTGAGGGTTTTTTTGTTCCTTTTTGAACTACAAAGTAACAAAATAAGCAAAAATAACGGTAAAAAGGGGCTTTTTTTTCGAAAATTCTAAAGAACGGATTTACGGTCTATGTTAGGTTAGGTTCTTTTGACTGACTATAAAGATTTTGTGTTAAAGAATTGTATTCGTGTTGCGGTATTTAGCATATTTTTCTCTATTTTGCCTTCAAATTACCATTTTTATTTAACATTAGTTGAAAATTAACAAAATTCGGGAGATAAGATTGCTATACGGGATATCGGGAGACCATGGCCAAAATCAGTAGATCTCCCGATAAATGGGGAACTCTTGCAGCGAGAGCACAATGTTGGTTTGTAAAGCTGCGAAAAGGAAGAGGGAGTTGGTTGATGGTTGACATTGACAGCTAACAAAATGTGTCATGTAAAACAGTGTTGCCATACGGCTTAATTATATGTAGAAATATTTCCTACAATCTCTACGAGCAAGAAACTATCCACTTTATCCGGTAAAGGAGCTGAATGTAAAGATAAAAGGAGACTAAGAGCCGTATTAGCGTGGTCCAGACCACACTTGAGTAAAGATGAGTTCAAAGACTCACTAGGCAGAGATATGTAAGTCTGAAGTCGTTCTAAAATAGGCAATTACTCAAGTAATGCTTGGTAACCGTTCAATAATGCGTTACAACGTGGTAAGAACGCATAGTTACATGAGTGAGTGTAGATTTGACATGGGTTCCCAATCATTGTTTTAAAATTTGTATTTACTCAAAACTATACATAAGCATCACTCAAGCATCGGTCGATGACTGAGCATGCTTTCATAATACGGGCCTATAACTTTTTTGTAATCTCAAACTAATGTACAAATGTTACTAAGGTTTCTTTATTTGGAAGGAAAACTGCTGTTGACCGCAGGTGGACATGACAGCATTACCGGAACTTTAGCAAGCAAGCATCGCCGGTAAAATTAGGTTGGTCGCATAATGGCGTGTTATTGAGATGCGAGCCTCGGCTTGGCCTGTCGATAAATGCTATAAGAGGACATGGAGGCACACGGATTGCACGTGTCTAGTACACGAACGAAATTTGCCGTCGACTGCCAATCGGCTGCAATCGCCACAGTCGAGCTTTGCGGTCGGCAACTTGCCGTCCGTGAATTTAAGACATACATCCGTATAAACAAGCCATTAGGTGCCCGAATGCCCCTATGGGCCGAAGCGGGGAATTCATTGACCTCGCTTCCAGCGGAGTCGGTTTAAGGTCGGCCGTGTAGTGTGCGGAAGCGAAGGTTACCATATGATTGGGTCAACGGGAGCACCGAAAACGTGTCTCGGTCTACAGAGGGATGGTATCAAGGAGTAGGTAAATAATAACGCTAACCTGCGCGTAGGCAATCTTAGTAACTTTCTGCAGGTCGTTTTCAGCTCCGCTGGTGACAGAGTTGAAGACGAGCGCTTCCGCCGCGCGTCCGCCCAGCGCCATACACATCCGGTCGAAAAGCTACAAATATAAACACGTCAGAAGGAGAAGAAAGAAAGAAAATACATTTATTTGGACCAGTTACATGACACACACATAACACGACATACGTAAAAAATATAGATCAGTAGAAAATAAGAAAATAATTACATATAATAAACGAAGGAAAGTAGTACATAAAAGAGCAGCATGTTAAAGGATGTTATATAAACGGCCAAAAAGGGCCCTGTCTCAGCATTACGCCGCTACATGCCGAAGCTATAACGGAGTACTTAGGCCCGTATTATGAAAGCTTACTCAGTCATCCTACTATGCTTGAGCAACGCTTTTCTACGGCATAAACGTCACTCAAGCATAGCTCTATGACTGAGTATGCTTTCATAATGCGGGCCTTAGTCTGGACAGACAAAATTATAATCATTATAATCAACCTATATAGTCCATTGCTGGAAATAGGCCTCCTCTAATGAGCGACATAGCGCCCTGTCAGCTTGACGGATCAAGCATCTGCCTGCAGTCTTTCGCAGATCGTCATCCCACCTTGCCGGAGGGCATCCTACACTACGTTTGCCAAGTCGCATTCTCCACTCAAGAACTCGTTTACCTCAGCGGTCGTCGGTTCTTCACGAGATATGGCCGTTCCACTGCCCCTTCAGCTTGCTAATTCTTTGAGCTATGTCGATAACTTTGGTACTCTGTCGGATATATTCGTTACGAATCATATCCTTCAGAGATACTCCGAGCATAGCTCTTTCCATAGCTCGCTGAGCGACTGTGAACTGATGAACCAGCCCTACCGTGAGTGTCCACGTCTTAGCTAAGCATGTCATGTCATGATACCCGTAATTAATTCGTCAAAACTAAGATAGTTGTAACAGTAAAACCAACCAACCTGTTCCTTTGAGTAGAGTTTCTGGTCCGAGGTGGTGTACTGCGCGAAACCGAGCGCCATGTTGGTGCGCGGCACGATAGTGACCTTCAGCAACGCGTCCGTGTGCTCCAGCATCCATCCCACCAGCGCGTGGCCAGACTCGTGGTAGGCCACGATCTTCTTCTCGACGGGAGACATCGCGTGGCTGCGTTTCTCTGTACCACCTGGAAAATTCAATGTTATTTTTATCGTTAACTAGCAGCGCCTCACAGTTTCACCCGCGTAGTTCCCGTTCCCGTGGGAATATCGGGATAAAATGTAGCCTATGTCGATCCTTGAAAAGTAAGCTTTTTGATGATCAAAGAATGATTTAAATCGGTCCAGTAGTTTCGGAGCCTATTCAATACAAACAAACAAATAATCAAATCTTTTCTCTTTATAATATTAGCACAAATAGATATTTAATTGAGCGCAATCTCATCTGTAGCCTTAATATTGCACACACATGGCTGTAAAACGGAACAAAGACTTGTATGAGTCAGAGTCGGAGTCAAATCGTTTATTTCTTTAGACTAACAAAATAAGCACTTAGACAATTCACATTTTTACTCTATAAACAGCTTGATAAAAAGTAATTACTATCAAATAAGAAATAAGGTGCAATCGACTCTAATTCACTTTTTTTTCATTTTTTTCCACTAGCGGAAGATGTGAAAAAGAAACCACTAGCAAGTTTATCGCTTATCAACTAATATAATCTTGGCATGAGTTATGCCAAGAGAGAGTCTAACACAACTATGTATACGCGTGGTATTTAAACTCAAGGCTCTGACTTAGGTCAGTGAGTATGTGTGCAGTCGAAGGAAAGGACACGGAAACGACATAAGGAATTGGACACACGATGCGCAGAGTGGATGATTTCATACTGGTTCAATAGAAATCAAATATTCATCAGTACCTTGTATCTGTCATTAGACACAAAAGTGGTCACGTCTGCGCGCTGCCTTAGTGTAGATAGACACAAAAACAGGGATATTTTAATTCAATTAATGGATTCTAATTCGTCAGATTCGATTTTCATTCTATTTCAACGGAACTTTAGAACGATATTTTGATTTGCTAATTGTTGTACCAGTCACACTTCGGTCTAGGTACGTCTTTCCATCTATGTTGTTCATAAGTAGTAAGTAATTATAATATTACAGAAGAAAAGAAAAAGCGTGTCTTTGAGTTTAGTTGTAACAAAACACAGGGCATTTATTGAGTTAGCACTGGGAACGTAACATATCTATCCATAATTTATTGACATCTATGCATGCCAGGAATGAAATTACATGCAAACTTCACTTGCAAATGTAACCACTGTGTGCCAGTTCTACATGGAGTTAACTAGTATAATAACAATTATTACATTATTAAGCAAAAAACAAGCATAATCCCAATAGAGATTATTTAATTACAATACAAGACAGATTAACTTGGTATGTTTGTTTCATATAATATTGCGTGTGGTCCAGCGGCATAGAATTTGCACCACCCCAACTCTTCCCGCGGGTGTCGTAAGAGGCGACTAAGGGATACTTACCGGAGGCGGGCAGCAGCGCTTCCTGCCAATTCTGTCACCAAACTGCCAACACCAAACCAGGGATTATGAGCATTATGCTGCCCCCTATGAGATAACAGCCAATAAAGGCGCTTATAAGGGGGAGGCCTGCGTTAAGCAGTGGACCAATAGGCTGTTGAGGTTCAGGTATACGTACCGACGACTCTTTCGACGGCGTACTCGAGGTTGGCTGCTTTGACGATGTTCTGCTTGTGTCTGGCTGCGTGTAGGGCTGCTTCGTTGCACACGTTGGCTATGTCGGCGCCGCTGAAGCCGGGAGTTAGGTACGCCAGCCTGAGACAGAGTCGGAATATAAACTTGAACTTTGATTGATTCTTGACGACCTCTGTGGCGCGGTGGGCGAAGGCCCGCCTGCGACGAAGGAGGTTGCGGGTTCGATTCCCGCCTCGGGACAAATGTGTGTACGATCGGTAGACAGGGCGTTCTGGATGTTTCCTATGTATAAAAATATCTATCTATGTGGTGTGGTATTATGTATATCAGTTATCTAGTACCTATAAAGCAGCCGCTGCTTAGCTTGGGCTAGACAATGCTGTGTGAATTGTCCAGAATTATTATTAAATTATTATTATTATATACTTGACGAAACTATCCTTCTAATATTATAAACGCGATAGTTTGTAAACATGTCTGTATGTGAGTTTGTTGCTCTTTCACGCAAAAACGACTAAACGAAATTTTGCATACATGTAGTTCTAGGCCTGGAATAACACATAATGTTACTTTTTATCCCATAAATCTGTTCCCGTGGCATAGGCGTGCGAAGCCGCGGGGAGCGGCTAGTACAAAATAAAACTAAATAAATAAATAATCTGGGTTGTCCAACATAATAATGGAATGATATAAACGTATTTCATTTCATTACATGTTGGACAATCCACACAGCATTATCAAGTCACATAGCATAGCTTGTGTAATGGATAACCTAAAAAAACTAATGAGGCACCTATCACAAACCGGCCTATCAATTTTAGGAAATTTCTTTGTTCAACGTAATGATACTACTTATATAATAATCTCATAAAGAGGAAAGACTTGCTTGTTTGTATTGAATAAGCTTGAAAACGATTGGACCGATTAAAAAAAATATCTCATCATAAAAAGCTTACTTTTTAGGGTGACATAGGCTATATTTTATCCCGGAATTCCCACGAGAACGGGAACTACGCGGGTTGCTAGAGATACAGTAAAAAAGGCGGCGGCGCTAGTGTGCCTCGGGGTACCGCCTTTAAATTAGAACACCCGTTGTTTGTAAATAAATGATTAAATAATTAATTTTGTTTTAAAAAACTATAAGCCGACTCAAATTTTTATAGTTTCTTCATGAATTTTCATGGATCCCATTGTTCGAACTAAACAAAATTTAAATGGGACCACACGTTAGGTAACAACATAAAAAAAAAACAGTCCAATAGGGTATTATGCATGTGACTTCAAAAAAGCTAATATTTTTATTACGTATTCTCTATTGATATAGAAATATATCTGTATATTTATTTTTGTATTTAATGATGTTTTTATTGTGAAATTTAATCATTGAAAAGTAGATATTTTAGGTCTCAACAGCAAAATGTCTGAACGCAACGCTATTGGCATGTGAAGCGTGACGTCATACTTGAACCTTTTTGTATGGACATGAAGTTTTAACTTTGAGTTTACATAGGGGACTCTATGATCCGTGACGTCATAAAATGCTGCATGTCTAACATGGCAGCGTTTTTATCACCCGAAACTGAGTGTAGTTTTACTTTTAGTTTTTTACCTCAATAATATATTTTTTTTGGGAGTTATATTTAACCTAAATAATCGATTAAAAATATTTAAAAAAATCCATGCATATACCCTATTGTGAACCTCCTCCTTTGTAGTCGGTTAAAAAAAGAACCTACCGTTTGACATAGAAGTCGGGTAGTTTCTCAAGCACGATGCTCTTGAGATGCCGGTCGAAGATATCCTCGCGTTCCTGTAGAGTGGGCAAGTCGATGAGGATATGTCGGTCGAAGCGTCCTGGACGAAGCAACGCCTGGAAATAAATAAAATAAGCCTTTATTTCTACTTCATTCAGCTGTGTGGTGCTCGCTTAGAATTTCCACCATCACACTAATATTATAAAGGCGAAAATTTGTATAGGTGTACATATATGTCTGTTATAGAAGAGCGAGACCTTCTAACACAAGTACTTTTACTTAAATGAAGGTCTCTACTACGGCTACAATATTTGTAAAACTGTTACAGAAATAAATTATATTTTATTTTTTTGTATGGATGTATGGATGGATGTTTGTTACTTCTTCACGCCAAAACTACTGGACGGATCTGGCTGAAATTTTGCGTACAGGTAATTATAATCTTAGAATAAAACATAGGCTACTTTTTATCCCATAAATCTTTTCCCGTGGGATGAAAATGACCTTTTAATGTTTCCATGGGAACAACGCATGCGTAGCCGCGGGGCGCAGCTAGTCCAAACTATAATAATAATAATAATGCTGGACAATTCACACAGCATTATCTAGCCCCAAGCTAAGCAGAGCTTGTGTTATGGGTACTAGATAACTGTTATACATAATACACTATAATCAATAATCAATAATCATTTATTTCGTAAATTTCTAGAATTACACATAGATAGATATTTTTTATTATACATTGAAAACATCCAGAACGCCCTGATCAAATATCCGCAGATCGTACAAATATTTGTCCCGAGGCGGGAATCGAACCCGCAACCTCCTGCGTCGCAGGCGGACCTTCGCCCACCGCGCCACAGAGGTCGTCAAACTCTTCTCTTGTAGGTCGCCTTTTACGACACCCGCGAGAAAAGTTTGTGTTAGGGATATCCACCGGGGGCGGGCAGCAGAGGGCGCCCTCTGCTGTTAAATTATACCACCAAACTGCGATCCCCAACCCACATGCCCATCGTAGGGATTATGGGCTTTACCTGCCATAAGTTAAATCCGTCCAGTAGTTTTGGCGTGAAGAAGTAACAAACATCCATCTATCCATACAAACTTTCGCCTTATAATATTAGTGTGATATAATCCGAATCTCGAAAATGGTTCCAACGGTTTTCATGAAATTTAGTATTATAGGGGGTTTCGGGGCCGATAAATCGATCTAGCTAGAATTTATTTTTAGAAAATGTCTTTTTATTCGTGTTTTCATATAATTTCTAAAATATTTTTTTATTATAACCGACTTCAATTTTTATAGTTCTTTCATGAATTTTCATGGATCCCATTGTCAGAACTATACCAAATTAAAATGAGACCACAAGGGAAGCACCAGCTTCCATATAAAATAATAATCATAAAAATCGAACCACACAGTCGAATTGAGAACCTCCTGCTTTTTTAAAGTCGGTTAAAAAACAAAATTTACCAAAAAAAATCGAGCGAAGCTCGGCGTCCAGGTACAATCGCCAAACGGAATGCCTATCCAGTTTGAAATCATTTTAGTTTGCGTTAAAAACAAAAGAAATCGAGCAAGCCGGGGATGGCGACCACTGATTGTCACTTCACAGAAAAATCACCCTAGTGATGGTAAGGCGCATCCTTTGTCCTTGGTACTTATTTATTTATAACAAGAATTGGATATGGGTATCGTTTTCGACTAACAAAGACGTGAAGATTACGATTTTGCACCCCAGACCCCCCGAATCCCCTCCCCCATCCAAGAATTTGATATGGGTATCGTTTTCGACAAACATGGACGTAAGGACTACGAATTTGATGGCAGCGGGCGTGAGTCGGACAAACGCGAGCTGCTTGCAGCTCGCGCACTTATACAACCTAGTTTATTTATAAAGGCAGTGGTCCTACCTTGTCGAGTACATCAGCACGGTTAGTACTGGCCAGTACGACGACGCCGTCGTGTGTCCGCATACCGTCCATCTCCACGAGCAGCTGGTTCAGTGTCTGCTCGCCCTCCCCGCCGCCCGGCCCGAGCGCCGCGGGCCCGGACGAGCGCGCGCGCCCCACCGCGTCCAGCTCATCGATGTAGATGATGCAGGGAGAACGTGATGCCGCCTCCTTGAATAGATCCCTGCGTAGCAAATCATTCCTCTAATGGTGGGTACACACGTACGTGCTTGCTCGATAAACTTGCTCGATCTCGACCAAGTACGAACGTGTGTACAATGCAAGTCTCAAGACAAATGCTCGAAGCCAACAAAAAATGTTCGATTCGAACAAGATTCAAACGATTGGTCGAAGAGTTTCAACGCACATTAAACATGTTCTTCGAGCAAGCTTTTGCGTGTAGACGTAGGGCCGAGCATGTAGATAGCCATGCTCGGATGAAACATGCTCATCGCGCATGTACGTACGTGTGTACCTACCCACCATAAGGGTACACTGTTTGTCATCAGTTTCATTCAGTTGTTTCTTTTTATAATAATTTAATATAATTAGGTACGCAACTGTCGACGATAAAAATTTTAGTGTTTACACTTAGGTAGTTTAATAAGATTCTGTTAGCGAATGCCTATTATTAGCTTTCTGTGACTATTTTAATTTCTATTGTAATTAGTTAAGCTGATGGCAATACGAATTAAATAAATATGTAAATCAATCAGTGGACGCGGCTTAAATGTATGCTATCTCAACTGTCATTATAGACATACCCGTGCGATTGAATGAAATGGACAATGATTTATTGATAAAACGGCCGCCAAACAGACTCTTAGCACAAGGGTTATCATAGAAAAACTATTGAATGTTCCCTTCCACGTTTTCACACAAACGTGGAAGGGAAACTACGACCCTGTTAGACGTTCACCATCCAAAACTAAGGATAATATCAATTTATCTTGTCATAATCTATCTTTGTATACACCCCAAACCGTAAAACATTTATACATAAAAAAATACAAACTTCTAAACTTTCATATTTCAACACGAATTTTAGCTTAATTTTGGGCGAAAATAAATAACATCCCGTATGTTGTCCTCGTGTAAAGAAAACTCTAAAATGAAGGGTTTACCGTCACAGTTTATTTGTTAATAAGATAAAACAAATTTATTCTGAAGAGATACATCCAATATTTTTTCTATGATAACCCTAGTGTAACGTCTGTTCGGTGGCCGTTTTACCAATAAATCATTGTGTTCGTGTTTCATTCTATCGCACGGGTTTATAGTGGCAGGTGGGTGAGATAGCATACATTTTTGGTCGGTTTACATCTGACGGAAGATACGTCGCATATTATCGATCGCGACACGCCAGAACAGACAATGATTTGAGAAAACATACAACCTTTCACACTTAACCGATGATACGTTAGTGCGTCGACCGTACAGCGTCTGTTCCGTTTCCGTCAACGCAATGTCGGTGGGCTCTGTTGATGCTTAATGCAGAAACTGAATAGACGTGTAATTATGTGGCAAAGCGAAGTTACGCTCGACGCATCTTCCGTCAGATATGAAAACACCCTATTTGACTGAATAGATGCGACCGATGATACGCTCGACGCATCTTCCGTCAGATGTGAACCGACCCTTAGCACCGCTTTCTCGAACGCTTGTCACATTGAATGGATAGTCAACGGCTTGTTATATACGCACTGCGGAATCTCACAGCGTGAATTTTAATCTCGCGGAATATAACCTGCGTACTAAACTTAACTTACACGTACGACGAATAAAACTCCTTGCTATTTTAGCTACCTACAACTTTATAGTGCTCCAAACATTCATATTTTTCCGCTAGTGAACCTCCATTAAGTTACAGCAGAATTCTGCAAAAAAAACCACGCGAGTAATAAAAGCAGTGCGTGTACAGCCTGACAAATTGTCAACAATTTGTCAAAATAATAGGCGTTCGAGAAACCGGCTGTAAAGTCATTAAAGCGACGTGTCGCGCGCGTTGTAATTTCTATGTTACTGAACCGCGCCGTCTTGTCACGTATCAAAATACATGCAATAATCTCCAGTGGGTCTAAGATGCGCGCCAAGAGAAGCGTGTGTCTCGATAACTCGAGAAAAATTGCTGCATCTTGATTTACCAACGGATACTAGCACCAACTTTATATCACTCCCAGACTGCAAACAGCCGCTGCCTCACTCAAATTACTGACTAATACACCTACAAGAGGTTGGGAATTTTACCCTTCTATTATACGTAGAGATTCAAAAAATAGGATTCAGAATGACGTCATGTAAGAAAAAAAAAAGAAATTCTAACAGTTTAGACACAGTTTTAGTAACGCTTGTTAGACCAGAGTTTACGTTAGAAGTGCCGCAGCAAAAGTCTTACCTTACGCGCGCCGCGCCGAGGCCACCGATCATCTCTATGAACTCTGACCCGTTCATGGACAGGAAGGGCACGTTGGCCTCCGAGGCCACGGCCTTGGCCAGCAACGTCTTGCCGCAGCCGGGCGGGCCCAGCAGCAGCGCGCCCTTGGGCACCTGGTCAACCATAACCATTCCATTAGGGTCCAAGTACACCGTTCCAATAAAACGCGATCAACAAAATATTTATCCAGTTCAGAGCTTTGAACGATGTTCAGCGCATAGCGCACTTTATTACCTAGTTTTACTTATGTAACTTGAGTTTTGTGACGGGTCTAAGGCCCGTATTATGGAACCTTGCTCAGTCATCGGCCTATGCTTGAGTGACGATTATGCCATAGAAAAGCGTTACTCAATCATAACTCCATGACTGAGCAGGCGGCGGTCGACGGCAGCTATCGACTGCCGCCGCCTTCGTCAAAAGCTTTTAAATGGTTTTTCTCTACTCTATGTAATCTGATATTCGGATAAACGGATATTTTTGATATTTATTGCAACTTTAGCTGCAAATTAATTGTTGGAGTTTTGTTGTGAAGTGTTTATAGTATATCAGTTAGTAGTACCCATAACACAAGCTCTGCTTATCTTGAGGCTAGCTGATGCTGTGCAGATCCTTAACCACAATATATATTGGTCAACCACTGGACGCAGGCCTTCCCCGCCGTATTCGACTTATTAAATAAATAAATAATGCTGGACATTTCATACAGCATTATCTAGCCCCAAGCGAGCTTGTGTAATGGGTACTAGATAACTGATATACATAATACAATACACTACATGGATAGATATTTTTTATTATACATAGAAAACATCCAGAACGCCCTGAACAAATATCTGCAGATCATACAAATATTTGTCCCGAGGCGGTATCGAACCCGCAACCTCCCTGCATCGCAGGCGGACCTTCGGCCACCACGCCACAGAGGTCGTCGCTGTTATCTCGTGGAAGGTACCATAATCCCCACGCTGGGCATGCGGGTTGGGGATCGCAGTTTGGTGGTAGGATTATCCTGTAGGAGGCGCTGCTGCCCGCCCCCAATAGATATCCCTTAGTCGCCTCCTACGACACCCGCGGGAAGAGTTGGGGTGGTGCAAATTCTATGTCGCCGGCACCACACGACACCCTCCCGATCCTCAACCTGAACATTCTACATTGGTCCACTGCTGGACGTAACCTTCCCCTGATAAGCGCCTTATTGACTTTTATCTCGTGGGGGGTAATGCCTATGATCCCCACGCTGTACATGCGGGTTGGGATCGCAGTTCGGTGTTAGAATTCCGTGTTCTACATGGGGTGGTGTTGTCCGCCCCCAGTGGATATCCCTTTCATCCATCATCCACAGCCTGTATCGGTCCACTGCTGGACGCAGGCCTCCCCCTGATAAACGCCTTTTTGGTGTTTAACTCATGAGGGGTAATGCCCATAATCCCCACGCTGGGCATGCGGGTTGGGGATCGCAGTTTGAAGGAAGATTTGTTCTGCAGGGGGCGCTGCTGCCCGCCATCCAGAAGATATCCCTTAGTCGCCTCTTACGACACCCGCGGGAAGAATTGGGGTGGTGCAAATTCTATGCTGCCGGCACCACACGACGGATATCTCTTAGTTGCCTCTATTAATGAAAATTCTTAGCCGGCATCGGTTCTGGACGGTTTTATATATTCTTACCTTGGCCCCCAGGCTCTTGTAATGCTCCGGCCTCTTGAGGTAGTCCACAAACTCCATCACCTCGACCTTGGCCTCCTTGAGGCCTGCCACGTCCTCGAACTTCACACCCTTGCCTTTGCCGCTCATCGAGTCTACCAACGTGAACTTCGCGCGACTCAGTTGGCTCTGAAACGGTGAACATATTGTGCTATTTGTTATCAAACCGACTTGATGGAGCGGACGAAACAAGAAAGAAAGAAAACATATTTATTTTCACCCATAAGATAATATAAAGACTTGCAGACTATATCCATTTGAATGGAGCATAAACGTAAACAAACCGCCCATACTTAACCCAAAATTCATTTTGTTGGTGCGTCCTTTTATACGTAATTTACATTACTTGTAAATTTTAGATCCTCCCTTCAATAAAAATTGCTTACAATTATAATCTGAAACTCGACGGCAAGCAAGTGAGATTTTGTTATTTGTGTCGTACTTTGTTTACTAACATGCTTCATTCAAAATGGATAAACCATAGGTAGGAACTATATATCTAAATCTATAACTATACAAGAACAATAGAAAAGGACATAAACATAGGGTATAAAGGGTCTCCTTTGCATGAGAAGCATTCGGCTATGCCCAATGCTGGGCGAGTCTTTTTTACCTAAGTTACGTCAGTGTACATGATTGTGAGGTCTCCGAGTGAAATAAAAATAAATAACGATTTTTTACCTTTAATGCGTCGGTCTTCGAGTAGCATGAAAATATTTTATTTATTATTATTTATTTCATATACGTTTTACAATATTTTACCCCTGTGACCTGCCAACTGAACTACAGGTACAGAAACTTATGAAATGTTTTGTTATTTCAAAATTTCCCCTTTTATTAAAATGCACAAGCCTGATGAGTATTTGGTGCTACGCATCAGCATTGCCATACTGTTATGGTATTAGTTGAGTTAGTAGTAGATTATGTGCAACAGTCTGCAGTTACCTCAATTGTTTCAATCGTGTATAGGTAGGTACTAGTTTAAATTTATTTCTTACTAGCAGCGCCTCGCGGTTACACCCGTGTAGTTCCCGTTCCCGTGGGAATTCAGGGATAATATATAGCCTATATCACTCTCTGAAAAGTAAGCTTCTTAATGATGAAAGTTTATAAAACAGTCTAGAAGTTTCGGAGGCTATTCAATACAAACAAACAAAGTCTTTCCTTTTTAGAATATTATTATAGATATTTTATTGTAATTTTCTTTGTCATGGTATTCTTGTAGTACCGGTATTTTGATACGAAAACTATTGTTGTTCTAGTTAATTATGTACTTACCTTATTTTTTTGTGAAAAAAACTGAAACACTGTGTTCAAACTCGAGACAAAAGCCGGAAACAATAAATGATATCGGCGAGCGGAGCGAGACATGCAAAATTTACGTGTTTTTTTTTTACTGTACATACAATATTGTGGATGACAAAACAATATTTTGTGGTGGACACAAGCGCGGGGCCCCCCTAGGTACGGGGCCAGTAGCATTTGTTACTCCTGTATGTACACTACAATTGACTTACAAATCCCCCTAGGTTGATGTTCTTCCGCATGTTCTTGGTGGAGTAAAGCAGCGAAAGGACGATGGCTCCAATCAAAAGCGTGGTGATGATCTTTCCGGCGACGCTGCCGTTGCGGTCGTATTTCACGCGCACACCTGAAAAACGAAGCATTTTAAATAAGTTTCAGCATTTTTTTTTCATATTTACTGTAAGAACCTTTGTAAATACTCGTAATACATGGCAATCCTTGTGTCTGTCTAACCTATAAAATAATTAACAAACGAACGAAGTATATACCTTATAAAATAATAAAAATGAAAAAAAGCTGAACAATAGACAATGAGATAGTACCTCAGTACCTAACGATTCAAGAGTGTGTCATAAGTATAATTGTATGTTTTTGTCTGTATGTTTTCATTTTTCTTTGTACCTATGTGTGTGTGTCGAAATAAACGAAATTCTATTCTATTCTATAAGCAATTTACTTGAAAATTGCACTTCAAACTCGTTATTTATCATCCGCATATTTAGGTAACTGTAATTTCGATCTCTTATCTTGAATTAAACGTTTTAAAAACACGACTGGTGTTCTCGATAGTTTTTTTTTAAATAGATGTTTTGCACTCATTTTGCTATTTATCTCAGGAACAGCACACTTTTTTTCTTCGGTTTTTGTTTTGCTAAGAAGCCTAGATGTATTTCTTTAGATTACGTCTTGAAATTTTTCGATTAGTTGTTATATTAACTTATAATTAGGTAAAACAGTTTTTCCGCATACAAAATTCGATGCACGTCTTTGCTCTGCGATATTCAGTGGTTCAAGAGTTATTTGAACTTTGATACAATTGAAGTCAAAATCAGATATCAGCTTGAACTTTGCAATCGCAGTCAAACTTTCAGTCTGCGATCCTGTATTTTTGTTTTAGACAAGCTCAATAGTTGATCTTTTGTACCCATTCTTATAAAGCCATACGAATGTTAAAGTCCAGTTTTTTTTAATTCAGTTCCCATGGGTCAGGCCTGCGAAGCCGCGACGCGCAGCTAGTATATACCCAAAACAAAAATGAGACGGGGTGCTAGTTATTTATAAAAATGCGTTAGGGTACAGCAACAATAGGCATTAAGATCTAGGTACCTTCTTTAACACCGAGGTCTTGCTCAACCTTACGCAGTTTTTCCTCGAAGCGGTGAATATCTCCCACATTCATATGGTACACGCGGTGGACAACCTGCAATAACAACAATAGCACATGTTATTGCCAGCAGCTGCAGAGGTAGTACAGTCACCACCTAAAAAATTGAACAGATAATGTGATTGTGAGTGAAGACTTCAAAATCCTGTGAATATACAAAAGCACAGAGATTGCTAAACCACACCGGTAAAAATCACCATATAACTACAGCTTGAAGATGGTACAGCCTTCGTACTGAATGCAATACTGATGCGCTGCGCCAGATACTCACCAGCTCTTGCGCCGTTTTCGACCAGACTCTCTGATAATTTTTGTTTCAAATAAAATAGCAATATTACCCGTTTGCCTTTGAGAAAGGCCCCCTCATGCAGGATAATGGTGACCACCTCCATGTCTGGCCGCACAATCAGCTCCTCGACTTCTCCCTTCGACAGCATCGAGTACACAAACTCGTTCCAGGAGACGTACCGGATTAACTGACAAACAAATCAAGTTAGGGCTGTTTACTATTTATAGCTATACCTACACTCTATACAGGCTATAGAGATTTTTCGAGTATCAACACAGATATCAGAAACTAAACAGATCATTGGCAAGGCTGGAAGGCAAGTTTTGGCGCAACATAATGTTGTGTGACTTATCTCACATAAAGAGTCTGGCTTAAGATGAGCCGTGGAGACCTAAGAAGGTTGGTGGGCATCATCACAGGTCACTGTGAGTTGAACCATCATCTTTTCAAGACTGGAGCCACAGAAAGCAGCTTATGTCGTGGCTGCTTCCAAGAAGAAGAGACTGTGGTACATACTCATAATCAAACTCATTTAATCGCCGTAGGAGCACAAGGCACACTTGGAGACGTCAATTATACAATATAATGATGCTTAAATTATAATTAAGCCATAAAACAGACAAGACAGAAAAATAATCAAGTTACCTAGGAGTTTATGTGCATATAAAAACAGGTAAATTAATAAATATATCAGCTGTAAATGGGCGTCGTTAAAGTCATGTACAAATAATAATTAGCTGTTAAATGGTAAAATTGCATGTTATGGTAAACTGCACGGCCACAAAGGCCAGACACAAAACGGGGCTGAAGTGTCTCATTGAAGCATTAACCCCATCCACACCCACAGAATATCTGAAAGGAAGCTGTCAGTCACCAAAAGTCCTGTTCCGATACTTCAATGAGCTGGGCTGGTTAGGGCCTGCTTAGGGAGGGGGATAAATAATGCACAATGCACTCCTATGCGAGACGTCCGTGCAGGTCTTAGTTCCCCCACTTTGAATTAGAATTAGAAAAACATTTATTATATTAATAAGGGTCTAGACTCTAGAGTCTAGAGTCTAGGCCCTTATTAATACAATAAATGTTTTAATAACATTTACTATAAGTATCTATTATTAGGTGTTAGCTATTGAATATTAATTTAGGACACATAAATATTGGTTTCCCTAATGGTGAATAAATGAATTTTATACATAAATAATCTGTAAATTATTACTGTATTCTCTCTCTCTCTGTTTTTTATCATCAACACAAAACCTATGCTAAACATGTTTCCCCCAAATGAAATGGTTTTTGCTATAAACATCACTTCTGGCTAGTGGATTGGAGATTGAAGTATTGAGCTAAGCTGTCTTGTAAAACAAGATTGTATAAAAAAAAAACACACAGAGCGATGACAAATTGTGCAGGTGTACATAGTGGTGCTTGTTGGCTCTGAGGATGGCAGCTCTGCTCTACCACACTAATAAATTTTAATCCAACTAAACCACGGACATTACCTTTATTGTCTCTATAGATGGAACAAGGCAGATGATGATGATTTTAAAACAATATTATGAAACAAATATTTGTGTAGGTACCTCATTGTGCGTGTTGTTGCTAGGCATAAGCATTGAGCTTGTAATTAATAGGATTATTGTAGTCATAATCCAGAAGGCTGCTTTCATGACTAGAGATGAAATTTCTTCATTTTTATTCTTGTCTTTTTTATCCTGAAAACATGTTTCATATTAGAAGCCTAGTAAAGTAAAGTAAAGTATTATTTATTGCAGGGTCAGAGTCAGAGTCAAATCGTTTATGTCTTTAGACTTACAAAATAAACACTGAGACCAGTCAAAATTTTTAGAAAGTAGGTACTTTATACATATATATAAACAGCTTGATAAATAGTAATTATTGCATGAAATACATGTAGGTACAGGTGTTTTGATGTCTTTAATATGTGATTCTTAATAATAATATTCATAATTAAACTTATATTTGACTTACAATAAAATTAAATGGTACTGAGTTAATGCTAGCTAATGTTGAATGAAAACAACTGAAAAATAACGAATGTCATTCACAAAGCAGAAAAATCTTTGTCAGTTAAATAATCATTTATAAAATAAAATATTTAACTACAAGATTTTTTTTCCTAACCTTACCTAACTTTTACGGCAGTAGTCTTATAGACTATGGTAATTTATTATATAATGGAGGGTGCCATCGCAAAGATGCTTTTACTCATCATTGTAGTTTTTCTGCTTATATTACAGACTTTATTGTTGTCACGCCTTTTACAAATCGCAAACTCTGAAGGTTGACCGAAGAGATTTCGGATGTTCTTGACAAACATATCTGTATTCAAATATACCTACAGTCGGTGGAAGTCAGTGAGTCAAAATTGCATACTTAAGAAAAAAGGGTTTACAAGAGTAGGTTACTTTTATCGTCCGCGCCATTTAAATTGAGAATAAAGTTCATTGACCTCAATTTGGCATTACAAAAGAAGAGGTCTAACCCAAAAATTATCAATTTTAAGGAAAACTTCATAAATTTAGATGTATTTTTTTAACTATATTTTAACCTTATTTTAGTTCATAAAGAGATACAATATGCTTAGTTTTTTCATTTTCTAACTTTTGTATAGGAAACAACTGCATCAAATGCACATTATAGAGCAATTGATGTGACTATTTTGCCAATTTTTGACTTTATGAGAATGATTTTTGATTTTTCAAAGTTCTATTTCAAATAGATGTGCTTAAAACATATCATAGCAATTCATTTCACACTTTCAAATTAAGTTCGTAAAAATGAACAAAACTCGGGTTACACCTACTTTCTTACACAGCTTTCTTACTTGACACGCCAGAGGCTCGCCATCTTTGGATCACCATTTTGTCGCTTGTTCAATAATTCGTGTTCCGCGCTTGCGTGTATACGTCCTCGAGTATTCCACAATACTTGATAACATTTTTGTCGAACTTTTGTTGTTAGATCTGTTACGTTTTTTGTTATAAGTATATCTGTTTGTTTGTTATTGATTTGTGGTTATTTATAAGAAAGGGAGATATTGGTTACGCTATGGATTCGGAACAAGCTGGTCCGTCGTCAAGTTACTTCCAGAATTATTTAAAAAAATAATGCTATAATGCAATATTGCTCTCCGTACATACGGGATACTACATATATATTATGATAATAAATTTTAGGAGCCTCTGGCGAAGCACCACCGCTTACATCTCCGAGAAAGAAAAGAAGACCCCACCAACCTAAAGGTTGGGGAAAAAGAAATAATTATAAATAATATATAAGTTTGTTTAAAATACTCGGCCCAGGATAATTTTGTATCTTCTATTTAAGGTATTATGTATCTGTACTTTAATGAAATTAAATAAAAATTTCATAACCGGAATTTAGATTTTATTTTTTAGATTGTTAGCAAATATAGAACAAAATTAATGTATTAAATTCGATTCCAAATGTTTGTCACCTCTGACTGAACGGCCAAAAGGTCAACAAACTATATTCTCAATTTAACTGGCACGGACTATAGGTGAAACATGGTAGATATTGTATATTTTTTTTTCATTAATATTTCTAGCTAAGTATTATATATTCAAATAATAACCTTCTCAGTCTCGTTACTTTTTTTCTTATCTTCATTTATGTTAAATCTCCTGGGTGTGGTGTGCAAGCTTCTTCCGCATAGACTGTAGGCACTGTTAAAGCCTGGCAAGTTAGAGCGGGCCAACAGGGCACATGCTGCTTTGTACTCCAGATTGAATTGGCGCAGTGGCTGTTAATACAATTGAAAAATACAGATTAATAGACAGAAATACTTGGAATTTACCCTTAATGTAAGTAAATAACACTGTAGAATAAGAGATTACCTATAGATGTCAGAGATTAGCATAGTGTGCAGCGTACAGCCATATCAATAAACACCAAGAATAAGTCAAAGTCAAAGTCAAATCGTTTATTTCTTTAGACTTACAAAATAAGTACTTAGACAAGTCAAATTTTTACTATATAAACAGCTTGATAAATAGTTATTACTATCAAACAAGAAATAAGGTATATACTAATATACTAGGCAAGACCTTCAACAGCTTCCTTCCTTTCAAATAACCTGGACTGGATGGGATTTTTCCCGGTATGCTGAGATGGTGCAGTAGCCTACTAGTAAACTATCTTGTCAAAATATTCAGCGGGTGCAAGCATGCATTGCACACAAATACATACCGCATGGAGGGAAGTGAAGGTGGTATTTATACCAAAACCAGGAAGAAGTGATTACACCTTAGGGGTTGTCCATTAATCACGTGATCTTTTTTTAGCATTTTTTAACCCCCCATCCCCCATTGGTGATACGTAGTGAGGTTTAAGACCACCCCCCCTCCCCCTTCTCAACATCACATGTATTTTTAGTACCTACAAAGAATCTTAAAATTTTCTGAATATTATCTTAATTTAAATACAGGTATAAACTATAATCTTATTTTACTCTGAAAATAAGGACCATAATAAAAATGTCTACACCAGGTTGCAGGTTTTTTTTGATTGCCATAACAATAATAATAAACGAAGAGTGTAATCATAGGAAAAACATGTATTGTACTAGTACATGAATATATTTAATGTATATTGTCCTCGGACCACGGATTAGCAAGACATTCTTCAACACTAAGAACTGGATAGCAAGACGAAAAAATAAATACACAAGATATCTTACTACACCCCCCCTCCCCCCTTGTGTTATTTTCGTGATTTTTATCAAACCCCTCCCCCCCCTTTTAAGCCTCACGTGATTAATGGACAACCCCTTACCTAAATCTTTTCTGCCCAAAAGCATTCACATAATTTCTTCTTAAAACACAAGAAAGACTATGTGATAGAGAGATAGGAGACCACACACTCTCACACGATCCACTACACCCGCAACAACCTGCTTACAGCAAAGGCAAATCAACAGAATCCGCGTCCTAAACAGCATAGGAAGTGGATTAATGTTAAAACAGCCAACTCTGGCGGCCTTTATTGACATTGAAGGAGCCTTTGACAAGAGATAAACAAAAGATATATATAGAGCAATACAAGTCACCATCAATGAAACCACAACAGGTGTAGTACCCAGGGGCTGCCCCTAACCTTGTCTTATCGCCCCTTCTTGGGAACATAGTCGTTGACGAGCACATTCATAGGCTCAAAGGCCACGGACTGGTGACGGTGTGATATGACCTCACGATCCTATCAATTGGATGTTTCGAGAACTAATGAAACTCGCCTTGAAAACCATTGAAGTATGGTGCATGACCATCTGTCAACCCTACAATAACAGAACTGATAACGTTCACCAACAATCGAAACTTGGGAAACCTGAAACTACTAAGATTATTCATAATATAAGACATAAGACTGGTGTGCTCAGTGATAACAAGCTGCATGAAAACTATACCACCACTAGGCCTATATTTACAATGCTGGCACAGAAAGCCCGCACACTCAGATCTTAAACAGAGCCTTAGTCTATAAGCTCTTTTAGCGCTCTCTGTGACAGAATGCCCAGCATGCCATTACAAGATAAACACTACCAGATACAACTACATGAGGATCAAAGAGATGAGTCAGGCACTTACAAAGTTAGAATATACATGGACGGCTCTAAGACTTACTCGTTCCTCTTACATTCTCACAATTTCGCACATGGATAAGGTAAAAAACCAGAGGAACTCATGCTGAATGATGGACACACCTACAGGACTGCCACCAGGCAAGAGCAGTGCTTCCGGCTGCATCACCAAGGCTTACTAAACACCTACTGAACCTGACCAGAAGAGACCTACGCATCTTTGTGGGTACACTCACAGGACACTGCTCACTAAACAAACACCTATTCACCATCGGTGCAAGATTTCACTCGATCTGTTCTGTAGTTCTGGAGTGAAAAAGTAACAAACATCCATCTAAACTTTAAAATTTTCGCATTTTTATGAATACAATAAGTGCAATTACTAAAAGCTTACCGGATTATTGGATTTGTTCGTCAAATGGTGTAAAACTGAGAATGATCTGCATAATTTTACTAGACTTTTATGGCAGTGTTTGTTTACATGTTGCCCAACACACGAGTTTCTTACATCAAAACTCAGCTTGGACTGAATTTTGGACGCCGAAAGGGTCGGCAATCTTTTGATCGACAGCATACTATGTAATTAAATTAGACCCATTTATGCTGATGTGCTAATAATAAATTATTATCCATTAGTTCGCGAATGCACTAAAATTCCAGTCCCAGTCTTGACTTCTTGTTTTGGACTAATTTTGGATTTTGAGGTAACATGATTGACAGATTGAAATTTTGGTGTCAGTTTGACAGATGACAGATTGATATTTGAATAGGATTTCAATTTCTCAACAACCTTTATTGGTCCACAGCTGGATTCAGTCCCCCTGATGAAAGGCCTCCCCGTGACCTAAATGCAAGCTAGCAGAATACCGACTTTGACTTGTTTATGTGCTTATTTTGAAAGTCTAAAAAAATAAACGATTTGACTATGACTCTCTATGGTTTATCCATTTTGAATGAAGCATGTTAGTAAACAAAATACGACACAAATAACAAAATCTCACTTGCTTGGCGTCGAGTTTTAGATATAATTGTAAGCAATTTTTATTGAAGGAAGGATCTAAAATCGACAAGTAATGTAAATTACGTATAAAAAGACGCGCCAACAAAGTGAATTTTAGGTTAAGTATGGGCTGTTTGTTTACGTTTATGCTTCATTCAAAATGGACACGGTATAGGCATGGCGACATGCTGGAGCATCACGCTGAGCTATGTACTTTTTTCTTTACTTAAACGTATACGCAATAATCTCGTGAATGGAGGATGGGCATTTTGGGCCTTTGACCAATCAACGTCGTCGTTGGATAGCAGTAGAAAACTTATCTATCACTAATGCCATACGGTACAACATCTCAATTCGACTGTTTATTTTTTTGTTCATAAAGCGGAAGAAGCCATAACGTATAGCGACATAAACGTTAAGTCGGTTTATAGTTTTATTAAACAAAATCAATTAAGTACCTATTCATTACACATAGTCGAAAAGTAGGTGTGACTGAAGTTGCCTGAGGAGCGGGTTGAAAATTATACTTTTCAGCCGGATAAAATAAAAACTATTGGCGCCCTGCCCTAGCCTCCGTCTCGGGACTAAATAAGTTACTTTCACTCATTGATTAATTAAAAGGGAAGAAAGGTTACGTTCTCCCAGCGCTTACTCAAAAATTGGCATGTGTTACAACTACACGCAAACACATACGCTCACAGTTATATATTTTTTAGTCCTGTACAATACAAAGAAGAACAAAGACGGGAAGACGTACCTAAGACCGAAGTGAGAATAATAATATGAGAAATATTGTTGTCTCGGTCTCACTTCGGTTTTAGGTAGTACGACCGCCCATGCCGCCGGTCAGACAGTGACTGAGTTGGGAGCACATAATTTTACACAATTGAGGTTGCCACTCTCGAGAAACCAGTATCTCATCAACCCTTTTTAATAAATCAATGCTTTCACTACTAGTGTTACAATGTACCTACTATTCCCGCTGGTAGGTATAGGAAAAGTTGCAAATGATTTTTATTTCCCACCTTTTTAAACCCTTGTTATTCTATTTTGTTTTATTACAGATTATATTGCAATATATGTATAGTTTCCGGAACTGTGTAATGTGCCGAAGAGGGTTATATCGAGGTAGATAGGTACCAAACTCGTGTCCTATCGGAAAACCTGCCAAGGGTGCGCGCAGAGCTAGCAGTAAGTATAACTTGTTTTATTTACCGAGATTCGAAAAATAATATTTGTAGTTATTCATTGTATAAAAATAATTTCTGTGAAGGATTCGTATCGAATACATCCGACACATAAGCAGAGTTATCATAGCTCAAAGAATTAGCAAGATGAAGTGGCAGTAGGCCGGCCATAAGAAAAACCGACTACTGCTGTGGTAGCTCTTCTTCAGCAATGTGTGTAGGACGCCATATAGCAAGACCTGGCTAAATACAGCGTGCAGATGCTGGTAGCGTCAAGCTGAAGACAGGGCGCTGTGACACTCATTAGGGAAGACCTACATGACCAGCTGTGGACTAATATAGGCTGATGGTGATGTTAATGTTATATTGTACAATACAATGCTAAACAATGTAAAAAAAACTGATTTATTGAGCTAATTATGCACCGTTTTAGTAGTAAGGTACTTTAATAGAAAGGTTCAAAAAACTCATCAAAATAAACAACTTTCAAAATGGAATTACTCGAAACGGACAACGAATCAGGACTAGCCCCTTAGTTATTCTTATTCTACAGAAAAAGAGCTTTCCAACGATATATCAATCAGTTCGATTGGTGCCAGGCCCAGGCGCCATACATTTGTGCCCATCCACAACTTGGAAGGATCAAAATTCAAAATATCCATTCGCGCACATTTTAAATAGAGCAAATTAGAAGATTTAAAGAATTCTCTTGAGCGACAACGTGGAGGTTCGTTTGGACGAAAATGTGGCATTCCATCAAGAGCACAGTAATATGCTGAAGACAGCAGCACAGAAAAGCTTGGAAGCATAAATTGTCTTCTCGTATATAAAAGGTCCAACCCAACAAACGATTCCTACTTTTGCACATTGGCAAATTATTTTGCCCATCAGTAGTAGCCGCCGTGAACACATCGTCTCTGGACACTGGCTCAACACTGGAGAGCTTCTCCAAAATACAGTTTTTCAGGGATATACAACAGGATGAACTGGACAGGATAGTGGATAAGTATGCTCATTTCCATAGACAACTCGTCAATGTGGTTCAGCAAAAAACTCCTGTTGACGTCATACAGATTTTACTTGAATCCTAATGTTGCACCTTGAGGTTCGCAAATGCAGCTATACAAAGCCATCACAGCCCAGACAACAGTGTAGATGCTGAAAGGTAGTATGTATCAAAGTCGTCATAAATGGTCATTGGTCCTTCGGTCGAAGGCAAATGCTGAAGCAAAGAAATATAGAGACAACCACCCTGTTAGCTTTGAATTAACTTTTCTCTGATAAATACTTTGTTATTTTAATGATTACTAGCTGCGCCACGCGGCTTCGCACGCGTTGTTCTTATGAAAACATTAAAATGTGTTTTTCATCCCACGGGAACTGATTTATGGGATAAAAAAAAGTAGCCTATGTTTGATTCTAAGATTAGAATTAGCTGTATGCAAAATATACATATATATACTAATACTACTAATACTTTGAAATATACTAGTTTTTTGTTGCGAAATCGCAACAAAAAACTACTTTGAAATATACTAGTTTTTTGTTGCGATTTCGCAACAAAAAACTAGTGTATTTCAAAGTAGAGTATTTAAGGCGCATACCCAAGCCCATATGACAGCGTAACCTATTATATGTTATTATAACGTTTAACATAGGACATACTAAAAATCCACCGTACAGTTTGTGGTATCTTTTAAGCAATTTTTTCATAGTTCTGTAATAGTTTCATCTTGTATAGCTTAGGCAGAGATGCGATACCCCCCCCCCCCCGTTCCCCCTAACTTGACAGCTGGATCCGCCCTTGCTTTGAGGTCACTCAACGATGTTTTCCCGCGGTTAGATTCTAAGAAAAACAAACTTCTTTGATACCTCAACCTCAACCTTAACAGCCTATATTGGTCCACTGCTGGACGCAGGCCTCGTCCTGATAAGCGCCTTGTTGGCGTTTATCTAATGGGGGGTATTGCCCATAATCCCCACGCTGGGCATGCGGGTTGAGATCGCAATTCGGTAGTAGAGTTGTTCTGCAGGGGGCGCTGCTGCCCGCCCCCGGTGGATATCCCTTAGTCGCCTTTTACGACACCCATGCGAAAAGATGGGCTGGTGCAAATTCTAAGCCAGCAACACACAGCAAATACCTTAATTAATGACATTTTAAGTTTTTTATGAAACAAAAGCCAAACTACTGAACGGATCGGGCTAGAATTTTGCAGACAGGTAGTTCTAGGCCTGAATAAAGCACTGCTAACTTAATCTTTTAAATCTGGTCACTTAAACAAAACAATAATTACAAAACCCATATTTACCAACAATTATTAAGTACCAAAAAATATAACTAGATGTCGCCACTAGTAAAATTAGAAGGCGCTATCGAAGCGTTTTGGCCTCTCTGTCACTTTCGAACCACAAATTGTTCCAGATACGGCTCTCCTGTAAGGGTCTTCCTGTCTTTCCACCTGTTTGTAAATATACAGAATTTTTGTAGACAGCCGTAAAGGCTGATAGTATGAACCTAAAATTGTAACCTGCAGATGGCTTTGGTTTAATCAAAAGCTAAAGCTGACTGAAAAATAGTATTATAGTTTGTAGCCACTGGTGGTGTCGGTCGACCCACTTAATATCCCGATACAAATTACATAAACTGTACAATACAATCTGTACATGTAAGTACAACCATTATGGATTTACGATATCGCACCCCAAGAGGTTGCTAGTGTTTTAAATACATTATTGATTCTTTATTTTATTTGTTTTTTGCTTATTAGATAAATAGGTAGATATGTTCTTATAGTGTTGTACTATGGGTGTGTACCTAGAAAAAAAATTGAGGTTGATGGGTAAACATATTTTTTGCGGTTTGTTTTGGTAAATATTTTCAAAATTATTTCCTGGAATCCCTTCTATTCCATCCATTCGCAGAGACTTGAAACTATCCAAAGATCGTTTACTCGCCACCTTGCTTTCAATTTATCTGGTATATCCCACAGGACTCCCTATGCCCTAAGATTAAAATTCTTTAGTATGATCTCCCTTTATAACCGTCATAGGGTTCAACAACTAACATTTTTACACAAGGTAATTAACGGTCTAGTCGATTGTAAAGATATCCTGCTAAACATTAGTCTTACAGTACCTACTAGGAACCCCAGACATCCCATCACTAGCATTTTCAACACTCCTTTTTGCAACTCTAATAAAGGCCTACAGGCTCCAGTAGTTCAGCTCTGTAAACTATATAACTATACCGTCAAACAAGTTCCTGATATAGACATTTTCAGTGATAACCTCAATAAATTCAAATTTAAAGTGCTGGAACATTTCCGGAATGAACAATATGAACATAATGCTTCTTAGATCTCAACTTTAGTTAATCAATAAATAATATATATATTTTTGTTATGTAGTAGTTTATTAATGTTTCTTAAGTTTAACCATATCTTCTTTAACCTATATTTATAATGTTTAACTTCGATCTCATTTATTATTTTAAATAATTTTAAGAAAGTATTGTGTAACAATGTTGTGTCCGCTTTTTATAATCGTATATATTTGAACCTGCCTAGATAGTATGTTAAAACAAAATGCTCTAGGTATACGCTGCTGGCGTTCCTTTTTTTTATTAAATAAATTAATAGATAAATAAATAAAATCATGGTCTGATTGCACCCCCTAGTTTACGGTAGTAGTCTTGATACTCCCTGTATATCCAGCCGATAAATATTAAGGCCCATACACCAGCGAAAGTGGCGCCCCCAACTATTATATCTTATTATCACGTTGAACGCAGGAATTTTTAAAAATCCTACGTTCAGTTTGTGGTATCTATTATAATTAATATTATTAAAATTATAAGCTATTTATTAATGCCTCTGTAATAGTTTCATTTTGTAAAGCTTAGGAAGAGATACGAAGTTGCTCTTTTTGGCCACCAAACTCTATTTTTGCATATCCTCCTAAACTATATGAGATAAAATTATAAAAGATGTATTAAAAATAGCTTATAATAGATACCACAAACTGAACGTAGGATTTTTAAAAATTCCTATGGTAAACGTAAAAATATGATAAAATAGGAATTGCTGTCAGATTGGCGATTATTATAAGGGAGAAAGATTTGATCGTTTGTTTGTATTGAATAGGCTCCGAAACTATTGGACCGATGTAAAACAATATGTAATAGAGTTAAGTCTGCGGCTTCTCTCCTGTGTATCTACCACGAGTTTTGACAATCTATACTCGCTAGCGACTGTAGTTAAAAAAATGTATGGAAACTTCTAAAGCGCCTCTAGCGGATAGTTGGGTACTAAAATGCGCTGTGGATAACTATATGCGTATTTGTGATTGTGTTTACAACTGTCGATGTTCTCCGGAGTAAAAATATTGTTTGAAATTGATCAATTTGAAGGACAGAATTTATTTTGTGGTTTCTCCAATTGGGATGTAGGTACTTGCTATATTGAGGATTCCAAACCTGGGAGGCGTATTCCAAATTACTTCCTACTGTGAGCAGAACAGTATTTCGAGCGACTTAAGCGATTTGAAGTCCCTACTTACTCAAAGCAGAAACCTTAGAGCATTCATGGCTTTTGCTGTGATCTTTTCAACGTGCTTATCAATCAATAATTTTGAGTCCAGAGTGATTCATAAGTCAATAATTGTGTTAGTTCGAGTAAGCGCCATTAATTTTATAATCAAACGTAGGTAAAAAAAGAAGTTCTCATTTCATTTCATTTATTCATTGCTTTATATTATGGTAAGTATATACAATTTCAGAACTTATTGTCTAAGTATATTTATAGTACACACAATATGTACCCATTTAGGGTGTTGCAATGGGAGTCGGTCAGCTAAATTTATTTATTTATAGTTTAGTATTAGTAATAGTATAAAGGTATTTCCGTCAATTTGTTAAAGATAACAAGTCATTAAAAGTATCGCTTAAAAATTCATTCAGTTCGTAGTAGGATTTTTTCAAGAGCATCTCTTTTAATCTAATTTCAAAAATATTGTTGTTCTGTGGAAGGATATATAGTAGCAGTTCTGAACATTAAGGTCTAGCTTATTTAGGGAGCAGTATCTAAGAGTAGAGGTTGTCCGGGTCTTTCGTCAGTAGAAATAAGTCAGAAGGGGAGGTTACATTTTTCATTATCTTCAGTCGTTGGTGACAGTAGAAAGTTAGAATGAGCGAAACAGGAGGAAATGTCATTAGTAAAAAAATAATAGTAGTAAATAATTCAAATAACCAAGTTTTTCGTTTTCTATTTTAATCTCTTACAAATAAATCATTCTTTTTTACGAAATTTGATGAAAACTTAACTTATTGTGTCCCCAAAGACACTGTAATTTTATATTACTTTTTTTACCATAATCGAAAAAAACTTACATAAGATTCTTTTTTCGTTTCTTTGCATTTTGGGAACATTTACCATAGTAATGTATGTATTTTTTATACCTTCAGAAGGTAAATATTTCAAAGATCAAAAAGCTCACCTACTTTTTGAAAAAAGTTGATTTTTTGATGGGAGAATTTTCAAAATTAGGACGCTATGAATATTAGTTCTCCGTATTATAATTATATCGTATCCATTTTGAATAAAGCATAAACGTAAACAAACCGCCCATACTTAACCTAAAATTCTCTTTGTTGGCGCGTCCTTTTATACGTCACATTACTTGTCGATTTTAGATCCTCCCTTCAATAAAAATTACTTAAAATTATATCTGAAACTCGACGCAAAGCAAGTGAGATTTTGTTATTTGTGTCGTACTTTGTTTACTAACATGCTTCATGCAAAATGGATAAACCATAGGTGTCGCTACTACACGTGGACGAGGGCTGAATCGCGGTGACGAAGCGTTTCGGGTTCGGAACGGCTTTCCTGTCGTACTTCGATCGTCAGTCTCAGGAAGAGTCAAAAAGTCCTGCTTCAAAGTTTTTGTAACGATGGACACCACGTTCTCGTGCTGTCGTCCGGTAATATACTCTATAATAATAATTATAATAATAATAATAAATTTTATTGCAAAAAGAAATCATTTCAAAACATAAATTAACATAATTAATTTGTCTGACATTATAAATCAGTAAAGCAAATATTGAAATTCCTGATCAAATAATTATGTAGCCTCAGTTGCCTAAACTAGACTGAGAAGTCTGTAATATAGGCAGCTGCGCTCCCCCTACTATGTTACAAAAATAGATCGAGAATGATGTCATACATTAATTATAATATAATCAGGTTAAGTAGAAATTGTTATGATTCTAATCTTTTTATAAATATATCTTAAAACAGCAAGTCTTAAAAAGTAAGAATGTAATATACTCTATAATACTCGCTTGGTTTTATGTTTATTAAACGTTGAATCGTTGAATCGAATTACTTACTCATTATATAAATTTATAAGGTTCCTTCTAAATAATATAAAATAATTCTATTTAGGACAGCTAATAATTACCTAAGTAGGCAGTTAAAATTAGTCACAGAACTGTTTCTGCATGCATTACTTAAAAATAAATAATGGGTAAGCAAGCACCATACGCACGCACCATTAAATTGTTTAAATTTTATTTCAATAAGCTCTTAAAATTTATACAACATTCAAGGTGCATTTTTATATTAAAACCGTTTTATTTCTTCACATTTCACTAATTATGGCGGTGAATTAAAATAAAATGTTAATTGCGAGTTTGACTAGCGCACTGTTTATTGCCAATTGCTATCATGTAGGTCAGCGGGAAGTAGGTTAGTATTGGGTTCATATCAAGAATCAAAGAGTTATTCTCAACGTCTCACGAAAAGTATTCCCATCGACTCACAAACGTGTGAGCGTCGTTCCGTCGTCGTGTTTACAATCTACTTCTAGAACTTCAACTTCAACAGCCTATATTGGTCCACAGCTGGACGCAGGCCTCCCCCTGATAAGCGTCATTCTTGGCTGTTATCTTATGGGGGTGGGGGAAGTGCCCATAATTACCACGCTGGGCATGCGGGTTCGGGATCGCAGTTTGTTGACAGAATTGTTCGGCAGGAAGCGGTGCTGTCCGGCCCTTGTAAATATTCCTTAGTCTCCTCTTACGACACCCACGGGAAAAGTTGGGATAGTGCAAATTCTAAGCCAGCACCACACAGCTAGCAGCCACGTAGGGTAGATGCGCCTGTTATGCGTCCAGGCCCCATTCACGACCTTTCGCGGCACTACTGGTTACTTTTTGTCGAAAATAGCCTTATTTGCACTCTCATACAAAGACATTAAATTATATCAACAACCTGGATGTGTAAGCTACGCATACAAGCTAACTACACATCACAAGCACCAGCAATTATAAGTAAAATAAATTAATCAATTTGTGGTCCGCCGTCAACAAGACAAAAAGTGTCTTTATCAACGCGAAAAATAGCAGCGTGTCGCGAATTCAACGGTAAGTTTTACAGTGTCTTTATGCATGTCAGAGTTGATGGTTATTAGTTTGACTTCATTTTGGATTAAAAAATATGGATTTGTGTAATTCTATCTAAATTATTGTCAATAAAATTGAAATATTGCGTGGACGAGAACTGTTCCACGATATTTTAAGAAAGTCCCATTTTAGACCGGGTTGGACGCGAATTGGACATATCGTGTCAATAAGGTGATTTCTTGTATGCATTATTGTATTAAAATTTATTCAAACATTTTATTAAATTTGAACCTTATGCTCGTAAGGTATCTACAAACCTTATTTCGTCCAGGCTCGGAGCAACAAACCATAAAATACTGAGTTATGAAATTTCTTGTGGTCGCGAATCGGACAAGGTTAAATGACCTCCTGATTTCGACCTTAGCTTTATTGATTACGTAAACTTAACAATAATGTTATAGAATTTTGTATATTAAGTCATTGAGTTATCCAGTTTTGTGTATTTAACATATTTCATTCAATTTCACTTTATTCGAAATAAGCTATATGCAATTTTTTTTTTTAAATATTGTGGTCGAGAACTACTCTATAAGACCAGATATCGACCATCTGCGTATAATAAAACACAGTGCCAGTCATCAGAGTCCTGAATATAGAATACTAATAAAGGTTAAATGTTTATTAGGTATTTTTGTATACTAGTAGCTAGTGATAGCCACTACTACTTTCAAAAATACCTATACAATACAATAAACCTCAATAACCAAACTGCAACGATTCCAAAGACTGGTGTGCTCAGCAATAACAGGCTGCATGAGAACTACACCAGGCGTTGCCCTGGAGGTAATCCTAGACATAGTGCCACTAGACTTATATATACAACAAGAGGAGACCTTATCGGCTTTGAGAATACAAAACATTGGATTCTGGGGGGGCATAGAAAGCCCTCACACTCAGATCTTAAACAGAGCCTTAGCCTATGAACCTCTCTAAGCCGCCCCCTGTGACAGAATGCCCAGCAAACCTATACAAGAGAAACACTACCAGATACAACTATATGAGGAGAGACACCTGAGATGAATATGAGAGGCCCACGTCCACTCCTCCCCTAGCATTCTCACAATTCCGAACATGGATAAGGCAAAAAACCAGAGGAACGCATGCCGAACGATGGACACACCTACAGGAGTGCCGCCAGGTAAGGCGGCCTCCCTGCTGCTTCATCACCAAAGCTACTGAAACTGACCAGAAGAGACCTACGCGTCCTTGTGAGAACACTCACAGGACACTGCCCACTAAACAAACACCTCCACACCATCTGAGTAACAGGAAGCCCTCTCTGCAGGGGGGTTCTCAGTGTCGAGGAATCAGCTGCCCACGTAGTCCTGGAATGCGAGGGAGTAACAGCACAGCAACACGAAATCCGTGACCATCCGAGGCCACTCCGCGAAGCCTGTGAAAATCCCAGGAAGATTCTGTGCTTCTGCGGATGGAGTTAGGCTGACCATCCCGAGTCTCAGAGCGGAAAAAAGAGTACACTCACCATACCATCCCATACCAAGCCAACCTTAACTGCCCGCGGTGCTTCCTAATTCCTAAATCCAACCAACAAACAAGGAAATGACAAAACAACCCACTAACACGCACTGGACCAGCGTGGTGGGTCATGGCCCAAACCCTCAATTAATGATAGATAGCCAACAAAAAGGTCCAAAGTGCCCAGCGAAGCCAGCGGCTGTGCTGGCGTTGACGGGTGCCATGCCAGACCTGGGGTTAGGGGTGCGAAGAATCCTCGGGTGAAGTCCCACCGAACTTTGAGGTTTGACCATCACCTAGTGCAGTTGTAAGTGGAGTTAGAGAACATTAAATGGCATGTTATGGGGTTATGTAGAGTAGTAGTAGAGAGGGGGAGGACACCGTAACACTAGACTCGGGCCATCTTCTCTACTTTCGCGAGGGTGATAAAACATCGCAGCGTGACGTACGTAGGTGACCTCGTCAATAATGCCCTCGCTAACAACATTCAAGAAATCTCCAGTATGTTGACAGGTATTCAGGGAACAGTAAGTCAGGTCTACGCACCGACCTCGGCACAATCGGATGATGAAGTGGAGGATATTTATGAAGACATAACCAAAGCCTTACACAATCCATAAGGCTCGTAAGTGGACGTGGCGAAGCCCCGACACTGTGACTTAAAATGAGATCAACTTCTGATCATGATGGATAGCAAGCACATATTCAGAGATGACTCAGTGATCAACAGGTTTAGTACCGGATCTGATCACCGACTGCTCCGAGGCTCTCTGGATATCAACTTAAAGCTAGAAAGAAACCATCTGATGAAATCCACGCTCCGACCTAATCCAATCGAAATCATTGCGGGCACCGAGAAGTTCCGGCAGCTTCTCGGGAATAGGTTCGCTGCCTTGGATCCCACTGATGACGCTGACGAGACCCTACACAATCTGGTTGAAACGTTGAGGCACAAGGGCATCAAGTTCTGCCAAAAGCAGCGTACTGGCAAGCAATCCAAACTCTCTGATGAGCCTTTCGGGCTGATGGCAAAAAGACGGGAAACCACATAAGTGACTTCGTCAGACAAATCCGAACCGAGGGTACAAAGTATTCACTTAGGAGCTTGGCAGGAGCCACCTGACGAATCTTAAAATGCATGATGACAGGACATTCTATGGCAGATTATACGTTGCACATACCCCTCGTTCCCAACGACGACGAGACCACAAGACCAAGATTTCAGAACTCTGAGGCCTATGTCCAGCAGAGGACTAAAACAGGCTGACGATTTTGATTATTATAAGTAAGTTTCCTATTAGATATATGGTGGGCGAGAACTAGGCAACATAGGGTCGCAAACTGGAATTTTTGGTCGAGAACTGGTAAAATGGGGTATTTCGGATTAAAATATTTTTTTAAAATTAACAGTTAAATTTAAGAAGAAAGTCTATTTTCCATGTGAAAATAGAGTATATTAGTCATGTGGTGAAATCAGTTTTATTCTTAAGAGCTCACAAAAATATATTTTTTTCGATATCTGAATTGGACAACTCCGCTAACTGGACGCAAACAGGCGCAATGACCCTACGACTTAAAACTCAATTACAAAGTGACCTGCCTGCAGTCCCTCCAACAAAAACTTTCATTTTAACCAAGCTCATATCACCCACCTAGGCAGACAGTTGCTCCATAACGGAACAACCCATAATTAAAGCCAAGGCATACGCCTTGGCTTTAATTTTAACGTTATTTCACATTCCCTTATTTCGTACGCAGAGGTCGTTCCGAAACGTGCGTCGTCAGCGCGATCTAGAGCTCGGTCACCTAACAAAGCGACATCTAGTTATAAACGAGCAAAGTTATTTGAGTGACGTCACCCGCGTGACGTCAGCTGTGTACGTCACAGCTAAGGGCGGGTCTTGTAGTTAGAACACAATTATTATTATTTTATGTTTGTTACCTCAGAACTTTTGACTGGGTGGTCCGATTTTCATGACTCTTTTTTTATATGAAAGCTGGTGCTTCCCTTGTGGTCCCATTTTAATTTGGTTCTTTTCTAACAATGGGATCTATGAAAATTCATGAAAAAGCTATTATAATTTGAAGTTGGCTTATTATAATGATTGTCAAATAAGGTCTTTACTTTAGATAACATGCATACATGCATTGATATGTTACTGAGTGCTAATTACAAGTTTCCATTTATGTAAATAATATTTACTAAAAAACATTTTTTTAATTAATTCACTAATGTATCAAAAAAATATCGACATTTAATTGTGTTAGCGAGTTAAAACCTTCTTGCTATTTTATTAACTGACTTCAAAAAAAGGAGGAGGATTTCAATTCGACTGTATTTTTTTTATGTTTGTTACCTCAAAACTTTGGACTGAGTGGTCCGATTTTCATGATTCTTTTTTTATATGAATGCTGGTGCTTCCCTTGTGGTCCCATTTTAATTTAGTTCAGTTCTGACAATGGGATTCATAAAAATTCATGAAAAATCTATAAATATTGAAGTTGGTTTATAGTTTTTCAAAACAAAATAATGAAATAAAATGTATTTATTTCTCGACCATAACAAAGCCTAACATTAAAAATAAAACCACTTAGAGCTAAAGCTGAACACTGAAACAAAGGTGAAATTACATTAACTTTAATTATGTAAACTTTGTTTTGCTCTGTTTTTGTTTGGTGTCCCTGTATGTGATTTCCTATTTATGTAAGTACTTAGTTTAGAGATACTTTTGCACGCCTTGACGAGGCAGAATGTATAGGACCTTTGCTATAATTTTAAGACCTTTGTATTGTACACCTACATTCCTGCAAAATAAATCATTAAGATTATGATTATGTATGAGTAATTCATCATTAATGCTAGCGTTGTGTTGTTTGACAACCTCTGTGCGGTGGGCGAAGGTCCGCCTGCAACGCAGGAGGTTGCTTAGGTTGGTTGGGTTCGATTCCCGCCTCGGGACAAATATTGGACGATCTGCAGATATTTGTTCAGGGCGTTCTGGATGTTTTCTATGCATAGTAAAAAATATCTCTCTATGTAGTGTATGTATTGTTATGTATATCAGTTATCTTAGTACCCATAACACAAGCTCTGCTTAGCATGGGGCTAGATAATGCTGTGTGAATTGTTCAGCCTTATTTATTTATTTATTTTATTTATTATTATAATATGGCAGAGAAATGGCCCATAGCTCAGCGTGATGCTCCAGTATGTCGCCTTGCTGTAGGATGCATATAAAAACCCAAGGTAGAATTAGTATAAATTATAATCAATAGGGAAATGCATTATAACACTAAACTACTTGCTATGTCTTGCTACAAAACACACCCATGATATTGAGCCGCCAATTAAAAGACCTAAGATAAAGGAATGACCATAAAAGATAGAGATAGAGATAGAGATTTGCTGTGCCAGCCAAGGTTTATTTAATTTTGTTTGTTGGCACACAAAACAGATAATTAATTTTGTTTTAAAAAACTATAAACCGACTTCAATTTTTACGGTTACTTCATGAATTTTCATGGATCCCATTGTCAGAACTAAACAAAATTAAAATGGGACCACATGGGAATTACCAGCTTTCATATAAAAAAAGAATCATGAAGATCGGACCACCCAGTCAAAAGTTCTGAGGTAACAAACATAAAAAAAAAAAAAAAAAAACAGACGAATAGAGAACCTCCTTTTTTTTGAAGTCGGTTAAAAATAATCAAGACATGACATTGACTTCAAAAATTATAAATTAGGACCTTAAAAATAATTAAATACTTATTAAATTTTACATGGATAAATAATGTTGATGAAGCAGTTTTTTGATATTTCTTATAAAACTAAATACAGATCCTCCTTTTTTGAAGTCGGTTTAAAAGAAAATATAATATCACAATCAAGTTAAATTGCATTTCCGAAAAAATAATAGTATTACTTTATTATTATAATACAGCAACAAATTGTTAATAATAAGAATCTTTCAATAATTACAGATGTATGTATGTAAGAGGTTTCTTTCGCTTTATTATGAATGAATTTATAATCGATCTAATTACAGTCTCCGTCGTTTCCACGAGACCACAACAGTAAACTGAGTTTGAATCGTTTCATACTTGTGTTTTTCACTTTTTCTACGAGGTATTTTCCCACGTTTGCAAAGAAATCGTTTACTAAATATTCAGCCTATTGCAAGTCGCTTTTGTAGTAAATCGTGTGCCAATGATTTTTTTTGCTTAAAGTTAGCTATACTTACTTGTTATTGCCTGACCGGTGTTTTGTCTAGTTGTGTGTTTTCATAAGTGTTTTTAAGTTTGCGCAATAGAGAGTTGCATACACAGAGATATAAAGAGATGGCAATCCTATGCGTTGCGTACAAAACCTACTGTCGCAAGTCACGCCCACTCAAGCTCTCGCACACACGGTTAACGAAATAAAAACAATACTTAAATTCGCGTTGTGTGCGTGTCATGCACACAACCGCGCAGAGCCAACCAGAGTGCAACTATTCGTTCGCACACTAGGTTGCAAGTGACGTTCGTACAGCACCACTATAGACACAAAATATGCGCTTACGATAGGGATTGCTTGTCGATAAAACGTGAAACGACTTGGTCATCGTTTTTACGCTATGAATTGAAATAAAATTAACAGGTAATTCACTAATTGAGTAAACATGATTTCATGGTGATGAAGTCAGTAAACAAACATTGCTTATCTTTTTTATGAGTTAATAGACGTTATCATAAAATCATTTTGTCAAACATTTTACACGAGCAGCCTGTGGTTCACATACACTCAGAAAGCCGTCAACACTATTCGTGTCCAATACAACAATGCATTCAGGATGCTGCTGGGGCTGCCGCGGTCTGCAGCGCGTCCGGCATGTATTAGCTGTTATCTTATGAGGAATTACCCCCATGAGATAACAGCTAAAAAGGTTCATATCAGGGGGAGGACTAAGGGATATCTACCGGGGGCGGGCAGCAGCGCCTCCTGCAGTACAATTCTACCACCAATCGGCGATCCTCAACCCGCATGACCAGCGTGGGGATTATAGTATATCCCCCATATCTCATGGGGGATCCCCCGTGAGATAACAGCTAAAAAGGTTCTTATCAGGGGGAGGCCTGCGTCCAGCAGTGGACCAATATAGGTCTATAATCCCCACGCTGGGCATGCGGGTTGGGGATCGCAGTTTGGTGGTAGAAATGTTCTGCAGGAGGCGCTGCTGCGTGCCCCCGGTAGATATGCCTTAGTCGCTTCTTACGACACCCGTGGGAAGAGTTGGATATAGATCTGATTTGGAATAATAGTACTTATTATACACTTTATATATATTATATATTTGCGTAAATATTAGACCCACCTTTGTACAAAGGTCAAATCCAAATGCGTAAGGATAAGCCGCCAATATAATAAATAATAGGTATCAAAAATGATAATCTTTATCGACAAAGAACACACTCGAGTCACATCACTAACTCACGACTACGAGCAGTGGTCTTACCACGCGGTTGAACGTATTCTGTGAGCTTCAATATGTTAATTATCCATTGCGGCATTGGAACTCAACGTTCGAATAGTCATTACTACAGAGCAAGCATTGTAAACAGTTTACAACAATATCGCGACTGGCTATCAGTCATCATAATAAAGACGTTGCGAATTCAAGACATCAATCAACTTATAATTATTTTTAAAGTTTTAGTATGAAAAACATATTATTTTCAGTACTTACCGATGGTATGTGATTCCATTTGACTTTAAGTTCATAATATCACTTCTCTTTTTACAAATAACTATTGTACAATACGGCATTTCCCTCTAACTTGAATATCCGTCGTGGCCAACGTTCAAACTTCAACTAAATGACAATATTACTGCCGTGAGCGATGTGTTCTCGTTTTGAGCATATTACTGCGTCACCGGCCCCGCCCCCTTTTCATATCTTCTTAGTTTCTGTGATCTGTGGTTGCATACGTTTCTATACTTTTTGTAGCTGATTTTTATCGAGATATTGAATCTATGGAGGGCCGGCGAAACTTTGATCGATGCAGTGAAGTCATTAAAATATTTAGCTAAACTTCGAATATTTTGCGTTATTATCAACAAGGCATTGGTTCTTCGATTTTGGAATAAAGTTGTTACAGTTTTCACGGCATGTGTGGTATGTTTCAGAAACCATAGCATTATCTAGGTTGGTACACAAGTTATCTATGTTATTACTCATAGTAGGTAATGTAGGTATAGTTCAAAGTAGAGTATTTAAGGCGCATACCTAAGCCAATATGACAGCGTAACCTATTTTAGCTTATTATTATTACGTTTAACATAGGACATATTAAAAATCCACCGTACAATTTGTGGTATCTTTAATAAGCAATTTTTTCATACTTCTGTAATAGTTTTATCTTGTCTGACTTGACAGCTGGATCCGCCCTTGCATTGAGGGCACTGTTCAAAAGACTAAAGACCTTTGCATCTTTTCCCGCAGCTAGTTAGATTCTAAGAAAACAAACTTCTGTGATACCTCAACCTCAACCTTAACAGCCTATATTGGTCCAATGCTGGACGCAGCTGATAAGCGCCTTGTTGGCGTTTATCTAATGGGGGGTATTGCCCTTAATCCCCACGCTGGGTATGCGGGTTGGGGATCGCAGTTCGGTGGTAGAGTTGTTCTGCAGTGGGCGCTGCTGCCCGCCCTCGGTGGATATCCCTTAGTCGCCTTTTACGACACCCACGCGAAGAGATGGGCTGGTGCAAATTTTAAGCCAGCAACACACAGCAAATACCTAGTCAATGTCATTTTAAGTTCTTTAAGAAACAAAAGCCAAACTACTGATCGGATCGGGCTGGAATTTTGCAGACAGGTAGTTCTAGGCCTGAATATAGCAAAAGCTAACTTTATCTTTTAAATCTGGTCACTTAAGCAAAACAATAAATACAAAACCCAGATTTAACAACAATTATTTAGTGCCAAAAATATAACTAGATGTCGCCACTAGTAAAATTAGAAGGCGCTATCGAAGCGTTTTGGCCATTGTGTCACTTTCGAACCACAAATTATTTCGTTCACGGCTCTCCTGTAAGAGTCCTCCTGTCTTTCCACCTGTATATTTGAATAATATACAGAATTTTTGTAAACAGCCGTAAAGGCTGTTAGTAAGAACCTAATTAGTAAACCTGCAGATGGCTTTGGATTAATCAAAAGCTAAAGCTTACTGGACAATAGGATTGTTGCCACCTTTTGATGCCACGAACTGGTGGAGTCGGTCGACCTATTTAGATATCCCGATACAAATAACATTTACTGTACATGTAAGTACAAGCGTGATGGATTTACGATATTGCACCCCAAGAGGTTGCTAGTGTTTTAAATACATTACTGATTCTTTATTTTATTTGTTTTTTGGTAATTTACATTAGATAATTATTTAGATATGTTCATATAGTGTTGTACTATGGGAATGTACCTAGAAAAAAAATGGAGGTTGATGGGTCAACGTATATTTTGCGGATTTTTTGGTAAATATTTTCAAAATCATGAAATGTAAAACAATATGTAATAGAGTTAAGTCTGCGGCTTCTCTCTTGCTTTCTAGTGGCAATAAATGATGGTGTTTACAACTGTCGATGTTCTCCGGAATAAAAAAATTATGTTTGAAATTGATAAATTTGAAGGAAAGAATTTCTTTTGTGTTTTCTCCAATTGGGATGTAGGTACTAGCTATATTGAGGATTCCAAACCTGGGAGGCGTATTCCAAATTACTTCCTATTAGATTATATTGATAGATTTGAAGTCCCTAGTTACGGTAGTTACTCTAAGCAGAAACCTTAGAGCCTTCATGGCTTTTGCTGTGATCTTTTCAACGTGCTTATCAATCAATAATTTTGAGTCCAGAGTGATTCATAAGTTAATATTAATAGCATTTTGTTTTTTTTTTCAATTAAAATAACTTAAGCCAAAGGATATGGCAGCAACAACACCGATATCCTCGCTGCCCGCCATGCTGGCACTGACTGACACGACGGCGTGCGTGTGAACAGCTTGAATTTTTGCCGGCCTGGGACGGGCTGCATGCCACGCTGCCCGCCAGGCAGCGTGCATCTGAACATAGCATTATGTTTTAATAATTACTGTTGATCACACCGCATAGTGTAATCACGAGTCTGTAAAACTCAAGTAAAACATGGTATTCTCATTCTTCAAAATTACAAGTAATTGAGGTAGACAATAATAACAACATCAAACAAACCGTACAAAAAGTAAAAAGAGACGAACTTTACATAGAGTAAAGCACTTAGAACAGGGATCCCCAAACCATTTTGGACAAGTGACCCTTTTTCCATGGCCAAATTACCGCCATGGAAAAAGGGTTTACTTTAAAGATCAACCCCCTTATTCATAATGGTTCGCTATCTTAAAACAGCTGCTACAGAGTGTTATTTATCATTTATCACTTTTTTGCATTTGGCTAAGTGAGTAAAGTTGACTTCATTTTCTCATCAAAATTTAACATAATTAAAAGACATACAATTCAGTAAATATCAAGTTTAATTAATACTGATTATTACAAATTAAGTACTTAAAGAATCTTAAGTAGGCAGGAAATTATATTTAAAAAAGTATCAATTCTCAAAGAGAAAATAAAACATTGTGTGATGGATGAACCTGGTGACTATCTACTAATCTAGCTACATCCGGTTCAATATTGGTGAGTTGCAGCCTTAAATCTCCACGTCCGTTGATTTTCAAACGGTTTCTTTGTTTCGTCATTTCGTCTCATCGGAGATGGAAGACTTGTAAGTGTGCATGGCCGACGAGGCACTAGTGCAGCTCGACCAGCAGCACCCTCCACTCGCTGTGACGGTTAGGCGCTGCGGGCGTGCCGAGTCCGGCCCCGCGCCGCCACCGCTGCCTTTAACGCCGAGCTGGAACTTTAGTAAAGCGGATTACCACGCCTTGTACGCGACAATAGCGGCAGCTGATTGGAGCGCTCTATATCAGGTCCAAGAGCCAGAGGAATCTTTAGATTGTTTTTATGCAACTTTACACGAGATCTTCAACCAGTGCGTACCTAAAAAGCGGATAGTAAAGGTGAACTCAAGATATAGTTACCCAAGGTGGTATACGGTGGAGATCATTCGAGAAATAGAACGCAAGGCAAGGCTGCATAAATTGTACAAGACGAGAGGGTCCACAGCGAACTACCAGGCTTTTTCTGAATGTAAAGCGAGGGTCAAGGAAATGATACACGCGGAGCACCAACATCATCAGGAGCGGGTGCAGAGCAGACTAGCGGAGGACCCGAAGGCATTCTGGGAATACGTAAGAGCGAAACGTGGTGCGGTGAACAGAAAGAAATTTACTAAAGATGGTAATACACTTTTGGAGGCCGAATGTGCCGAGGAATTTGCAAAGTATTTTCTTTCGGTTTATGGCACCACAACAGTGGCCCTAGACGTGCCTCAGGCTGAAGCTTCGAGCCGCGCCGGTAGCGCGCGCGTCACGTGCCGCGGCTCACGGTAGGCACTCACGGTAGGCACTCACCCGACTTAAACCGAATCAGTCCGCAGGCCCAGACGGTATTCCCGTATTTATAATGAGAGACTGTAGTAGGATTCTCGCAGAGCCACTAGGCCACATATTTAACATATGCCTGGAAAGGTCGTATTTCCCGGAACGCTGGAGGGTTACCCGGGTGATTCCCATACCTAAAGGTGAAGGTGGCTCAGAGGTACACGGATTCAGACCCGTGGCGATTTTGTCAACACCGGAAAAAGTGTTCGAGTCGACAGTGCAGCGCAGCATGCAACAGCAGACATCGGCCCATCTCTCGGACGCTCAGCACGGCTTTAGACCAGCCAGCAGCAGGACCAGCAATCTCCTTAGCTCGATGTCTTCCGTGCTCCCTAACGTAGATGCAGGGATTCAATTCGACGTCGCCTACTTTGATTTTAAAAAAGCTTTTGACCTGATCGATAATGACATCTTATTGGCAAAGTTGGCGACGATCGGCTGCACCACCAAGCTGCTGCAGTTCTTCACGCGCTATATGAAAGACAGGCAGCAGTACGTGGACTACGCGGGATACAAATCTGAACCGTATTTCACGAGGACGGGCGTAAGCCAAGGTAGCAACTTAGGGCCCCTTGAATTTATAGTGATGATAACGATCTGCCCGAGGTTGTCACAGAGGCTAAATGTCTTCTGTTCGCAGATGACCTGAAGTTGATCTTGCCAATTAAGGAGGAAGGAGACTGCGTACGTCTTCAACGAGACGTGGATAGGGTAGTAGAGTGTAGTCGGACAAAAAAATTGCAGTTTAATGTAAACAAATGTTCAATTATAATATTTAGTAGAGCAACTGCCCCACTTCACTACAACTACAAGATAGAGAAAGCGCAGTTGAAGCGTGTTGAATCGGTGAGAGATCTTGGGGTTCGACTGGACACCGAGTTGCGGTTCAGAGTCCATATTGTAAGCGTTTGCAAAAAGGCGTACAGATTTCTAGGTATCATTTTACGCCGAGCAAAGAGCTTTAACAGCAATGTATGATGCTCTAGTCAGAAGTCAGATGGAAAGCGCAGCTCCTGTATGGGCTCCTCATGAGGCTAAAATATAGTCTCATGATAGAGTGCATACAGAACAAGTTCACGCGATATCTATATTGGAAGACATATGGCGTCTACCCTTTCTATCCCTTGATGTATCCAACCTTATTCGTTTTGGATATATACAACAAATTAGAAATTAGGAGGGATATGGCTCTGGCGCTGTACGTGTGTAGGGTGTTCCAGGGGGTTATAACCAATCCGACCATCATGGAGATGATGAGGCTGTGCGTACCGGACGAGTACGTATGGCGGCGCAGGCCTCTATTCGCAGTGCCTCGCGGAAGGACTAACCTGCGCCACTGACTCGCACCATGCAAGCACTAATGGTAGCGGGGACCATTGTCGTATTCCACTGTTCACAGAGCGAGTTCCTAAGGGCTATTTTATCAAAATTGTGTATTGGATAATGATTATTATATTGTATGATACATATCAAAAAGAAAAGATTATGACTACTTATGAAATGATTATGATTACTATTTTTTGCTCACTGATGACCAGAGGTCGGAGTAGGTAGAATGATTTTATGTACTTGCATCATGGTATCATAACATGGATGTGGCTTTTTTTCCGGTAGGTTCCGAAATTACCGAATTCAGTTAAATATTACAATTAAAGTAGTAATTTAGTAACTACTGCATTTGAAATTTAAAGAAACCGATTGTTTAACGTACCCATAGGTTAAAGGTAAATTGATTTTACTTTTGATACAGACGAATTTTTAGTTTTTTTGATTCGCCGTACTATGCACATCCACAGCCTGTATCGGTCCACTGCTGGACGCAGGCCTCCGCCTGATAAACGCCTTATTGGCGTTTAACTCATGGGGGGGTAATGCCCATAATCCCCACGCTGGGCATGCGAGTTGGGGATCGCAGTTTGGTGAAAGATTTGTTCTGCGGGGGGCGCTGCTGCCCGCCCCCCAGAAGATATCCCTTAGTCGCCTCTTACGACACCCACGGGAAGAATTGGGGTGGTGCAAATTCTATGCCGCCGGCACCACACGGCGTACTATGCGTTTCCATAAAACTCATCCAATTGATTTAGTGTGCAAATTTTTGACGTTTTACAAAAAATCTCTTTAGAGATTCTCGAGATTTTTTTTAGCACTTCTTTGCTAAGTAAAGTTGACAGTTATAATATACCTAGATTTGTGTACTATTATTTATTCAGGCTTTGTGCACAAAAATACCTACGTTGAAAATTTACCTCATTCCTAATTTAATTAGATTTGTTTATTTAAACAACCTTTTATGGTCTACCTTATCAACCTTATTACCTTGAAAGTACAGGTAAGAATGGATTAAAAAACAGGTAAAAATTTAAATTCTTTATTTTTGAATTCACAATTACAATAAATAATAAATAAATACAGTCAGGTACACAAGCCAGGGTCAAGGTCCAATACAAGAGAAATAAATCGAAGTCCGTAGATCCAAGCCAATTCGTCGTTCTAAGGAGATTCCAGAATAGTACACAAGCACAGCAAGGAGAGAAACGCACTACTCTACGAACCGAAGTAAACAAGTGAGCCACCTGCGGTTTGACACTTGCGGTGCGCATTGTTCTTATAATTTGCTCTGATTGGTCGCAGAGCGGTTGCGCAAATTACTCTACTCTGCAGAGTTTAAGATAAGGTGACAATAGACCCTGTTTACGAACTTGTAGGTAGGTACTAAATAATTATTATTAGGTGTATTACTAATCTGTAAATCGATCCCGTTCATTTATGATTTTGCTTTGTAAGGATTTTACTTCAAGTATTTTAATAACACAAGTTTTTAACTACTGAATGCCGATCACTTATGCCACTCCTGGGTGTTTAAGAAAAAAATACATGCTGAAATTGGTAGCAGTTGCTCGTCCATATTGGGTTGACAATATAGCAAGCATCCGTTGCGGGACGGACCTAGATGAGACAAGCACAAGACTGTGGAGATCGGCACACGCTAAGATCCGAGATCACCAACTGATGATTCCATTTTAAACTGTTCTTTAGACATTTTAACATAAGTTCATACGTCAAAGTTAACTGAGGAAACTGACTGAGTGTCCGATTATATTTTAGTGAACTCCAGCCTAAGGGAGCAGAAGTTGGTTGTAGTGAGGCTGCGGATAATAATGATAATATTGATATGTTTTTCACTTAACGCCTCCACTTCGGGGTACACTCAGTTGGTTAGGGTGGAATCGATCTCGGAGACTGACGTTCCCCGCGCTGTTCCTCGCTTAAAACCATCGTCTGCGGCTGGCCCTGATACTATCCCCCCCTTTGTGGTCAAGGACTGCTTGCACGCCCTTAAAGAGCCCTTACACTACCTGTTCAATCTCTCCCTACACACGAGTAACTATCGTGGGGCCTGATTCCACTAACACAATCGCCTCACTATGACAATATTATCGCTTCATTATCGCGTTACAATCACCGCCATTGACACCTTTTGGCATTCTACTAACACGATCTTTTTTTGTTTATACCATATCTATGACTATTACGATTATGATTATATGCCCCACCACATTATTGACACGATATTATAAGTCATAGAGATTGTAATCTTATGGTATTGGAATACCAAATAAATTTACGACTAAATCACTATCTTAATCGTATGGCGCCATTATAGCATTTTGTTTAAAAAATAGTGGAGTAAGGCCCCAGCTCGTTGGAAAATATCTAGAGTCCCGCCTGTCCCGTAAACTAGCAAATCCACGGAAGTCAGTGATTTTAAGGTAACTGAGCTTCGTTGCGCGTAATAATAAGCTTAGCCTGTATAGTTCAGTAAAAAACACTAGATGGCGTAAGTTTCTTCGTCTATTTCGAAGCCTGTATAGTTCAGTAAAATAACACTAGATGGCGTAAGTTTCTTTGTATACCTATCCAGTTCAAAAAATAATATCTAAATCCAAATGATGCTGCTTAGAAATTAAATTCAATATACCAGTACCTAGGAAGAACCTGGAAGTTAACAGTGGTGTTATTTTATAATACCCTAGCTAGTGCTCGAGCTACAATACCTAGGTACCCTTCTTTTAAATAATTTTCTGGGTGGTAAAACACAGTATATTAGGGTATGGACAGGATATTAGGTTAGGTAACAATAAAACAACATTTTTATTTTATTGAATCATTTATACAATGGATTCATAACTTATTCGTTAGAGGAAATCATCCATTACAGCGCGAAACTGTCATCGAACTGAATACAAAATTGGAAAAGCATCCAGACATACCATGGAATTATAGAAAGGTAAGCGATGGTATTCAGGAGTGAAGGCGTAAGACCACCTTGGGAAAACCTCAAATTAGCTTCGTTTACAAACTTCATGTAGCTAGACTCCTGTTGATAGGTACTAGTCAAAAGAGTAGCCAGACACATTCATTCATTAAAAGATTTTAACTGTTCATAGCTTGTTTTCTTGGCAAAATGATTTTAAAAGTATTGAATTGGATTCTTAGTAATGTATTGTAAGCAATCATGATTAACTATCTGATAATTAGGTACTTAACTCCAATGTTGTGGTAGATTTTCGGGAAAGTAGGTACCTACTTGTTTTTGGAACAAAAAAGCTTACATTTTCAAGGTTATAATTCTAGGCATAATAAGCCATAGAAGTTAGTTACATAGAAGTTGCTTTGAATTGCAATCAATTATTTCATATTATTATTGTTCACGTAATTTATAAATCTTGTTATTGAAACCTGAAATGCGTACCATGTCTCAAACTTTTAACTCTCCCTTTAATATTTCGATAGGTACATAAGATTGTCTCCTGCAAAATGATCTTACTCCCAAACGGTAAACTGAAAATAATATATTATAAAGATTTCCTACAATTATGTTTTCTGAAATGTAAATCTCTTAATTCCACATTACGTCGTTCCTATCAGCGTCGACAGAGCGAGACAAAACATGGCATTTTTGCAACGATCCTCGTCAAAACTGCCAATATTCGACTCTGCAGCGAGACGCGCTTATCATAAGTAACATCTTACGGCTTACTTTAAAAATATTTAGCCAAATTTTGTCTCATTCGCTCGCCTGACGCGGTTATCAAACACACTTGTTTATACCTTACACATCCTAGCCGGCCAGACCTTCTCATATTTACATATACATACATGTATATGAAAGGGCTATATAAGGCCGACTTTTATTTTTATAAAAATCAAATTTGTCTTAAATTTACAATGAAGTAAACCAGCACGTTAGTTTATGTGGAGCGACCGGCCTTGCAGCGCTGACGCTACCTTCCATTTGCTTACAAACCGGCGCTACAGTGATTTTAATCACATCTCAGTCCTCCCTTAAGTTTAAGCAAGTATTTAACTATCACTCAAACTTCAAACACATTCCCTGAAACATTTAATAGAAAGGTAGGTCAACCGCGTCCTCCCTGCTGTCAGTGATAAAGAACGTACAAATAAACTCTACCCAAATAGTAATTAAAAGAACGGCATGATCTACATTATCACAGCACATACCATGTAAAAGCCTCCACTGGCTACCAATACTACATTGGTGATTTACAAATCTCTATTTATCAAGCCTATATAACTACGAGAGAAAAACAGTAAACAAGGATACCTACTACCGACTCCAAATAAGGTGTAGTTTTAATATGAGAATGTATGTGGTTATTACATTAGCCGACAGTGGCAATATTTTTTGAAATTTTTACATTGAACATTTATTAATTATTAGTTTCTATCAGTGATACTTTTAAGATCGACAGCAGAAAGAACGCGTCCACGGCACAAAACCAGCTTCCTCTACACTGTTTAAAAATATATATCAACATTCAAACAATATTTCGATAACTTTCAGGTTTGTCCGGCGCGGCGAGGGCGCGGGAGCTGCAACTTCCCACATTTTTTTTCGTGTTTTTGGCACGCCAGAGTAGAAATTTAAAGAAAGAAATGCTTTTGAATTTGACATTTATAAATCAAAAGTTTTCATTGCAAAGTTTTCAATTTACGAGACATGTTTTTGAGTTTTATCCAGATTTATGTTTGGGATAAATTACTAAGGGCTTTTTAATTTTTTGGTGTTTCTAGTTTTTCCTCGTCAGCAATGGGAGCCGCATATTTATTGTTTAATTAATTTCAGAACAATCAATTCTTAACTAATTTTATATCTTGGCCAATTTCGTGAACTCATGTAAAGTACACTATAGGAGCTAGAAAACGGCTCTTACACCAAGTACACCTATGTATTTATCTAATAATACTGGATGGATATTAAATTTAATAAATTATCGCGAAAATTCAGATTATTTAATTTTCATAAGATCTCATCATTTCGTAAGTATACTAATCGAAAAGCTCTTAATATTAATAAATCCTAAAAGATATTGTTAGAGGATAGTGTAATTAATTATGTACTTAGGAGCAGAGCGCGCCGCCCCGCCGCGGCCGCGGCGGCGTCACGCCACGGGCCCGCTGCGCACAAGAAGCTAAGCTCGTAGCAGATCATTAAGTGTAAAATTTAATCAAAACATTCCTAATAATAGAAAACAATCATGATTTGACGCCTTAAAGCCAAAAAGTCAATATAGAATAGACATTAATATCTTATAAAAATTACAATACTTCGTAATAAAAGTAATATAAAATGTAGGCAAATTTTACCGAAGCTAGTTTATGATAATAACGTGAAAATATGAGAATATGAACACGGTTCATCTGGACGGAGAGGGGGCTTGTGTGAGAGCGTGTTGATAGCGGAGGGAAGAGAGTGCTGCAGCTGCGCCGGTGCAGGCTAGCTGTAGGACGCTGCGAGTCTTAAGGGAGTTAAAAGCGCAGTAAGCGCGTTAAGGTAGCTATCTTAATATTTAGGATGCGGCTCCCACCGCGCCGAATTCGCGCCTCGCCCGCGCACTGTCCACGGACACCCGTGACGCCTCCAAAATACTGGAAGCGCCCACTAAAACTTAGATGATATATTATCTGGTATCACCTAACAATTCGTCATCTTGACAAATGAAAATTAAATTTACAGTATTTATTTATCAAAGTTGATTTTCTCTAGAGACTATATTTCATATAGTCTGTAGGACGTTTTCAGACTTTATAATATTTACCTTCAACTTCCTTCTAAAATTTTGATATATTTTTCGGGTTTCAAGTGAAGAACGCTCTATGTTGATTTCCTCGCCGATATTAGTTGAGGGGAAACTCTCTTAGGAGTGCTAACATCGAAAACGTTCGTCATAAGGGTATCAAAATGAAACCTTCTTTCGGCACCGAGCCCGTGATCTAAACCGCCTCTCTGGGTACATCAACGACGTTCTTTATATCAACTAATAATACTGAGCGAAAAACATAACACGCCTTCAGCGTTCAAAATTGGCACTGCCGAATCGCCGTCTTGCTCGATGGGGCTTCTGTCCAATGTACCCGAGCACTCTCGAGACTCGGGGATCCCAGGGGAGGCATCGCGGGTGCTCGGTGCGCGGAAGCTGCCCGCCAGGCCTCGGCGAGACCACACGTCTCAGAGCCCTGCCAGGTTACCACCGAACCGCGGTGCCTCCTAGGATATATCAAGAGATCCCCGAGCCCGCTGTAGATTGCATCATTTAATACTCAGTGACGACTACAGAGACACAGATACAATACGAGGATGTTACAGTAACTGAACAACGATACGAATAATCCTAAAGAATACAATCGCACACATATAATCGAATAATTAAGAAGTATGGTTAACATTAACATCGAAACCAAACCTAGAGTTTGGCAGTACAGTAATGAGGCTGTGTGATCTTATGACAGCGACCGAAGAAGATTCTTAGTCAGTATGGTGTTATTGTATTTGTAATAACGCTCTGTAGAATCGGCTGAAATACTTATCGAAGAAATCAAGAATAATTCTATCGGCAAAAGTTGTTCTGGTATTAGCTGAGCGACCTCCGACTTAAAGTGTAGTTGGCAAAACATACCATCGATGATACGTGGTTCGGTTATAGTACAGAAATTGATTTCTGGGTTCTAATACAGAAATTGAACGTTTTCAGTGAAGAGTAAGTTCGTCTAAATAAAAAAAATATATTTGACGTGCACTAAAAATGGCGGATCGTACGAAAACAGTTAATTTCTTTCTTTTTTGATTCTGGAACATAGCTTGTCATCTACGTTTTGCACTGTATAAGGACAGAAACGGGCAAATAATTAAAAAGCGGCACTTTTATGCAGCCAAAATTTGATAGATTTCCCCAAAGAAATTATTAATTTTTTTTGAAGATAGAGTACATTTAGAAACAGTTCATTCGATTGCTATCATCAGATCATCACTTTGTAACTTGGATACATGTACGAATTAGTTCTCTATTTATCAGGGCGGTTTTTTAAATTACCCAAATACATAATTAACCCCCATCCGTTTAATCCTATAATCCTCTGACATGTTACTAAAATGTGTTCCAAAGAGCTTTTTTTTACATTTTTACGTAAAACATTCGCCAACAGTATCAGAAACAGGTAATCTGAAAAACCGCCCAGATATCTAAACACCGACTCAAAACAGAATGATATTTAGTAAGTACAATATTATAACTTAGGTGCGACTTGATTATATGTAGAAACATCGATATACAACACGGTAGGCGCGACAGCCCCGGACAACTCGTCATTGTTAGGACCATTTTGGCAGACCAGTTAGTCCAAAATTTGTATATAACATAAAATTTCATCTGGATTTAACATACCCTAGCGCTTACGTATCAATGTGACTGTAATTTTCTTTTTTACAATTGCATCAGTGTTTGTGAAAACTTAGGCCTTCTTATCATATATATATGTATTGCGTGTGTATGTATTGTAATGTTTTCTCATATTTAATAGTGATTTGGTGTATTTTCTGACAAAATGGGCCGAAGATGACAATATTTACGGTAGTCTTTAGTCGAGCGACCCTCTACCCCTTATTTGTCCTCCTGACCGCTGATGGTATACCCCCCAAGAAGTGACCATCTGTATCGTGCGTGACTTAACGTCTCGTACTCGACTAAGCATAAAATTACTAATACAAGAACATTTATTTTAATGAATATTGATTAAATTTGACTTTAAAATATCCATGTACTATTTCACGATTCTATTACACCAACTATAATTTATTAAACATCAATATCAACTTAATCTATGGAATGTAACGCTATTACTGATTAACACCAATCTAACACAACATTTAACATCGAGTTACACCAATTATAATTTATTATTAAGATTATACTTAATACTGAAGCGATTAGAGTCGGATCGGTCTATTGGTATCCTAGGGGAAAAAACATGAGAAAAGTTCAGATAACTCAAGGAATCTGCAAGAAACTAGTGTAAAGACTGGCTCTAAGGGTGCATCTGGATAGAAATCTTAGTTTTAAACAACATCCAATCATTAGCGTCAAAATAATGTCTAGACCCAGTATAGGGGCCGCTTATCACTAAAATACGTAACCCTAACCTAACTCTACAAATATGGCGTAAATATGTATTTTCTCTAGAACGCTATGAGATGTGTTAATGATATGATAAGAGTAATAAGGGAGTATTTACTGTAATGCCCCAAGACTTATATTACGAATAGCCATGGACAGACGTGGCGTGAGTCTGCGCCAAGCTATGGCCGCGTATGCATCGCTTACAATGTCGCAGTGGAATTAACTCCTACAAAGGAGTTGAAGCAATAGCTTACGCGTGCATTATTAATAGCACGTGGTTTGCAGAGGAGAGACTCCAACCTGGTACCAACCGAGGCGGCAAGCCTGTCGCATGGCTAACAACTTACAATCATCTAGATTCACGTCTATGGATATGTTTTAAATGTATTATCGTAAAGCTACTAATTTAAAACGTTAATCGTATGCCCATCATTTTGAATACCGATCCCAATGTAAGCAATCGCATCCGCGAGTCGCGGCTGAACCCATTCATTAAATTTAAACATTGAAGTTACACCGAAAACTTTAATTAACGTATAGATACCAGTATTGTAACATTGAATATTTGAACAAACTACTGCTAATAAGATATCGTGAAAGCTACCGAGGCTGTCGCGTGCTTGACATTACTGTTATGATTATAATTGTTTAGTAAGTAAAGTAAGATAATGCTATTTTCACTGTCTCTGATAACCGTATTCGTATCCGTTCTAAAACCAACCAGCGGCTGGAGGATGAGTCATGAGTCCCGATCGAAACCAAAACTGAGCTCCGTATCCGCACTGCAACCGCACCGCATCCGCACCACACCTCACCACACCGCACCACACCTCACCACGCATCACCACACCGCACCGAGACCATCTCTTATATTACACTTGTGTCCAAAATGTAGAAAGTGGTTCAAGCAGTATCAAGCTGTACCCTATTTACAAAGGAGCGGGGCGCGCTCACATACAAGCTTATAATTAAAGTTTTTTTTGTATTTTTTTGTTTTTTTTTTGCTATTGGAATGTTATATTAGTATTAGTCGAAATCGATGAGCTCTATTGAGTCCAGAGTTGGCGTGGGCGGCGGGCGGGTGATGAAGGGGTTGGGAGAACTGTCGTCGAGGGAGCGGCGGCGCCGGCGCACGTAGGAGCCGCCCTCAGGCCTCGACGAGTCTGAAACAACAAAACACAACACATTTAAACCCACTGCTTACTATTACCATATGCTTAAAACAAAATAGAATAAGATATACATAGATACAAATTTAAGAACTGAATCAGTAGAGGTTACTGTGCAGACTGAATACACAATTTAGAGGTAGCTCAACTGATCCATTCTAAGAGCAACCGGAAGCGTCCCCAAGACGAGGGCAGCAGTGCACCGCTGTATGGCAATGCTGACGCTGGTCATTTACAAAACAATTACAGTTTATTTTCAATTTTAGACAATTCTAATCTTCCGTCTTCTTCTATCCTATAATATAGTGCAAGTATAGAAAGTACCAATGTAGGAAGCGTGAACTTAATGACTACCTCAATATCAACAACGATGATCCGTCTTTCTACCACACGCACGTGGTACACCTAGTGACCTAGCAAAGCTGCGGATGTAAGGCAAATTCACAAATAAGATAACTTTTATTTTGTTTTATTTGTAGTGTTTAATAAACCATTTTCTTTCTTTCTTTCTTTCTAACTTCAATATTGAAGTACTAAGGCTCGTAGATAATGCTATGTAGACTATATTCGTAGAGGTTCTACGACGTAGCCTGATAATGGTAGAGGTGCTACTCGTAGCCTGTTCTCGTAGAGGTGCTACCTGCAGTCTGTTCTTTCTCTACGATAGAGATGCTACGCGTAGCCTGTTCTCGTAGAGGTGCTACGCGTAGCTCGTTCTCGTAGAGGTGCTACCTGCAGTCTGTTCTCGTAGAGGTGCTACCTGCAGTCTGTTCTCGTAGAGGTGCTACGCGTAGCCCGTTCTCGTAGAGGTGCTACGTGTAGCCTGTTCTCGTAGAGGTGCTACCTGCAGTCTGTTCTCGTAGAGGTGCTACGCGTAGCCCCTTCTCGTAGAGGTGCTACGTGTAGCCTGTTCTCGTAGAGTTACTACGATGTAGACCGAACTGGATTTTTTAATATTCAGGTATTCGGAGGCCCCAAGAGAATGAACCTTACCTACAAAGGCCTCCGACTACTTGAATATAAAATTAAATGATGGATGGATGATGATGGATTTAATTAATCGGTAATATTTATTTGGAACATCATTGAACGCCTGTTAACAACTTTAACTTAGTCGGGTTGAAGATGATGCTGTGTGAATTGTCCAACATTATTATTATTATTATTATATACGTCACCTGCATAAAATATTTATTTATCTAAATTCTCTTTTATTGGTTTCTTGAATGTGCAAACACGATAGAGAACAATAATATCATTAAATATTCTTTAGTGGTATTTTTGTTCTCTATCGTGTTTGCACATCTAAGGAACCAATAAAACAGAATTCGCAAAGCATTTTACTATGTTTAATTCCTTCTTATGATTTTATCCGTACGTAATTATTAATGATTCGGTTCCTAGGACCAGTTTTTTTATAACTTAATATGTAGTTTTATCGTAAATAAGCAAAAAAAAAATTTTAATTTATGCCGTTCAAAATGTATTCTCTGTCCCGCTTGTATTAAATGGTGGTATAATAGTAAGTAGAAACGCACCTATTTTCACGAATTTGCCAAATAAAGTTTTATAGTTTATTGAGATTTTTCAATATAGGTCACCTTTTGCATCAATCATAATATTAAAATAAATTGTTTGTCAATAACTAACAAAATCGTTAGTCATAAGATCATTTTATGGGGAAATAAGAACGATACATAAGAGATGTCTCAGAATAATACAAAACCTCCATGCAATGGAAAGCAAACCCCACTTTATCAACTAAAATATTCTTACGCTCACTGGTATATATACGAGTATTTTAGAAATAAGCATATTTGTCAAGAGAAACATGAACTCCTTTCAAGAATACTCTCGCCCTCAAAATCTTTGCCCCACAGTAAATTACCCATCCTTTTTTCTATACTTCGGATTTTCATTCTGAAATACATGCAATAAAGATTTACAACAGTATTCCCCAAGATAAAAAAAATGAATGGGACCTTTTAAAATTTAAAAAGGCATTTAAAATTTTCCTAATGGAAAGAAGCTTCTTATGCACTGCAGGACTTCATTGATAAATTATTTTGTTATGTTATTTAAAAGCTCAGCATTGTATTTTATATGAATTAGGCTAGAATTAAGTAAACATATTGAGCTCTCAAGAGCTAAAAATATCATGTATTTTGCAGTGCCCCACCCAGGCTGATATTGGTAGCTGTAATCTATTCCTAAAACCTTTGTAAGTACAAGTGTTTTTATGCTTTCTGTAGTCAGAAAGCATAAAAACAATTGAAACTTAAAACTGAAGCTGAATCGAGAATTTTTCAATTTCATTATTTTTTTATCAAAGAAACTAAAACTTTAGTTAAGGACAGTAAGGTCCAATAATATTAGCAAAATACCTCCTCTAATGCGAATCCGCTATGGCGGGTTGAGTTCTAGTCACCCCGTATACCGCTGCTACTACCCAAAATTCTGATCGACAAACTGAGTATCCAGAATATTTGGATAAATATTTGTCATGTATTTTGTATCGGTGAAAGAGATTTTAACTCAATTCCATGCACTCGATATAACTTGTTATCGAAGTACACCGGCGGCGGCAACAATCGAGTTTGTTAGCTAAGCTAGCCTTTCAGGGCAATTTTACGTAGTTTGTCAATAAAATAAAAAAATTGGTGAACTTTTTGCTTCTTACAAAGAGGGAAAGTACCACTTATATGTTGTTTGATAAAAAAATACAATATTTTTGCGATTATTATTACAGATTCCTTTTACGGAAAAAGCGATCTAGTTGCGAAGGGTTTGTCCACCTAGTAAAAGTCACCTAACGTTTTTGCAAAACATCAATATCGCTACACAAACACGCCTAGCCTAGCCTACCCTAGTAAATCAAAATTTAAATTGCTGCCTGTACCAATTTCAAGAACATGGCCAATATGCATCGGCATGAGTAGGCCATCACAGAATTGTTACATAAGTGGCTAACGGCTAATCATTGGCGATGTCGGTCGGTCATAATGAGAGTTAATCCCCTGTAGCCTGCAGCCCCTACCATCGTTTTCTGCATAATTCTCGTTTGATACTAGAACTTTTTGAATTAAGACTTCGGAAATGCACTTATTTTAAGACCACAGTATAATTTTGGTGAAAACAATTCAAATATATACAATTATCCCCATAATTACAACCTTTTGACAGATTTTGACAGATTTTTGTGGAAAACTGTAAAAAAGCACCAGAGAACAGCTTAAATCTGGTTTGAGTTCGAGTATTACAGGGTGTCTCGTGTTTTATGTACGTTAAAGATGACCGAAATTGAAGTCCCACTATTATTTTTGCCCATAAAGACTCTCTAGTCTTTCCCAACTTCTGGTGATTCAACGACTCGAAATAGCGATGATCGAATAATTCCTGCAATGTTAAATATTTTGTATAATATTGAAGAACTCTTATTAAAAAAAATAACAATCAAAGAATAAAAATAAATACAATTCTGTTATGAAATTTAAAGTAAGAAGAAATTGCGTATAAAAACTTATGCATGTTTTATTTAAGTCAATAGTAATTGAAGTAAACTGTTGAAATGCTCAACATCTATTAGCCCCGGCAGAGTATAATAATGTTTGACTAGATAACCAAGGTTAAAATATCTAAGGTAACACACGCTTCATATCTATGGTTAATTGTAAAATCAAAGAAATGAGCACATCATGCGTAGACAGGTCTCATTACAAACATTGCGTGACTAACTGGCAGACAAGAAACGAAGGTCTTTATGTCTTTACTCTGGATGATTTATGCAGTGTCAGCAAGTTCAGGTTGGAATATGATAATATTGTTTCTGGTTTGTTCAGTAATCAGTTATTGAATGTATAAACACGAATAGCGGCAACCGCTGTATCGTAGCCCTATGGGCGATTCCAATGAAATTGCTAATGTAATTCTTTTTCTTATCATCTTGTTATCTTATTGCAATTTATGTACTAAATAAATACTGGGTCTCAAAATAAAGTTTGTATTTGTATATCTGCGTTTCGGATCCCTACGGCTGTTTGTTTTGGATCGATGAGTTAATCAATATTAAACCAAAACACTGTAATTTTGTCCCATAAATGATTTTTATGTTTACCTATGTACATAGGTATTGATATCGTTCATACTGTAATTGATGTATCTTGTAGTCTGAATTTCATTTATTTTCTTGTTTCAAAATTTCTTTAACATGTTGCTCAACATAAAGGACCCGAATGCACTGTAATACTGTAATACTTAGAATGTGGCTATGAAATATATATGAAATAAATATATAAATATATATCAAGAAATTCAATATTAGTTAATATTGAATTTCTTGACTGGTTTCTCCTATAGCAGTTACTTGTGGCCTTGTGTAATCTGCTTTAATGTTTTCGTCCACGGATAATATAATCGCATTAAGAATACACGTAATTTGTAAAACCCTATCCTACTATCCTACTAATAATATAAACGCGAAAGTTATATGTTTGTTACTTTTTCAGGCAAACTACTAAACGGATCAGGCATTTTACTAACGTTGATTTTGCATACAAGTAGTTCTAGCCCTGGAATATCACAAAGGCTACTTTTTATCCCATAAATCAGTTCCCTTGGGATAGAAGTAACCTTAAATATTTTTCATAGATAACAACGCGTTTGAAGCCGTGGGCAGCAACTATACTCGGTGCCAAATAACGTGGCAATACAGGTCATTGACCTACCTTCATTATGATAACTTAGAATTCAATAAATGTATTGCTAATTCTGTCTGTATAGTGTAGAATATTTTTGAGGGGTACACAAGAATGCCGCTACGTTCTTGACACTGCAAGCTTTCACACTCGAGTGACGGAAACCGGACGTTGATTGGATAACAGCAGTTGGAAAGTGTTACTCGAGTCACTACTATTGGTTCATTAATCGTTTCAATGGTGCTAATTCTTTTGATACAAACCCAAACCGACCGTGCGTTCCGAGATAAGCTATTATCGATGTTAGCGATCTCAACGATATTTGACGTTCCGAGTTAGTTATCACGATTATTGACAGTTGAGTGCTATCCTATCTCGGAACACTCAATGAACGTGCTCATGGTCACGTGTCGCTTCATCGCCTGTCAGATACTAGTTAGTCAAAAAAATAAACAGCGCAACAATGAAAACACAAACCGAGACATCGTTGTCGCGCTCACGGTAAGTCGGAACGCTTGATAGCGCGCTAATATCGATATTGGCGCAACTCGGAATGCAAGGCAACTTGAGTGCACTAAACACACGTTATAGTACTAGGTTGCCATCGAAAAAAAAAGTTATGAGATTAATTAAATTTGACTCCGGAATCACTCAACTAGGTCTTAAAATTGTAACATTATTGTCTTCATATTTAAATAAAAACGTCTACTATAACTTACGTTTACTCCGAAACAAATTAACGCATATCTCTTATACCTATCGACGTAAACAACTTCGCAAGATTAGGCAATCGTTTTTGTTACTCCATCTTTCGTCACGGTTTTCATTTAATTATATTATTTATATACTCACATGGTATACATTAAGATATACCTATGTGTCGAAAACTTGAAGGTAAATTCAAAATTATGCAAAGTGCCATGTCATAATTATCTTTTGAAAGATAGGTTCTTTGTTCACTCGTTTGCGCTTGTGAAATAATTGTTCAACAAGATTCCAAAATTATTTTTTGTTGAACGTATTAAATCCCGAGCTAGCGAAGCAGTTTAAAATAGAGACACGAGTGTAGGGATTGGCTCTAAAGTAGACTGCTGAGGTAGCGAGGAAATGAAATGGCACAAAATGAATAATTTTTTGCAGGTTTGTAAAATTATTTGAGTATCTGGTCAAAGCGACGCATAATCCGAGAGCTGATGTTTGTCAATAAAGATAATTAAGATAGTTTTGAGCTATTTTTGGTGTTGTGTATTAGAATACACGTAGTAGGGGTGTGACGTCACGGGAGGACAGCCGCGTTCCGCAGCGAATATCGATCCTTAAACAAAGGTGCCCCAAAATCGTTGATTCTGGTAAAAAGTATTAACTGTCTTTTAATATAAACATGCCAACCTACTCGTACCTGTTTAAAGAAGTTTTCACTTGAGTTATATTTTTGTTTTGTTAATAATTATCTACTTTATCCACATATAAATGTTATATAAATATATAAATAAAACGAGTGTGAGCACTAATACAAACCAATGATGGTTTAGTGGTGGAATTTTAGCTAAAATATGTAATAGATAAAAAAAACTATCAATCCCGACTCTTTAGACTCCGTTCAATCAAAAATTCAATTAAAGCACTTCCGATATATCCATTTTTGCCAATTCTCCTAACCTCGCTGAAATTATTATAAATATTAAATAAGAAAAACCCAATTTGCTACTGTAGCACTGGTTGCAATATTCCCAGGTATAGTAAGTTGTTCCATTATTTATTTAATGCCGTAAGTGTTTATTGGAACAAAGTGGGCATTGCCACAATGCCCTGATCAATTAATATAATAACCAAAACGCCCAGTTAACCTTTAGCTATCGCATAATTCATCGAAACACCACAATATAATGTTACCACTCAAGGGCGATTTTCGTGTTTATTTACTTTTCGGTTATCAATATTTCAAACAATAAACAAATCGAGCATTTAAGCTACGCGTTGTGGTTACGGGATTGCGGAACTATTGGAGCTTCAGTGATGAAGGTATAGAGGTATTTTTTGTAAGCTTATCTATTGAAAATACCTGTGTGTTTTATATACCTACTGCATAAAATCGCATGCGATTTTGATCATTGAGCATCAAAGGTAGAAAAGAGATCTACCTATAAGTCTTAGAAAAAAAAACTGATATCGTATTATACCTTATCCACTGTAGGAGATTTTGCGCGATATTTTAATATTTCGTACGTAAATTCTAACTTTTTGCAAATAATTTCGAATGAGAAAAATATTCACACTCGAAACATGTTTAGGCCAACTATAGAAATGTCGAACCAGAAACATGACCAATAGTATAAACAACCTCTGTAGCACGGCTGGCGTAGGTCCGCCTGCAATGCAGGAGGTTGCGGGTTTGATTCTCGCCTCGAGACAAATGTGTGTACTGTACTATCTGCAGATTACGGGCGTTACGGGCGTTCTGGATGTTTTCTATGTATAATTAAAAATATCTATTTATGTAGTGTATTCTATGAAGTATATCAGTTATCTAGTACCCATAACACAAAGTCTGATTAGCTTGGGACTAGATAAAGCTATGAATTGCTGTGCGGATTGTCGAACATTATTATTTTTATTATTGTAAATACCCAACTACACAATTACTCGTACCTCATATATACTATATATATATTATACTTATTCTCATAGTACATTTAATATATGGTCTCATCCGCTTTGTTTTGTCGTGGATTTTATTCTTCTTTATTATGTTCTACCGATCAAATCATAAAAATACCAATGAAAAAGAAACAAAATTGTACGGAATTTTGAAACCAGGCTTGGTTTTCAACATACCGGATATCCTACCGCCCGCGGTTCAAACGTAGCCTGAAAACCTTACCGTAACTCGTAATTTGCGCAACTCAATAATAAAGCGAGTTTAAAGTTTTTAAATGCACTAACGTACGCAGCTGTCAGTTTAACGCTATAATTGAGTTAAGGAAAGGAAGAACAAAAGGCTTGACTAGTGGCATTTTTTACTGACGAAAAAACGGATGAGGCTCAATTCGACGCGTATATTTTTTGATGTATTGAATTCAAAGATATATTTTTTGTTTTCATATTCCACTAAGTTTATTGTCATTTAAGTGTATATTTTTGAGGCTGTAAGTAGTGTACTTATCTATATTATATATAATTTTGGTAATTGACCATAAAAAATATGATCCTGATCCCCCCAAAAAGCTACTCTAGAAACGCGTTTTGCATCTTAACCGCGAGGTCCAAAAAAAATTTTTCTCTCGATTTCTACAACCCCCATCTCAACAATTCTGCATCTATTGCTGTAATTAGGGCTTACTGTGCTCTTTGATGTTGGCCATCCAAAACTAAGGATAATATCATTTTATACCTACGTTCTGCTCTGCTTCCAGTCCAGTCTCCGTCCAGCATTATTATTATTATTATTATATCGTCATTATTTATGTTTGTATACAACCAAAACCGTAAAGAAGTAAACATTTAAAACATACAAGATTCTAAATTTCGTATTTCAACTTTGGGCGAAAATAACGTTCGGAGAAGGAAAACTCTAAAATTTTTCTTTATCGACAAAGTTTAGTTATTAAAAAAAAGTTTAGTTAATAAAAAGTTGAAGTAAATTTATTTTGAAAGACACTTTACTTAGTAGTGGGCCGTTTTAAACGATCGTAAGTGTAAAATTATAAACTCAGAAGTATTTAGAGGTTCATAAAATTTATGAAAATCTAAATAATAAGGCTTGAAGATGTTTTGTAAATTATCCATGATTATTTATAATTTAGCTAACGACATTTTTAATGAATACGTGACAAAAATGTTAGAAAAACTTTATTGTTGGAAGAGAAGTTATCACATCAGAGCTTAGTTAGCAGTTATTCTTGGCACTGACGTAAGGCGATAACAATTTCCAGCGAAGAAAGTGTTACATTACTGTTGATAACGTACTTCCAGAAAGACGGCAAAATCTTATCAAAGGCGAGCATTCGACATTTAAATTCACCTTATTTAGATTTCTTATATTATGTACCTACTTAATTTTATATTATTTCATTAAATCTTTTTGACTGCATGCTTTCGACATTAAATTTTATAATTATTATGTTATCAAACCTTAAATTTTGTAAAAATGTTCGTCAATATTTTGTTAATTTTATACTCTAACTACAATGTATTTCAATTCATCTAAAAATTTGCACGACTAACTTGTCAAATATAGTGATAACTACTCTTTTTAAAACCATCACTGTGCTCGAAGGGGTGCTAGCGCGAGTCTCTAGAACCGCACTCGCCCTGAAGATGTCCCTCGTTAAGGGATGAAACGTTGGTGTTCTTGCAACACAAATAAGGTTCGTAATAAACCCGCTTACATCCGTAATGAATTCGTCAAACTACGATAGTTTTTATAATAAAACATCACTGTCAGTTGACAGGTATTTATGCATATAAATAAAATAAATAAAAAATACAAGAAAAAATACATTTTAATTTATTTCACCTCCTACTGGGACTCACCGGTTTACGCAAGCGCTACAGATAAATATAATGTGGGTCATTTCACCTTTTTCAGTACCTTCACCATTAGCCCTTTATAACTTTAGTCAAATGATAAAAAAACGATCGTTAGAAATATAACGAATGTTCTATTTCTAACAATTCTTAGGTATTTCTAACGATCGGGTTACAAACTTCGACCAAAAACGTCAGTTTTATAATGATATTTATTATTTTAGTTGTGATTCTTGCAGTTATATGATTAGAAGAAAAACACCTGTTTTATATAAGTAGGTATAATCTGTTTGCAATGTTCTCTAATATAAATGTCACTCGAAATATAATATTCTAGGCGCAAGTAGGTATGCTCATTCCATTAGTTTTTTATTTTTTATAACAATCATTTATGCTGTCATGACCGAAAATAGCAGTGAAAAAGTGATGACAAAAGCACAAAAGCAACGTGTTCTGCCATAATATTATAAATCAAATCCTTTAGTCACCATAATAACATGCATAAACTTATGTAATGTAAGGACATCCACAACATCTAGGTACATAAGAGAAACCCTGAATTGCCAGAAATATTTTGGCTATCTAATTAAGGCAACATCTTCTAATAAGGCTATACTCCGAGAAATTATCACTAGATTTATGAGACTGATCTGGTTCCACCTTCCACGCCAAACAAAAGCATTCTTAGATTATTAGGCTTCTAGAGATTTCCACCACAACACTTTATGGAATGCTATATGAGCGATAACAATAGACTATCAGAGGCAACGTCTGAGTTTGGCATTTAAGATATTATGTGCTCATGCTTTAGTTACAAAAAACTCTATAAACATTCTAGTAATAGTCTATTTGTCTAGTCTAGAAATAATAAACGAGGCTTGGTTATTTGTTATCAAATTGCCAGCAATAGGATAGACATTCGATAAAACGTTGTAATCGCTCTAATCTGTATTTTATTTATTCGATATAAGGATTTAGCTTTCGAATATTGATAAGAGGTATCAAAAATAAAGTCCTTGTTATTGGGAATTTACATTAAAGGTTACCGTATTTGAAGCTTGAATCTGAAAATTTATATGATATCACCCTTAACTTAACCTGTTTATGACATAACATACTGTAAAACCTGCATTTGATTGTTGAGTGCTAGTGACAGTCATCAACATCAAATGAAAAACAGTACAAGAAAATAAACAACGAAAATATACAATTATTACCGTCGATAAATCGGTCTTTCCTCTTACTAAGCCAGTCATAATCCCTTTTCGCTGTTATTACGGTTTACCGAGTAATAAATAATTTTGAATTATAATGAGGCTTCGCTGTTTAGTTAGGTAAGCTACGAAGCTCGGCAAATCCGGCTGAGCTCGTGGCGGGGGCGCACACAATGAAATTTCTTAGAAATTATCGTAGAAAATCGAGATTGCCAGCCACTTATTTCCGAGATTAAAGCCTTAGTCTAGCTAGACGGTTTTATACAAAAGATTTAAAGAAGTAAAAAAAAGAAGAATTGAACAGCAATAATACGAGGAATCTGGGCAATCTCGCTTTCGATGGAGTTCCAATTACAAGGAACGGCAAGGAAAATATTCAATGCAATCTGGAGTGCGAATGCGAATGCCAACGCACTTACAATCAATATTTTGTAAGCATGTTGGAGGATTACCTGTCTACAAAACAAGCGTTTACATATTTTATAGATCCAGGTAAAACCACGCGATTCAGAATGTTCTCATTCTGAGCGAATCGCTATCGAAATCCAACCAAAGAACCGCAAACTTTTGTAAAAATGAACAATATTTGTTTAAAATCCAAACATTGCATCCGTAAATGTACTAGCTGTGGAAAAGCCGCAAGACCGCAGCTTGTGGGCACACAACGATTGCCTTTTGCCTAGGCCGGGGATTGTGAAATTTAGCGAACACGAATTTTAAAACATGTTTGTGTCAGTTGACGTCAAATATTTGTAGGAAATTAGTTAGAAACTTTCAGGGCCCTAATCTGATCAAGTTATCGCTACACCATAACATCGTATCGTCTTAGAACAACACTTTTTGGCATATCACCGGTAATTAAAGAAACTTTAGATGAAGGGACACCTGTCCAAAGGTTGAAACCATTTTATCAATCTCTCCATGCAAATAGCTTATGGATGATTCTGCAACGATACCATTATCAACGTTAAAATTTGGCCCTTGGAAGTTTGAGTTGCCTCGTCCGTCATGCCTGTTCATATCGAGAAGGTCCATCAAGGAAAATGACGTAGTTTGCAAAACATCGGCATAATAAAACGTCTATATGGTGGTAATGTCTTGAGTGGCAAAACGACTTACTAGTAAAACGTCCAAAATGTAAAATTGTCAACGATATAAAACGTTAAACATAGTCAAGAATAAAAACAGAAATATAATCTACTTGCCTGAAGTTTTATTAATAAGACAATTTTATTATCATTTCTTCTAGTAAAATATATAATAATCTGTATGTTAGTTTTTACTTATTTATTACTAGCTGCGCCCCGTGGCTTTGTACGCGTTCATATGGAAAAATTTAAAGATGATATAAATCCCACAAGAACTGATTTATGGGATAAAAAGTAGTTTATTCGTTTTGGCGTGAGGAGGTAACAAACATCCATTTATCCATCCATCCAAACTCCTCTTTTAATATTGGTGTAATTAACATGTTAGAAAATTTATCGTATTTTTTAAGTTTCTATGTATTTCAAATAACTGATTAAAAAAAATTAAGTAAAGAATACTTTTACCAAAACTTTTACCCTACTTAGTGGGATGACGACATTATAGAGCACAAAGTTATTATTAACATTTACTATTACCACTATTTAGTCAAATACAATGAAACATTTCCATCACAAAGAGATGCATAATTTTAGAGGAAATTGGGCGCAAACACAACCATTGCACGGCTGCAGAACAATGCAAAACTCGAAACAGAACAAAATTTGCAAACCCAAACAATCCTCTGTGGACCCACGCTATTGATATTTGTTTTCACGTAGCAAATGAATATGGCACAAAAAACGAATTGACTAGTATTATGAACAGCTTTTTTTGTTTTCTCACTATTGAAAGTATTGATTTGCAATTGTTTAGATCATTACATACTTATATCTGCATGCCCTTTATTAGGATAGAACAGAATGTTATACCGATTTTAAGCTGCTTTACTTCAAGACTCATGTTAGAAAATGACTTTTTAGCTATTGGCTTATATGTTGGCATCGCAAGTATCAACCTTAACCGCCAATAAGAATAGTAGTGTCACGGTAAAATTTCCCTTCACTCTACTAGTTGTGCCAACGGTACTGTACGGTAATTAAAGTAGTGTATTAGATGGAACAAGAACACTCCATTTCCTTTAAAATACATAAGTTCCCTTAAGAAAAGACGTCGTGCTATTAGGTAAAATAAACAAAACGCTGAACATTTTCCTATGATGTCATGTGAGTAGTAAAAATAGCATCATTTTATTTATTCTAGTGAAGAGTTATTGTAATGTCACCTAAATGATAACAAGTCTTAAGTAATACATTCTCCTCAACCTCAACAGTCTGTATTGGTCCACTGCTGGACGCAGGCCTCCTCCAGATAAGCGCCTTATAGGCGTTTATCTCATGGAGAGTAATGCCCATAATCCCCACGCTGGGCATGCGGCTTGGGGATCTGAGTTTGGTGGTATAATTATTCTGCGCTGCTGCCCATCTCCGGTGGATATCCCTTAGTCGCCTGTTACGACACCTGCGGATAGAATTGGAGTGGTACAAATTCTAAGCCAGCACCACACAGCTAAGAATATGTTTGAGATAAGATCACATTATGACCATGTGCCCCACAAATTGTTGCGTATGCATCCAAAGTAATTTGGCTTTAAATTCTCAAGACGCCGAAAGACAAATTTTATATTCAAGGTCCTTTGGCAATTCCCTTGAAGTTTGAGCGTTTAGAGCGGTTTGAATTTTATACAGTGTATATTATTATAAATCTTTTTGATAAAAAAATTACAGGCTAGTTTATTGTATACAAACTCAGATATAAAACATAAAATCCCAGGTATCCTATTATACTTTGTTTTTCTCTTTTTGAACATAAAAATCCAGGCATACTGAAAATCTACATTTATATATGAATATGTAAAGACCGACGTGTTGAGCTGCATTGCCACAACGGTTGCAAGATATATTTTTATTTAGATATCTGCAGTGGCAATGAATAAGAAATTAGATTCAACCTTGACGGTAATACCACCAAGGAAAAGACCTAGTTTGGTGGTAGTGCTGCATAGAGCTGAGAAATTTGGTACGAATGTCCGAGAGACATAATAAGCTATACGATTTCTTTGATTTCATAAAACTTATTATTTATGCGTCACTAACAGCACCTCACGAGTTCAACCAAGTAATTCCCCTTTCCGTGGGAATTTTGGGATATAATATAGCCCATGTCACTGACTGAAAAGTAAGCTTTTTAATGATCAAAGATTTTCTGAAATCGGCCCAGTAGTTTAAGAGCACTTTCTATACAAACAAACAATCAAACCTTTTCACTTTATAATATTAGTTTAGATAACAACAGAAACAGCCATGAGTTGATTAATTCATACCTACTTTCATTATTGACCCACAAAGCGAGCGATGATAAACAAGGAAGATATCGTAAATGACACTCCGCAAGATTAAAATAATTATCCTCAATTCTGCAAAAACAAGCTATTTTCATACTCGTGAGGAAGTAGAACGAATCTGGGGACGTTAGCTGAACGACATCTTTTGCATAATGAACCGCATTAAAATGCACAATTTCGTATATGGTTGCTTGCATTTGTAACCCCCTTTCTTTGCTTGTATGCGAGACTCCCCTTGAACTTCTTATTAGAGGTACGTAACTAAAGTTCAACTTTTGGCAAGCAACTAGAACCAACGTAGAGGTAAAAGTAAAACGGAACAGTATTATTCTTTTCTATTGGAGTAGGTTATGCTCAATCCGTCTTTTAGAAGTTTACTGTTTGTAAAAATAAAAATAATTAATGAAGACGGATTTTATCAACACTCTTTAATGTTGGTTTACTCTATAACGCACTATTACATCATCTAGCCCCAAGGTAAGCAAAGCTTGGGGATGCTGTATTGATAATCGAGCATTATTTATTTATTATAATCGACTTGTCCATTTTCCGTTTAAATCTTATAAATCGAAAACATAAATCGTCCTATCGACACAACTACTCAAGAGCCAGTGAACCCGATTACCCGCACGTCTATGGTACGTACGGTAAGCGCAATAAATACACTTATTCCTGTCTCAGCAGTAATTCTACGAATTCTGAAATTCCTTAAGAATCGTTTAAGTTTCTTCAACTACTAACAATTTTGTTAGTATTCACATTGATATCCAAGCTTCAGTCAAGAGGTAAGCAGAGATCTGCAAATGTACACTTCTGTGTTAAACAAACAGTTCCGCACGCGGCGGAGAAACTAACCATCACCTTAAACAAAGCTCTAGTGGGTTTATCTCCACAAGCTGCTCGTACAGTATCAATATTGATAGAACAATTATAAATGCAGTGAAACGGCTACGTGCATCCGTCGTGCCAGGCACGAACGGCTCACCAGCTGTATGCTAAACACAACATCATGGATGAGAACACAAGTTCATTTTTTTATGGAGGCACTTAAAATAATTGAGACATTGGGTTTATTGATTCGATAAAGAATATTGCAGACACGATTGGTATTTACTTTTTATTGCATTAAAGGTTTATGTTTGCCTGTAATATTTTATTTTCACGAGTAAATATTTGATCTCTGTTGCGTATTTTATTGAGTGTTCTATCATTTTACCTCGATGAAATACAAACAAATCAGAAATTAAGTGAATAAGCTCTAGCTTATCTTTCAAACCTTTTATTGTGAAATGTGAAAAGATTAATATTGCATACATAACACGGTTGCTTATGAACTATCGGACACTTTGAAATATTCTGATGATATCGACGCAGGCAGAGGCATTTCTCAAGCTGTGGCAGCAGCGGGTGGATGGCCTCGCAGCTAGTGCAGGTGAGGGTGGCACTAGATTATCGTTTAGACAGGAGTGTATATTTACCTGCAGATGACCTAGATTCCAGTTCTGGTTGACCGGGCCCGTTGCACAATGCTATTGTATTGATTAGTCACTAAACCGTTTTGGGTGTAGCGTCATACTTTAGTTTCGACGATTTAAGCCGAAACGGTTTAAAATAGCTACATCACGATAAGAGTAGTATGGGGAACGGTATAGTTGCATGTGGACGTGTTCATTTTGGTCGAAAACATACAGGAGTGTTACATAGGCAAACCTAGTCGGATCGGTTGTCAAACTAGGCCTAGAACTCAGTACGTGATCCCCATGTTACAACTAACTCAAATTATATAAAATTCAAATAAAGTATTATTTTTGGTTAATTATTGGAAAACAGGATTGCGAAAACTATCATGAAAGTGCACTGTTTTGAACCTAATTTAGTCAAGATCTCAGGATCCCCGCGGTCATAAGAAATATGTTTTCGTTTTTGTTTATGCTCTATGCCGCTCCTATGAGTATGTACGCGAAATCCTATGTTCTATCCTACTTATACAAAATGACGCTGAATGCGCCCTCTCAAAACGAAAATCACGTCTGGGGTACCTGGTTTGACCTGTTTGTTGATTATCAGTCTTTCGCACGACGACGATTAACGACTGAACCACGCTCGATGCTAGAAAATGCCTCCATTTGGGTAGGCCTATTTGCTGACCATTGTATCCGAATTAACGATATTGCATGACCCACATTCAGCGGTTATCCGCGACCTTCATCAGATCTTCCTGTCCTCGGTGACCAAGATTTTGCATTGATTGGTAAAAATCACAATAATCCAAATTCAGAGGAAATCACAGGGGTCAGCGGAAAAAGACGCAGTTCGTGGCGCAAAGTTCTTCCGAAATTAATCCTGGGACCTGAAGAAGTACAATAAAATGGAGAAAGAAAGGTAACTCACCATCTAGTCAGACATCAGTCTCTATGGCGTCTGGTGGCGCGATGTCGTGCAGGTTGTTGACCCGCACGGTGCAGGGGCGGCGGCGCAGCTCACGGCGAGGCATTGCGCTGATAATCTCGCTGACAGCCTCGCCAGCTTCCTCGCTAACTGCCCCGCCAGCTGCCTCGCCGTCCTCCTCGGCCTCAGCCTCGCCGTCAGCCTCAGCCTCGTCCACAACCTCCTGCTCCGCCTCGCGAGCCAGCCGCGCCGCCCGCGCAGCCAGCTTCTTCAGCTCACGTTGCTGAAGCTGCGTGAAAAAAAATCGAGTAAGTCGACACCCAATAGTAGGTCGCCAATGTGTCGCTGGATCGACGGAGTGGAAATCAATATCCGCGGACTTGGGTGTCAAATCCGCGAATATTGATCTACTCCGTATGCTCGCTGCTTTGAAACAGAGGTGCCAGGAGAAGTATACTGTTGGAGGCCAAGACCCACTTAAAAATTTGGATTGCCAGAACCTGAAATTTACAGAGCCTATTTTGTTAAATACATCTGACATCAAACATACTGGTGACTGACCTGATTGAGACGGAGCAGATCCTGGTGCTCGAGGGCTGCGATGTCGTTGCAGTTGCCAGCCTCCATGTTGGCTTGCTGCTCCAACAGGATCTTCTCTTCTTCCCGTAGGCGCTGCAAGTTTGTCTCCACGTTAGGGTCCATCACCATTGCCTCCTCCTGCTCCATCGCGTCCGAGGACGACTCCTCGCTCATTGAAGACTTCTTCTGAATAGGTCCTGAAACTGTTTCACACATTTTATTACTCTTCTTTTCATGTGACGATTAGAATTACATTGCCTAGTTGGTTAGTAGAGCATTTTATTGAGTTATTACTTGGATCTAGCAGTTTGAAGTAGGCACTTGCACAAAAACTAGTCACATATTATGCTTATGAGGAAAGAGCTAAAAATACTGGCAGTTTTTGCATACGATGAAAATAATCTTCCGTTTTTCGCAAACTGCTTCAAATATTAATCGGGCTTCCCTCTCGCCACATGCCTACCGCAACTTTTATTAAGTTTGTTAATATAGCTACGGAAATAGTATTAGCGTACAGTTTTAATACAAAGCTTGGATCTGGCAGCTTTAATAAATAACTAATGAAGAATTAAGGAAACAAATTTTAGGAGGTAAGTTTAAAATTGAAAGCCTTGATCACCACAAAATAATTTTAACTCGTAGGACGCGTACGCCTGGGTAGAATTACATTTATCTGTGTAGCGTGATTCTACTAAGCTCGCCTTCAGAGGAATGGTTCCCTATATGTGCGTGTCTTTTCGTAGCGAATTTAACTTTGTTACTTTATTATTCAAATTTTGAATATTTGGTGAACCGGCAAGAAATATAAAGAAAAATCAAGCAAAATACAAAGTTTCTGTATCCGACTTATTAATCCCCGACTGACCTGCTCGTAAAATAACACTCTGGCTATTGTGCCAGGCCCTGCAACCTGCAACCTTGTTCTATACCTAGCAAGTTTGTAAGTTTGTAACTTTGTGCAAAATAAATCACCGAAGCCTTTGCTTTGTTGTCCAGTGGCTGGTTATTGCCTTTCCCGTTTCATTTCCTGAGGCCGTCTCAGGCAAAGAGGAAACGCTAGGACACATTACGAATAATGTATAGTTATTTTTTTCCAGAATATCAATGTTAAGACCTCAATTGATGAGAAATGGTGCAATTATAACAATTGACTGCTAAAACATAATTAGTTTGGCTAACAATTCAATTACCATCCAACTGCGATCCCCAACCCGCATGCCCAGGGTGGGGATTATAAGCAATACCCCCCATGAGATAAAAACCAATAAGGCGCTTAAAAGGGGGAGGCTTGACCAATAAAGACTGTTAAGGTTGAGGTTGAGTTTGGTTAAAGCTCGAAGCTACTCTGATATCTCTTGAGAGTAAGCATCAACCTGCAGGTGCCAATGTTCAACTCCCCTATCCACCGGAATAGAGTGATGTCGCTGTGGACACGACCAGCCTGGACGTGATTAAAGCTGTTCAGTCTTTCCAGAGTGGCTCTGCCGGCAACCTGGATGCTGTAACTCCACAGCATGAAAATACCTTCTGTCTGGCGGGTCTGGCCATGCAGGTCTTTCTGGAGGACTGAGGAGCTGTCAGGTCTGATCAACCTGATGTTGTCAGGTCCAGTCAACAGTCAAAACCTTTATTTGATTGTACTTTTTCAATAAATGACCTATAAAGCTTAATTCGTTTGGACGAACAGAATGGAGTTAGTTTTTACAGGTTAATACTCAAAGCATTCATCTTCAAAATTAGCCAATTAAGTTTTAAGTCCCAAGCACGCAAAGTTATATAAACAATTAAATGAAATTTACGACGAAACTTGTAGTCTACCTTTGTTTATTGCAACGCACCTACCTGCCTAATGGCAGGCCGGCCCGCTGCAAGGCGTGCTGCCCATCTAAATAGAAAGGCCATTAAAAATAATTGGACTATTCCTCATGCTCATTAAACTATGGGTATTATTCACGTGTCTATAACGTAAAGGCGAAGGTGAACCTAGATTTTACTTGAATATTCCTCTAGAAGCCGTGTGTACCTCCTTAGACCTAAGGCTTTTTTTAGACCCCACTCTCGTACTACTAGGAAAATTCTTTAAGAATGAATAAAAAATATAAATCATTATTATTAAAAGTTTTTCCGGGTCCAACGCGAACGCAGAAGCGAGCAGGAACTAGTTTTCTATAGAAACAATACGTCTCGTTGTTTTATCGTAACATAATATCACGGTTTCCTTACTCGTACTTGTTAGTTTACTTACACTTACGTTAACTTATTTGTAGCCGAAGGGAGGAGCCCTCGTGTCTCTATACAAGTTATTCTAACTTAGTGAGAGCGAGGAGTCATTTTCTTTGACATAGTAGGTTAATATTAGGTATGTTTGTACTAGACTAATCATTTGAAAAATTGTAAACCTATCCGTAAATAAATATTTTTATTATTATTATTATCTATAACTTTTCGATGTCGATAATTCCGTCCACAATATTTTTCAGCTTCGCTTTAAAGCGGTTATAATCGTCCCAACTTCATCTTGTTATTCTTGTGTGATTGATTTGATTTTGATCGATGAAAAACAGATTTTTAACGCTGTCACATTCGTTTATTTTAGTTTTGCGACATCGGAGGTGACACCACTATTGGATTATATTCCTCGTTATAAGTAGTGCTTTTTGTTTTGATGTCGTGCTGTATTCAGTTGTGAAATTCAAACGCTGTTGTTTGTTTGTTGTTTCCACATGTGACGTTCAACGCATAGTTAAAAGATAAAATCACTTTTTCAATCAACTTTGACGTTTCAATTAACGTTACCCGTGACCTAAATTATTGACTAGATTATTTTGTTTTCCAAGAAATATTTTGGGACAGTCTCTGATTTCATTTTTTAGCTTCCCTACGATTTTGTGTTAGTGAAAAGCAAGACCCCTGCAGGTTTATCAAGCTATTCGTTTGTACTTATTATTGAGAAAACAATAGCCGATACCATTTATTCCTGTTTTTTAATTGTAATTCATGGAAACAATAATACGTTTTTGTTTTACTATATAAATAAATGTTATATTAATATTGTAAGTACTAGTATTAGTTTTTTTCTGTTATTTGATTAGAATCGTCTTTATAAATAAAAATAAAATAAATAAATACATTTCTAAACTTCAAAAGTGCGGAACAAAAATCAAATAAATAAAATAAAAGAACAACTTACGTTTGACGATGCGTGCACTGAAATTTAAATAAAACAGGGACAAAACAATATTGTAATGATTCAATTTAATGAGTCTTGATTGTGAGTTCTGACCTCCAACCGACGAAAAGGAACAGTATTTTGATTTTCATAGTTAGTTTTTATGTAAAAAATTTAAGTAAACGCTTTCGGGCTCATTCAATGATGTTAACACGACTGAGAAAACTCTCACGAGATATTAAAGACTCGAGTTTGAGGAATCAAAAATTACTGAAAGAGAGGAAAAATAATTTCTCAATAATAATTCTGCCCACCATAGGGATTAAAGTATTTCCCCATCTTATGATAAGAGCCTTAATGCGCTTATCAGGGGAGGGCTATTTCCGACAAGTTTTTTATATCTAATTTAATTTGCGAGTTTGAGTCTAAGTCGTAACTTTAGGTTGATGTGTGATGTGAAAAAAATATGACAACGAAGCCAACGTCGAACCGCACTGCGCTCCAGTCAAAAAATAGAGAGCAATGTAACACAAAACTTTTTCGCCCATTTAATATTCAAAGCCACGGGATCTCGTCGATTCGCAGAGCACGGTCTGGCTCGGAGGAGGCGTCGTCGCCAAGGCAGAAATGATAACGTGGCAAACATGGCAAAATAAAATTAAATAACAATTTTAATTGGCTATCTTTACACTTATTGACTAAATATTTACACGAAAACACTTGTCCCTTACACATTAATATCACAATGATCGTCTCTGTCGACTATAATATACAAGCTCGTATAAATTAAATTTTACACTACACAGTCACTGGTCAGACCCAACTTTATCTTCGTCATCGTCCTTGTTACCTGAAATTACCGAAAATCAACATAAACCAAACAAATAAAATCAACTGAAAGTGTAAACGCAAAAGTAAATAAAAATTTAACCTTAATTCAAGCGAAATAAAACAATATTGAATAACGCGCTTCAAAGATCGCAAACAAATGAATACCTACACGATAACAGAACAAAAAAAAATCATAGAAACCCTTTTACGGGAGGAACTCGAGAATTACTCGCTCTTAAATTGTACTTGGATTCGTTGCAAGGTTCCTGCAAGTTAGGTCGTTCCGCTATCACTTACTTAGATACGGCTCGCCCATAGTCCCGGGCAGGTAGGGGCAGCTCGTGACGTGGTTGAAGTTCTGCGACTGCATCTCCTCCTGGTCGGTCTCGCGATGGTAGAAGTAGTTGAAGTTAGACACGATGACAGGCACCGGCAGTGCGATGGTGAGCACGCCGGCGATGGCGCACAGGGAGCCCACGATCTTGCCCCACACCCCGACGGGGCTGTCGAATAATACAAATGAACCCCCGCACGCACGAGCGCATCCTCAACCAAACGCTGCCATCTCTCGTCGTCATAAACGTTACTCGAGGAACTTGGCATCGTTAAGTTGAAAAAACGCCCGTACTAGTTTCGGCTATTATAAAATCCGCTTTGAAATGATCGAAGGGCAGAGAGTCGATTCGCGTGAAGCAGCGCTGCGGATGCGCCGGTCAAATCATTATCAGATATTCGCGCATTGCTAGCTCACCGCAGCGCTGTTCAAGATTTCGGCAAAAGTAGCGCTTAAGCTCATGTTCACGAATCTCACCTTTTGCTTTCGTTAACCGACTCCATAATGAGTTCGTATAACTTCGCAATAAGACTTAAATCGAAAACAAAAATATTAAATCGACCCTCTGCTTAGAAATTTCAGGAATTTTTGACTGGTTAATGTGCAGTAATTTATGTCTGCCGCGTTATCATCGATGATTTGTCACGGCACGCACAATAAATTATCACAAGGTAATGACATGCATGCATTCAAAGAAAACAATGTTATTTAGCTACTCATTCAACTAAACCATGGTTTAATAATACCAGGTATGGCCTTCGGAGACATCACGGTCACGTGATTGACGCTGCGCCGCCTACGTCTTCGGTTACAACTTACTCAAAAAAAAATTACCCCTTAGATCAAAATTAAGAATCCATATATAACTTTAAATTTTAATGCAATATTCAAAAACCCCAAAAGAACCCTGATTTTAGTACCCATTCAAGCGTGAAAAAGAGTTTCCGTTAAGGTAAATAATATAAAAATAAATTGTTTTTTTTTAAACAAAATTTAATTACTTTTATTTATTTATATTAAATAAGTTACTCGTTTCGTTAAGATATGTATAAAAAATATATATTTAGTAAACAAAATTTAATTTTATTTATCTTAACGCAACGGGTAACTCATTAATATAATAATACCCTTAAATAGGTACACAAAACAGGGTTCTTTTGGGGCTTTTGATTAGTGCATTTGGGGTAATTTATGGGTATTTCATTTTCATCGAAGGGGTATTTTTTTGAGTTTATAACCAATGGCCTTAGTCGCGTCAACCGTGATGTCTCGTAGACCCATACCTGGTGTTATTTTATCATGATAACACCAACTAAAACATAAAATGATAATAGGACCTAGCGTATACTTAAAAGATATCGCTTAGGCATAGGTCAGATTCATTCATCGTCATCCATTCCCGCCAGCCGCCGCAGCGGGTTTAGAGCCCGTTGCGGCAACGCGCATGGGCGCATATAGGCGAAAACGCAGCTGCTTTTGCATCCCAAAGAAACATAAAGCTGTCTCATCGGTAACGTATCAATAAAACATGTTTATAAAAAATAATATACAGAGTTACCCAAATAACTCGGGTTTATTGATACATTCCTCAGCAATAAGTCGCTTCGGATGCTTGAGCGACTGATCGATGACAGGAGAAAAAATAAAATAAAAACAAAATCCAGGAACATTGAACTAGTGGTGCTAATACCTAAGGTAATATCGACATGCACTAACATCGAACTTAACGATTGTGAGACGGACGAAAATGTTGTGAAAGCTTGTGATCGACAGCCAACGAAATATGGGATGAGATTACTGAACATCAACTTTACATAGTAGCAATGATGGTCGGTAAAATATTACGATGGTTGACTATCTGAACTCCTAGTGGAGAAGCGGTCTATACGTCTGCCGTCGACTGAATGAAAAGATTCTCTAATCGTTCTCTAATGAAAACATTATGTGATAGATGACCAGTGTAAATTTACTGAATTAAAGCTGGGGTAAGTACAACATTTAATAGTGACTATAAATAGAGACGGGGTAAAATAGCGCACACAAAGCGGACAGAGAGTGGCGTTCACGTCAAGAGGGGATGAGAACGCTCCTTGATCCTCGGCGCACTTCCGCAAAAGGGTATTGATCCAAGTGGACCAGCATCACTTGCTACCCGCGCTGCATGGGCGATCTGACAACCGTCGGACACCGCTCACATCACCCAATATAATAATTATACTCCAATATCTTACACCAATGTGCTCCCATGTAAAATTGTGATAGTTCAGGAAGAAATGTGATGAACAAATGTTATGAAAAATGTATACCAACACAAAACGTTGTAGATCGTGCAGTAAAATATGAATAATAAAAATGTAATGGTAATCAAATTAAGTCCAAAGTAGTAAGTGTCCAACGATAAATCAATCGAAACTAAGTAAGAGTTGAAGAGTAGTTACAAGATGCAAGAGTAATAACGAGTGTGTTAAAAGGCCGATGAGAGATTGTGTATGTAATAATAAATGCATGTCGAGAAGTAAGGTAGGCGTAAGGTGAAATTAGGGGTGATGTTTCTGAATCATACGTCATGTCGCCGTATCCTACGGTCGTCATTGTCACGACCGCCCACCAAAATGCGTCTGGGATCGATTTGAAGAAGCTGTTCTCGCTCCCGGCTTCCGCGAAGTACACCGCAGACGAGAACAGGACGACACCTATAATGAGGAGCAGAGACGAATGGAGAGGAGGGGTGCAACACAGAGTAGCAGAGCGGGCGAGCGGGTACGGCGCCTGCGGGCGCCATTACCTCATGTCTCCGTAGCCCACGGTGGTCATCGTAATGACGGCCCACCAGAAGGCGTCCGGGATTGAACTAAAATCCGTGTCGGGCCGTTCTTTGTCGGCGAAAAATACGGCACTCGAAAATACGACGACGCCTGAAATAACAAATATAAAGACACCGCGTCGTCCTTCGGCAGTTACCATCACATTGACAACTTCCTATCCGAATGCATTCTTTTCTTTATAATTTGTCCAAACCCACAGATTTTCATATACTTCATAAACTTTTTAGTTAGAAATTTTCATAAATATGGCAAGTATTTGAATTTTGAGATCGCTTCGATGTTTAAAGGGACTGAAGTGTGTACTACGGTTAACATGAAGTTTTGATCAAGAGAATACTAATTTATTGTGAAAAAGGGTGTCCTTTGTCTGAAAGAGAGTAGATCAAAGCACAACGGTCAATCTGTCCAAAATAGATACTTCGTATCTGATCTAAATTCATGTAACTATGGATTTTAAATACCAACGCTTATGCTCGTATCAGCGGAGTAAAAGCTTAAGACTTTGTTAAATTTTCATTATTCTTGGTTTTGTACCTCGCTTTTGACTACATAATTTACCTCTATAGGTGCAATTTAAAACGTCGTATTAACGCCCTTTAGATCATTAAAACAAGCTTTTTTTTAGTATTAGGTAGACCATGAAAAATCAAGAATACCTCGTTTTTAACGATGGTCATGATTATTATATTTATAGTTATATTATAGTTTTATTGTTTTACCATACGAGTACCTTACTGTTGGACCAGTTTTTTGGTACAATAAGTTTTTGATTGTTATTCTGCTATTCGGGACAAAGACAGACAGGAAAGATCAAACAAATAAAGTCCAGGTTAATTAAAGTCGGCCCCGCCGTTTATCAGTTTATTGTCACTGACTTTGTTTTTTGTATTGAATAATATATAATTTTCTGTGGGACGGGAGAGGTATTTATTTTTTCGGTAATGTATGTATTTTAAAAACCAACTCTATAATGGGGACCCTATAATGACATTGTAGATACTAACACTTCATCACTGAAAATACAGACATATCTAAACAGTTCTAATGAGGGCTAACATCAGCTAGTGAAACGTATCTAGTGTTAAGACAAAATAACTGTATAAAAGTTACAAACTGGAGTAATATATAAAAATGTTAATGTTGACCCTCATTCCATCTTTTTACAAATCCTATGTAATTTTGAATTTTTAGTAACAATAGGAACGGAGGACTCACCTATAAACAGGAAGAATATAAGGAGTCCCAGTTCTCTCATGGATGCCTTTAGCGTTCGTCCCAATATCTGAAGGCCCTTGGAGTGACGAGATAGCTTGAAAATCCTGAAGACGCGCACGAGCCGGATAACACGCAGGATGGCCAGGCTCATGGCCTGATTGGTGGATTTGTCCTGCGGTGAGACTGGAGCGCGTGGCAGATTCAGCGTATCCTCCTCCTCGGCCACCACGGTCGCCAGAGTGATGAAGTACGGTATTATAGCGATTATGTCGATTATATTCATAACGTCCCTGAAGAAATTGAACTTATTGGGACACGCCAGGAACCGTACTATCAGCTCAAAGGTAAACCAGATAATGCAGAGTGTTTCTATTAAGAAGAATGGATCAGTGATGTCGGGGACCTCGTCCTCCTCGATCTTGGTGCCGTTGGTGGTCGTGTTGAAGACCTTGTAGTGCTTGAACTCGGGCAGCGTCTCGAGGCAGAAGATGACGATGGACAGCAGGATGACGAACACGCTGATGATGGCCACAACGCGCGCCGCCTGCGAGCTCTCGGGGTACTCGAAGAGCAGCCAGATTCTGCGCTGACGCTCGTTGCAAGGAAGGGGCTTCTCCTCTTCCTTGATGAATCCTTCGTCCTCGCTGCAGGAACATATTCGTTGTTACCAAAACAAAACGTAGACAAGCAAGTTGACAAACATTCATATCAGCAAGCTAGTTTTATATATGTTCGATCTCTTACCGGAACTTGTTGGTGGCCTGTTCTCCGAGCTCGTAGAACTTGATTTCTTCGGAGAAAACGTCCAGGGGCACGTTGACGGGACGCCGCAGACGCCCACCGCTCTGGTAGTAGTACAGGATGGCGTCGAAGGAGGGACGATTTCGATCGAAGAAATACTCGTTTCTGCAACAAGGGAACCTGATCAAAACATGTCCAGTAGTACCTATCACACTAATATTATAAATGCGGAAGTTTGGATGGATGTTTGTTACCTCTTCACGCCAAACTACTCAACGGAACAGGCTGAAATTATGTATGAAGGTAATTATAAACCTGGAATCAAACTTAGGCTACTTTTTATCCCATGAATCAGTTCAAGTGGGATAGAAATCACCTTTAAACGTTTCCATAGAAACCAGCGTGCGAAATATAATAGTTAAATGCTCATGGTATTTACTTGTATGGTCATTATTGAGTTCCCATGTGATTGAAATTCGATAGCGTTTCGATAGCATTATCCCGGCAAATGAATAGCGCTATTAATTCTGCTGCTTGGTGCCTGTAGTAGGGGATATTTTCTTTCGTTGCAGCATTTTTGTTATTATATTTTCAAGAGCATGTCAGAAGCAGTATTACTGATTCTTAATACTCTTTACATTTTTCTTTTAATTTTTTACAAACGAACCGAACAATTCGGGTTCATATGACATAGTCTATTGTCATATAATGTTCTTAATCCGAGGTAGTCTTATTATCTATTATAAACAAACGTTTTTCACTCTAAAAAGCGAAAGGCCGGGGACAAACCTGAGGGCGTCGAAGTATCTTATTCGTCTCGCCGGATCACCCAGAAGCGTTTCTGGAAATTGGTTCAGTGTTCTCAGTTGAGTTTCAAATCTCAATCCGCTTATCTGTTGACAAAGAAAATATCACGTTACAGATAAATGTTATTTGTTACAAAATTTTAGTGATGATAGCTAAATGTAGCTGTGAAAAAGAAAGAAAATCGAAATTCTTTAAGAATAAGGTGGTAAATAACTGACATTACCCGTTATTCTGAAATTATAATTTGATAGGTACTCTCAATATTGCAAACATGAAGCATTACACAATCGTGACTCGAATACTCTACCCACATCCATTACACAAATCTATGAAACGGTCAAATAATCTCAAAGTTCAGCGTTTACATAACATATTGCGCTATGCAAACTTCCAGCTTGTATTTACTGGACCGTCGGAAATAGTATCACGCCTTGACCTTTAGTTATTTTAGTGGTCGCGTCTGTGTTCATAATATGAAAGAAATGTCTTATCTAGAGAACCGCTTCGTTACTACGTTTATCACAAATATGACGAGAAGCATCGCAAGAAATTTATCTAGGTAAATATTATTGTTAACACCCATATATTATATCCGTAGATAATATTATGCCGGGCTGAGCCAATAGTTGTTATTGGGGTTTTTCTAGCAAGAAAAATTCACAGCAGCAGCCTGGAGTCAGGAAGTTGGCGGTGTCACACCCCCGTGCCTCGGAAATCACTTAAAGCTGTTGGTCCTGCACCTTACATCTCCCCGGTCGGTCTGCCGTCCTATCGGATTATGATAGAGAGTGCATTTGTGTTTGTACGCACCATTGTGCACTATGTCCTGCGCATCTGGCTAGTCTTCATTGAGACTGGCAGCCATGGCCGAAATTCGGCTAGGAGGACATTATTATTATTATATTAATTAGATTAAATTTGGAGTCTAATTTACGTTTTAATGTTGCAAACAATAAAAAGATGATTATTTTCAAAGTTACGCGATTTGAACACATTATAATTAGTATTAATGAACACGGGATGACTGTCAGTCATCCCGTGACCACTAACTAGTATGTGAACCTGTTGAAACGTCGGCAAAAATAGGCAAATAAACTCGATAAATACCCGTTCAATAATACTAATAATAACAAATAGATACATTAAGATATTAAATCTTCACGAATAAATTTAGATGGTTGCAAAATATAATTAAGAGTCGTATAGTAAGCTTATAAACCCATTTTTTTAAGGGACTTTTAGCTTAGCGACCTCATCGTCCTAAACTGAAACCAAAGTTAAAATGTTAATTTGACTCCTGTTTGCACTTAGTGAATATTTTGACAACCTTAAAAACTGACAATTCTTTAAAATTAAAAGTTAATAAAAAACCAACTTATTATAAACTCTACTATGAATGTATACTTATCTATGCCGATGCCGCCACTAATTTTGACCGCCCCACTCATTCCATCCTACGAATGCCAATATATGAATGATCATTACGCTGGATTACAAGAACGGCGCCGCGCCCGCCCGCACGCCACATTCCATCTGTCTCGCGCTCCTCAACTTTCCGCAAGTTCTCGTCGTGCAGTAAACTGCATGAGAGAACCACATAAAAACGGTTCACGTTGAATTTTTTGAGGTGATTGGCCGGATCACGATCTCTTGTAAGTGCAACAGGTGTGGGAAATTGTCGAACGGTCTTACCGGAGACGATAATATGTTTATGGGATGTCGTTCAGCGACTATCGCCGGAAGATTCCTTCCGTTTCGACAGCACAAGTGCCGCCGCGAGAGAGCCGATATTTACTGTGCCAAATGCTTACGCTTTGTAAACTCATATTCAATTTACATCACAGAAGTAAACAAACCAGTGTTATGCTAGTTGAGCTATTTTTGATATTTGGCCTACTTATTATTTGCAAACGCGCGTCCAATTGGACAAGAACTGCGCTGAAAGGTAATGCGGCTTGAGAGCCGTACAATAATTGATTGAGTCAGTATTTTCTTACTGCAGTCCCAAATAAGTGTTACTCGCATAAATAAAGTTTACGACTCCCGCGGCGAGTGTGGCGCGTTTCACACAATATTCCTTTCGTCGGTGCGGATGTTACTTCGTGGCTGGCAATGGACGTGGCTAAAAATACATTTTAGTGTGAGTTTCTCAAGGGCACGCAGACGCGGGCGCGCGACTCGTCGCAATGCATCGCCCGCGCGCAAGATTGACAACAAACTCACACTTTTAATATATCCGCGCTGTGTAGGCGACAGAAAGCCGTGCTCAAACTCGGCGCGCCCAGCGGTAGGATGCGGGATTCCGGTGTCGCGGCGTCCACGCGTGGGGGCGGGCCGCTCTCAGTGTCACATCCCACTAATTCATAGTGTTCAAACAACCAGAACGCGTAAAACAATTCAGGCCTGAATCATCGACAACAATAAGCACTTGTCAACAACAAGTCAACTGAAATGGGATGCTGACACTCTGAAAGGTTCCACCGTGGTTCCACCTGACCATGCCGGAAACGATTTGTGCCAATCAGCCGTTGCTGAGTCAATTAGCGCTGGGTTGAATTACACACTCGGACTTCCCAATTCGGCAGTGATGGATGTCCCCTGACAGGTGAGGGCGTCGGCGCCGCGGATATCAATTGACCAAATTAATAAAGCTCATCACATACGTGCAATTACACCTATCGACAGAGGACATTGATTGCATTGAGAAACATACCTATTAACGATAAAAAGATATGATTAATTTAATAACGCATATTTAACCTGTCCGTGCACTATTCAATATAAGGGGAACGGAATTCGTGGTAGTTACAATTATTTGATTTGAAATAATCGTGCAAAGGTTGTGATAAAGTTGTGACCATAATTTTGGTTTGTTGCTGCGGCCAGGCAGTGCGGCGGATGTCCGCAAAGGACGCCAATCCGTCTCGATAGTCTGAGGGCGCCTTGACCCACATGTGCCAGGAGCAGCCTACTTCCTCAAGGACACGCTTCCAGGACCAGGATCGAAGGGACGCGCAGCGAGCAAACGAGACGGCGCGCTACCCCGAGCGAGACAACGACGTAGGTTACGGTCAAATTAACAAGTCCCGCTATTACTCAACCGTGTGGAATTTATCTTATCTTGTCGTATTGAGGGAGTGACCAGTTTAGATGGTGTACATTCCGAGAAAAATGTCCATGAGTAGGCCATGATTATTTCGTTGAACTCGGAATGGATTCTCGGTAATTTACGATACCTTCCTAGAAGACAGGCATGAATATATAATAAATGAAAGATAAACATTGATCGAAGAATACGGTTCAAGCCACTCAAATTCGTGAACTTTTACCCATTCACAACACGCCGCCGGTTAAGAAAAAGCTCGGCACTAAAGGATTTTCATTACCTAAACAACGTTGTTCTATCCATTGCAAATTAAGTTGTTATTGAAATTTTAAAATACAAACAGTTTTAGCTGTAACGGTTCATACAATGAATGCATTTTAGTTTTAAATTGATATTATAACTTTCCTTTTCATTTCATTGTAAATTTCTCGCTCATGATTAGAATTTTCAGAAATAAATAAATAAATAATGTTGGACCATTCACACAGCATTATCTAGCCCCAAGCTAAGCAGCGCTTGTGTTATGGGTACTAGATAACTGATATACTTAATAATACACTACATAGATAGATCATTTTCATTATAAACATAGCAAACATCCAGAACGCCCTGAACAAATATCTGCAGATCGTACACACATTTGTCCCGAGGCGGGAATCGAACCCGCAACCTCCTGCGTCGCAGGCGGAACTTCGCAAATCGCGCCACAGAGGTCGTCATTGTGTAGAAACAAGTAGAAGTTGCATATTTTCACAAATTAAAGCAGAAAATTTAAATAGAACAAAGCATTCGCATAAAAACAACCGTTGACAGATAACGGACTCCTGAAGCCGAATTCGTTCTACACGCAGTGGCGCCCAAAAATCGATAGTAACACCGAAAGGACCCGCGGGTAGCGGTGTGTAAGGCGGGCTCTGCCCTCACACCGCCTCAACTTGTGCAGACCCGCTAGCGAAAACTCTTCAAGTGGAAACACCAAAAACGGTGCAACTAGATTTGCCGTTTTTTTGACGATCTGTGGCGCGATTGTCAATGGTTACCGATTCCTGAAGTGGGACAATTTTGGAGGGTAGGTTTGTGATTTAAACAAGATTTATCAAGTGAAGTGTAACTCGCGCACCGAATGTTTCTCAATATCGATAATACACCTACTACTTCATAAGGCAATAATCTCGCCAATTACTAAAGAACAAATTACACCCCACTGTGGGGTGTAATTTGCCATTAGTAATTCGCGAGAATAACGTAATTGAATTGTCATAATTTGAATCGTAGTTTCAAGTTATGTCAATTGAATTACGTTATTCTGATTCTACGTAGAATATCTTGGAACTTTTAACGATGCTATAGCATTTTCTAGCAAATTAAAGTCTAAGTTCTGACATTAACTGATACGACGTGGTCTCTCATCTACCTGCCCGATTGCAACCTTCGGAAAGAGGGTCATATCCGTACTGAAATAGATCGTATAAAGTAATATTACCCACTTCACTCATGGTAATTTACTAGAGTGCTACATCTACATTCTTTGTATTTTCGGTTTAGGTAATTTCAAAGCTCTCGTCCTGCTACATATTTTGTGTCTTTGAAGTTTTCCACTCGCATCCAGCTCCTAACACCCATCGATCGTTTTTAGTAAACGAAGCAGTTCAGACATCAAACGCGTATTTACCAACAAACCAGTCCTGAAATATCAGCGATAAATCAACAGGTACGTGTTAGCCAGCCAGTCACACCACAATTATAAGCTGGCCATCGACCATCGCGGTTACTGTGTGGCAACATGCGATCTTTTAAGAACCTTTTTACGTAATGAACGGAAAATCGATAGATTTCGTCGCGCTGCGTTACTGACTTTTTAAACTTAGAATTTGTTTAGGTTTCAAGTTATATTTATTATGGCCAGAAAAAATCATTAAATGAGCACAAAACTTTCAAGTAAAACCTTTCTTAAACGGATATATTTTCCTGCATAGTCTCAAAAACAACAAATGAAAATACATACATTGTGCCACAACAATGCCACTTGGTTTGCAAACGCGTCCAAATTTTCTGAAATATGCATTGTATTTGAAGCAGCATGTAGTCGTAGCAGTTAGAAATGAAAGGTAAACAGGGCGCTGGCATTGACCATCAGCTAAGACTGGACCTGTCCCATGAACAAGGAAAGATCGGAGGTGCCAAATCATGATCACCGTCAAATGTATAAATACGCGAAATTCACATGTTACATTGCGCAAAACGATTTATGCCACTGACATAACATACTGACATACTTACTGCTTACATAATCTTAATAGATTTCGTTGTTATTTGGCAAAAATCCCTTACAATATAGTAAGATAAATAATAGCAAGTACGTTGCCTGGCAGAGATCGCTTCTAAGCGATAAGGCCGCCCATTGTACTAGTTTTATGTAATGTATCCATGTACCTTATGTTATTTTTATGGTGTACAATAAAGTATTTTTGTATTGTATTGTAGTAAGGAACAATTCCTTACATCCGTGGCATAGAGGAAAAATCCACACATCGTGCGGCACGATGTGTGGATATTTCCATCATGTAGTTGTTGTGCTCTGTAATAATGCGCGGATCAGGTTTAGAATTGCATATTGTTGAGTCTTATGGGAGAACGTTTTGCGCGAATTTGTTACGAAATATTATCTACCGTTATATTTTACTGCCTACATGTTTCTCGACATAGCTTCCTTTAGCTTGACACGAGTTACGTATAAACTTATTCGTTACTCGTGCCTTAAGTTTCAGATATTTTGTAAGTTAGCTTGGAGTAAGTTGATGGCTGAGTGCCGCCTCCAGCAGATCTCGCTCGAGGCGCTCGTAAATGCGAGATGTTATTACGTCCGCGGCGAGCGCACTAAACACTTCGCAATTGATGGGACCGGCTCCAAAATACGCACTCATGTTAATTATTATTATAAATTAGCTTCGCTTGTGCTGGGAGTTAGCAGTTATACAGTTAGACCCAGCTAGCGCCAAACGTAGCCGTCTATAGGCTATAAGATTTTTTTTGAGTAACCTCATCCACGTTTATATTTTGAGCTGATTTATTTACTGCTAATTTTTGCAGCTCGGTAGAGCTTTTGTTGTAGAAGCGTATACGTTGCTCTTTAAAAGATACATTCGATTTATGAAGCCAACTGGGTACAGCGAGCTTATGTTAATTTCTAGTATTTAAATTATGTATATTGGTCGTCCGTCGCAAGCTTTTTTGAAACGCTGGCGTTTTAAAAAAGGCCTACACAATGTCAATCTGGTACATTTTGTATGGTATCAAGTATCCTTATATAGTTTTATCGATTTTTTATCACTTTTGGTCAAAGCTCACTGCAACCCTAGTTATCGTCCCTTGTTGCCAGTGACAGGTAAAGAATCTCAGAAAGTGGTGGTTGCGCGGCTGTCAGGGTGACTATTGCCACCTGCACCCCACTCCCTGTGGGATTTATCTTTTGCATCCTTTTCAAAAGTATTGAAGTGGATTTAATACTTATTTTAGTTAAGCCAACAGATTACAATTATATTAATAAAATTAAGAGAATCTTAAGAATCTACATAAAGTGCGATTGACGTCATAAGAAAAGAAAAAATGAAAGAACATTTCCAAATGATAGGTGATCCTACCTGTTCTTATAAAGGAAACCAATTCGAAAATCCTGTTTCGTACTTCGATAACGTGCTTATAATAAATATAATCAATGTCATCTCTCACTATGTAAAAAAGTTTCCATACTACAAATTTTAGTAACGTACTTAAAAAAGTACAAAACAATTCTGTAAACCCGAACAAGTTGACGTTACTACAACAAATTCATAGTTGCGGAAATCAAGGCCACTTCTTAGATCTCCAGAATATTTCTTATTCCAATGTTTTCCGAGATGAAGCAATCTATCTCCGGTATCAGAATTTTTCCAAACAATCATTTTTGAATTCAATACGATCCCAAGATACGTAGACAGAAAGACTGAAAGCCTTTAGTCGCTCGCTTGCCTCCGCGCACGCCGCACGATGATGACAAGGTCGCCCAGTTCGGTCGCGAATACTCGTAGCAATACCGCAAGTAATGTCGAAACAAATGTCGAATCTCAGTGTAAGAAGTGCAAAGTAGTTGTGAACGAATTACTGGCTTTTATTAGCCATAAAGTGGACACATTAACGGAACCGAATATCTTACAAATATGCCTTAGCACCTACACGTATGAGGAGATCGAAAGCGCGAGAGCTGTGGCTTTACAACTGCTAGCCCCGACTAAGAAGTTTCTGAGGCGAAAAGAAGGCACAGAACCAAAGAGTATTCAAGAAATCATAAAATTGATAAAAGAATTTAGCCCTGACTGTCTCCCGGATTTTGTAGCGCGAAACTTGAATAAATTACCTGCAGTATCTTTTGACTATGTGGATGTGACTGCATTTCTTAAGGAAATCGCTATATTAAGAACTGACGTGGCCTCAATGAAGGCCAAAAATGCATTAGAAAACTCGGTCGATATTGACTGCTTGAAATCCGAGATCGAGGAGGTTAAAACGATGTTAAGACAGCTGCAGTCGTGCACAGGCCAAAGAAATAGTCTAAATACATCTGTACCGAAACCTAGTGAAAGTGAAAAATCACTAGAGGAATGTAAAGAAAGCACTATAACGTCTACGCCGCCAGTCTGTCCGCCAAAGCAAGCGAGTGATAAGGACAGAAACTACCCACGCAAAACTAAGAAAAATATTAGTCATTCTAACGCTACTGGGTACACAATAGACGGCACATTATCGCCTATGCATTCGCAAACCGGCTCGCGGTCAAGGTCGCCGGCGGCCGTGCGATCTATTAATACACCACAGTATCGGGACATCGCTGCAAGAGCAAGTGCAGGCGCTTTGCAGCAAGAGAAAATCGACTCTGCGTTGAAGATTCATAAGGATGAGGATAGCTTTACTCTAGTGGAGCGTAAAAAACGAAAAAGGTTTTGTAATTTTATTGGTACCGCGCCGGGTTCTAGTAAGTTGCAGATAGCTGAAATTACATCAGCTGTTTATGTATCAAGATTGAACAAAACCACGACTATTGAAGACGTTCGCGAGTACATAAAAGAAAGGGGCCAGGAATGCAAGAGTATTGAATTTTTGGCTCAAAAGAATGACACCGATTTTAACTCGTTTAAAGTAATTGTGTATAGGCACAGTATAGAGGTGTTTTTGAGCGGAAGTTTTTGGCCCGTTGGAGTCAAGTTTCGTCCCTACCGTGATTACACGGCGAAAAGAAGATCGTCTGATACCCAACATTATGGATAGTACACCATCAAATATAAATATAATTTCGTACAACTGTAAATCTATTAAGAGGTCCGTGGAGAGCGTTCGTGACCTAACTAAAAGTGCAGACATACTAGTATTGCAGGAGACCTGGCTTTTACCGCATGACCTCAACTTTGTGCATCAAATTAATAGTGACTTTAGATGTATAGCTAGATCATCCGTAGATACATCAGTAGGCATGTTAAAAGGCAGACCGTACGGTGGCTTAGCTATCCTATGGAATAAAAATAAATTTCCTAACGTGACCGTAGTGAATTGTGACAGTAACAGAATCATGGCGGTAAAAATAGCTGTAGGATCACGTGACTTATTGGTGCTGAACGTATATATGCCTGTGGATATACCCGACAACCTTACGGAGTTCACCGACTGTTTGGCTCTAGCCGGGGCCATCATTGATGAGAGTGAGGTGCAAATTGCCTACGTAATAGGTGATTTTAATGCACATCCTTCGGCGGCCTTCGGACGCGAGCTGATGAGGTTTGGAGAAGACCTAGAATGGGAGTGCGCCGACATTAATCTCCTTGGGATGGACTCTGGCTCGTTTACATTTATAAGTGAGGCTCATGGCTGTCAGAGGTGGTTGGATCACTGCATGGCAACTAAGGCTGCTTGGGAAACGATCGTGACAGCGGACATTCTGTATGATGTCACGTGGTCAGACCATTATCCCCTTAGAATAACATGTAATATAGCGGACTTGATACCAGCGTCTGCTGCAACTAGCTGCCCTGATATTCTTAGGAATATTAGGTGGGGTGAGAGGGACGAAGACCAAAGACTGATATATAGTAAATATTGTTTCGATAACCTTAATTTCTGTGATATTTTGAATAAGAAAATAATATGTAGTTGTGAATGTATTGCTAGATGTTTACATTATAATGAATATTATAATAAGATAGAGAATTTATATACTAATATAATACATGTTTTAAAGACTGCAGCTACTGTGAGCTCTCGAATAGGTACACACAAACGCAAGCCAAGGATCGCAGGTTGGAACTACCATGTCAGAGATAGTCATCAGAGGGCTAGAATGTATTTTGCTTCGTGGGTAATGGCCGGCAAGCCGTCCAATGGAGATGTTTTTATGAAAATGAAAGACAGCAGATCAGAGTTCAAAAATAAGATTAAATGGTGTCAGAAAAATGAAGAAAGAATTAAAATGGATATTTTGGCTACACATAGAAAGGATCAAAATTTTTCAAAATTTTGGAATGCTACAAAAAAGTTAAATTATAAGCAAAACTTACCAGTCTCAATGGACGGCTTGCAGGATCCATCTTCCGTAGCTGAATTATTTGCCAAGAAATTCAAAATTGCACCCCAGCCCGTAGAGAGTGTGCCCGATGTTGAAGACACCGTGGTTGACAATCCGTTTCAGTTTACGATGTCTGATTTGGTAAAAACCGTGAGACAAATGAAACGTGGAAAATCACCCGGACACGATGGATTGAGCATCGAGCACATTCTGTATGGTAGCGATAAAATACTTGAGCATCTGCTTATTCTTTACAATCTTTGTATTAAATATAGCTATCTTCCACGGGACCTAATGAAGACAGTAGTCGTTCCCATTGTAAAGAATAAGACGGCTGATCTTAGTAGCTCTAATAATTATCGTCCTATTTCACTGGGAACGGTAGTAGGGAAAATACTAGAGCGACTTATCTACCCAGGTATTCGGGAGAGTATGAAAATCGACGATGCTCAGTTTGGTTTCTGTCCCGGTCTCTCAACGGACTCTGCAATAATGAGCCTTAAAAGCACCGTAAATTACTACACGACAAGGAAAACATCAGTCTATGCGTGCTTTCTAGACCTGAGCCGTGCGTTTGACCTGGTGAATTATAAAATTCTCTGGGCCAAATTAAGAGACGCGAAGGTCCCGAGCTCTGTCCGGAATCTGTTGAGATACTGGTACGAAAACCAAACGAACACAGTTAGATGGGGCGACACGATCTCTAGTGACTTTAGACTAGAGTGCGGAGTTCGTCAAGGCGGGATGACCTCTCCTGATCTGTTCAACCTTTACATCAATAAGTTGATTGAGGAGCTGAGAAGTACCAGGGTTGGTTGTTACCTAGGCGGTGTATGCGTTAACAACCTGAGCTATGCCGACGATATGGTGCTTCTCAGCCCCTCAATCAAAGGTCTTCAAAAACTGCTTTTAGTCTGTGAGAGATATGCCATTTCTCATGGGCTAAAATATAACGTAACCAAGACAGAAATGATGGTGTTCAGATCGGGACGAGGTCCAGATAAGGTACCTGATGTGAATATGAATGGCGCTATCATAAAAGTGACGAAACAGTTTAAATACTTGGGCCACTGGTTAACAGAGTCGCTGAGAGACGATGATGACATCGAGCGTGAGCGGAGAGCCCTCGCCGTACGGAGTAACATGCTCGCGCGCCGCTTCACCAACTGCAGTACCGAAGTCAAAACCACGTTATTCCGTGCATATTGTCTGGGTCTATACACGTGCCAATTGTGGACTAACTTTACCCGAAAGGCTTTCAATACCATAAGAGTTCAGTACAATGACGCTTACCGGACTCTTATGAGGTTACCGAGGTACTGCAGTGCGTCGAGCATGTTCTCCGAGGCAGGAGTTCCGGACTTCTTTGCCATCATTCGATCTCGAGTAGCGTCGTTCTGGAGGAGGCTAAGTCGCTCTAGTAATGGCATCCTGAGAGCTATCTCTGACACGGTTTTTAATAACCCAATATTCCAACATTGGATATCTGTCCACTTGGGCGGGAACAAGAAGTGACGCCCGGTAGCTTTATGCGCCGGGTTCTGACGTTAACATACATTGTGTATGCTAATTATTGTGTATATTAATTTTTGTGTGTATTTTAGTTATTTCTTTTTGTGATATGGGTCCCTAATTTTGTATTGTGTGCCTGAAATAAACGAATTTTATTTTATTATTATTTATTTATTTTATTATTTAGCGTTTTACGTTTTGACAAGTTCAGTCGTTTGAGTGTGAGGAAGTACCTATCGTACATCGCACTAATATTATATTATAAATGCGAAAGTTTGTATGGATGGATGGATGGATGATGTTTGTTACCTCTTCACGCCAAAACTACTGTATGGGTTGGGATGAAATTTTGCATGCAGGTAATTTCAATCCTGGAATTAAACATAGGCTACTTTTTACTCCATAAATCCGTTCCCGTGGAATAAAAGTCACCTTTTAACGTTTCCATGTGAACAACGCGTGCGAAAACGCGGGGTGCCGCTAGTCATTGATAAGTTAAAACTCTGTAAACGTCGTATTTAACGGATTTAATACTTAACTCAAATTGAACACTGCAAACGGCTTTAGTCGATGCTATGACAGTAACAGACAGACAGAAATGAGCTGAAAGTAACGAAATCGAATGAATCGAATTGAGAATGAATTGCTACTGATTTATTTTTTTGTAAGTAGGTATAACTTTTTTGATTCCCTGTAAATTTATTTGAGTTTCAGAAAAAGTAGATATTGGCCCAGCAGTTGGACACACGCATAAGACTGAGTATTGTGTCATTCAGAATTCATTACAAAAACAACCAAACCTACCAAACTGGATACTACTCGTTTGGTAACAAAATTGAAATAAAGTACCAAAGTACAGAATTAAGGGCACCTCTGGTTATACTCGCTTTTCACTAATTGGCACAAATGCACGCTCAGAAACACTGAAAATATATTGTGAACTTCTGTGTCGAAGGGGCACTTAAAAATGCAAATAAATCTGATTGAACTCAGTTTGTAACAGCTTTTTACTTAATAAATATAGGCTAATTTCATTTATATATTTGTATTAAGCCAGGGTTTATATCATAGGAAAACAAGGCAAATCAGAATTTGTACCATCTGAAAAAAAGCACGTGTACTAAACATAAACTATTTAATTTTTACCTAAATAATAACAGACAATCAATATAGTTTATTTTTTATTTTTCATATCTTTTATTTTTACGTATGTATTCGTAAGTAAATTCCTTGATATGAACTACTACAATTACTATATGAACATTTTTTTGTGCGCAAGACTCTTAAAGGTATGTTTCATTAAAAAAAACATGATTTTTTCTCTTTGCCTGATGGACTTTTGGTACTTTGAACTGCCGTCGTTGGTTTAGTACATTCCTGTTTCTTGGATTGTAATTTTACAATGTTTTCTTTGTTACTGTGCATTTAAAAAAAAATGGTGATACCACATTATTTTTAAGCTATTGCATAGCTTCTATCGCGGGCCTTGAGCGCGGGGACCGAATCCAGAAATTCCGTAACGAAAAAACCTCACGCTCCCCACTCCGCCGGGCAAGGAGGTGTGGCTTGAAGGCCGTGCATCGTCTAACGTCGTTTCAGTTCGGCAGTCTTCGACACGGCGTTGTGTGCGTGCGATTAGACGTATTGTACGACTCTACGAAACTCGCACGAATCGAGACGAGCTGCTCCGAAATCGGACGAATACATAAGCAGCTGTTTATGAGAAACTATATAGGTGTATAGGGTCACCACGCTCAAAAAGTGTAACTTGAATTAATATCAAAGAAAAAGCAATACTGCATGAATAAAATAAATAAATAAAATTATAATTGCATAAGTTGATACAAAATGCTATGCAATAGCTTTACCACGGCAGTCCCCGAGTACCACACGTCTTTTTTTTTATATTTCTCAAAAAAATGTTCAATCAATGCTTAAACTTTATTTTATATTAATTTTTGTGTTGCTATTTGTTCACAAATGGCTGGATCTATTGACGTAATAGCTGCTCAGCTATTCGGTCAAAATAGATCCAGCCGGTACCCTAGCTACACCTCGTAACTACTCAGGTACGAAATGCAGCTTGGGTTACATATCTAGATATATATTCTATTAAAAACAAATAGGCCTCTGCATTAAAAATCAATTCCATTTGACAATTTCACCCATGCAATTATAACAAATACGATTTACAATTCGGTAGGCTTACATAATCAAAAACTCAACCCTCGGCAGGTGACGGCACTAAAGCCTCGGGCCCTGCAGCTTTTAAAACAAAGGCACCGAATGGGAACTCCCTGAAAGCAAATTGCAGCAGACAGAATGCTCGTCACCGGAATATACTCGTATTTCAATAAATGGTACAGAGCTTACAAAGGCACACTGAAAAATAAAAGATTTCAGAAAATTTCAGATATCTGGTCATGCTTGTTTATTTTTGTTTGTTTTTTCGGTGATATATTTAAAATAAATATTCATCTCAAAATACCGAACTGGTCCTATCCTGTTTTTGACATAATGCACCACTATTAATTTTTCTCAAGTGATTTTCAAGGGATTATGAAATTCAGAATGAAGTACCTATTTCATCTATCAGAGTTGATTAGATACTTCCAAATCTTTTAAACTTTTTTAATGTCTTGAAATGGTTTTCTTTGTCATATCAATTATGATGCAAAATGTTAACTGATTGATTAATCAACACGAGCAGGCTATACAATCCATCAGTATTCACTAATACACCTCGCTCACTCCGCACGTGTTACTAAAACGTATTGCAAAAATAAAAGAGTTGTCTGCAGTTCCCAGAGTGAAAACTAAAAATGACAGGCAACAAAACCATTGGGAACATATTCGAAAAAACTTAGGATATGATTGACTCTTATTTTATTTTGCTATCTGTTTCCATATGCGTCTGTTGACGATACTATGTGGGAAGTATTTATACGATGTATTAGCAGGAGAAGATAGCTAGGAAGTTAAGGCGTAGTACTCTATTCTTGGCTATTGTTCGTTACTCAGCGACGTGTTTTTGTAGCGAATAATTTGTATTCTGTATACGAAGTACAAATTATTTGCTACAAAACAGGAGGTTTTAATATATGTATATAGCGAGGTACAGCTCCTATACATTCACAGCTGCATCTGTCAAAAAATAATTACTGGATTGCTTGACAAATCGGGCTGAAACTTTGCGTTCTTGTTGTTATATGGGTACCTGTATATGTAAATGTACGTGTAGAAACACGAATTTATCTATAATATCTCTTTCCTGAAAATATACCTCGCTGGTAGAAACTGTTGTAAATAAAAACATTTTAAATAAAATAGATTTTACTCACGTTTATGACAACTCGCTCGCAGAAATCGTGGTCGTGGTGGATGGGTTCAAACGTGACCACACCTCCCTGCGGCGGTCGGCCTGTCTCTTCCTCAGGGTTACTTAGTTTCGGGAGGGACCTGGGGACAAACCAACAAATCATAAGATTGCATACTCCATCGAGGACTAAAATAGTCATCAAAGATCTGTCAAATAGGATAGATAACCTTGTCTTTGGCGATGGGACACAGATCAGAACACGGCCAGATTGAAACCGGTTTTAACAGACTTCAAAAAATATAATTTCAAACTCTCCTCAACCATAAGTCCTCAGTAAGGTGGCTATCACAAAAGGCCCGTAATGGCCGCTGTGACACAAAAGCCACGTAAAGTGAAGCAAAATCTTTAAGTCAATACAAAATTAAGTGTCGATACCGCTCTCAAGACATAACTCAATATATTCTGAGTGAACGTGGCTGCATCAACTCAATTACTGTAAGTGCCCTGGCCTCGAAAATTGCAGTGCCTGAGGAATAATGCAAGGAAAGTGCTGGAAATAAAAAAAACACGACGCAGAAATCCGGTTATTATACCCGAGCACAAGATGATCCTAGGACATCTTGTTTTCAAAGCATTTCGAAAGAGCGGGCTTTCAAGAAGGTTAACGTAATAAGCTGCGCCGGAGAACGAAGGTAAATTAACTTCTCAACCTGAAGTTCTAAGGAATAAGTTCGAATTGTTTTATACAACTTTTTCAATTAAAATCATTTCACAATCAGAGTAGGTTGTTCATCATAACATAACATGTAATTTAACATATCCGTAAATTACATTTGCGTAAGAGCAGAAACAAAATACATTTCTCATTTACCAATTCAATCGTATTTGCGGTAATAGGTTTAGTACAAAACCAATTTACATTAGGATTTAAACGGAACATATCGTGCATGCATGGGGCTTAGTTAATAGGACTCATGGACGAAAATAACGAAAAACAAACAAAAGATAGATGGATTGTGTGATTTTCCACACCATCAATTTTTTATGAGGACAGTAAAGGTGGTACGGAAGTTGTGAGAGCGGAAATGAAGGGGAGAATGGAAGAGAAAAACATATTGCCGTCTCACCGAAAAAGGCAGGGTAATAATAATAATAATAATAATTATTTTTATTATTTATTGGCCAAAAAACAAGCATAATCAAATTACGGTGGGGATACAAAAATAATTACAATTACAGACGGACTAGCTTGGTGTATGAAAGTTTTGTTCTGTGGTATCTACACTAAGTCAGAGACTTGTGCTGTAGATACCACGTCCCTTCCAGGTAAGTTTTATATCATATTTCAGCCGTCAATAAGAGTTAATTATACATAGCGGTAGGTAATTTAAATTAAAACTGATGTATTTATGATAAAAGACATGTATATTTGATTGTTAAAATATCTCATATCTCATATTAGATATACAGCGCTATTAGTAATAATGACACTGCGTGAATTGCAGGTTTTGCGGAAAACCACGAAAACGTTCGTGAATATACCTTGTCTTTATTCTTAAAATTGGTACCTATCGGCAGATACTACCCTTTAAAAAAAAATCAGTGGCTTTATTTGTAACTAAACTTAAAAACGTCTATGCTCTGAATCAACTGCGAACGTCGTCGGAGGGGGATCGGTCTCTTTTAATGCTACTCATGTGTTTTAGGCAAAAGTGTTTTTACATTTTGTATGGTAGGAAATATAGTCATAAGAATTAAGAAAATAAAACCACGCATCATCGTTGGGTAACATGTTCATGATGAACAGAACCTACAGTTCATGCTCTGTAGTGAATCAATCAATAGTTTATTTGCTGAAATCTAGGTTCCTACCGTAGGTGTCGTTCTCCAGTAACCCTTTAGTACTGTGAGATTTTGCCAATATTTAGAGAAAGAGATACATTATTTCGATACAATTACGATAAAATCTAAGCTCGGAATCGACCTCTTTTTCAACTACCGAAATAATTGACGGCTTGACAGGAACGTTCCGAAAATATCCCAATATATCCCAATCCCGCCGGTTTACTGATTGGAAGTCTGAGAAAGATTTAGGCTATTCAAGTCTAGACTATTTGTAGAGACTAGTCGCTTCAGTATGAAAACGTACATTGTTGTAGAAATATAAATACTTTCAATTTTTTAAACCATGTATGCATAAAACTAACTATATATTATAAAAATATAGTAGTCAAACCTACTTTACTTTAATTCACAATCAAGTATTGATAGTTACTTAGTATGTAGCCTTAAGTGTCCACCTAAGGTACTTCGCAGAGCGTGAGACTTTCTATAAAAAAACTGCCCCTGCCCCCGTTTCCGCTGTTAACGCAGAAAACGCAGCCTTACATTTAACCCAGCCAAATCACACCTCTTAAACCGTAAAACGTGGCATTACTGTAATCTCTTATCCCACCGCTTAAAATGCACTGAGTCTCGACGCTTTGGACATGACGAAAATAGAAAAGCACAACCTCAGACTTTCATTTCAATAATGAGCTTAAAAGGGTTTCTATATTTGGATATTGTAGACCTCCAGACTGTAGAGTATCTGTTTATTGGAGATAGAATAAAATTGGATTTATATATTTATAATTCATCACCAAATTATAAATTAAAACTTTGATACAAACATCAGAATATGCAATATTGTAATAACTTAGAGTTTGATAATTTTGATGACTGAAATCAACAAATTCGTAATTCATGTGTTTTTGGGTAAAATATCTTAGCCCATACTACTACCGCCGATTAGCTATAGGGCAAATTCTTTAAGGTTTTACCAAATCGTATTAGATTAAAAAGACTTCTCTGATATCTCTCATTTTCCCACAAAACAAAGCAATTCGGATGTCTGAGGCCTAGCGTAACTCGTAATTGGTGAACTGTATGATGCGGATAGAGGGAGTACACGGTCTAATAGCCACGAGGAATGACATGCAAAGCTGTAGGCCGTAGGAATGTGGTTTGGCGGACAGCGATTTACAAAAGCACTATGTAAATACGGGATGCTTGATGCGTACGAATAGGAGTGGGGTGTTTTTTAGTTCTTATCTGCATCGAATAGAAATCAATTCAATGACAAATAAATACGACAAGAGTCCACAAGGTACTTATTTTAGGAGGCCTAGCCTATGTCCTTGCAGCTCTAGCTCGGCTAGATGATTGTGATGTGATGAGGTGTGTGATGTATGTTTTACGTTTTTTTTGTTTAGAAGTAACAGCTTATTTTAAGCATGATTACTATTTCTAACCTACTATTTAGAACCTTATTACTTTTTCTAAACCAATCGGTTTTCACATTTGTTATACGATATAAAATGTTTTAAGGCCAAATATTAAAACAGTTTCAAAATAGTTTAAAAAATACAGAATCGGAAATCGGCGATTTACCTTCTGTGACAAAAAATCTAATTAAGTTAATTGTACATTCTAGCCAAAGTTAATACTCAAACAACACATTCAGTGGAACACACCCACACACACACACACTCGTTAATATTCAAACTTTATTGTACTCGAATATGTTACTCGAGTCATAGCTGATAAATAGTGCCTGGTTTCATTGTTAGCTGAAAAGTTTAGCAGGCAGTAGAGTTGGTGAGCCCTAGCTACCTAGGTTTACGATGTTTTCGGATGACCATGATATTAATAAAATTAAAATGATGGACGGTATGGTAACAGTAGTTTTTTGTTTGCTTGAAAAAGGGGTTAACCGTTCACAAAATACATCATACCAAAAGTTTAGTTATTATTATAATAAGAACTCTCTCGTCTCGGAACATGCAAAACATCATCGAATCTTCTTTGATTTTTGTATAAACTTTATATTTGATATTATTATTTAATGAAGATTCGATTAATAACTAATATTATGTTTTAACTAATATTACGCTAGGATGACCGAATTATTTACAACATACTTCTATTCTTCTGTACTCTAGACTATGTTGCATTGTAATGACATGAGAAGTATGTAACCTACAAAATCATGAATAAAATTTGAGAAACGATGGGTTTTTTGCACTTTTTTTAGTTATCCCATAGCAGCCTTTCTTTTGATACCGCAAGGTTATTAAAATGAGTTCGAGATTTCTGTAAACAGTTTTCAAAATCAAAAGCTACTCACTGAAAACGGCTTTATTAACTAGTATACAACTTATTTCGCAGACACAGTTTTCTAATTAGAAAATTACAAAATTCCTTTCAGAGCAAAAGTTATGAGAGCCATCCACCGTCAAAGGGTTTCTAGGTATAATCAGGAAACAGCTTTGTACAACGGAGTGAAATAGTTCGCCATGTAGCCTTTTATTTCACCAGGCTTTTACTGCAAACTAATGTATGTTGCTATTTTGAACTATACTCAGCTGTATATACATTTTTGTATGTGTAATGTAGATTCAAACATTTTTTTTGTATTTATACCTATAAGTGAGCCAGCGTTGTAATGTAATATGTACGTATGAAAACGAAATAAAATAAAACGAATAAATAGTTGCACAATTGTTGGCCTTTCAACCGATAATTTGCAGGATTATTTAAGTGAATTAAATTCCGCACTGGTCTTCATGACGTTTTCCTATTTTTTTGATCTAGTTAGTAATAATGTCGGAACATCAGGGGTTGCCTCTAATTATTTTGCATACCTACCTTATAAGAATATATTTTTTATATTAATAATGCAATATTATAATAAACTAAGTAGGTTACTCATTTACCCACATGTTAAGTGGAAGCAAACATAACAATGTTTACTCCTGATATTATTTATAGATAGCGAAATTTAAAAAAATATATTTGTCGAGCATTATTTGAATTGTAAAAAAAACATCTAATAAGAAGATGAAACCCATAAAGATTTTTATTCAAACTTCCAAGGGAAAACTACGTTCACTATTGCTTCGGAAAATATTACGAGTTCTGGGATAGTTTTCTAGTTAGGCTTTATACGGCTTCGAAACTTCGGGAAATAAAACAATTAGCTATCGTATACCCTATAATAATAAACCTTTTTGTCATTGCAGAAGTGAGTGCACATGAATCTATTATCCTTTCTGAAATGTTACCAAATGACAAAATTATTTTTTAATCCTTATTTTTTTGTAAGTTTTGGTACGCATTACGTTATTATAAAAAAGTTTATTACAGCTGTGATTTTATTTAACTTAAACAATTGTTAATACTAGGCTGAATCTGTCTTGGATTGCCAAGTCTGGAATCTTTGCTACGCAGAACACCCCTGAACTTTTCTAATAATCGGATCTATGATTTGAACCGCAAGAAGAAACCCTCAACCATATTTTATGATTACTATCCATATTTATAAAGACGGTATAATGAATAAATTAAATCAATAATGCTGGAAAAACAGCATAGAATAGAGAGCGGAAGGGTGAGTGCTAGGTCTATTTTCTTAAGATTAAAAAAATTGTGCACGTAAACTGATAATGAACATATATTTATAATTTTAAAGTTTTCTGAAGTTGAAAAATATCTCGGAATATCTCGGATAAGATCAACATTATATTATCGATAGGGTATAAGTTTTAATAAGGGAGAATTTTTCAAAAGATACTTAAAAAGTTATGTCACGACACTTCGAATACCAGTTCCGGAAAGTATCCAAAACACGACAATCTTTAAAAGTTTAGTAGGAAATAGATGTGAAATTTGATAAAAATCTGTAAAACTGACAATTCTTGTTTGAATTAAGAAATAGATGAGTAAAATGTTTTAAAAATTTGAAATCTTTCAATGAGAATTTTTCAAAAGATACTTAAAAAGTTATGTCTCGACACTTCGAATATCAGTTCCGGAAAGTATCCAAAACACGACAATCTTTAAAAGTTTAGTAGGAAATAGCTGTGAAATTTGATAATAATCTGTAAAACTGACAATTCTTGTTTGAATTAAGAATTAGATGAGTAAAATATTTTAAAAATTTGTAACCTTTCATAAAATCTTACCTGTTTGAAAGCCTACACTTATTTTTGAATTGGGCAAAACCGTCGAAGGAGGTGAGTACGCCCAGCACAGAAGATTGAAATTGCGGATGGCGGTCAGCACTTTGACGGTTCTTCTCACAGGACCCGTAACCCGACATGGTCAGAGACCAGGCACAGAGAGCGTCATCGCACGTCCTGCACCTGCAACAGCCCAGACCCGACTGCCTGCGCTGCCGCTTCCGCCGTCAAACTGGCCTTACGTTGAATTTTCACTCAACTACAGTGAAATCAATTTACTAGCGACTATCTAGCCGTTATAGAATTCGTTAAAGTGTTCTTTGATGTAGGTAAAGGGCGATGCAATATCGGCTGGCCAGTTAAGGCTTCAGGTCCCATGATACCGGCTTTGAAATAAATATCGAACAGCATTTTAGCGCTTTGTGCTGCTGAAAGCGGCAAACTTTATGAGATTTTGAAAGGTCGAATTAAAGACGCTACCTGTTACGTATAAGTTCAAGCTAAGCTCCTATGTGTAATTGGGTAGGTACTTTGAGTGCCTAACAAAGCACTAGGTGCCTACTTATACATGATGCTATTTATACATTTATTCAGTATTTAGGAACCTAAAATTAAGTTATTTAGGTAAACGACTGTAAGTTGAGTATATTACGAGGCGCATTAGCATTGCCATACAGTGGGACAACGCATCTGGTGTCTTGGTGGCGCTTCCGACTGGTATTGATATGGATCAGCTGAGCTAACTCTTTTTTTTTCTTAAAAAAAAACTTATAACTTGTAACTTATTTTTTTCAATTGTAACAGTCACAAGCCCAATTAGGGCTTTTGTGGCTTGGGTTTATTTGGTGAACAGTTTCGGGTATATAACAATTTATGCAAATTATGCTTATCACACTATGCTTAAACAACAAAGTTTGAGAAGCTGTCAAGCTGTTACTCAAGCCTCATCTGCAGGCGGTTCTATTTTGTAGTACTTAAACTTAAAGCAGTTTCTGTTTATATGGTAATATACTATAAATGCTATTATATATAGTTATTGTTCTATTCGTAAGAACCCTGAAATGGCTCAGCAAACTTTGTTACTACTTTTAGTTAAGAGATTTTTGGATTTTTAAAGAAAAAAGTGAGAATACTTTCTTCTATGGTCTGTCAGAGTTAGAGTCAGAGTCAAATCGTTTATTTCTTTAGACTTACAAAATAAGCACTTACACAAGTAAAATTTTAACTATATAAACAGCTTGATAAATAGTAATTACTACCAAACAAGACTTACTGTCAGTCGGGTAGGGTACTACCCGTTTAAAATGTATTTTTAAAGGGTTATATTTACCTTGCCCAGATTGTTTATTTGTTTTGGTTAAAGCTAGTACCTAATTCAAATTTGTCGCTCTTCATGTTGACAGTTTGATTTGAAATTTGGTACGCACCTTAAGTTCTAATACCTACTAATAATAACACGATAAAAACAGTTACTTTCACTTGTTTGGAATTTTGCTGACTACTACGGGGTAAATAATAAGCAGGTCTTGATAGAGCCTACACATTTGCTCCCCTCGGACGGGGAGCCTTATCTTTTAGTTATACAATATAACACTCAGCTAAACGCTTCCAAATGACACATTTTATGTGCCAATTTCAGCGTCATTGGGTAAGATTATACAGTGTTGCTTAACTCATTGTTAAATCAAAAACTTTATTTAACTTTTTTTTTGCTTTCTGTTTGGTACAGTAGGTTTTAGCTAAAGATTTAAATCGTTAAATAGGCCCTTACCGTAGTGAGAGCGCGCCCTGTTTGTTGCGATGCGAAGTATGTGAGCCCACAAACTTTGTCATTTGGAATCAGTGCATTGTGTTTTTGTGGTCTGCTTGTTCACAAAAATTCGTGGAATCGAGACCCTAAGTCCACGGGGTGCCGAGGCTCCCCAAGAGCTGGTCTCTCCGAGACCCGAGAGCTGGTGCGTGTCTAACCCGGGGCAATGCAGCGTTTGGGGACACTACCTACTTACCTACGTATGAGTATGGATCAGTTAGGCTGCCTCTTGATTATTTGCAGCTAGCTCAATTGTTTCTATAGCAAATACTGGTTCTAATACGTGTATATTATTTGAATTTAATTTTCTTTAATACTAAAGATATAATCTAACTGCCGGGAAAATACGGCAATTATTAGAATTTTTCTAGCCGTAAAAACCATCCTTGAACTTCAACGAACATTAAAAAAAAAGAATTGGCCAAATTAGTCCAGGCGTTATTGAGTTATGCGCTTACCAACACATTTAGCAAATTCATTTTTGTAGTATAGAAGAAGATGTAAGCGGGTTAACTACGAATCTAGTTTCATTTTAGTTATTACTAAAAACTATGAACCTTTAAGTAGTGACAGTAAAAGTTAGCATTAACTGAGAGGCGCTAATTTATATATAAATGAGACTTATTTAAAAATTTAGTACTTACTTAAGCACTTTACTACTAACACTTCTCGATTCTTGTTGAATACGGCTGATTGATATAAGTGGAAGTTGTGTAAAAAAATATCTTTTTTATAACAGCAAGATTCAAGAAAAGCAAAAAAAAAAATCCCCAGCGTAGATAACTTTCAATCTTAAAAATGACGATGTTCTGAGTTTGGCTGAATGTTGAATTGATAGCCGGCCAGGTGGGATGACGATCTGCGAAAGACTGCAGGCAGATGCTGGATGCGTCAAGCTGAAGACAGGGCGCTATGGCGCTCATTAGGGGAGGCCTATGTCCAGCAGTGGACTAATATAGGCTGATGATGATGATGATGATGATGATGAATTGATAGCAAACTCGTGTGTGAGATAATACCATCACGAATTTAATCTAACTTTGTATTCTGTTTGTTTTTATTTCAAGATTCCATCAGAACTCCATCTATCATAGTTTGTGTAGAATCAAACTTTGTGTAATAACACAAAGTTTCTTGCGCGGTGTCACTGCACACAACCACAGAATAACTATAGGTACAATAGGTACATAATAATAATACCTAGTAACAAACGGACATAACTTGGGCGACTTCTCTTGGAGAAACTGTATGATCTGAATGAAATACGGTTCTATACAGAGTGCTTAAAAATGTATTGTCATGTTAAAAAAAATATAAACCACTGTGCGCACACCGGGCAAAATAGAGTACCTCAATCAAGTCTTAGACACTCCAAGTCCCGTTTGTTTAAAATTGTAATGTGAATGCACAAATGCTACAGAGTAGTTATACCTAACTATGACACGTTTATAAAACAATCTATCATCAAAAGAGTTCGCTTCAAACATCATCAAGTATTAAGAGCAATCAGTCGACGCAAGCTACGGTGAGATGTTTACCATGATTGTTTTGACAGCGACTTTAGATTGTTACGAGATGGTTAGGTGCCTACCAGCGGACTACGTCATCGCTTACGTAAGACGTGGTACAAAGTACAAAAGTGAAACTATATAACCGGATCAAACTACTGAAACTATAGAAATATCTACACAAAATGTGTTATTAAACAAACATTAATATATAATATTATTTTGTCCTATTTGCACAAACGGCAATACATCAAGCACTGGCTTGAAGAAGATGTGATTAGACGAATCTATAAAAAGAAAGATACATTAGATAGAAAGAAAAAAGGAGATTATAAGTTGCCCGTTTGTGCGAGTAGGACAAAATGATATTATATATTATGTATGTTTAATAATACATTTTGTATAGATATTTCTATACAGACAGTGTTGATTATTAACAACATATACATAGCATAGTACTACTTTGTGATATATTCCATAATTTAATCCACTCAAAATCGAGTTTAGTTCATACACAAAATTCCCCTCGGAAATGAATCATGAAAATATTTCCTATAAGTCATACTAAAATATCTTCAAGTTTAGGTGCTAAAACTAAATTAATGATCGGATTCTACGATTTATTAGCAGATAAATGAAGTAAAAGAACAGCCTGATTTACATTTTTTTATCTTTTAACAACAAGATTTAGGTTCTTAGGTATCTGGAGAACGAGATCACGGCAAACGTATAGTTTGCCGTGTGGAGCCAGCTTAGAATTTGCACCAACCCATCTCTTCCCGCGTGTGTCGTAAGCAATATCTACCAGGGGTGAGGCAGCAGGGCCTCTATTCTATGGCCTAATTCTATCACCAAACTGCGATCCCCAACCCTCATGCCCAGCGTGGGGATTGCGGGCATTACCACATGAGATAACAATATGTCACGCGAAACGCTTGTCAAGGAAGGCTTGCATCCAGGAGTGGAACATAGGCTGTTGAGGTTGAGGAGCAAGAATTGAGACATGGAGAAAACAAACTAAATATAGCATATCATCTTTATGGCCGGATACTGACTGATAACCGGTAAGAAATTAGTACGAGAAATGCAATGGAATTTTTTTCTAAAATGTCAGCGCAATTTTTTTAAATATAATTTTACTTTGAAGGCTCTTTCCGCTTAAGTAACCCACTAGGCTACTAGACCGTGTATGCCTCAAGCGTCTTTCAGTTCAAGTTAAATAAAATGAAAATGTGTGACATGAAAGGAAATAATGTTTAACCGTGGATTTTTACTGAAGGCCTGTTATTTAATTCTAGGCCTGGTTAATGTTTTATTACTTATATATTTAAGCGGCTGCTTTTCTGGTCTTCATATTATTACGAGCAGAGTTTCGGGATTGGTAGGGAAATAGTTTTTTTTTTCAATTAGCTTTATTGAAAAAAACCATAATATTTAGACAAAACACTTAATAAAAATTATTCTCCAATAATATAGCAAATGTTAATGATAACCAGCTCTTAAATTAGTCTGATGCGATCAGCTGGGCGATTACATTAAATCATGACATTCAGTAGATGGGGTGGGGCGACTGGGCATAAACGTTTTCGTTTTACATCAAATGGTACAAATAGAAATAACGGGTTAGTTCCGCTATGCACGAGTCCCGCTTTGCTCGGATTATACATAACATTTATTGTCATTTGTCGTCATCCATACCACAATGCTTGATAACTAAAGTTTTCAATCAGTGCGTCCTACCCGTCATAAGCTGAGACGTGGACACTCTCGATGGGGTTGGTCCACCGATTCAAAGACGCTCATGCTATGGAAAGAGCTAGGCTCGGAGTATCTCTGAAGGATAGAATTGGTAACGAATACATCCAAAAGAGAACAAAAGTAATACACATACGAGTAGCTCATAGAATTAGCACGCTGAAGTGGCAGTGGGCCGGCCATATCTCGCGAAGAAGAACCGACAACCAGTGCGGTAAACGAGTTCTTTAGTGGAAACAACGACTCGGCAAACGTAATGTTCAATCTGCGAAAGACTGTAGGCAGTTCCTGGATGCGTCAAGAAGACAGGGCGCTATGGCGCTCGTTAGGGTAGGCCTATGTCCAGCAGTAGACTGATACAGACTAATGATGATGATGATGAAAACTGGAAAAATGGTGCCGACTGGTGACCAAGATTTTTATCGACACAACATCACAATTAATATCATACTCAATAGTATTATTCCTAACACTTGACCCTTTTTGCTTAATAGTTACCTACATCTCATTATTGCTTGACTGATTAAGATTTAGATTTGAACTTATACATGTACTTCGTACTGCGAGCAATAAAAACTAAGTGAGAGAAACATTACAATTGAGTTTGACATTTGTGACATCTTGACGTTGACGTTAAAAGCTCTCCTGGCTCCATCCAGCCTGTAAATTCTAAGAATTTATATTTGTCGTGATGGAAACCGAAATCATTTATGCCATTTCTCCCCTTCTATCAACCCAATGGACGAGATAATTAAGTGTAATTGCACAGCAGGATTTATCGGCGGTGGGTGTCGATAATAGCTACAGTGAGCTGATGAGAGCTTTCGGACGCCGGTTCGGAGATACTCATATACAATAAAGAGCTTAACTGAAATACACCGCCTGAAATTCTTCGAAACCATGCAATAGGGCACTACTAAATAAAAGATAAAAGATAAAGATAAAAATTTGTATATTTTACCCAATAATTACATGACAAAAAGAGTGGTACAATACATAAATTAACAGGTCATATAAAACGAATAATTAAATCTAACAAAAGGTACATTGGGTAAAAAGGGACCCTAGCTCAGCATTTTGCAGTATAAAGCATTTGCCCTATACTGCGCTGGTTTTCAGTTAGGGTCCCTATGAGTGACGACAATACAATATAGGTACAGCTACATACCATAGACAAAATATAATACAGATAGGATAATTAAATATAATATAATTATTAAAAAGTTTGAAAATATCAATCGACATGTAATCAAGCTTGTATCATATCGCAGCCGTATGGATGCGATATGATACAAGCTTGATTACAGTTATTAGCTTGATACAAGCTTTGGCTTCAGGTTTCGTAATTGCTTTTCGTAGACTTTAATATAATTAGACCAATCAGGATACAGTTGATCGCGATCTAGGTATACTGGGTATTTACTTACTTATGTAAAAAATGTAGTAAACAATGGGTCCGGTATATTAAACCGGACCCATTGATGTCACGTTTTACCACCCCAAAAGCTTTTTCTCCTTTAACTATCCAGCAGTTTAAGGTTTTAATCCTCTATAAAATAAAAATAAACTTAACGCAAATCAGATTTTTTCAGGTTTCCAATATATTTATTTCAGAATTTCGTTAATAACTCTAAACGATTGCTGCTTGAGACCGTATTTATTATATTCGGGGATAAGTCATCCTGTTTATTAAGTTGTTAAATTATGTATACTCAGCAAAAATTGCGCCTCCACTAGGGTGATTTTTCTGTGAAGTGTATAGTTGCCAACCCCGCCTTGCTCTTTTGTTTTTAACGCAAAGCAAAATAGTTTCAAACTGGATCGATGGTACTTCAAAAAAGTTAATAAAATAAAATATTTTTTAAGAATTGTGAAAGGATGTGTGGCCGTGAGGCGTAAAGATCCTTAAAACGCGAAAGTAACAAGATACCAGAAAAACTCTACATTAAATATAATAAGTGCATGTCTATCACGTCTTGTCAAAATGATCAAAAAATAGGGTCCGCGCCCCGCTTAGACTCGACCCGAAGAATATTTGCCATATTTAATGCTTTTAAAACACGGGTAGAGCAGAGTTATTATGCCGCCGCTGCTCGCAGGCTATTGTTGATAGCTAGACATAATTGGATTATCAACTTCTTTTATAATTTTACCACTTTAAGAAGTTCGTTCGAAATTAAGTCGAACATCATTACGAAAATAAAAAAAATAAACCGCTTCTACCAGCAGCATATATACCAAAAGCTTGGATGTCTATCGTCTAAATTGGATCAGACGAAAATGGTTTTTGATAATTTAAAGTACTACGCCGATAAGCAATGGATGTTTAAATTACTCCACAGATTTATTCAGGGTTTTTTGATGTCTTGCAGTCATCAAAAAAACAGAACAAACAACGCTCTGGATGGGTGGCACTAGAGTCCAGTTTTCCCTGTTAAGATAAAAATCAAGACCAATATGACTTGACTTATATTTTCGAGATTTCTATTACTTAACGTCGTCGAAATTTTAAGTGATTGCAAACATTGTTCGATCCTCTCAATCACAATCACGCGTACTTAGCTCTCTAAGTTCTACAACGCAAAAACAAACATTTAAGTTGATTTAGTAGATTGCCGAAGTAGTTGTTTGATCTAAAACTTTCCCATCAAACTCCTCTCTGCTGAGTGGATCACAGAGAACTTCTGAATAAATAATGTTGGCAGTGACAAGCTAGTGGGCTGCTCAACATTTAATTGGCTGATTTAATGGGAAGTGATTTACTTTAACGCAGAGAAATTACTTGTTATTTATAACCGAATTGTTATTGAGTGCTCAGAGGGATAAGAAGAGTTTACTCGCCGAATACTCAAAATTAGCTTAGATTTAAGCACGTCGAAAGTCGCGATTTTATGATTGGTTTCTATTAAAATCTATCATTATTTGTTACTTCCCTCTGCACTTAAATCTGAGTAGCGTTTTAGTATTCGGCGATAAGAATTACCCCCGCATACTCACAACGCTTCTTAGATTCAAGCACGTTTCATAAGATGAATTTATGGCAGACTAGCTGCTCCCCGCGGTTTCGCACGCCTATCCCACGGGAACTGATTTATAGGGTTAAAAGCCTTTGTGTTATTTCAGGCCTAGAACTACTTGTATGAAAAATTTCAGCCCGATCCGATTAGTAGTTTTATCGTGAAAGAGTTACAAACATACATCCATACACTTTCACAAACTTTCGGGTTTATAATATTAGTAGGATACGATAGTAGGATGTTAAGGCCTGATTCCAAAAACACAATCGCCTTACTATGACAATATTATCCCTTCACTATCGCGTATCAATCACCACCATTGACACCTTTTCGAATTGGATTATTTTTAATTGGCGATGGAACAAAGCCACTGGGTCCATAAATGCTGATTATTGGTATTAGTAACTGCTCTGATCTTCATGATTTTGTGGCATTTTCAATTAAATATTCACTCCTTTTTATGAAAGCCAAAGCCACTGAAAATCATTGAAACGAGTCTGTCCAAAAAGAGTAGAGTCGTGGGAATAGGGTATTTGCATGTGACTTAAACAAGCAATTTTTTTACCTATTCTCTTTTGATATACGTATACTTATTATTGAATGTTATGATGTTTTTATTGTAAAATGTAATCATTGGAAAGTAGATATTTTAAATCTAAACAGTTAAATTTCTAAAAGGAACGCTTATGGCACCCTAACCGTGAATTTTGACTTTGAGTTGACCTAGGAGATCTGATGAACCGTGACGTCACAAAATGCAAGGGCTTACATGGCAGCGTTTTTATCACCCGAAACTGAGTGTAGTTTTACTTTTTGTTTTTTACATCTATATATATATTTTTTTTTGTTATACTAATATATTTTTCTGATAAGTATGAACCTAAATAATCGATTACGAAATTAAATAAAATCCATGCATTTCGGGGGTGATCAATCTTTTGTTGCGTTGACAACATTGCTTTGTGATTGCAGTAAGACTATCGTGATATTTCACCGTAACGCCACGACTCATCTCTTGTTGAACAGACTCTAAGACATAATATTTAAGTAGGCAAGCTTTTGTGTCACATATCATTGAGTTTATTAATAAGATTGATCGCGTACATCTACGTGAACTTCCAAGTCTTTCAAAAAACCTTTCAAGTTTCAGTAGAATCTGGACTTTTGATGATATAACTTTCAATTGCGCTTGCAATGCAAACAATAATTACGTAGTCTCAGCGTCATTCCAGTCTGCTATCGAGGCAGGTCACGCTACACCGTAACTGTGCCAACGCGTAAAAAACGTGAAAGGTTAGAGTTGAAACTGTATCTTTTTCAATTAAATTCATTGCAGTATCACAAATCACAACTAGGAGTAAAAATAAAAACAAAAATATAATCTAAGTACCTACCTTAAGAACAGAACGGATACCTTAGCCCCCATACAAACGTACTTCCCGCTTCATTTGGAAACTACGTTTCCGATCGTATTGACTTTTTGCATACATAATCGGATGACAAATAGCTATGTTTGTAGTGTTTTCGTTTTTTAAAAAACATTATGATATTTGATTGAGAGTGAAACTAATTTGCCGTATTTTGACCACCAAATAGAGTCATTTTCAAGCTATTTTTTATGCATGTTAGACACCTTTATTCGAAAATCTGTCACACTGCAAACATCCTAAATATATTCACCATTAGAAATAAACAAAAATATTTCTGAAATCAGTCGATTATTCAAAATGAATCGCAAAGTACGAAAAAATATAAAAAATTGAGAAATTCATTCAAATTTCTGCAACCGCTCGCTCAAACGCGGGGGGCAATGCGACACAGGGAGCACAATTCCAAAATAAGGCGAATGCCGCGGAATGGCCAACACGATGCGATTCTACGTGAAACAACAACAAATTCACTCGGGCCGGCCGCTGAGATTTGGGAGGGGTTCGTAGCCTTCTTAATATTAGGTCCTTACATATGAAATTGGCGTTTTTCGTACTGGCCACTTTAATCACAAATTTCTCCTCTTTGGTAAGGAATTCCAAATTCAAATTTGTACAGCTATAGACTCATGTATTTGTGCTTCGATGATCGTCATTCATTTGTTTTATTTCTTCTGTTTTTTTCTGTTTGCGTCACTCATTTTACAAAATGGAAAACTTAAAATATCGCATTATTTACGAGTACGAGTTCCGCCGTGGCACTAGTGCTGCGGAAACAACTCGAAGGGTGAATGATGTGTATGGCGGTCGTGTTGCAAAAGAAAACACAGTTCGTTTTTGGTTCCAACGTTTTCGTTCTGGAAATTTCGACCTGCAGAACAAGCCCCGTGGACGGCCTGAGACTCAAGTTGATAATGAAGAGTTGAAGGCTATTGTGGAAGCGGATCCATCGCAAACCACGTCCGAGTTAGCTGCAGGCTGCGATGTTAGTGATAAAACTGTTTTAATTCACTTGAAGCAAATTGGTAATCACAGGGGGCAAATGCTTGTCAACTTCCTTGAGAAAGAGGGGCTATTCTTAATGAACTCTTTCTTTAAGAAACAGCCCCAAAGGAAGTGGACATGGCGAAGCCCCGACACTGTGACTAAAAATGAGATCGACTTCATCTTGACGGATAGCAAGCACATATTCAGAGATGTCTCAGTGATCAACAGGTTCAATACCGGATCTGATCACCGACTGCTCCGAGGCTCTCTGAATATCAACTTAAAGCTTGAAAGAAACCGTCTGATGAAGTCCACGCTCCGACCTAACCCAATCCAAATCATGGCGGGCACCGAGAAGTTCCAGCAGCTTCTTGGGAATAGATTCGCTGCCTTGGATTCCACTGATGACGCTGACGAGACCCTACACAATCTGGTCGAAACGTTGAGGAACGAGGGCATCAGGTTCTGCCAAAAGCAGCGTACTGGCAAGAAATCCAAACTCTCGGATGAGACTCTCGGGCTGATGGCAAAAAGACGGGAAACCACCCAAGCGACTTCGTCAGACAGGTCAGACCTGAACAAGCAAATTGCGAAGATGGTACGGCGCGACCTTCGGAGCTCCAACACACGCCTCATTGAAGAGGCAATAGAGCGAAACCGAGGGTCCAAAGTATTCACTCAGCAGCTTGGCAGGAGCCACCTGACGAAGCTTAAAACGCACGATGGGAGGACTGTTTTGTCGAAGCTGGAGATATCTGCCGAGATAGAGGATTTCTATGGCCGATTATACGCTGCACATGCCCCTCGTCCCCAACGAGTCGACCACGATTCAAGAGCCACCCTGACACGCCACTATACCGACGAACTGCCAGACATCAGTCAAGACGAGATTGTGCGAGCTCTGAGGCAGCTTAGAAATGGAAAAGCCCCCGGTGAGGACGGCATAACATCAGAGCTTTTGAAAGCCGGAGGAACTCCTGTTATACAGGAACTACAGAACCTCTTCAACGCCGTCCTTCACAGTGGGAGAACTCCAAAGGCGTGGAGCGGGAGTTTGGTGGTGCTCTTTTTTAAGAAGGGAGATAAAACCCTCCTTAAAAACTACAGACCCATCTCACTCCTGAGCCACGTCTATAAGCTGTTTTCACGAGTGATCACGAACCGTCTCGCCAGGAGACTCGACGAGTTCCAGCCACCCGAACAGGCCGGGTTTCGCGGAGGATATGGCACCATAGACCACATACACACAGTTAGGCAGATTATACAGAAGTCCGAAGAGTATAACCAGCCCCTGTGTCTGGCCTTTGTGGACTATGAGAAGGCCTTTGTCTCTGTCGAAACCTGGGCTGTTCTGGAATCCTTAAAGCGATGCCAAGTAGACTATCGTTATATCGAGGTGCTGAGATGTCTCTACGACGCCGCGACCATGAGTGTCCAAGTACAGGACCAGCAGTCCAAACCCATCCAACTGCGCAGAGGAGTGAGACAGGGGGATGTTATATCCCCGAAACTGTTCACGAGCGTGTTGGAAGATATGTTTAAGACGCTGGACTGGAAAGGTAAGGGCATTAACATAAACGGCGATTACATCTCACACCTCCGATTCGCTGATGACATAGTCGTAATGGCGGAGTCGCTGGAGGAGCTCAACCAGATGCTGGACGGCCTAGCTTTAGCCTCGCGATGCATCGGTCTCGGCATGAATTTGGATAAAACCAAAATCATGATCAATGGCCTCATTGATCCGGGGCCGGTCGTCGTACATGGACACCCTCTCGAAATTGTTTCTGAGTACACATACCTTGGGCAAATCCTGCAGCTAGGGAAAAACAATTTTGAGAAGGAGGCCAAGTGGCGGATCCAGCTAGGCTGGGCAGCGTTTGGAAAGCTACGTCGAGTCTTCTCGTCATCCATACCGCAATGCTTGAAAACGAAAGTTTTCAATCAGTGCGTCCTACCCGTCATGACCTACGGAGCTGAGACGTGGACACTCACCATAGGGCTGGTCCACCAGTTTAAAGTCGCTCAGCGAGCTATGGAAAGAGCTATGCCCGGAGTCTCTCTGAAGGATAGAATTCGTAACGAATACATCCGACAGAGAACCAAAGTTATCGATATAGCTCAAAGAATTAGCAAGCTGAAGTGGCAGTGGGCCGGCCATATTTCGCGAAGAACCGATAACCGCTGGGGTAAACGAGTTCTTGAGTGGAGACCGCGACTCGGCAAACGTAGTGTAGGACGCCCTCCGGCCAGGTGGGATGACGATCTGCGAAAGACTGCAGGCAGATGCTGGATGCGTCAAGCTGAAGACAGGGCGCTATGGCGCTCATTAGGGGAGGCCTATGTCCAGCAGTGGACTAATATAGGCTGATGATGATGATGATGATGATGATGATGATGAAAAATGGGTTCTTTACGATAATCGGAAGCGCTCAGCGCAATGGTTGGATCCTGGCCAGCCAGCCAAATCCTGCCCCAAGCGAAAATTAACCCCAAAAAAGTTACTTGTAAGCGTTTGGTGGACTAGTGCCGGTATTGTTCATTACAGTTTTCTCAAATCTGGCCAGACTATTACGGCTGATGTCTATTGTCAGCAATTGCAAACCATGATGGAAAAGCTAGCGGCTAAACAACCTAGGCTGGTCAATCGCTCCACGCCACTGCTGCTTCACGACAACGCTAGACCACACACTGCGCAACAGACGGCTACTAAATTAGAAGAGCTTCAATTGGAAAGTCTAAGACATCCTCCGTACTCCCCGGACCTTGCTCCAACAGATTACCATTTTTTTCGAAATTTGGATAACTTCTTGCAAGGGAAAAAATTCAACTCCGATGGGGCAGTCCAAATCGCCTTCAAAGATTTTATTGATTCCCGTCCGACTGGTTTTTTTAGTAAAGGGATCAATGAACTACCTATAAGATGGCAAAAGTGCATAGAAAATAATGGTTCATACTTTGATTAATTAAATTTATTATATTAAAAAATATTCGACTTTTTGTTCCTCCCATACAAACCGCCAATTTCATATGTAAGGACCTAATATTAATAGTTTTGATTTTATAAATATAAATTTTTGGATCACAACTTTACGTTGGGATAGAGGATATATATTTTATAAGGTCCACCAACAGTAGACAATGGTGTCTATTCAGATGTCGCCCAAACTAAACTAAACTAATTTGACAGTTCTAAAAATGTCGCAATCCCTGTCAGAACGATCAAAATAATAAGGATGGCATCATTTTCAAACCTGTCGGATTAGTTTAGTCTAGTTTTGGCAAAATCTGAGTAGACACCATTGTTAGCCTATCTATTACGTGACCTCATGACAGTCAAGACTGAATTAAAACGGAAAGAAACCTCGGTGGTAGTGGGGAGTCTGTATTTCCTTGTAAAATATAATCTTAACTCTCTCATCTTATGACAATATTTCAGCAGTTTATTTTTAAAAACAATAAAATTATCATACATTGTAGCTAAACACTTTAATTTAGTATCTATAAAATTTTACTGATTACTTACTTTAACAGTGGATGCCAGCGAGGCTAAACTTACCTTCTGGAAAAAGGCCATGAAATTGAAGTCGCTGGGTCGTGTAATTTTATGGATAAGTAGGGCATTATTTGTTGTTGGATATACCGCTTGTATTTAAATTACTAATCATGCATCAAAGCGTTTCATTTCACATTTTTGGCAACACGTTCACACTGACGAGCAAGGAACGATTTTTATACTACTTGCTGCTCAGAAAGTAGCTTATTCTTATGCCAAACATAAGGTAGAAAGACCGTCTTTGCAGGCGTACTCAAATGCGGAAGGAAAAACTCCATGGAATTTAGTTTCCCACGCAAAATCTATGAAAATCCATTGGTTACGTGTAACTTTTTTGAATTTTGTTAGATATCAGCCGGTTACTATGGTTATTTTTATATCAGGTCAGACGACAAAAAGTTTTTACTCCAAACTCATCTATTCTAGTATTATATCTAGTATTATGTCGTCGTTTCCGTATTCGGAACAATAATTAAAAAACACAACACATTTAGAGTTTACGATTTGAATTTACTCGGGTGATTTTGAAGATTTTAAACGATGATTTTCCTCGATGGTATACTATAAAGCACTTTGTACCTCGTGTGTTTAGCCCTCGGCTGCGCGTCGTGCCTCAATTGACACCTCAACCACAAACTCAACCTCAACAGTTTATTACTGGAAGTATGGCCAGTATGGCTCATTAGGGGGAGGCCCACTGATGAGCCATACCGCCCATAATCCCCACTCTGGGCATGCGGACTGATGACAGAATTGTTCGGCAAGCCTTAGTCGCCTCTTACGATATCGCGGGAAGAGTTGGGGTGGTGCAAATTCTATACCACCGCCATCACACGGCCAAATGACACACTCGATACGAATATCGTATAAACCTTTTCCCCCTGGATGTACAATGTACGTGTACTATAGAACAAACGGTTACCTGGCAAGCTAACGTGCTGATTTCAAGTTTTTTATACCAGTTGCGTTTCTATGCAGCCTGCTCCTCGACGCTTTTTTAAGCCGGCTATCAGCGGCCAGGCAAATACGACCTAGATTGCAGTATACTCTTCGGATCTTAAAAACACGTTTCATTTATTTTCCAAAGAGGATTGTTTATTTTGCGCTATTTATTTGGGGAAGCCGTTCCAACAAAAAAAAATGCTTAATTTTAACTAAGGTTCATTGCCAAGTACTAGCAATAGTGGAAGTGGAATTAGAGCACACACATTATTAAATTCAATCGATTCATTTTCTGTCGAAGGACTAGCGGGAGATATTAAGAAAAATTAAAGTTGGACGTGGCCTAAAGAAAATATTCATGTCATCGAAAAGTAGTATTCACACAGATATTGAAACAGTTGTATTCACATTTATGATGTTACATAGATGAGGAGGCTTAGGACTGTTGTTTTTTGCGTTGTCATAGACCTCATGTCTAGCAGAAATATGGGCTATATACAATGTGTCTGGCTACCGGTGTCGGAGACTTTAGGGGGATGAAGTACGGTAAATTTTATCGACAAATCACTATCCCTATTTTTTTTTTTCTCGCTCTATGATAAAATGGCAGTCATTTTGTTTTCTTTTGCCTCGAAGCACGGGTGCTTGTATTGTTTTAGCTATAGCTACCCATGCAGAGGTCCTAGAAAGACGATAGAGGTCTCATTTGATAGCCAATAATGTAGGCAATACAGCAATCATAACATTGTTGCATTTTCTATTTTTTAATAGAGGAAAAGAGAATTTAAAAAACAAAAATAAAGTTTTTATTCAACATTTTTTTTAATTATTAGCTTTTTCATAAAATTGAAACTGTCAAGCTACATGTTTTTGGTTTTTGAACGATAGTACAGAATGTGTGCTTCAAAATAAGTCTTGCATCTTAGCCCTGAATAAGATAGTTTAGATCGTCTCTATCGTCTTTCTAGGACCTCTGCATGGGTAGCTATAGCTAAAACAATACAAGCACCCGTGCTTCACGGCAAAAGAAAACAAAATGGCTGCCATTTTATCATGGAGCGAGAAAAAAAAATAGGGATAGTGATTTGTTGATAAAATTTACCGTACTTCACCCCCCTAAAGTCTCCGACACCGGTAGCCAGACACATTGTATACTATTTATTAGACGATCATGATGACAATGTTTCTACTAGATAACGGGAAAGGGGAGAGATTGGATTGGTTTTTAAAGAAAATATGGCATGCGGCGTAATACAAAAGTTTTATTCGAAACTGTCAAAAATCTGCATTCCACCGTAAACATTCTTACTCGGTAATGTTATAACATTACCGTGATACTTATACGTCCGCTGAATCAAAAACAGTAGCAAGAAAAGATCAAATATCACGAAAAATCATGCTATGTTGCCCGGTTGTTGTGAGTAATATATATTTTTATAGGTTTATTATAGCTTTTTGTTTCACCTAGACACCATTTCAACGCAACCGCATAAAAGGAAGTGCGTCATACATAATGGATTTGCAAGGATTCACAGCAGCGTTCCGATCCGACAGACATTATGTACTCGTAATATAAATAAAAGTAGACATTGAAAATAATCGATTTCTACGCGTTGGTTGAAACGTAAAATATTTTATTACCTATATAGATTCAAAAAAGTCAATAAGATTATAAAATGTTACCGAGATTTAAAAAAAACAATAGCAATGAAATGCCACTGGGACATACGATGGTGAGGTATAGGGTGATATATCCAAAATTTCACGTTTACTCCCGCCTGTTATTCGTGGAACCCATTTAATCTCAAGGTATACGCTTCGTTTGCGACAACATATTAATAACGTAAAGTTTTACAATCCATAAAGATGCTAAACTAAGGCTCAAACAGTTGGATTTCGCTGATAAAGAGAGATATGGCAAGTCCTACAAAAACTCGCATAACGAGGGTATAACGCACAAACAACCTAGACGAATGATGTATTATCAGGGCGGGCAGGTGATTAACATTCTAGGTACTCAGAATAACCACCTGAGTCCTGCAGTCAATAGTCGACATGAGGAGTCCATGGATATCTCAACATCAGATCATCATCAAGACTGTCGTGAAGACTGTAATATGGTTGATACCACTATGAAACTTTTAGAAGAGCATTCAGATTGGTTTCTTGATTCCTTTGTTGAAGAGCTTGTTTATAGTTGCTTTGGAAACTCCACAGATGTAGGATACATCATGACAAAGTTATTTTAGTAGTATTTTCATGGAAAAATTACAATTTATCTGCAAACTATTTGATCAATAATTTTTTGTAAGAAAATTAATGCATTCCTTGATTGATAACCTAATATCAAAGCACTTTCATAAAACTAAAAATTGTATGCCAAATTGTGTGTCAAAGTGTCTGCCATGATCATTATCATATCATCCCTCCCATAAGGTTCGATTTTGCGCTGCTCGCATCCAGCGTGCTGTGCTAGCTAGGTGGTGATGGCTTAGACTTTGCACCACCCCGTCTCTTCCCGTGAGTGTTGTAAGAGCGACGAAGGGATATCCACCGAAGGCGGGCAACAGCGCCCCCTGCAGAACAATTCTACCACCGAACTGTGATCCTCAACCCGCATGCCCAGCTCAAAGAGTCAGCGGTAAACTATGAAAACAAACAAACATTAGTTTTATATAAGAGGGTATTGTCTTTGGCGATTACGTATATAATACATACATACTAGCAATTAATTATTATTTTCAAATATAATAAAAGGAAACTTCTTCTTCTCCCACGGGTACTCAAGTACTTCCTGACATGACAGTCCTTTTCTATCGAAAAAAGGTATATATAAGGATTATCTGATCCTTATATACAAGCATATCTTGCTATTCCGTTTATCAATACTAAGACAGCCAACCTAAGGTTTCACCCCGTTCAGGGTGGATAGATGGACACGCGATTCCGAGTATCCACCTTAGGGTGGATAAACGGAATAAGCCGCATATCCGTACGATATCTGGAGGCCTACTCGGAAAAGAAAAATCGAAGTTTCGTTTTCGTTGTCGTGCAAAACCAACGCTTATGTCGCTTACATAAGATTAGCTCTTGCATAAAACAAATCAGACTCTTCGATTTTGTTTTTAAGAGTAAAGGCCCTGATATTTATAAACAAGCACATCTGATTCTTATAAATAATGACGAATCATTATTTATAAGAATCAGATGTCCACGATTGATCCATATTTATACCAATTTAAAGTTAGGTTGTAAGGTAACATATTCACCGCCCCAGTACGAAATCGGCTGTAATGGCTACTATAGAATATTGGTAACTAGTAAACTAATACGAACTACTTAGTAACAGGATGCCACCCTACCGCTGCGATAAAGTGAGTTTGAGCTGCTGTAAGGCAAACTTTGATAAATTGCCTGACCCAGGTAAACTGGTTCAGCGTTTCGAATCGGTAAACTGGGACTTTGTCCTGTTCACGTAATTTCGTAATTTCGATGTTATTTTGTTAGCTTGGAATAAAGTGATGCTGCGGGTTAACAAAGCTTATGAGCAAGCAAGCAAACAAGATTATGAGCATTTGTTAAGAGTATAAAGAGAGTGCTTTAAATTATATTCAAAGACACTAAAGCAATAATACCAGACTATGAACCTTTTCTTATTATTGTAGCCGTTAACACAGTTAAATAGGAATAAGATAATTATACAGTGAAACGTTAGATACCTTCCTATATTGCCCGACTAGCGTTTTATTCCAAAAAGTATTAATAGAGCAGGAGTTCGTTGGAGGTAGAGAACTCGAGTAATCGATAATAATAAGTTCTAGATAACAATATAAAAGTATTGTGTGTTAAAATAGTAAGAAACAAATACTGAAGGACCTATTTCATTCGCGTTTATGCTACCCTAGTAAACATACTTCAATAGGTCGTAGCCGCTCGTTACGTTTGAATATTTACAATCAATGAGTAGAACACACATGTTACTAAGTGTTCCAATGTGTGGTTCCTATGGTTAATAAATGAACTGAACTGAACATGCACTATTGTAAATGAACTTTGAAAACTGCTGCCGTAGCTGGTTTTTTTTATCACCTACGAATACGAAGAAAAACTCTAACTTTGCATTTCCTAAAATAGCCGAAAAATAGCCGTGCCCAAGTACGACAGATCGGTTTTTCGAACGGTTTTAAATGGAGTGACATTGGCACTTTAAGTGGTTTCTTAATTCAGACTGTGCGATGTGTCAACTGCAGTTAGCTGGCCAGCTGATTGCACAATTTGCAGTATCTAGATCCTGCAAATTATGTAAGATATACTTCGAACTTATTGCGTTTTATGAAAAATTACCCACAGCGATCGCATTTCGATACTATTGTCAACTGGACGGTGGCTCTGGAAACAAAGTTCCCCAGAGGTCCACTTTCTAAGATTATGGAAATAACTTTATCTCAGGACAATCGTAATGTCGCCTTGTTTGTTATTTAAAGAAGCCTTTTAATAATAATATTTATTTATTCAAGTAAAGGTCTTATAAACATAACAAAGTATACGTTCTTCTAGTCTAAGGATACAGAGTTCTGTTTGCAAGATGTTTCGCGAAATATAAACAACTAGTAGCGCCTCGCTGTTTCACCCGCGTAGTTCCCGTTTCCGTGGAAATTCCGGGATAAAATAGAGCCTATGTCACTCCCTGAAGAGTAAGCTTTTTTATGGTATTAGAATTTAATAAATCGGTCTAGTAGTTTCGGAGCCTATTACTATACAAACAAACAATAAAATCTTTCCTTTTTATAATATTAGTAAAGATGTGTGATGAGAAAGTTTGATTAAAACGAACCATCAAATGCCCCGAGTTGAACACGGGTTGGTCGTACAATCGTCAGAGTTTTAAAAGTTATGTTTTGGATTGAACTTGTGTATATTTTTTTTCGTATTTAGAGTTTTTAGTTACCTTCAAGCTTTTCGCAATTTAATGCCGATTGCGTTTATTTAGATTGCTTTTTAGCGGTTTTTGGTTATACGAGATATCCAAGTAAATAAACTTAAGTTCGGCTATATCCGAACATAGAACTTCCTCCTTTATTCAAAGGTGCAGAAAATGCTGTCAATCGACTCTACTGCGACATTTTTCAAAAAATCTATAAAACTGCGAAACCGAGTACAAAGTTTTCCTAACATTACGTTGCGGTTAATCATTAAAAAATCTATGAATAACCGCTCATTAACACTAATGACATTCAAGGCCGTTTAATAATACAAGATAAGTAAAACAAACACCGATTATTGCAGAGTGTGAATATTAAATTAAAATAAATTGGCAAAGTCCATAATGAAATAAAGAGCTTGTTTCATAAAGTGTTCATTAATAACGCATGAGTGCCCGCGAGCCGCATTATCAGGTCGAGAGCCGTTAATTGTACCGCCACAGAAGTATTGCCAGAAGCCACAACATGTACAGTTAGGGCTTTTATACACGACTGCACGTCTCAAATAGTTGCCGCGACTGCAAGGCAACTACACCCGTCGACTACAGGCGACGGCACTCAGCAGCAGTCGACAGCTGTCGACGACTTTTGTAATCTGACTTCCACGATACAGCCAGTATCGTGGAATCCAGACTACATAAGTAAGGAAGTGCCGAAAATTCAGTTATACTTCGTTCCGCAAACTTCTGAATGTATCTTTTAATGCCTTTTTAGGTATTCAGTGCCTTCATGGTATTGAAAATCATTGCAAAAAAGATTTTTTTATCTAGTGGAGTTCTGTGTAGGTCTTGTAACTGAATGTGACTTTGACAGGACTAGATCCTTGTAATCATCTTATCTTTTTATAATTTTAAGCACTATTAGCTAAGTCTCAGATGATTTTGAAAAGCGCGGCCTCTCCTGGTTTACCAAGCCCTAAGTTTATTAATTTATCGTCTCGTATACTGCTATAAATGTAATTAACTTTTTTTACAAAGGTGCCTCCTGCCCTGATTTGAATGAACACTGACTCACAAAAACAACTTCTCTCTTATATCTTGAATAATAACCATTTGATTTCTTGGACTGGAGGAGCGAGCTCACAGTCAACGATAAGTCGCAGAACACGGTCAATCTTCCGTCTTTGCGGACTATGTACATTGCACCGCCTAAAGCCCGTATTATGAAAGATTTCGCAGTCATCGATCTCTTAAGTAAACTTTATATGGGATAAACGTCACTCAAGCATCGATCTATGTAAGTGACATTTATACGTTTACTAAATCGTTGACTGAGTAAAGCTTTATAATACATACCTTTGTTGGATCAGTCATAAGTCAATGCTTGAGAGACGCTTAAACGATAGAAGTTTTGCTCAAGCATAGATCGGTGACTAAACATCCTTTCATAATACGGACCTTAAGACTATTGAAGAGAACGGTCAATTTACCAAAAAGATGGCGTTTTGCAAATAGAGCCTATTTATCCCAGTTTAAAAAAAAAACAACTATCAGCGCATTTTTGTGCTAGACTTCATCACATTTTCAATCAACAGATTCGTTTATGTGCCCGCTATAGTGCACCCTCTCTCTCAGGCAAGCCGTCTCGATGAAAGCTGTTCATGCGCTTCAGATTGTTTCTCAATCAACGCGCCTGGAATCCAAACACAATTCCTTTCATTCCACCGCGATCTCTGTATTATCCATTAAAATAACTTGCATTTCAATCATTACTTCGAAAATTGCTCAGAATCGCTTCCGATAACGAGCCTTTCTTGTCCCCGTTCCAAAAATCTCAATCGTCGACGTAAAATTTATCCTGGTTCAACAATCTTTTGGCGATCAAATGTAGAATCTGCAGCAATCGATACTCTCCTTGGCGTGAAATGCCGCATTGTGAACATGGATCCGCGGGCCGATCTAACGTCACTGATAACGAATGCCAAGTGAACCGCACGTAGAGGATCTGTTTTATGAAGCTTGCAAGCCGCCTGTAAGCCGCTGTCGTGCACCTATCCTAAGCCGCCAGTATTCCAATGTCATCCCACGACCAGCCCTCGAGATCACAGCATGAACCGCTGTTGACGCTCCGCAAACCACCCATAGAACAGAACTATAGCAATTTCTTTTCTTAATACGTTCTAACTCCAATGTATCCCTGTGTCATATTTTTTAGCACCCACTAAAAGAAACGTATCGCATGCGACGTGTACGAAATATAAACAAGATTTTCATCGAAACTTAATTATAAAATAAAAACCTTTTTTACGAGCGGATCGGCAATGTTTCCGGTGATTCGGCTGACCACCAACATTGATCTATTCATAATTTAATGTTTGCCTAAAAGTTGGGGACGACATCGGAGCGCGCGGCGGGAGTCGCATTGCGGAAGATTATCATTTATTCCGAGATTAGAACGATCGCACCTATTCATTCATGGGAGTGCCTCGCTCCTCAATCATGTCCGATGACTCTTTATCAAATCGCAGACACGTCTTTCGTGAGGTGACTCATCAAAATATTATTCAGAACGATTCAATGTAGTTTCAATGTACAGCAATCCTTCCACAGCGATAGAGGTATTCAATGCAGATCATCAATATTTTTTATTCCAGATTTGAACGCGACCCGTATGAAAACAACAAAATTATTTTGATTCCGACGAACCTTTGAGAACTAACAATATAAACAGTAAAAAAATCCTTTAAAAAGTGTAAAAGCCTTTTAGATAGTAAGTATTACCTTTGAAATGACTCGTTTCTTAACAAATAAAGCAGAAAAAAATAGGTCAAAGGCGTCCAACGATTTCCGTTATTAAAAGAAAACGCCTACCAAAAGTTTTCCTTCCGACTGAACTAAAACCCGCATCCCTACCTTCAACATATACCTGCCTACAACGTATAATAATATCTAAATAACCCGAAAAAAGTACCTAACCACTGTATAAGTTAATTTATAGTTACTTTTTTCGGGTAGCCACTATAATACAGAAACGTAAGCTAGTTTGTTATGAACAACGCTTAGTTAAGGAAAGATAACACGACTATAGAGACTTACTTTTGTTAGCAGATCGACGGTTAGTGAGAGCAGCTGGCAGTAGATACAGCAGACTGAAGAGTCGGGGATCGCACTCACCAGCACAGATGTGTGGCCATGTCGGCGAGACGGGGCAGCTCGTGCAACGCGCGCGGCGAGTGCCAGCCCGGCCAGCATCGGCCCCGGTTGACGTACGCGAGACATCCTGCCCACCGACTTTACGAGCGCTGCACGATGACGCCGCTGCCACAGCGTGACCCTCACTACAGCGATACGTACCTTTGGTCTCCGCCTTCCTCCGGGACGGGGGGGCATTCCTGCCTCGGCCTGAGGACAGGCGTCAGCCCCCATTTCTCGACCAACTCTATACGGGCAATGATGGCTGCTCGTCTTCAAACTGTCATCGGGTCGAGCGTCGGTCGGCGGGGCGTCGAGGCGGCCGGCGGGCGGCTGCTTCCTCGGCTGGCAAGAACGGCGCTCCGCGTCACGCGCGCACCGTCACCGGAGCCCTAGGACCCGCCGCCCCGCTCATGCCGAAGGCGGCGCCCTCGGCCTTTGCCCTATTGCGGCACTCTCGAAAGCGTTCCGCGCACAGTCCGGCCTATGCGCAACACTAACAACACACGGAGCCACTAGAGCCGAACTTTCGTCTACCGATGCTATGCTGACTACAGCCGTTGCGCTTTCTCCTGTTGCGAACTATTCGGTTACAGATTAAAAGTTTATTACAAAAGTTTGCTATGGGGAGCGTTCGCGGACGATTCCCGGGAGAGAGGTCCTTACGTAACGGGATTAGAGGAGGCTTTCGCTCTCACCTCACCGTGCCCGGCGAGTCATGATCACTCTAAAGCGCGCGAATACAATCTTGAATGCGCGTTGACACGAGTGTCACACGTGCTCAGCGAGGGCGGACTGGTGCGAGCGCGCGTGCCCCCTCCGGGCCGGGCCCCACGCCCCCTCCCCCCGGCCCGGGCGGCGGCACCCGCCGCGCGCCGCGGCCCCGCAGCGGCCCGCGCCGCGACGACGACGCCTAGCCGAACGCGTATCGACACCGCCCGCGACCACTGCATCGCGCCCGGCCCGCCGCGGCGTGGCCCGCGCGCCGCCGCTACGCAACGTGCGCCCCCGCCCGCACGCACCGCCCGCCCGCCCCAATTTAACCCCCCACACCGTGCACAAACGCGCGCTTTCCCTTATTGCCGTTTACCGAGAATCGGAATCACGCAAAGCGTACCATTACAATGTTTGCGGGTTTTACGGAATGATATTTTTATCAACGAAGATATTATATTCATGCAAAGCCTAGGCGTAAATTTTAAGATGAATGAATGTTAGGATTGGAACATTGAGTGAATATGAATGATTAGTGAAGCAACTTTACATGTGATGTCCTTCCGGCGTTGTTGAGTCGGCGCTGGGGTGGCGCGTGTCGGCGCCGGCGGGCGGCTGCAGCGCACGACCGCGCACCTCGGGAGCCTGCTACTAGTGCGGGCCGAGGTGCATCCCCCCGCCCCCGACCCACCGACCCACCGACTCAGCTGATAACTAAAACTAACGAATACCTAATAACCGGTTTTTCCTGGCGACCGGAAAAATATTATACAAATATTTTTAGCAGCGTACACGAAAATAAAACTGGACTCTGGACGACAATCGTGATTCAAAATAAATGATTAGAAACATTGTAATTACTAGTTTTAATTTTTTTCTATTATTTAATTGTAATGATAATTTGAATTTTTCAATGAAACAATACTACTATTATTTCTGCGCAGTGACGGATTATCCACGTAGCAGTAGTAGCAAATGCTACAACCACCGCGCCTAGGAGGGCCCCGCTCTTGTGTTCAAAATATTAAAAAACATGTTAAACTGAAAAATTATTGCAGACACTTACATAATGTTGTTTCAGGCACAAGTCTTTGAAAAAAAATATTGATTCAAAGCACATTTAGCATCACACAGCGCACGTCGAAATGGATATAATTTGACGCACCGCACGAAATTTTTGGATGCATACCTAGCTGTAACGTAGTACCTGATTTTTTTAAAGTAGTTATTTTATTAAATCTTCACAATGAAGCTAACAAACCCTTCCACTTTTCTTTTATTGCAAGAGCTGCTACAGTTCTGGTCTTGGCTGCGAGTAAAAAGTTTTTACTACAACAGAATAAGCTTGAACGAAATATGCAGTTAACTCGCCATTCTCTCAGCTATTTTATTTGCTAATCGCTATTTTATTTGTTGGTACCAACAAATAAAATAGCATTCGGTTTAAAATTTTTAATATAAATTAAAAAAGTTTTGGAGTAAAATAATCTATGGAAATATTATGCGTATCATAAACGCGTAGTAGTTCAATAAACAAAAATTACCGAAATTATAATCTTCATACAGTTATTATTTTCAGCAGCCCTCATTACATGAGAGTTAAAATTGTTTACAACGATCAATTCGTAGTAATACCACTAACGGACAATAATGTAGGAACAAAAATGGTGTAGAAAGTCTTCTCTGGAATCATGTTCACCTTCACTTCAATAATTAGACTTTGTACTCAAACATGTCGAAAGAGTAAAGCCATCGTCAATATCAGAGATTGCAAAAAACTAATGATGTGCATAAAGAAATCGAAATCGGAATAAAATAACCACACCCAACACAACTTTTGAAAAACTCACCCCAAAGCGACCGGCCGCCCGGTCGTGGGGGAAGATGACCACCACCCCCTTTCAAGAAAAAATAAAACAACACTGGGGATATTCATCTTAGAACACAAGATTATTGCCAACAACAGCAATAGGTTATATGCATGGATTTTTTTTATTTTTTTTAGTCGATTATTTAGGTTAATACATAAACGAAAAAAAATATAACACCTAAAAAAAATTTAATTATTGAGGTAAAAAACTAAAAGTAAAACTATAAAATATCTACTTTTCAATGATTAAATTTCACAATAAAAACATAAAATACACAAATAAATATAGGTACATATATATTTCTATATCACTAGAGAATACGTAAAAAAAATATTAACTTTTTTGATGTCACATGCATAATATGCATATACCCTATTGATATTTATCTATTTTAATTGTATTGTAATGAATAAGAATAGAGCGAGAATGAAACAACGTTATTTTATAAACATAATCTAGTTACTGAAAGTACCTATGCTAAGAAACATAATATAAAAGAAAAAACAAGAGTACTTTGTATTCTAATAGCGTATTGTTTTGAGTATAAAAGTTATCTTGTATCTAAGAAGCTCTAGATAGATAATTCTTCGTGAATTGTCCAGCCTTATTTATTTATTATTATTTATACGTATTTGTATTATACAGATTATACTAATATTACCTTGGCAGTTTTTTCATAAACACTAATCAATCTTTAAGAAGTTCAAACTCAGTCTCGCCTGAGACGGCCGAGATTGTAGGGCTTACCTCGAGCAATATTACCTAAGAGGCTCTAATCCTATAACTGACGTTATCGCCGGCTTCAATATCACGAGCCCATTCACTAACTAAGTAACCACTACAATTTCCGAAGCTAGGAACTAAGTAGGAAGGCATTGATTTGATATGGTGGTGCTCTAGATTCTAACATTCTTTCACGAGATGAGTATAGTTTTTGTAGCATGGCAAGACGTAATAAGTTGTACTTTTAAGTCATTTTATACAAACAGAAAATATAAACAAAAAAAATGTGCATCAGACGCGCCATTATACCGTGCATATACATGGTGTTCGTATATAGCAGCTTAAGGCTTAACATTAGGTATACACAACACAACAAAAACATGTACTAAATTTCATATAAAAAATAAAACCGGAACCTTCCACTGCTATCATAAACAACGATTAAGGTCTAGGTACCTAGTTTAAAAAGATGAGGCTCTATGTTGCACAGTAAGTACCTAATAACGAAGCTGATCTTCACGCCTTTGAACATTCCACCCCCGTTGGAGATAACGAACGGCTCAAGGCAAGAGTAGAAGTTGAAGGAATTTTCCACTGCACTGACCTTAGGAGGTGAGATGCCTTGCAGAATTGTGACCTTGGTATTTCATAAGACCTGATTTCAACCAAATTTTATTTACACGATACGAAGTGGTTTCTGAGAAGTTTAAGAGAAAATGCAGGATTTTATAGTTATTGTCGTAGTTTGCTATATCTACTGAAACCTATTTGTAGTAATATTTTTGTCAATGTCAGCATGGTATTTTGTTTAAAAAAATAAATATGTCGGTGTTCTTAATAGGTTATTTGTACAATTAAATAAAGTGTTCACAGTTAAAGTGGCACTCATTAGGGGAGGCCTATGTCCAGCAGAGGACTAGTATATATATAGAATAGGCTGATGATGAAATAAAGTGTGGCCTTGACTTGAACCTGCATAGATACTTTTCAAATCGATTGTATATTTGCACTCTCCGTTTTTGCTAATGGACTCCAACCGTGCCAAATCCCACGAGAGAAGGTCACAAACAAATGATTTATTACAATTAAGTTTCTACGTTTTAAAATTACAATTCATGCCAATTTTTATCCAAAGACGGTATTGTTTTATTTTCGACTAACATCTCCTTATACTCTTCAAGGCGAATTGATTCCAGGGCTAGAACTACTTTTGTGCCGAATACAAAAGCCTTGAAAGATTAACAAAATTAATCCGTAACAAAAATTAGATGTGGTTTGTTATTCTGAGAGACCACACTAGAACAACAACAAAACAGCCAAATAAACCTACACGGTCACGTCGTGTGTAACAGTACCCTTATATTGTAATAACTTATATACCAGGATGTGAAAAGGTCAGGCACGTGTAATCTCCGTTGCACTCGGATACCGTTCAAGGTTAATACATTCCCTTTGTCTTGTTAACCGGACATCCACGCTCCAACAGAGATATATCTCGCACTGGTTGTGCAACTAGTCTCATTCTGGCGTGGGAGTGTATGCTCAGTGGCGTGTGACAGAATATACCGGCTTACGTTTGTTCCAGAAATCACTGGGTTAGCACTCTGACGGTCAAAGCTTACAATTGAATAAAAGATAGAACGGGAACTTCCTCCTTACCTGAGCTATGTATTCAATAAGTTTCCAGAATATTTTCCAGTGACTATCGAAGGCGGGTATATGAATACTTTTCAGAGAAATCGCGTGCAGTTTTTGTCATTTTTCAGAATTTCGTTATCGCGTAAAGTAGCACAGAAAAAAAAATCTCAGCCCTGCTGTCGACCAAAATTTACAGCCTGTTTGAAACCTACCTAAGGGGGTAGGTTTCAAACAGGCTGTAAATTTTGGTTTTCGGAGCCATGACTATTGCTACTTTTTAGTATAAAGTAGCAATAGTCGTGGCTCCGAAAACTATAAAATCCCTTGTGGCAAATAATAAATACTTAGACAAATTTTCAGGCCGCTTCTTGCTACATGAGTTCTAATCAAGACATTAATCAGCCTTCAACAACCTGGTCCAATGCTGGACGCAGGTCCCTCCCTGATAAGCGCCTTACTTGGCGTTTATCCCAAGGGACCCTTGAGATAAACGCCAAATAAGGCGCATAATCCGCATGCTAGGCGCTGCCCGCGATTGATATACCTTAGTTGCCTATTACGACACCCACGGGAAGAGTTGAGGTGGTGCAAATTCTAAGCCAGCACCACACAGATAATCCCTAACCGGTTTTAAACTAAAATTATGAAGTATTTAAGAACATGCAAATTAACGCTGGTGAAAGAGGTCAGGGCATTCAAGGCGCCGCCAGCCAGCCTTAAACAAGCACCTACTTATGCCGTTCTAGTGACCGAAAAAAGAATAAGGAGGCATCTTTGGCTCAGGTCCCAGATAATTGCGTTCTAGTTAATATACGTACGAAATCTTACAAAACTTTATGAACTTACAAAGGCTTTTGCTGTCTTTTCTTTTACCGGAATAACTTGAGAATCAATCATCGATCTATTTTGGTAGGTGGTTTCAAATAATGAAATGTTTGCTTCCGCACTGCCATACCTTTCGAACTCATGAGAAGGTACCTACCGTACACTCCGTTGCCCCTTATACTAGTTGGGTTTTGTTTATGTATGATTCTATTTTACTTGGTTTTTTTGGGGTCCCGTTGGCAACGTATCCGAAGGTTGCCAACGGGACCCCATTACTGAGCCTCCTTGTCTTTCTATTCGTCTGTCCGTCTGTCAACAGGCTGTATCTGGCTGGGATCGGAATGCCGGGTAGCAAACAGTTTGATCCTCGACAAAATGATCCTTAAATGATCCTGAACTGTTTTCTCTATTAATGTAAACAGATGCAATAGTTGGAAAAAAATAGAAAGAGAACGCGAGAAAAGCCTGATTAGATTTTATTTATACAGGTAGGAGCAAACTTTTGACGCCTTTGGCCCTTTAAGTTACCGTTTCTTTTCTTTTTTATATAAAATAGAAGGTTCCTAAGAACTAAACCTTCTAACTACAGAACGGTAGCTACAGGGGCCAAAAATTTCAAGCCACTCAGAAAGTATTGCTACACAAAGTTTTTTTGTTGATTCAGTCTCTTCAACAAAAAACAACTTTGTATAGCAATATTTTCAAATTATAAACCATATAATTTCAAATATGATATTTTACAAATAAAAAGACCTAGGAGCGTTTTCTACGATTTAAATTATCATGCCTCATTGAAATATGGATCTGCGCCGCCCGCCGGGAGCATTTCCACGCTATGATTTTATACGATTTCAAATGTCACCTGAACCGGGCGATTCGTACGATAAACTTTAAATGGCATTCATGGATGAAGGCCCTTCCAAGGCAACCGTCTATCTTTGGTTTAACGAATTCAAGATACAAGATACAAGATTTTATTGGTAAATTTTAAATTTACATGTCAAATATAAATATAATTAAATAACATTTTTACTCCCTATTTAAAAGATTACATTATTGTTAACTTACATTATATTCTAATTACATTGCCTTATTAATTTATATTATTATTTCATTTAAATTAATTATTATTTGGCCTTATTTAATCTGATCACCTGACATAAATAAATAAATAAATAAATGTTTTGGATTATTAAATCAGGCACGGGGATTGTATTCTACAGTTCGGGTAGCTCTAGTAACTCACCGAAACTGTAGAACACTCTCTCCAGTAGCCATGACTTAAGTCTGTGCTTAAATATATTGGAGGAAGCGGCATCTATTATTTTTTGGGGTAATCGATTGTACACTGCGGGGCCCATTATGTATACAGATCTCTCCGACTTAGATAGTTTGTGTGGCGGTGTGATAAGCCTGTAATGGTGCTTGTTGCTACGGAGAGCGCGGCTCGGGTTGACTCCACGTCGCTGGAACAGGTCCAGATTATGATGGGTGAACAGCGCTACCTGGTAAATGAGCTCGCTTGGTAGGGTCATTATTTTGAGCTGCGCGAAGTATTCCCTGCAGGATACGTCATCTGGGACACCCACAATGGCGCGGACGGCCCTCTTCTGCATCACGAAGGTGCGCTCGGTGTCGGCAGCTCGCGCCCATAGTTCTGCCCCGTACGTGACCAAACTATGGACGGTCGCAAAGTAGCATGAACGGACTGCTTCCCGAGACGCGGTGTTAGCGAGCCTTCGCAAAATTCAAATTTCTTTCCCTTTGGCGGTTGTTAGGGAAGAAAACGTGCTAGCAGTTCTTATCAGGAAAGTTAATACATACGGCAGATCGGATCAGAAGCCTCTACGAAATTCTACACGTGCATTCCATCTTCGTATAAGGAGGATAGTTTCACGCTTGGAGCCGCACAACCTCACCGATGCTCAGAATCAGGCCCCGATGGTGCCGTGAAATTTGAAGGAAGCTCGTCGTGTTTATAACATCATTACAAGTGATGAGTTGGATCTATCAATACGATTCAGAACCGAAGCGCCAGTCGACGGTTTGGGTGTTTCAAAATAAGTCAACGCCAACCAAAGTGAATCGGATATGGCTAAACAAGGTGACTGCGGCGGGCTAGAAAAAGTGTTTTCGAAAACTTGTTCAGACTCATGAAACTTTGTATAGAGGTTAGTGGAGAATACTTTGAAAAAATTTAACAAAAAAATGTTTACTAACATATTTTTTATTCGCAAAACGTTCGTAGCTTGATAGATACGACGGTACCTGTTTGTTACGTAAGATGCACAACGTGACCAATTAGCAGCAGTGCTTCGGTAAAATAAGGTTTCGTAACCCAAGCTAAATTATTATATATATGAAGTTATATAATATACGTAATTAATAACTAGCTGCTTGCTCGCGGCTTTGCACGCACTTATAAAGTAGCCTATGTATGTCCTCAGGATACCATTTACGTCCCTGCTCAATTAAAGAAAGACAATTACCAATCACACCGCACCATCGAGGCCTAAGCTTAGCAGAGCTTGTGTTACGGATACTTTTATTTTGTCAGTAATATACTGATAAATATATCATTACTGAAATTCTTACCATACATGAAGAAGCAAGTATGTAGATATTATTATTATATTAATATGCTATCAATTATGCGAGTTCTGTTCTTGTGCTACCAGTTTAGTCCTTCCCAGATCTACGTAATAACAAATGATCCACATGAGATTAAAACATTAGGCTCCTTTGACACGTAAACAGCTTAACGTGATCATGCCAAAACCAGGTTAGAGCGTGAAACTAAGCCGAGCCGAGGTAATCTATTTATATAGTTACCCTCGCGCCAGGAACATAATTGCATTCATTTGCAAGATGTCTAACGCAGCTGTACACCAGTACTTGGAACACTGTAACTCAGCCTCACCTCAAGGACGATGTGGTCGTTACGCAACAAGGTTCCTTTATTGTGTTATAAATAATAAAAAAACCTCACCTAACAGCCTATATTGGTCCACAGTTGGACTCAAGTCTCCCCCTGATAATTGGCTTTTATCTCGTGGGGGTAGTGCCCATAATGTCCATACTAAGCGTTCAGTTTAAGGATTGCAGTTCGATGGCAAATTTGTTCTGCAGGGGGTGTTGCTGTCCACCTTAGGGTTCTTATAAATGGACTGCACGTTCCAAATACACATGGCAATTTGGCCGTTGCCTGCAGTCGACGGCTGTAGTTGCTTTGCGGTCCGTGTATTTGAGACGTACGGTCCATATATAAGAGCTTTAAGCCGCATCTTACGATACCCGCGGGATGAGTTGGGGTGGTGCATATCCTAAGCCACACCACACAGCAATACGGATTACACGGAACGTGTCAGTGTCAGTTAAAATCCCGTAATTAATTATCATTATCCGTGTCTGCTCACGAAGTAGGGTATTTACTTTTCTAGATGGATTCTTATCACGCAGATTGTTTGATTTGAATCAAAAAAAGTTGCACAAAACCAAAAAGCTAGTAATTGAAGCTCTATAACCAACTATTTCATATCAATAAAATAGGAAGAACTTATACATCATTTTAAAAATGCAAAATATTATTGCATTGTGCGAAGTTTCTCTGAACGAGTGAATTCTGGGTACGTCTGAATCTGACCTGAACACACCTCAAAGTTTGCCTTCAATCGTACCGTTTCATCTTCAAAATGGAGTCCAGATGAAAGAGTTTGGGAAAGTGTATTTTCCAGCTTTAAAAATAACTAAAGGTTTCTTCGTCGCTTCCTTACTTAATTTTACAAATCCAAGCGACAGAAATATGACTTTATTCAGTATAAGTGTAATTGTATAATTTGACCTCTTCTAAGTAAACATTATTAAGTAGGTACAAGGTAATTATGGCAATAAAGCGCTTTAGATTTGATTAGACAGTATTCGTAAAAGATTATCTAAAAATTTACATTTATGTCCGAAATACGATTAGACAAAGACGATGGAGACGCCAACGAACAACTTTAAACATATTTTGATCGAGGAGCTGAAAAGTACCCCGGTGGGGTTTAGATTTGATGGCAGGTACATCAAAAATCTGCGTTACGCCGATCATATGATTCTGCTCAGCCCTTCGATCAAAGGAATGACATAGTTTCTTTCAATCTGTGATCATACCTACAACTCTATAAGGATAGAAATGGTAAGATCAAAGAAGGGGGTTCGTAAGCGTTTCTCAGTCTGCATTGACCTATAAAAATAGTGGAGAGCTTTAAGCACTAGGGACATATCGTAGCTTCAAACATACAGAACAATACTGGCATAGAGCGGCAGCGAAGAGTATTATGTGAAGTTGGCAACATGATAGCAAGGAACTTTATTAATTGCTCATCTGACGTGAAAATGACACTTAAAATCTTATTATTAGTCTTTCTACACATGTCAACTTTGGACAGCTTACACCACAGATAATATTATAATACCTCGTCTATAATGCCTCGTCGCTGATTGTGAGGTTCTGGGTTCAAATCCCGGGTCGAGTCAATAGTTGTTATTTTCACAGTAGCAGCCTCAGCCCCAGCCAGTTGGCGATATTACACCCCGTGTCTCGGAAAGCATGTTAAGCTGTTGGTCCTGCGCCTAACCTCTCCCCGGTCGTGTCGGTATGCCGACCCAACGGATTATGAGAGTGAGGGAATAGAGTGCATTTGTGTTTGCGCGCATGCTTTTGCACCATAATATAATATGTCCTGCTCACCTGGCTAGTCTTTGTTGAGACTGGCCGCCATGGCCGAAATTCGGCTAGGAGGGTATTATTATTATTATTTTGTAATACAATAGTAGTTTACACCAAAAAATATACAATAATATAATGGCATACCATTATTGTAACGTTATTGTACGAGTATGACTCTCTGATACCATAGTATCAGAGAGTCATTCAATAAAGTTATCAGGTATCTCATGGGACTGAAGCGCTATTGTAACGCTTCGGAAATGTATACAGCAGTGTGTACTGTTCCCATGCTGTCTAGAGAAAGAGAATAGCCTCGTTTGTGTCCAGAGTTGACATGACGTGTAAAAACTCTATTAATTCACGGCATACGCCGTGTATGCATGCAGATTGTTTGATCTTGTCAAACGATAGGTGGCTATTGCCACTTAGAATATTATAATATTTCTTCTGATGTAGGTACCCTATGTACCTCTTACTTTAGGCTTTTTTATTTGTTATTATTATTTCTTCATTCACTCCTTCAAGTTTAATAAACATCCACGCTAATACCGAGACAAACGAGTCCTGAAAATTCTTGATTTGCTAGCATTACACAAAAATATTTGCAGAGTCTGTTCAAAAAGATAAAGAGTCGTGGCGTTTCGGTGATCTAACACTTTAGTCGTACAGACAGACAGTGACAGAGCAGTGTTGTCAACGCAACAAAAGTTGTCAATTGGCACACGAACGCCCTCAATTCCCACGAGTCTTCTCTTTTTGAACAGAGATTTGTAATATTCTTTTTACGTTTATATGCCAGCGAAACAAAGGCTAGAGCAATCTTATCAATGGTCCCACAGGAATGCTGTGACAGATGCGATGGCGTAATATTTCGCTCGAGTTTCACATTCAAGGCTTGATTTTTATGATTGCAGAAGATTCCAATCATTGTTGCTTTTATTCGTTCTATTTTTCGTTGGGCGAGTTTCATCGGCGTCCAGCGTACTTTCATTGTTGGGTGGAGTGCTTTGAAGTACTCTTAGTAATTTCAGTCCGTTTTATGATTTCGTTTACGTTTATCTACCTAGACTGCGCGTTCTTATTAAAACGGTGACTTAATAAATATGGCTAGTAAATGGGCTTTCAGCTAAACTTTTATATCTCGTTATACTTTACTTAAAACTACTTTAAATTTACTTTAGTTAAAATTTTGTATTTTCTAGGTCATTTTACACGAAGGAATTTTAGTCTAAAGATTCAATGTACAACAAAAATGTTCTGCATTTCAAAAACCCTTAATATAACATGCCTCACAAAATATAACATTTAGGAAGATTTCTGGAGGCATCCTGTTTACTCTAACTAGACTTACCATAATGAATAAATATTATATAAAAGTATTGCGAGAAACTTATGTAACAGTTTTGACAATTATTAAAGAACCCATGTTCAAATAAAAAAATTCAAACAAATAAAAACCTAAATTCAAAACAAGAGTCTGGTGTTATTTTTCTGGACCGGTTAAAAGCTTGAAGTGACTGACCTAATATTTTTTTGCTTAACAGAAGCAACTTAGATATATAAGTTCTACGAATGTATTGTATAACAAAAAGCATGCACGTTTATAATTCAGTGGTGCCACAGTATTGCCGGTAAAATTGCGCTTTGCAGTCTGTGACGTCACGCGTTGCCCTATTTAACCGGCCCAGAAAAATTGGGACCGTCCCCTTCTTTCAACGCACACACGAATAATTAGTGCTTGGACCGTTACAGTGTGCTTTACAGTAAAGACACCGCAAGCTAATTGCCTATCTGTTATTGACCAATCAAAGTTAACATCAGCAAGGGGTATTTTAATTCATCGGAAAGGCCGTCGGATTTGATATCGAAAACTTTTGACAAATCAAAATAGCGTTCTAAAGTTACATCGGAAGAGAATTCAAATTCAAATCTGACGTTTTCAGTTCGGAAACGAATCGAATGAATTAAAATACCCCTGCAGGTCAGCCACTTTCTTCATGTTTAAAGAATCAAGATTTAGTACACCCTTTTATACGTAAAAGCCGATTTTTCACCGCGAAAGGGTAATGAGCGGGAACTGAGAGATGAGTGGGCAGAGTTAATTTCAAAACTTTCTGCTCGCTCAGTCCTTTCCGTTCGAAATTATACAAATGACTAATGATTTATTAGACTATAGAGATATATTATAACAGAAACACTCAGCCTAAGCCGTTATCCATCCCTTATAATAATAGATGAATGCAATGGAAACCTGGATCAATAATTTAAAACGGGAGAATATTAAAATACAGCTACCTCATGCATGACACAGTTTTCGCTTACGTTTGTATCAACCTTTCAGAAAGAGATCCATAATTTTAAGTTTAGATGATTATCACATCACACTGATATTATAATGCGAACGTTTGGATTTATGGTTGTAAGGTTGTATGGATGTTTGTTACCTTTGAAAAAAATAAAAAAATATTTTATTGTAGTAACAATAAATCTTACAGAATTTTTCTTGCGGTCTCCACACTAGGCAAAGCCTGTAACGTGGAGACCAGTTCTGAACGGATCGGGCTGAAAGATTGCACTAATTCTAATCCTTGAATCAAACAGACTTTTTATGCCATAAATCAGTTCAGAGAACCCAGCCAATTCGAAACAAATATGGTCGCATAAACATTTGTCCCAAGGCGGGATTTAAGTCTCATCCAGTTTCCTAGGTAGTCTTTTGCTCGCCACGCCACAACGGTCAAATTAAAGAAGGTGAAATTAATTCAACGAGATGATAATCAGAGAATGATGTGAAAAAGACGTGAGAAGTGACTAGGTATAACAAAACCGCAACTCAGTTCAGGTATTTGGGTACTTATGGTGTGGACTTAGGTACTTATGTTGCAAAATTTGTATGATGATGAGCACACCTTTGTCTACCGATAACTACATCATCCTACTAAAGTAGATACACAATAAAGTTTTATCAAAAGGGACTCCACAATAAGTTAAGACAAAGCCAGTTTAAGGTAAAAATTAAAATATGAAAGAAAAGAAATGAAATATGTCGTCTATTTGAAACCCAAGAACAGCAGAATATGATTTTTTTATGAAGCAATTATACCTTAAGTGGTCTGTGGACTACTAAAGCATAAATTTCTTATAATATATTTTTTTAAACAAGATTTTGTATCATAAGGCACCGAAGTGCTTGGCATGACAAATTCAACGAAGCCAAAATAGACGTTTAAAAAAAAAGATTTCCTATGACCTTCTGTCTTCATCACCCGACCAGCTCGATGTTACCATGATTTTGCATTGTCACTAAACTAAAGTAATTTCACCCCAATCATTTGAGGGCTTTTATAAATATTTATTTACCATAATGGTCTGCTAACATAAAACAGCTGCTAAGTAAATATAAGAATGAAAAATATTCAGTAACAATTCCGCGAAAAAACCTAACAAATTGTACATTTATACAAAATGAAAGAACATTTATCAAAGCAAGTCGTCAACTAGTTTCGTCTCTCCACGAGACATCATCAGGACACCACACCACTCGATCTTGACACTGAGAGCGCCAAACAACAACGGCAGAGTCCCACCAGAGATGTTGTCACTTCGAGCTCCGCGTGCCAAGTGAGGCATCGCTCGCAAAACCGCCCCTTATATACAGTCATGGTGACGCATCACGCCCATTACCTGCGTCCGTGACATCACCGCTCGCGCCATTTCTAGAAAAAATCCGTAATAGAGCACACAGAGGTGGGACTCTGCCGTTGTTGTTTGGCGCTCTCAGTGTCAAGATCGAGTGGTGTGGTGTCCTGATGATGTCTCGTGGAGAGACGAAACTAGTTGACGACTTGCTTTGATAAATGTTCTTTCATTTTGTATAAATGTACAATTTGTTAGGTTTTTTCGCGGAATTGTTACTGAATATTTTTCATTCTTATATTTACAATGGATTTCCGCAAAGTAACGCCTGAATCTATTATTTAGCTGCTAAGTAGTGTTATTTCTCAGTCTGACTTATGTCAATAGACGAAGACAGCGCGAGATTTAGCAGTGCGCTAAGTTAGCAGATTTTGAATAAAGGGGTTAGTGAGTAAAATAATTAAACTGAAATTACAGATAACATTGCACTACCACAAAGACAAAGAAGTTTAAAAATAATACATAAACACCTACTAAACATTAACATTAATAAAATTACACCAACAATAGGGTTCCCTTTCCGGAGCGCCTATAAATTAGCACACTAGCTCCATATTAACGAAGTTTATTTCTCTTCACCTCCAAACTCACCATAGCAAACAAGGGCGCGGAACCAACCTTCGTGACGAAACGATGCCGCACAATAATCGATCTTACCCTTGTATCGGATAACTGCTCTGATAACGTGCGCGACTGGAGGGTATCGGATGAGGTCTCCTCATCCGACCACAGATGGATCAGATATGAACTGACGCTGAACAAATCGACCCCAACACCTACGCGCAACCCACGAAAAACTAACAAGGTACTGTTCATAAACTCTCTGCAGCAGCACCTGAGTGAGGGTCACCCGGTATCAAACATAAGCAACACTGCAGAGATCGAGACTGCTGTACAAACAATCACGCAGAGCCTTACCAAAAGTTATGAGGTATCTTGCCCTCTCACCGTTATCAGTAAAACTGACCCAGGTAAGGAAAACTGGTCCCGGCGATTGGAGGAGCTTAAAAGTAAGGTCCGTAAGTCTTTTAACAGAGCCATGAACACCTATGACGACTCCGACTGGTGCGTATACAAGAGGTCCCGGGCGGAGTACAAAAAACAGTTACGCCGCAGGAGTCGTCTCAAATGGAAAAACTTTTGCAACAACATAGAGTCAAACTCTGAAGCGAACAGAATCAGGAAAATCCTAGCGGCGGAACCTAACCGCGAGATTGGCTCGCTAAAGAAAACTGATAACACCTACACCAAAACAACAACAGAAACACATGAACTACTTCTACAAACACACTTCCCGGGGTGCGTTTTAGGCAATGAAACCGAGTGGCGTAACACCAACCAAGTAAAGCCATCGGTTACAGACTGGGCAGTAGCTAGCACAGTGGTAACCGAGGAAAAGGTGGACTGGGCCATAAACACCTTCAAACCATACAAGTCGCCAGGTATGGATGGAATATTCCCCGGCCTCCCACGCTGGGGCGCAGCACACATAGGCGGTGCGCTAACGGCAATCTTCACAGCCTGCCTGGCATTCCGTTACGTACCGCTTATGTGGAGAGAGGTTAGAGTTTTATTCATACCCAAACCAGGAAAAAGCGACTACACTGAACCGAAGTCCTACAGGCCGATCAGTCTCACCTCCTTCTTGTTAAAGACCCTAGAGAGGCTTTGCGATCGACACATAAGGGACAACATACTAACAACAAAACCATTACACCCACAGCAACACGCCTACAGCTCTGGCAAATCAACGGAATCTGCACTTCACACAGTAGTTAGCAGACTAGAACAAGACATCTCGAACAAAACGCTCTGCCTCGCAGCTTTTATAGACATCGAGGGGGCCTTTGACAAAACAAACTTCGACAGCATCAACACAGCCCTACAGAAGCACGGTGTGGAGTCGACGCTTGTGGGATGGATCATTGGCATGCTCAGACTTAGGGCAGTACGGATCGATGTACACGGGGGGACCAGAGGAGTTGTGTCAAGGGGATGTCCTCAGGGCGGCGTCTTGTCACCACTTCTGTGGAATCTAGTTGCCAATGACCTAATCACCAAGCTCAATGACCAACGCTTCTACACGGTGGGCTATGCGGACGACCTTGCGATACTCATATCAGGATACTTTGCCAGCGTGGCGTGTAACATTATGAGTAATGCACTAAAGGTCGTCCAAAACTGGTGCACAGACTATGGACTCACCGTAAATCCAACCAAAACAGAACTAGTAATGTTCACCAACAAACGAAAACTAGGAACGTACCAACTCCCTTTCCTGTTTGATACTCAACTAACACTTTCCGATACAGTCAAATACTTAGGTATCACCTTAGACAGTAAACTGAACTGGGCAACACACTTAGAAAACAAGACGAAAAGAGCCACCATCTCATTCTGGCAGTGCCGACGGATGCTAGGAAGAACATGGGGTCTTAGCCCAAAGATCACCCTATGGCTCTACAACACTGTGATAAGGCCCTCGCTGACTTACGGTGCCCTGGTTTGGTGGCCAAGAGCGAACCAAAACACAGCCATAAACAAACTGCAAAAGTTCCAGAGACTAGCCTGCGTAGCGATTACAGGGTGTATGAGAACTGCCCCCACGGCAGCACTCGAAGCCCTGATAGGCCTGACACCACTGCACCTACACGTGCAACAAGAGGCAGCCGCAGCAGCTTACAGACTCTGGGCTTTAAGTTTATGGAACCACAACACTAAAGCACAACACACCACTATCATAGACGACCACGCAAACCATAACCCCATGCTTCTCTCGATCTATGACAGGATATCTAAAAAACACATACACACCAGAAGCTTCACCATACAGATGCACGAAGAGCCAAGTGATAGCTCAGACATATACGAACTAAGAATATACACAGATGGCTCTAAAATGAAAACAGGTACCGGGGCGGGAACTTTCTCGGAAGATCTAAATATCCATATAACAACAACGCTGGGTGCCTACAACTCCATCTTCCAGGCGGAATGTGTAGGTATTATCCAAGCTGCAAGCGCAGTGCTACGAAGAAAGGTAACTGGCCAAAAAATCAGGATCCTCTCGGACAGCGCGGCGGTACTACAGGCACTGCACAGAAGAGAACACAACTCGGGACTTACATTACAATGCCACCACCTGTTAGAACAAGTAAGTAAGTCGAATAGAGTCACACTACAATGGATAAAGGGACATAGCGGATCAAGAGGTAATGACGAAGCGGACGCACTGGCTCGGAGAGGCTCGGAGCGGCAACCGACAGGGCCCGAACCCATAATTCCCCTACCATTCAGTCAAGTCCGCGCTTGGATCCGCCAACGCACAATCAAACAACACCAAGACCACTGGGCAAGTATTCCAGATTGCAGACAGTCGAAGGAGGCCTTCCCGGTTTTAAACCCGAGATACTCCCGAAAGCTACTCAATCTGAAGCGTGACAAGCTCCGACTTGTTGTCGGCGTTGTCACAGGACATTGCATGCTAAACAAACACCTTTTTAATCTGGGTATCACGGACAGCCCCCTATGCAGAGGGTGCATGAATGCAGAGGAGACGGCCGCGCATGTGCTTGTAGAGTGCGATAGCGTAGCCTCTCAAAGACTACACTACCTCGGGACACCAAGGACGCCTAGGGAGGCATGCACCGGCGTCAGCGAGCTGCTGGCTTTCCTGGAAGACATCGGGTGGTTAGATTAACAGCCCCCCACCCGACACGCAAAAAGGGCCCGCCTGCGGCCTAGTTGCGGAAACCAGCCCAGAAACAAGTAACAAGTAAGTAACGAAGTATAATTCTTGAACCGTTTTGCACTAAGTATTCGCCAGAGACGTGTGGCGTTACGCAGTTTAACCTGAGAATTTAACCGTAAGAGCGTTTCCACATTAACCGATCCATTATCGGTATCGGAAGCCCATACGATATCGAGGAAAGTAAATTGTACGTAAGAAGACAGGTACATATTTCATACATTTTACTTGCCTCTATGTTGTGTTGGCGTCCGATACCGATGTCGGATCGGGTAATGTGAAAACGCTCTAATGCGCATCTCTCCAAGCTTCATTAACCTTGTGGGTTCACCTTGCGATTACATAACTACAGACTGTGGCATTTCCTTGCGGGTATTATGCATTAATATCAAGGGTAACGTAAAATAAGTCTTATGGTTGTGTATGGGAAGGTATAAATCAGAAAGTATAACTTTGTACCTTGTCTAGACTTGTTAGGAGGCAACTCATACTGTAAAACAATGATAACATTTTTTTTATCAGCTGTATGATGAATATCTCATTCTGCCTTTGTGTCAGTAGCACCCTTCAACTCTTAGTTAAGGCGCATACCCGAGCCAATCTGACAGCAATTCCTATTTTATCATATTTTTACGTTTATCATAGGAATTTTAAAAAATCCTACGTTCAGTTTGTGGTATCTATTATAAGCTATTTTTTAATACCTCTTTTATAATTTTATCTCATATAGTTTAGGAGGAGATGCAAAAATAGAGTTTGGTGGCCAAAAAGCGCAACTTCGTATCTCTTCCTAAGCTTTACAAAATGAAACTATTACAGAGGCATTAATAAATAGCTTATAATAGATACCACAAACTGAACGTAGGATTTTTAAAAATTCCTGCGTTCAACGTAATAATAAGATATAATAGTTGGGGGCGCCACTTTCGTTGGTGTATTGGCCTTAATGGTACTAAGGATACAAAGTTGTGTCACTTGTGCCATCAGTGGTACAATTCAATGGTCCCACTGACACAAAGGCGAATGTGTAGGTACAACAGAAAAAAACTACCGTTCACGTAAAAATCCACTCCAGAGATTCATAACCAAATCAGCTTTGCGTTAAATTAATGGCGATATTACAAAAAAACAATAGACGGAGGGAGATGGCTTATTCCAATAATCCCCTTAGACAATACCCCTGCTGGCCCAGAGAGAGGACGCACAAGGGATTTTTGGATGTGAATTCCAGAAATCCCCTTATCCGCTTATTTACACCCGTAAGTTGTTATAAATTTTTTAAATAATCAAAAACAAACAACTATACTTAGTTGTTTGTTTTTGATTATTTAAAAAATGGCTGGGCAAGTGTGGCCATAAGACGTGGAAAGTAATATATGGCAGTACGTAAACTTTTGGTTTTCCCCTCAAGGTGCACCCAAGATAGCGTGCATCGGCCCTAAAAAGGTCAGCGAGTTAGTCTTCGCGGTGAAATATTGAAGCCGGCGGAGACGTACTGAAGTAGCATTTCAAATACATGCGCCCGGGCAAAAGCAATCTAACAAATGAACGATGCGTTTTGTTACCTGCATTTTGATGATGGTAAGTTCCACTAATAAGGATAGGTAACTAACATACCAGTTGGTGTTATCGTTCTTGGACCAAAATACCCAACTATTAATCGTACCTAATAGTTTATAGTTTATTTATTTATCATCATAATGTAACATTACAGTTTAACAAAAAAACCAATGCGTTACAACATGTAAGTACTTAACGAATATTTAATACTAAATAATACTAATAACTCCTATCCATAAATAGTAGAAGTATTCTTTGATAGATTTCTTTGAGTAATTTCACAACTAATAATACTAATATTTATCCATACATTTTCTATCATAGGATATTATGATTGACAAATTACAAGTTACTGAAGCGACATGTGGCACTTTGCGCCGTATTGCCATTGCTTTCGAGGGAATTTATGATTCAAGATTGGTTCTACATTGCTTCCCAAAGTACCAAAGACGAAACTAGTGGCAAATTTAGGAGCTATATATTGTGAAGGATGGTTCTATTGATGTCTGGTGTGCGTTTGGGCAGCAACACCGAACAAATAACCAGTTAGAAGATTTTAGGAGAGTTTTAGATTTTGGAAGATTATTATATGTAAAAAATAATCCTAGTCTAGGACGCTGAAAGCCGTAGAACACGGTAATTGCCGTAGCAATCGCCCACTCAACAGAGCATTAACCGCGATTAATTTATCCAAGCAGTGTAAAACGAGTTGATGAACGGTTACTTTACGTCGGGCACTGCTTGGAAAAATTACGATGAATTTGGTATCGATTTAAATAATGCTGGAGGGCTATGTCCAGCAAGGTATAGCCTAATGATGATGATGAAATAATGCTGGACAATTCACACAGCATTATCTAGCCCCATGTTAAGCAGAAATTGTATGATGGGTACCAGTTAACTGATATAATATTTGAAATAATATATGTAATTAATATGAATGATTTCTTCGTTAACGGCTACAGATCATTAATTTTTTTTTCCATTCCGATTCAATATTTACGTTTTTACGTTCATTGTAATTTTTAGACTTTCTTATTTATAATTAATAATTGAATACATATTTGCCTCCTTACTTGTTCAATTTTCAGTTTTAATGCAATATTAACTTTTTTCACATAATGTTCTACTTAGAAGGTTACGTAGGTAGGACCTACATAGTTACTTAACTGTTTGTATTTGATTATGTCAAAAATGAACAACAACTAACGGTGTAAATACGTGGATTAGGTGATTTCTGGAATTCTCATCCAACAATCCCAGACAAAAGTCCAGAAATCCCCTTCGCATGGGATTGTCAAAGGGGATTTTTGAAATAAGCCCATGAGATTATTTCAAATGAGTTCTTAAGGACGACCCTTGGGGTCTCCTGCGCTTTCGTCTTTAGAAGATGCCTTGCCGAAGGTGAGGCATTCTACTTTTCCAGAAAACACACGGTTATTAAATTTATTTCAAGCAATCGCAAGATTATCTCCAAAACAAGGCTAAAATATAAAACTTAACAATCGAAGTTGTGTTGAATGAAAGTAATTGGGGACGAAATCATACGACCCAGTTGCCGCTATCATCCGTTAGTATAGTTCAATATATTTCGAAAAAAAAATATAGGTAAGACGTTTCAGCGGGTTAAGCTGTGCTACAATGCAGTGCAACTCCCTGGTGTCACCACTTACATACTAACGATGTTCAACGCAGTTTTCTTAGTATTTTGTGTTAGACCATAGACAAAATAATACTTACAACTATCGTTGAACTTGCATATTATATGAATCGCATACATGCCCCACGATGCTCAACGATAGTTGTAAGTAGTATTAAAACAGCCTCAACCTCAACAGCCTGTATTTATACACAGCTGGACGCAGGCCTTTCCCTGTTATACGCCGATAGACGAGATAAACGCCATTTTTAGGATGAAGTAACAATTGTTAAAGAAAAGGACACTCCAGCAACTGATTGGCAAATGATGAGCAAAATGTCTTTAGCAATGTGAAGACGGCGACGATCTTGCAAGAAACTGTACCAGCCGTCTTTCAGGGAAAAGGGCCTGGACATAGTGAAAAACAAACGGGGAGATAAGCGAGCCGCTATTTCGAAATAAAGATGGGTTACCGTACCAAAGGTTTTCAAAATAGGTTAAGTTTCTAAATTATTCTAGTTTAAATTTTTTGTAGATTTTATGCTTTTTATTTCGTTTCTATTCCGTCTCCCGAAGTTTGCAGAGCGATCCACCTCTAATGTATTTTGAGTAATCATTTACGTATTAATAGTATTCATTTACAGCTTGAGTCTGCATGCGGTGCTCAAAAATAATAATAAAAGCAAAATAACCAATGATTTTTTGGAGATATTTTGAAATTAGTGCAACAGTCGATAAAAAATGACTGGGATTTTGCATAAAGAAAATATCATAGCTTTTAGCTTGGTTTTCGGTAACTTAGTCTTGATTTTCAACAGTTTTTGTTTTATAAAGAGTTCTCCTGTTCATCCTTATTATGTCGAATTCGTTTCATAGTAAATGACCGTTTAGTTTAAAAGTTAGACCGTTTTGTTTATGTTATGGGATTCGGCGTAGCGAAAACAAAGATTTCAAGTTAGAATAGGTTTACAGTATATTTCACCACGATTCTTGATTTATAATTTTCTTTTGATTGCTACAAATAAAGGAATTCTGTAAACTATTATTGTCTTAATATAAAAGTTTATGAAGCATAAAGGTTTTTGAAGGTGTAGGAAAATATTCCTAAACTGAATGGAATGGTAGAAACTCGTGTCAGATGTAGGAGGTAGACATCAGAGATGCAACAAGACATTTGTTTACCTAACGACAAGCTTGTCTCTATAAGAAAGTCTATGGAAGCAAAATAAAACTTATTAAATTGCGGAACCACCGTAGTAAATATCCGGAGTTAAAAGGTTTAAGCATGGGGACCATGCTACTTCGTAATCCAATCGTCAGATATCCGATTCCGATACATTGTTCGAACGAATTTCTCTCGGATGTTAATCAAGTGAATTGTTCCGTGCACGTCGATTCCTCTTAGCGTCAACGTAATTCTGATTAACACAGATTACAATTACCTTGACAGTAAGCTTGAGAACATTCCTACAATGCATGGCTTACAATCTATCTACAATGCATGGCTTATGCATCCTTAGCACCAAATAATAAAAACATAAAAACAGGCAAGTTTATAACTGTGTATAAGAATTTACAACGGATTAATTTAAACTATGATTAAGTTACAATGCTGCGGATGGAAGCATCGTAAAAAATAAATACATGCAGCAAAATGTTACTTAATATCATTTGATCAATGAAACTTTCATAGCCACGTGGTTTTTAATATATATCCAAAATACATTCAGCAAACACATTTTTCGACGTAAAAAAATAAACAGACTATGGACAGCGAAAGTATCAGTATTTATAAGACAATATGAAGAATTCAGAATCCCGATTTACAAAAAAATACGCTCGTCTAAGTTTTAACGGATCCACTTCGGGTCACTGCGCCGTGGCAGTAAGTAAAAAGTTTTAATGGACATCAGGTGTGGGACAGTAAAGGCTTATAATAATAATAACCGAGGAAACCTAGTTTCACCCTCTACTAACACGGCAAGGAAAAAGTTTCTGTCTCTTGCTCGATGTAAAATGTGTTTAGGACATTCTTCTATCAAACGAAATAGATGATAATGGTGTCTATTCAGTTGCTGCCAATACTAAACTAAACTTATTTGACAGGATTAAAAATATCGCTGCCAATACTAAACTAAACTAATTGGACAGGATTAAAAATATCGCTGCCAATGCTAAACTAAACTAATTTGACAGGATTAAAAATATCGCTGTCCCTGTCATAACGATCAAAATAATAAGGATGGCATCAGTTTTAGTCCTGTCAAATAAGATTAGTCTAGTTTTGGCTACATCTGAAAGACACCATTATGTACGCCACTTAGTTATCAACGTAACGTTTCGCTAGGTCTTATCATCATGATGATGATGATGACTTAGTTGTCGACGTAACGAAAAGGATATTTTACATTTAATACTGTAAATAATAGGGCAAGAAGCGAGTAATTCAACCAACATGCTTTAATGAATACTAACCTGAGGATAAAACACAATCATACAATTACATAAGTGACGAATAAACCGATGATATTTTTTGTAACTCTGCATAATAAATAACGGGCCCGTTCCAGGTTTAATCTATTTATGTTTTGAATAGGATTAATTTAATTGTGAATATTATGTTTTCAATCATGATCCTGTGCTATTATTGCAGAGCCTATCTGCAACAGAGAAGCGTCCGATGCGAAGGGGCTACTTAAAGCTCGCTTAAAAATGAAAGCTCAGCGTGTTTAGCGCTAAATAAGGGTTGGGACGTGCCACATCTCTTACAGGGGACTGACGCTGACCTAAAAACGCGTCTGTGTCCCGGAGCCACGCCGCACTGCTGTAGCATTCAGAGGGGTGGGGGTGGGTCAGCTCCTTATTGCCTCCGGCGCCACGCTGCCTCCTCCGAAATTTGCGCCAACTCAACTTTGCCTCACACTTGACGATTGAGGTTATAACCGATGGACTCTCAAAGCGGAATACTGCATCCCGACGCTGTTTTCTCGTGGACCCATTATTTAATCCCATTGATGGGACCACGAGGGAGAACAATTCCTTGTGGTACCGTTAGTATATGCGGTTGTGGAAATTTTCGTCCTGTATATATTTTCCTGCATAGATAAACTTTTTCGAGTATGTCGTGAAGACTCAGATGATAAATGACAATATTTTTAACACTTTTACTTGACAATCTTGTCATAGTACGGTACAACTAAGACTTTACTTAATTGGAAACGATAAAATTAAACTTTTTATAAATTATATGGATGAGACTTGGCTCAAAAACTAAGCATTATTTTCACAATGGAATGGTACATGGTGAAAGACAGCGCACCAATAACGTTGTTGAAAGTTGGCACTCTCAATTAAATAAGAATATGAAGAAACTACTACCAAAATCCATATTACGCCCGTGAAATATTTTAGTAATATAATAATATTTTATTTAGTTTAAGATTTATTTTTTCTCTTTCTAGACAAGATTGCATAAAGCGGGATGATGTCATAATGAATTATCAATTGCAGTCTGATAGATCTATGATTATTATAGAGTTGTATTTTTTTGGTTGAATAAAATTAATGTTTTTAATTTCAAAATTTACATATTTAACAACCCACGCATCCTTATTTTTATACACAAGAATTAGATAAATAGTAATGGGACTAGAACTAGAACAAAGTAATAGAACCACGAGAAATCAGCGCATCCCGACTACTATATTCAAGTTTTTATTCAGTTCTACGAGCTCGCGTAGCTGAGTGCTACGTATTCCTACGCCGTAGCAAGTGTAGAGCTAGGCTTCAGTTCTACGAGCTCGCGTAGCTCAGTGCTACGGATGCCTACGCCGTAGCAAGTGTAGAGCTAGGCTTCAGTTCTACGAGCTCGCGTAGCTGAGTGCTACGGATGCCTACGCCGTAGCAAGTGTAGAGCTAGGCTTCAGTTCTACGAGCTCGCGTAGCTCAGTGCTACGGATGCCTACGCCGTAGCAAGTGTAGAGCTAGGCTTCAGTTCTACAAGCTCGCGTAGCTGAGTGCTACGGATGCCTCATATTAAAGCCTCAAAAAAATCTTTTGTACGTTTTTAACGACTAACGTCAAATAGACAACGACCTGTAAAAGAGGACCAAGAAAGACTAGAAGCGAAGACGCTTTGCTCGATCTGTCAATTACTTTAATATCGAAAAGAATTGCTCATGTAATCCTCACCGCGTCAACGACAAATGAAAAAAAGTTAGATACCTACGTCGTATCCTAATAACCTAAATTACAATCGGTGAAACTCGGATTTGAACTAGAAGCAGGTTAACTCATTTTTACCAATATGAGAATATCTTAGAAATCTAACGCTTTAGTAAGCGTATTGTTAAAGAATGTTTTATTCGAGAAACTATTTTTCTTAAGGCGCATACCCGAGCCAATCTGACAGCGATACCTATTTTATCATATTTTTACGTTTATCATAGAAATTTTTAAAAATCCTACGTTCAGTTTGTGGTATCTATTATAAGCTATTTTTTAATACCTCTTTCATAATTTTATCTCATATAGTTTAGGAGGAGATGCGAAATTAGAGTTTGGTGGCCAAAAATCGCAACTTCGTATCTCTTCCTAAGCTTTACAAAATGAAACTATTACAGAGACATTAATAAATAGCTTAAAATAGATAACACAAACTGAACGTAGGATTTTTAAAAATACCTGCGTTTATCGTAATAATAAGATAAAATAGTTGGGGGCGCCACTTTCGCTGCTGTATGGGCCTTAAGTAATTCAAAAATGAAATAGCTTTGAACAAAAGAGCTTTGAACCTGAAGTTAAATTAAAAAATATTAAGACACTTAAAAAAACACTCTTTTTTTATCTTTATTTAAAGCAAAAAAAAATGTAAATCTGAATCTGTAACAAGCACTGAACAAGCGCTGTTACCATAGCTGTCGCATATTAAAAGATTGCTTAAAGCGCCATCTACTGAAAAGTGACTGAAGTAGATTTGCAACACACCAAACGCCCTCAAAAAGAACCAACGAAACATTACAAAGTTTGTTATTTTATGGGACGAATTGTTTTAATAACTGCTGAAATACAGGTTTTGTGATGTTTGGTGTAATTTAATAATAATAATAACTCCCACACAAAACGGTAAAAGTTATCAGATATGTTTTCAAATGTAAGATAGTTACGTACTACCAAGAATCTCAATGGTTCAGCGAATCCGAAAGGTTCTCACTTGCTGAAAGCGCTTGTTACCTGGTTCTCCGAGTCTCCGCTGGGAGCGCTAGTATCGAAAGTGAAATGCAGCGCCTGAAACTTATTAGTTCCGCAATTCCTCACTAGATGGCGCTACGTCACACAATGGCATGTTCATTATCAAGGTCAGCGGGCCGTTTACCTCCGTGTGAATTGTTTTTAAATAGTTTACGAAGTTTTAGTTCCTGTCACCACGTGCTTGCCTAGATACTTAGTATTTTCTCCTGCACTAATTATTTGAACCGGATCGCATTAGATTATTTTATTCAATGTTTAGAAATGTCAAGCAAAAACATATACCATATTCCAACGGAAGAATTAGCTATGCTAGGCCGCGCGCGTGGATGTTGTTCCATGCGAACTAAAAATCAGACTCGTTGCAATGAATTGATGTAAACCACCTAATGCTGCTTTAAAATTTGCCTCGACTCTTCTAATAAAGAAACAATGTTTGTTTATGTGTTCATCATGACATCAATGAATTTATTAATTTTGATTTTAAGCCCTAGATGAGTTGATTAATTGCGTGCTATAGGATAGTTAAACATGAGCTTAAAACTCACAACCAACAACCTGTATACCATGTTTTATGCAATATATATTTCATAATCATTATCATTACGTGTATTTGATTCAAATATCAAATATCACTTTATTATCTAAGTGTAGGTATTATTGAAAATAGGATCGAAGATCTGAAGCATGCCAATTTGCATCGCTGCCGGTCCGGAAACTGTTTCTGCAGAACATGCGACGGCAACTAGGATAGACACGCTCAGCTGACACGTATGAATCGTTAAGCAGAGCATCGTGTTATATTGCTCTGTTGCTTCGCATGTTTAATGTACATGATATTATGTTACGATAAAATTCATATATAAATGATATCTGCGTACTTATATACAGGATGCCACATTATAGGTGTAGGTACTAAGCTGAAAGGATCCGGTCAGTTACGGCCACTTCCTTAGATGGCCACCACCTAAATTACTTGTTCGTCCATTTCCCAGTTTGGCCATTTCCCCGAACGACCACTGCACTGGTTAGCCACAGCTACCATTCCTCAGTTTTTTTTTGTTTTCATAGTGCCTAGTTAATCTTTTGTGTACCTATCTCATAATGCTAAAGTCGTGTTCTTATTGCCCGCCAATCAAATTCATAAAGCTTGGTTAAAAGGTTTACGTTTTAAACTTACTAGAACTAATAAAAAATCGATTACCCAACTGGAAGCTAAAGAAAATCACGCTCGACTATGAAAAGAGTGCCATGAAAGCAATTGAAAAAGTATTAACAAAAACCACAACATAAGGCTGCTTTTTCGTTTACTGTAAAAGAATCTTTTTAGAAAAGCTAAGTCGTCTGGTTTGGCACGATTACCACTAAAGAAAATCTTGTCCGAATACAAATATATCATGCAAAGATCACTTTTATGCGTGGCAGTCGAACAATTTCACTCTTATTATAATAATTTTTGGGTAAACGATATTCATTATGAAGTAAGCAGGTTAACTACGAACCTTATTTGTGTTGGAAATAAGATTCGTAATGAACCCGCTTACATTTATAATGAATTCGAATGTTTCTATAGTAAAACGATATTCAATTTATGAAGAAATGGTGCTGATATAAAGAAGACATAAGAAACACCAACCACCTTGAAGGGTGGCCATGCAAGACAGAACAAGTATTTTGGGCGGAAAAACCCATCCTTTGCTCAAGCGTTACAACTTTTAGTCAAGGAAACAAAGATCCGATTTTCTTTTCATTGAGATCCTAGACAAAAATATTATAACGTTGGGCAGTGCTTCAAAATAATTTCTCCGTTTAAAATTGATTATGTACAAGTTTAAATCTCTAAGATTTTGTTTTTGGGTAGGCGTAGTGTTGACCTTGTAATTTATGTTATTCATTATCTTTCTCAATTTAGAAATCCATTTTTAAGCTATTGCATAGCTTCTATCGCGGGCCTTGAGTGCGGGGACCAAATCCAGAAATTTCGTAACGAAAAAACCTCGCACTTCCCACTCCGACCGGAACAGCGGTGATACTTTTTAGTTTTGCCATCTATCGATGAATAGTAGAACTTTTAATGACTTTTTGAAATATGACGTTTGTCTCTTTAGTTCAGCAACTCGCCTCTAGATGGCATTGCAATAGCTTTACCGCGGCAGTCCCCGAGTGCCACACGACTTTTTTTATTACTGATATGTGTAGTTTACATTATTTGTTTAAAAATAACTAAAAAAAGAAATACAGGCAAAATTGTCATTCAAGGTAAGTGGTTATTATATATCCTATGTCTGTCTAGCGATGATATGATATGGACACTGTTTCCATTAGGCACGACGACATAGCAAAAAGGAAGGGCAATAATGAACAAAAATAAAAAAAAAACATTCCTAAGGACATTATTACGAGTAGTACTTACTCGTAATAATGTTAAAAAGTTACACGTTAAAAAGTAATTATAGGTACATATTACCAATTATTCAATTCTTGTGTATAGTTCACCACCACATATTTCGCATTATATATCGGATTAGTAGAATTCATCTTCACAAAGTATTAGTAGTTTTCTAGATCGTGGGTGTCTATATTCATCACAGACTCCGGTAGGACTCATCCCTTTTTACATAAAAACTTGTTTCATTTGGAAGCATTTAAAAAAATACGGTTAATGGAAACAAATCATATAACGCTATAGAACTCCTCGACAGGCATAATACGACCACTTTATTTTTGTATTGTTTTTACTATTTAAAAAAAACTGCTTTTAGGTATATATTATTCCGGTAAAAATATGAGCCACACCATATCTAAAAATATTTTATAATACCTGTCCTAATGGGGCCCTAGACCTACCAACATTCTCTACAAAACATGTCTTTGGTACAGGAAAATGTAAATGTACCTAACATCGTCGTACCAATTTTCCTGTCCAGTTAAAAGGAAAATAGGGACAAGTATGTTAGGTACATTTCAATTTTCCTGTCCGGCTGCAAGAAACACCAGCATGAAGGCATCAATTTTCATTCATAAATAAGTACCTACTTATACCTCAAGGTAAGTCACGAAGGTATGTTCGTTGTTATTAACTTTGTGTTGTTTACGTTTACTAGGGTTGTCACATTTAATTTCCACTGTGAATTCTTATACTCGTAATAATATTATTTGTCGATTTAATGTCGAGGCTTAATATTAGTTTAAGATAATGGGTAGTTTTAGATTTTCACATAATTGAGGTATTTTCTAAAAAAAGATTCCTTGGATTTAGTAATAGATATTTCTGAAGTTTGCCGATTCGAGATGCAAGATTTACTAGAAAAAATAAATATTTGTTGAAATTTTGCTGCGTTGACTGTACAATTTAATCTGAAATAGGCTTGATTGTGTCGTTAATTGTAAACGCCATTACTCATAGTATTCTTGCCAAAATGATAATAATGACACCAACGAGCAAAATCCTCCTGATTTTGCTTATTGATTATATTTGTGCCATCCGCTGGGGTCCTGTGCTAACTACATCCGATGCTATGTAGTTGCACCCACGATTAAAAGTTTGTGTATTAAAATAATCGTTAGTTAGGTCTAACAACTAACTCTAATCTTAGATAAAAAAAGGAATTTCTATCGTCCATTTAGAAATAATAATAATATTAACAAAAGAAAAGATTGATTTTTTGTCGTCATTTAATATAATCAGATCCGATATCAGTTTTTATGTCTGCGTTTTTCATGAAAAAAACTAGCGGCAAAGCAATTTTCTGTGAATAATTAACCATTTTCTATTAAAGACAACAACTAAACTAACCATGTAACTACTATTTTTGGCGAAAAATATACTACGTAAGTATATTTTTCGCCAAAAATATTCTATCAAATTAATGCAAATGTTATAAAACTAGAGTTAAAATTTAAAGATTTCGATTCACTGGAAAGGGTTTAAATTATTCGGTTTAGTTAGTAAATATCCAATAACTTGGTTTTATCGGAGCCGGTCTACCTTAAAAGCCTCAGACAGGATTTGCGTTTGTGGACACAAAGCTAATATAATATGTACGCAACGCTCCATTTCTGTAGGTAGAGTCGAGAAGGGTGGGACAGGACATTGTCTGTCCACCTTAACCTGTGAAGAGTCAAAGCAACGCTATCCATTTCTTATGTACCCACCTAAGAAACGGATAGCGTTGCTTTGGCTGGAGGATGCCAACCGCATACTTCCTCGTTAATGAAGAGACACATAATTGATATGACTTGGAAATCCGATATTGCTAACGTACATATAATGTATGTACCATAAATTGTTGCCTGACACTTATTCTTCTACATTACGTACTAAATAACTAAAACTCCCTTAATATTACGGAAAGAGTATGTACGTTTACCCGATTTCCAACATGAAGAAGTAGCAGTTGTCGTTTGATAACTACAGGTCAGAAAGAAAATCGAGCCGATCTTCCTCTTGCTTTCCGAAGAAGCCGCTGAGGCTCGAAACAAGCATTTCAGACTCTACTATTTCGCCAGAAAATTTTCGAGGGTGGAATGTAATCGTGATGTTTTGAACAGATTATTGCCTAACTCTGATCCACTGATTACTGGCATGAGACCGATCCTAAAAATACATAGAATATATAGCTTTTTACAAAGGATTTTTTATTTGATTTTTTATTATTATATTATATATTTATTATATTGATTTTTTAGGATGCCATTCAATTGATGATTCCTGCTGATCCTGACTTGGAAGTCTGACTCAGATTCAGATTCAGAAGAGGTATCTAAATTGACAGAAGAATACTGGCATTCACCATCGTTTTAGTTATAGTATAAAATTAAGTTTATTTTTAAGAAAAATAAAACTTTTGCGTAAAATATAGATTTATTATTATTTCACTATTAAACTCGGCATTTATAGAATAAATACTCAGCGCAAAATTCTTTCTATAGCTTAAAATCTATTAGAGACTCATCACAAACAAAAATAATTTTGGCCAACCAGATCAGCCGGTCTTTTTTTTTGTACCATCGCCCATAGCACATAGCGCACCTATGTGCGATGGTACAAAAAAAAAAGATTGTGCCTGCCATATTGTTTTTACTCCTGAAAAAAACGCAGCGTACGAAAGGTAAAAAAAACGCCATAGCAGAGTTCCAGCTGAACAATTTTACAATTTTATCAGGCATATATGTGCAACCAATGGCTGGGAAAATATTGGCCTTAGTTCTTGCTACGGCAAAATCCACAGGACAATAGATTTGCACTACAATACAATACAAGACGATCAATGCTTTCCTTTGGATCATGAACTTAAAATTGCTGTAACGAAACTAATCAGTAATGATCTCATCGTCTCGGTTTAATTCATGAACGATCTAACGAAACGGAGTAGTTGCAGTATATTGTGTTTTAAAGATTTGTGGCAGAAATAACGAACACGTCATTAAATAATGCCAGAGAATAAAAATGGGTGCGTTATGTAATGTAAGACAGCGTTGCTTAAAACAATCTATGCTAACAATCAGCAATGAAAGGGATGATTGTTTGTCAGCAAATAAGAATATAAGGAACGACGTGACGAACAGTCTTTCTCACTCGCAAGTCTGGACTTGATCAAGACTCATCCCTCCTAATAGATTTTTAAATTGAATGAAAAAAACAACTACACTGAACAACCTAAACTGAATTGCCTACTCTACAATTCTGCCGACGATGTTTACCACATTTTGATGGCGTGTGTTCGCAACGGATTGTTTCGAAATGGCATTCTAACATTTAGTTATAGGGATATCGGTCACTGCAACAGATGGGCGACCCTGTTCGAACGCAGCTAGAATGCTGTAGAAACTGGTTAAATTAAGGAATGAGATGTATTTTGGTTTAGTTTATAAGGTTTGATTTTGTTTAACGCACCAGGGCGTCATAATTGCATGAGCAACAAGTATCTGAAGAAACGAAAGTTTAGAAGACAATACTCAACGAATTATTATGAGCGTGCGTTTGTGTAACGAAACTAATAGGAACGATATCATCGTAATTCATGGACGCACAAATCGAACCGAAGAACAACGATTGGCGGTTATGCAAATCAAGCCAAATTAACAGGCACGTATCAAGCAAAAATGATTTTGTACAGGCTATTAACATTTTCGCAGACGTTCCATGTGACGTATCATTCTCGTTATCCGAAACCAACATATCCTGGGGGACAAAAGGATATTTATTTATAAAAGATAAAATCAAAGAACCTAGTCAGAGTCTTTCTCTAAAACGGAAATACCCACCACAGATATACTGAAATTACATTTTTTTTTGGTGGTACTTATGGGCCTATAAGGGCTAATTTTTCATATAAATGAAGGCGCTATGCAGACAGAGCAACAAAATGAGCGAGCTTGTTTGTATAGTGGCATAACCGTGTAAATAATTAGAACTTATCCATCTTAAACTAAGCAAAGCAGCTTGCTTAGTTTAAGGCTATAAGGTGCTGTAAAGCTATCTCCTACTCAGAATCTTATAAACAAACACATTTTACCTCAGTTTATGATCAACTCAGCGTTGTAGCTTACAATGTGCAATTTATAGCTTGTATCCACTCGATATTACCGTGTCGAAAAATCATGTAAAATACATTTATAAATGTTTTCAAGATTTAAGAGTCCGTTCCATTGTAGTAATTGATCGGTTATCAACGAACTATGTTTTAATACTTAATCTTAAGACATAGTTCGTTGGTCGTGTTTCGTCGTGTTCGTGTACGAATGGTCTCTTACTCTTTAGATATAGCAAAGTAATTTCATTGTATTTTCACGTCATGTTTCAGTTGTGTTATTTTCCAAATAATTAAAATTTCAAGCCAAAATGATCAAATATGGTACGCCAAACTAGTACAGTCCCGAAAAGGTGGACACATTGTTAGCGGGTACTACTACAGTTTAAATAGAACCCGTGATGATGATCACTATTGGAACTGCTTCTGGTCACTTTTGCAATTCGTCAATTTCCTGAAAATCGCTGATTCGTCAGTATTCTGAATTCGTCACTTGGGTTATGTGATCAGTATATTTATCTCGTCAGTTTTCGCATTTAGCTTCTTTCTCAGATTGGTCAGCTGTAGTACAATCATACGAAAAACTTCTTTATTATTAGTACGTTTATTTATTATAATTTTTATTATATAACGCATTAAAATAAAACCTTTTTTTAAGAAAGTTTTTAATCAAAACACTTACTGGCCGGCCTCTGGGCAAATGTCGTACTCGTATTATTCGGAACTATTGATTCTCAAGAAAAAATATAGTATTGAAACATATAAACAATATATTGCTCTCGTTTAGATAGGCCAAAAACACGTTATTTTCGCCTACTAATCTTCATCTATCACACGTAAGGAAGGCATAAGGCATCGTTGATGAGATTAGGTAAGTGTTACAAGTACCATCAATGTCTAACCACTCAGTTCTTGAACTTATCGACTGGCCAGGCAATACTTCAATATGTTTTACATACGTTGCGTGAACGTTCAGGAGTGAAGAGATCTGTAATTATAAATATTATAATATTTACTTTTAGGATGGCGACTGACAAACAATTTTGCTTCGTTGAGTCTGAAAGGAATAAAAAAGTAATGCTGAAGGATGGTTATCGCTTTAACTTAGGACACACAAATAAAAGTGGTACCACCTGGTGGCGGTGCAAAAACCGCAAGTACTGTCGAGGTAGTATTACTCTCTCAATGAAAACATGACTACAATACTCAGAGAAACGGATCATTTTTGTGAACCCGATCCATCAACTAATATTGTTTCGGTATCTATTGATAACTGCAAACAAAGGATCAGAAAAGAATTTGGCTCCGTAAAAGCTATATACGAAAATTGTGTCGAACATTTGACTGGTCCAGATTCGGAATATGTAGATGATGTTCCTAAGTACCAAAGTGTCAAAAATTCTTTGTATAGGGCAAGATATAAACACTTGGCTGTTGAAAAAAGTATTTATAAAAAACTTGAAGATGTTATTTTACCAGAAGAATTGCGAAAGTATTTTATCGTATTTGAGGATGGCTCTGCAGACAAAATTTTGATATTTATGACTCCATATGCTCGTCAGGTAATAACAAAATATACAAAAAAAAATTTTGATGGTGTATTTAAGCAAATACCAGAACCATTTAGTCAACTCTACACCATGCACGCAGACATTGGCAGCTCAAATACAGAGACAAACGTAGTGCCTGTAGTGTTTTGTCTTCTGCCTAATAAAAGAGAAGATACATATTTAAGAGCGTTTGCTCTGCTACAGGATTATTTAAAAAATACAAAGAAAATACACATGGACTATGAGTTGGGGGCAATCAATGCCGCCAGAAAAGCGTTCCCAAACGCTCAAATAGTGGGATGTTTTTTTCACTTCCGCCAATGCCTGTTGCGTAAAGCAAAGGAGCTGAGTATAAATATTACCAAAGAGGGACGTAAACATGTTGCTGTATGTGCATCGATGGCTTTTTTGCCGAAGGAATATTTCCAGGAGGCTTGGCTTTCAATTGCAGACCATTCTCCATCTGCAGAAAATTATAACCAATTTAATAGTTACATGGTGGAAACATGGTTAAATATTTTCGTAAATTATTTTAGTTGCTATAACGAATGGCGTAGCACAATAAATCCTGTCGAACAGACTACGTTTTCGCATGAATTTGAAGCGGAAGGATTTGTACTATTTTGTTTCAATTATAAAAAGAGAGGCACTGCATGCCGACTTCAGAACTAGACAAACGGGCATACATATCCCTGCTAAAAATAGAACAAGGCGGTCGATTCTTTTGGACAAAAGTATCACAAAATTGGTATCTAATTTTATGATTATTGACTTATTTGAGGAACATGGACGCACTGAAATCTGGGATTGCCTATCAAACTTATCACTAATTAATACAATTAGATATAGTAAACGTATTATCTTTGTCCAAGTAGATATAGTTTTAGTTTATTTTATATTTTTTGTCGTTTCAAATAAATACTTAATTTTCATTTCATTTTTTTGGACTACGATCCAAATGTTCGTAACTGTACACTTAGTCAAAATGCGAAAACTGACGAGATAAATATACTGATCACATAACCCAAGTGACGAATTCAGAATACTGACGAATCAACGATTTTCAGGAAATTGACGAATTGCAAAAGTGACCAGTTGACGACAGAGACCAATTTTAGAAACTGTCGAGTAGTGATCTAATTTGCCACGAACCAGATGCCGAAGTGTTGGAGGATTACAAATTAAGATATCTTCTGAAGGAACAGGCTTCTGGATCTTTAGAAAGTCCTGGGGAGGTTATGTGCATCCAATCTGCACATAACCTGCCCATCAATGGGGATGATAATTCAGCGAGCACGCAGCAAAGACATAACAGCATTACCAAAAACACTTAAAGAAGTTGTAGTGCCCAATCAGTACACAAAATTTAACGACGAACCTTTTCTGGTTGGGCATTACCTGGAAAATAAACTCAAGTGTTTTGGTATTTAGCACAAAAAAAAACTTAACTTTATTGCATAAATCACCCTTTTGGATACTTGATTGTACTTTTATGACTTGTCCTGCACTGTTCCATCAAATGAATACAGTGCATGGGCTGGTAGGTAAGTACGACGCATCCCACAAAACATTGCTGCTATATATGGGCTACTGTCCCATAGAAGTGAACAATGCTAATCAGTATTTAGACACAATCTGCACTTATGCTCTAAACGAATTGTACACAGTTTTGGCTCCTCGAACAATCATTACGGACTTCGAGATAGCAGCTATAAAGGCCATCAAAACTTTTTTTCCCAACAGCATCCAACACGGATGGTTTTACATTTAACACAAAGTGTTTGGAAACATATTAGTTCCGCTGGATTGGCCACCAAATACGGCGAAAATAAAGAGTTCGCCAATCAGTTAAGACACATAGCCTAGCCGCGTTAGCATTTTTAAAGCCTGAAGAAATCCCATCAGCTTTCGCTTTAATATGCGAAAAAATATTCCGGCAGAAGCCATAGATGTGGTGACCTGGTTTTGGAAGTACTACGTGGAAAGTTTCTACAAAATGACTTCCAAATTCTAAAAATCCTCTAAGGGTCAAATTTTAAAAACCTTTATTCCGACCGGCGCTATGGTCAGGCATCGACCAAAGCGTTCCAAAAACTCAAAATGAAATAGAATCTTGGCATCCTAGGTGGAACACTGTTGTCTCGAAAATAATGGAGTTTATTTAAAACATTTCAAGAAATAAAAAAAGAACAGCATGTGTGTACATGCCCACAGACTGCGCTTACAACTTACCTGAGTTTACACAGTGTTTAAGTGCGTTAAATGCTTTAATTGAGAACAGTGCCGTGTGGTGCCGGCGGCATAGAATTTGCACCACCCCAATTCTTCCCGTGGGTGTCGTAAGAGGCGACTAAGGGATATCTTCTGGGGGGCGGGCAGCAGCGCCCCCCGCAGAACAAATCTTTCACCAAACTGCGATCCCCAACCCGCATGCCCAGCGTGGGGATTATGGGCACTACCGTCCCCCCCCCCCCCCATGAGTTAAACGCCAATAAGGCGTTTATCAGGGGGAGGCCTGCGTCCAGCAGTGGACCGATACAGGCTGTGGATGTGATGTGATGGATGTGAGAACATTAGCATTGAAAATGTGTTTATATTACTTCAATGCACATCCGTATGAATCCTTTTGTAAAGAATTACTCAGTTACTGTGAAGAACAAGAGTGGTTGTGTGCGGACTTTGAAAAGTTAGGTATAGACTCAGACTGCTACACGTTTGTAAGTGAAGTCCATGGTTCAAAGAGATGGTTAGATCACTGCATTGTTACCAAAGCGGCATGGGCTACTGTGTCGGATATTTATGTAATGCAAGATGTGTTCTGGAAGGATCATTACCCCTTGATTATAAACTGCAAACTAGAAGTCAATTGTCACAAAACTTTTAAACATATCAAAACAAATAAAAATTCTGCTATACGGGGTGATAGGAAGCCAAAACAAATCAAAAGTTATACTATGAATTGTCATGAAATGTTAAGACTGATGAAATTCCCTGAAACACTGGGTATTTGTTGTGATATTGTAATTTTGCCATAACTTAAAACATAGAATTATTATACAAGTAGATAATTTTTATAGTGATTTGTTTTCTTGAGATGCTGTAGTTCACCCATTATGACCATTACCCCATGGCCATGAAACATATGCAAAGTTTGGAGGATTTCATACTGAGAAATCTGTTGAAGGAACAAGCTTCTAGATCTGTAGAGAGTCCTGAGGGCCTAGACAATGTAACAATCGATGTCGAAAACGATAGTAGAAAAGTCCAAAAATGTAAATGTCACGTGATCTGTTTCGTTTTTCCCCTACGAATCTTTCAATTGTTTTCGATTCGCTTCGTACCGAATGCCGGTTGGCTAGGCCCTCTGGGCAGATAATACAAGCGTGCGTCGCAATAATGTTAACGTTTGTCGAGGTTCAGTACATCGAAATAACGTAACGTAAACTATCTAAATACAATACTACTTGGAAAAAAAAAATATATAATAAAAAGCTCTTGCCCTCTTTCCTACCTGACCCTGTACACAAAAATATAGGAGATTCCGAGCTTGTTCACACTTGGAAACACCAAATTCACAATTTTACCACACATTTCGTTCCACTTGAAATAGCGAAATAAACAAAAGCAGAATATTTTTCATATGAGATAGCTTCTTATTTTTGTGACATATGTCAAATTTCATTATCAGCCAGTTGTTTGTAGATTATAAAAAAGTTTTTGCTGAAAACAGGTTTACACATAAGGTACGCTGCTTTTCTTTTATTTATAACATTTATTTAGCAAAAAATAATCCATAATGATGAAGCCTTTCGATCGGTATGATAAAGCTACAGGTGATTATTTTTCTCGTGTAACGGGTTCGATTCCCGGTTCCACCATGTAATTATTTAAATATCTATGAATGCAGTTAATTTTTTTTTTTAAATCAAAATAAAGTCTTCTTTCAGAAAAATGTTCTATCTTCAATATTTAACGTACTTTCCCTCCATGCGGCATGGCCGTGGGACGCCCTGTATATTAGATTTTCAGATTTTCAGAAAAACTAGCATGTGCAAATATTAATAAGGAAAAGCCAAAAGGTCGATTATTCCAAAGCCATGTATGTACTTGTAGTGGGTTTTAAATGGTTTTCCGAGCGATTTCAATATCATTCAAATCTGATTGCACCTGTTAGGTTTGTTTGATGATTTTCCGATGTGCCACTCGTGCCATATAAATGAATTTTTTCGTATTGCATTGCAAGTCAAGTTGTTTGTCTTCGAAATCAATTATAGCTAACTTCATGTTGTCAATGTCCTTTCTTTGCCCTCTTATAATAGAAACTTTTATGTTTTCTTGAGTTTAGTCCGTCCAAGGGATTTTACACCATTTTTTTTTTTTTTTAAAGTAAAAAGTCTTTATTTAGGAACATAATTTAGATAAAATGACAGAAATAGGCAACGATACGACCTGCAGAAGTATAAATACTGTGTCGCAGATCGCAACGCCCACCTCCGGTATTAGAGTCAGAGTTCCACGAACTGTAGGCACTTATGTATTTATAAGTTAACAATAGATTTTCCACCATTACATATTAAAGAAGGCACCACCATACAATATTTACATAGGTAATAAAGGTAATGCATTTATTGATTTGATGGAGTCTCTATTTTGATCTTAGTTCTCATTTATCCACCAAATACAATTATTACATTGTAAATGTAATGCTTGCAAATAAACAGCCGAGTACGAGCCAAGTGCGAGTCGCCCTGATTTGGTAACCAGTACAATATTTGAATGTACCTCTAGTCTATTTTAGTCAATCACGGGACGGAACCCTCGAAGTATTTTCATGCTGATTTGTTTGCTACTATGGTTATGGTATTAATAATAGCGTATTTTTACAGCTTCAAGAAACTTTACCATGACCGAATTACCTAATAAGAATTTAGTTCATTACACCATCAATCCTATGAAAAAGTAATGGGCCATAACAGACAGGCAGGCTGACAACGAAGTCATTCTATAAGCCTATAGGGGGGAAGTAAATAGTTAGAATCACAACAGAACTACTCAACAGAACAAGATAGGTATTTGTATTCCCATTTGCAGAATCTTAAAACAAATTTCTTATTCGCGTAGTGTACCCAATGCATTTTCAATCTTAGCTTGAAAATCATTTACGTAGCTGAATGAGCAATAAGCTCACAAATCAGAAAGGCAGCTAATTCCCCAGAAAAGGTATTATATTGGCGAGGAACGACGACGTGGCAAGCCGGAGTGGCAGTAGCATGCGGACAATCACAAGCACCTATAACGGTTCCCTTACATGCTGGATTTATAGAGGTCTTTGTGCATAAGTAACAAAGGCCCGGCGGCCATCCCGTCTCTGGTGAATGTGAAGCTTGATATAGTTAATCCGATTATGCAGACTCTTCACTGTAAGAATATATCCCCTGTCAAACTGTATATTATAAGTAAAACGTAACTTAAACATTAGTCTGTGGAGGGTACATAACAGTTTACATAATGTTGCCGACAACCACCAATCACCAAGTCGGTAAATCGACAGCTTGTTGTTGTTGTTGATGGCAACACCGTAGGCAATGCTGCCAATTCCCAAGACAGAGGACATCTTACGGTCCGTTTGTGTCAGTACACCACGGACCATGAGTCTCGACTATGAGGGGAGCAAATGTGTAGGCTCTGTCAATAATTTGTTTTACTTTATAGTTAAGTTCATAAAGATCTTTGTAAATTAAAAATAATAGAATGTGACATCACATAGTTCTCATCGATGTCGATGAGAACTATGAGTTGTCCCATTTTATTACAAAGGTAACACCTACAACTTCCACCGTGCTATCGCAGGGAAATGTGTTAATATATTGATCTTCGAAATTAAATTACCGCATGTAGGTAATACAGGTAAATGACCTTTATGTTTCGGGCTGTGGTAACCGCTTTCCATCAGGCGTTAGGCCGCATGACATTTAATTAAATTCTAAACCACAAGAGGTAATTATACTAATAATAATGACGGTACTAAATGACTGACATACCTACATCGATAGTAATTTTTAGTATAAAAAACACCCAATATGAACACTTAATTTCAATAAGTAGTGAGTTCATATGACACCGTTCATGCCGCGGAAATGCAAAGGTAAGTTATTCTCGTAAGCGGAACTTGCAATCACGAATGCTGCGGGTTTTGAACAAATACAAGTATAACAATCAAATTACAGGTGAAGCCATAAAATGTTAACACGTTGCCAGAAATAATTTGTACCTCATTATCTCGCCGTGTGGTGCCGGTGGTATAGAATTTGCACCACCCCAAGTCTTCCCGCGGGTGTCGTAAGAGGCGACTAAGGGATATTTAACGGAGGGTGGGTCGGCGGGCAGCGTCTCCTATCGAACAATTCTGTCACCAAACTGCGATCCCAAACGCGTATGCCCAGCTTAGGGATTATGGGCATTACCCCTCATGAGATAACAGCCAACAAAGACGCTTATCATGGGGAGGCCTGCGTCCAGCAGTGGACCAATAAACAGGGTGTAACATAAGGGGTGGATCATCGGTGGCTGGGGGGTGGGGGACCTCAGTACCTATCGATTTAACCCCTATGTTCTGCAATATTCACTGGTTCAAAAGTTATTTTGACTTTTGTAAAATTTTGGTCAAAATCAGATTTCAGACTGAATTTCGCAAAAGCAGCCAAAATAGTAATATTTTGGCCAAGGTCGTAGACGTAAGTCTACGACCCTGGTTTTTTATTTTAAATAAGGTCGATAGTGGGCCTTTGGTACCCTTACCAATCAGAGTCTAAGATGTATAAAAAAACAAAAAAGAAAATTAAAAAAATCAGATTTCAGACTGAATTTCGCAAAAGCAGCCAAAATAGTAATATTTTGGCCAAGGTCGTAGACGTAAGTCTACGACCCTGGTTTTTTATTTTAAATAAGGTCGATAGTGGGCCTTTGGTACCCTTACCAATCAGAGTCTAAGATGTATAAAAAAACAAAAAAGAAAATTAAAGCCAATTTTTTTTCAATATCGAATATTTACATTAACTTTCAGGGGTTCTAAAATAAAAAAATTGCAAAATATTTTTTTTTTAAAACTATCTTTGAAACTACTGGTTTTCATGAAGAATAAACCCTGATAATTTCATTTGGCTAGGATAAAAGCATCATGTTGAAAAATGTACTTTTCTGTACGCTATTTTGGTGTTCCCCAAACAAAGAACATTACATTTAAACAAGTTTTACTTTTGAAATTGGAACATAAAGCACCTTCTTGGTGATTCTTAACAAGGAGTGTAAAGAAAGGTTCTATCCTTTTACGGTAGAATGCGTACTTTTCGGTGCGCGTTATGTAGAAATTTTAAAAAAGTTGGTATTGGCGCAACATACCTAGAATTTTCTTCATTGCAGTAAAAACGAGCAAGACAAGCATAAAGCGTGAAAACAATAAACTAGAATAGAGTAGACACCACAGTTTAAGCTAGTAGCACTTGTGGAATAGGTTAATCTCACGTCTAAATGAGTAGAAAAAAATTTTCCGCCTGCAACGATGTAGATAAAAAATGTAAAACGCCTCGGCTTACGTGTTGTGTGTATTTTTTTCCACACCCGACGTATAGGAGTTTATGGAGGTATTACTCTCGTGTTTACTCTTTAAACTCCTGTGTACTAGCTTTCAGCAAGTTACTTCAAACTTGCATAGTTCTCTCAATCGTTAAATTTGCTGATACCGATATTCTCCATCTCATTCGTTTTCATACGGGGTGAAAGAGAGCATGTTTTATTGAGAATCAATTTAGCTAACTCGCGAAGCCTGGCCATCCCCGTCGACCTCGAATTCGCGATTATGTCCTGAGGTTTCAGAATTTCTTGATGATATTCAATGTAAAATTTAGGCAAATTTCAGAATAACAAGCCCCTATACAGAGGCGTTCGAAACCATGAGAGTTAGAGAAAGGTCTTGAAAGTAGTCATGCTCTCGATTTGTAGGAAAACCATAACTACATATTTAATTTTTATTATCCGAAAGTGGGTTAAATGGCTAAAATAAAAAAAACCTTACATATTAAACTCACCTGGATTCTTTCGTATCTTAAGGTGTGAAGATGACCAATTCTCTGCGTCTCTAATCTAAAACACTTACCTGAAACAAGAAATAACATTATTATTGTTTGAGTTAGTCTTTTATGATTTTTTATGTAAAAACTAGCTCCATTGTTGCAATTGTAAATATTAGTTTTATTTTATTTCTTTTATTTTTTTTTTCAATAAAGATTTCAATAAAAATTTCATTTCCTGCACGTCAAAGGCCTAGTTGCATCAATAAAAAATATACTTACTAAGTATATTTTTTATTGATGTAACGTAGGCCTTTGACGAGCGGGAAATGAAATAATTATTAAGTACCTAATTATTTACTTCGAGCCGCCACATTTAGTTATTCATGCAACAAGCAAATTCTTCGATAATTATTGGTGATAGATCTATGATTAACGTTTACAGGATAAATTGAAACATTCCTTCGTACAGAATAATTAATTGTTCAAGGAAATTCGCCCGCTTTCTTTTCCCTATTGTATTTTCTAGATTTAAATTTTTAACGTTATGTAAATTTAACGAACTATAAAAGTACCTAATCGTATAGTTCTTAAAGAGACAAAGGCTCGTATCGCACTCGGAAAACCTATTCAGGCTAAATCATTAGCAAAATACCGTTATCTTGCAAAGCCGAGAGGGCCTGACCCCTCAATTCTAAACTGAGAACAGAAAGGGTTAAAGACAATTGCCATCCGGCGGAATCATTGCACGCCATCCCGATATAGTTAAACTGCAGAGTGCTGAGTCATGTTTTGGTAGCATTTGGATAACTTGATTGGCACTAAGCCTGATACATTTTGTTTAGCTTTGGGATGTGTAGATGGTGCCGTGTTTATTGTCCAGCATCATTTATTTGTTATTATTTGTACTTGAGTAATCTATATCATAAACAGCAAAGACGTAATCGACTGACCACTTTAGTGATGTAGAAATAAAGCTGTCAGATTAAAAAAAAAGACGTGTGGCACTCGGGGACTGCCGCGGTAAAGCTATTGCAATGCTAAAGTTGCTGAACTAAAGTGACAAGCGTGATATTTTAAAAAGTCATTAAAAGTTCTGTTATTCATCGATAGATGGCAAAACTAAAAAGTATCACCGCTGTGCCGGTCGGAGTGGGGGGTGTTAAGTTATTTTCGTTACGGAATTTCTGCATTCGGTCTCCACGCTCAAGGCCCGCGATAGAAGCTATGCAATAGCTTAAGGCACATACCCGAGCCAATCTGACAGCAATTCCTATTTTATCATATTTTTACGTTTATCATAGGAATTTTTAAAAATCCTACGTTCAGTTTGTGGTATCTATTATAAGCTATTTTTTAATACCTCTTTTATAATTTTATCTCATATAGTTTAGGAGGAGATGCAAAAATAGAGTTTGGTGGCCAAAAAGCGCAACTTCGTATCTCTTCCTAAGCTTTACAAAATGAAACTATTACAGAGGCATTAATAAATAGCTTATAATAGATACCACAAACTGAACGTAACAATAAGATATAATAGTTGGGGGCGCCACTTTCGCTGGTGTATGGGCCTTAATAATAAAATAAACATTAAGTGAAATAAAGTGTGATCGTGCTTTGCATTCGGCAACTTGCCTTCCATGTCCATATGAGCCCTAACAAAATGTATTCACGCTGACATCGGATTGTATTGGAGAGATGCGGCTTAGCAGCCCGCCGGGTGAATCGGCCAGATTAAAATGTGAAACGCTGGAAATGTATGTCCAATACAGACTTAAATCAGCTTAACCCTTGACACTTCGTTCATGTGGGAGTTAGGTAATATCAAAGGACAATAAAATTCATAAATTAATTGCAGGAGTCATTTATACACACCTACCTTAAAAAAACAAAACATACGAGGTAGGAATCGCTCTTACTCCAGAGTATAGTGAATACAAAGTGCTTAATGTGCAAACTGAGATCACCAACCCGCATGCCCAGCGTGGGGATTATACCCCACAACCCCATGAGGTAAACAGCAGTAAGGCGTTTATCAGAGGGAGGCCTGCGTCCAGCAGTGGACCGATACAGGTTGTTGAGATTGAGGTAATGTACGTACTACAACTTCGAGGAAAATCATCGTTTACAATCTTCATAATCACCCCAGTTAAATTAAATAAAACCGGCCAAGTGCTAGTCGGACTCGTGGACAAAGGGTTCCGTACAATCTACAAAATTCACGTTCAAGGAACGAAAATAATATCGGTACTTCAAGAGTCCGAGTCAAGGGTGCTTAGAACGTTTAACGAGGGCTTTTATTGACAAGAATGTCTGTAAAAAGCGGAATGCACTAGAGGTGGTAAAAAGCGTTATTTTCTTATCACCGTGACTGTCGTTCCAGTTCCATATAAGTAACAGTGATTAATAACCGTGACTTTGTCACGTCGGTCACGTCTATCACTCTCATGATCATCACATCACGATATACGAACTTACATTTATTATAAGATCATTACTAACAAATTATGGATCATGGTAGTCTGAAATAAAGAAATTTTAATTTTAATTTTTAATTTAATATATAAATTAATAATATTGTGAAGTTTTCTTCCGCCACTTCTAGTAATTATACGCTCTGTGTAATAGATCGCGAAAGAACAGGCCAGAAATAGGGATAAACTCATTCTCTCCCACTCACACTCAAGCCGAGGATACACGAGCGGACTCGTATGGTACGATGTCACCTAGGAACAATAACTATTATTGTTCCTAGGAGGATGTCACTGCGATTGCAGCTTCGTTCAATAGAAAGAGGTAAAAGCTCGAAGTGATATCTAAGGAGTAACGCTGAACGGAGATAACAATATAGGTGATATTGGAACGTTGTTACTTGGTTTCCAGTCACGGCGATACTCAAAGTAGGTAAATCACAGTGACTTTTTCATCGTGACGTTATTTATCACTCACCTCTAGAATGCACCGGCAACAAGGGGTTATTAGACAGAGTAGACAATAATGTACAGCATGGCAAACGGAGTTCATAGCAGGTTGTGTATTCTAAATGATGGTTTTTTGTAAGTCAGTAATTGCAACTAGCGAGGTGCTTGTAACGTTTTCAAATTCCAGATGAAATAATACATTTTATATAATATCTATGGTATTGGTCTCTTAAAACCCAGAACATGTGCCAGGATTGAACAATGATTTTGTTTATTATATGATATATATTTTTTTATCTATGCAATTACACATACAAAGCATCTTGTAATTATTGTAACTATATGTATGTTTTGTACATTCTAGTTGTAATTCACATTTTTAATAAAGACTACTTATAAACGTTATGTTTTAGTTCTTTCAGTATAGGTTTCTGTTTTCTTTTATTTCTAACAGAAAATATGATTATATAGCTCAATATACAACAAAATTACAAAAATACAGCATTTTTCTCGGAATCTGGTGATGATGGACAGCACCAATAGGGAATATGCATCGATTTTTCTTACTGTTTTAATCGATTCTTTAGGTCATTATTTAACCGAGGAATGATAAGACGCTCACTGAATTTCGCATTAATGAGGTAAAAAAAAAACAAATCAAAACTACAATCATTTTCGGGTGATAAAAACGCTGCCATATTGGCGCCATGTTTATGTGACGTCGACGTACACACTTGATTAAAACCTTTGGTGACGACCTCGGTAGTGATCATCTCAGGAAAGAGGTTTTCCGAAAAAACTGAAAATAATCGACAATACGAAATGTCAAGTGGGCAGAATAGTGTCAAATCAAGGTGCAGCAAGCAGAATAAAAAAAGAAGAAATGTGTACAGTGATGTCACGTCCGCTCTAGTCAATGGCGTAGCGTTTTGAAATTTTGCGATTGAGATTTAAAAGATCAATTTTTCAATGGTTAAATTCTACAATAAAAACATCTCAAAATACAAAAATAAATATGTAGATATGTTTCTATATCAATAGAGAATACTTATATATTTTTTTAGCCATTTTGAAGTCACATGCATATACCCTATTACTAGTTGAGGTTTGGACTTTATCAATCAAACTACGTTGAAAAGATGCGGCGCTCAATACATACCAACCAAATAATATAATATTCTTAATGTGCATTATATTCGATGAAAATATCGTACACGAAAAATAACGTATATTAAAAATATGCAGTTAAGCATCATCGTCGAACCACCAGTGGGAATTTGTTTTTCCAGTTCATACAGTATTTATGGGGAATTAACAGAAACCATCGTCAAAAGCCTTTGACAGTGGTGTCCGACAATTAGCCAATTTCACATTTGACGAATAGGTACGCAAATCCAATCAAAATAAATTGAAAAATTACACCAAATTCAAAACCGGCATGTAGAGACATACCGATTGAATTTGTCAATTTATTTGCCAATGTGTGCGATTGGCAGGCACGACCGGCTTAATATGTTTCACAGTCTCCGACATTTAATGTAACTCTTCAACCTCAACCTCAACCAATACAAGCTGTATTGGTCCACTGCTGGACGCAGGCCTTTCCCTGATAAGCGCCTTATTGTTTATGTAATGGGGGGTCTACCCATAATCCCCACGCTGGGCATGCGGGTTGGGGATCGCAGTTCCGTGGTAGGATTGTTCTGCAGGAGGCGCTGCTGCCCGCCCCGGGGATATCCCTTAGTCGCCTCCTACGACACCCGCAAGCTCTTCAAAAGTTCAGTTTATTTATTCAAATACATGATTACATCGTGTATAAAATATTAAGGTAAGTACTTAAGGCCCATACACCAGTGAAGGTGGCGCCCCCAACTAATTTATCTTATTATTACGTTAAACGCAGTAAGTTTTAAAAATCCATCGTTCAGCGAGTGGTATCTATAATAAGTTATTTATGAATACCTCTGTAATAGTTTTATTTTGTAAAGCTTAGGCAGAAATACGAAGTTGCGCTTTTTTGCCACCAAACTCTATTTTTGCATCTCCTCGTAAACTATATGAGATAAAATTATTACAAAGGTATTAAAAAATTGCTTATAATAGATACCACAAACTGAACGTGAGATTTTGTAAAATTCCTATGATAAACGTAAAAATATGATAAAATAGGTATAAAAGGGTATGCGCCTTAAGTAAATTAATAGAATGATACAAGAAAACCCCTACTGAGCTGCAAAAATATCAGTAAATAAATTCAAAGAAACTGTCAAAACTTTACTATGCAAGGAGGCTTACTATAAATATCAGATTATATAGAGGATAAAAAATCTTGGGTCGGATTTTGCTACAACTCGAAAAATAACAACTAACAGGCTAAAGGTTTCTTCGTCGTTTCTTTACTTAAGTCTACATACCGAAGCGATAGGGTCCCGTTTTACCCTGTGGCCACGGAACCCTAAAAACCATTTCTCGCGAAACTTATCAGCTATCTGGTAAGTTTTAACACATAATTCTATTAACTTTGCTGCAGAAACGTCCATCATTATTTATTTATTATTTTTGATTATTCTCCACTTTAAGCTGAGCTCCTTGCTAACTGCAATGCCCCATTACGTATTCAGATGCCACCTCCAAATCACTGCAACTCCACTGAATCCAGAGCAACAACCAAATAATATTTGTGGCTGTGATCCTACACGTGACAACCTATCATCACATTTGGCCTAATATGTAATAATTATAAGAAATTATTTGACATTTGGTTGTGTATATATATTCCAGCGATTGTATATGCTTTCTGGAATTGGCAATCCTTTGATGAATCTTTTAAGAACCTTTATGTTTTCCCGGAAATTAGTGAAACGTGTCTTTCTCCGAGGTGTATTTCGTATTTCCTACTATTTCCTTTTGAGTGTTTATGTGGAAAATATTTCTGTGAAACGTTCGTTCAATAGACGAGGTTCTGTCTGAGCTACATATACAACAAGCCTTTCGTAGTTCAATAAGAGCTTTGATCCCTTTCAAGAGGTATAAAAGGAGGTTTACGTGGAATCCGATCATATATGATGTTGGCAACATTCAATAAACGCATCCCTAAGCATCCGAACGTAGTCTAAAGAGAGAGAGAGAGAGAGAGAGAGAGTATTTACCGAGAGAGATACGACATAGTGTTTGATGGCGGCCATTAAAAAATCGCTTCTCATTCTAAAATTTATTTTTTGTTCAACGGGTGAAAAATTTGCTATACGCGCCCTTAAACCAATGTTATTCTATTTTAATTTGTATGTGTATCTCTATGTGTATTGCATATCGCTCATAATTTTAATAGATAGGTCCCTCTGGTGGCTCTTATTTTGCTCTGGGTAGTGTCGTAACTTAGATGCACCTGTTAAAATTGTTTTTTTTAGTACTCGTTTTTACATTTAAGCTAGGTTCTATCCGCGGCTTCGACCGCTTAAGGTTGGTATGATAAGTAGCCTATTATCTGAATTATGGCTATAATCTAATAATGTATAATGGACGTCATGAATTACTATATTATAATTTTATGAAATACAAGTAAGCTTTTTAATGTTGAAAGATTTTTTTTATCGGGCAAGTTCGGAGTATATTTTATACAAACAAATAATCAAATCTTTCATCTTTATTATATGTATATTAGTCGAACAATGCGTTGATAATCTGCACACCTTGGTTGACTACAAACTACCTACTTATGTCACCTGTTTTTTAGCCACTCTGGTTTAATGATAGTGTAAATGTAAGTTTAATCTAATGTAGGTAATATCTACTTACTTTAAAAAAATTGTTTAATGTTTAATTACATGCCTGTTTCTAGTTTTATAAAATAAGTGTACCTATCTAATGGTTATGAAGATGGCCCGCACGTAGGTGCCTATTATGTTCGTACACTTCTTACCACTAATTGTATTTAACCCGAGGAATGTAACGTTCTGCACAAATCCTGACGGGTTTAGAGAATGTTAAAATTTAAGATTAGATTAAGTTTTTTATAAATAAACAAATACAAATACAAAATAGTATAGACGACAAAAGGAAAAATAAAAAATAACGTATTCCTTTAAAAAAAATAGATTGTTTTGTTTTTACAAAGTAACATTGTAATAAATTAAGTATTTTTTTAATAATAAAGGGTGGTGCAGGTTTGCTATGAGGATGGTGGAGGCCAAACTTAAAATCATTTTTCTTACTTATCACAAACATTTTTCGCAAATTATTTACATAGCTATCTAATAGTTAAGGGGTGGAAAATCGCATTAGTCAAATTAACCAACCAAGCTTTAGTATTCTAGAGATTTAAGTCAGTATTTTAAAGGGTTATTAGTGTCTTTTCAGATGTCGCCAAAACTAAACTAAACCAAATTGACAAGACTAAAAATGTTGTGGTCCCTGTCATAACGATCAAAACAATAAGAATGGCATCATTTTTAGTCCTAATAGATTAGTTAAGTCTAGTTTTGGACACATATGAATAAACCATTGTCAGTGAAACCAGTATTTTGGCCACGGAAACAATTTCCACCCCTGCTAGTATGATTTTGTGCAAATGCCTCAAAAAGGTCAGACCTATCTCAATGTACCTCTAGAGCAGCGAAAATAGGTAATTAATAAAAGGTTATTCGATGTAAAAAAATATTAAAATATTAAATCATTAAAAGCACATAGATACCGGTAGCGGTGTGGCTTAGAATTTGCACCACTACATCTTTTCCCGTGGGTGTCGTACACGCACCCACCACCGAACAGCGATCCCCGACCCACATGCCCAGCGTGGGGATTATGGGCACTTTGTACGTAAATAAATCATTTCTTTGATACATAAAACACACACATACAATTTGTTTACTAGTTATACATTAGTAGAATTTCAATTTTACTTAGATAACTCATAAAAATCATAAAATCGTAGATGACTCATAAAAATTAAAAGTTTAACCAAAAAGAAGAGGTTGTTCCTTTTAATTAGGTAGTTCGACAAGTTAGGTACATTGATCGAAAATCGGGTATGTTCATTGCATAAAGATTAACAAAAAAAACGTTGTAATTCCATAGTGCCTCAGTATGCAAAAAAGTCATTTTTTGCATAATGCCCCAGTGAGTAGCAACTAAGGCATGGCGCCAAAATTGCAAAATGACTTATAGAGCTTACGTAGCTAGGTAGACAAACTATCTTTCAAATGAGAATACTTTTTAATATAATACAACAAAAATAGCAAAACAATATAGCTTACGAAACTAACGCTAGCAAAATTCATTATTCAATTTAAACAAACTTTACTTATTCATGCATTCTCAATCTCTTATTCATCAACATTATAACCTAAAATAATAATATTATTAGCTGGTCTTTAGGGAAACTCAAGTACCTATGTTTGCAACACTAACTTATCATAAATCTTGTTATGTTTACATTTAGGGCTACAATCTAGATAATAACTTGTTATTTCCATATTTCAGATGTAAAATGATTATAATCTGCTTTGCAAAAACGAAAAAAACCAGGTGATTTAATTTTAATTTAAATTAAATTGAGTCGGTTTGGTCTTTAAGATCTCTCACAAAAGACTAAAGACTCAGAAAAATATAATATATCATTTTTAAAAGCTTTTATTTAACTTGCAATGTGTTTTATTTATTTTTATGTATTTATGTAGTTTATTCGGATGGAATCTTGCAACTCAATTTTGAAGCAGATATCTTCAACCGATTGAGCTGAAATTTTGTATACTTATGTAAGTTCGTTGACAATGCAATGTCATGTTACCATCGAGATGATGGTAACAGAAGGTGGCCATAGGAACTCCTAAACGAAAAGAGCTAATCCCGTCGAGAAAAGTGTCGCCATAGGCTAAGAGATGGCGCTGTTCAAAGTATTTATTAACGTAAGGAACAAATTTGCCACTTGTGGTGCCTTAGTACATCGGAAGAGTGTGCGTGATGTTTTCACTTCTGCTGGCATTCCCGAGTGCAACCCGTTGTGTTTATCTTTGTTATCTCACTTGATTTAAATACACAAAAGTTGCAAGACTGAACAATGTTTGTGTTCAAAGTTCTAAAGTAGGTACTCAAACTTGATTAGTGTTCAATAGTGGATAGATAAAGTTTGTTTGTTGGCTCAGTAGAGGGAATGAAGTTATTTAACCTACAAACTCCTTGAAGAACGTAAGTACTTAATTGTATCTTATTGTTTTTAATTTTTCTGCAACTTATATCATTTCAATTTTTTTGAAACCCATCTTCTATACTGCTAGTCTAGCGTTCAGATCCTCTAGCATTTGCAGTTCAAGAAAATTGGGCAAAAAGTAGAAAAAAATATATGTACTAACTTATTAAAGCGCATGAGCCAGTATGACAGCGCCTATTTTGTCATATTATCACGATTATCACAAAAAAATTAAAAAATCCATTGTATGTTTGTGGCATCTATTATAAGCTATTTTTCAATATAACATATCATGTAGTCATAGTTTTATCTTGTACACTTAAGGCAGATATGCGATAAAAAGTTAGGTGGCCAAAAAGGGCGTATTCGTATCATTAATAAATAACTTATAATAGATACCGCAAACTAAACGACGGATTTTTTAAATTTCCTGTGTTGTACTGTTTTTCAAAACCAATCATCTGCCAACATTTTAAAGTCGGAACTATAGGCTTGTAAGCTGCTTTAAAATCAGAAACAGCTAATTGATATTAAAATAAACCACTCGCAGTCTATTTGCCAGCAATAATACGGTGTACGAACCTATATTTTCATCACGCAAATAGAAACACCATTAACAAAATAGCCCGTGCTTCTACTGTGTATTTAATTAGTTCGATTATCCAAAGTGGATAGCCCAATCGAGGGATTTAGAAGCCAGCAATTTTAATATGGTACTTTGCCCAACAGAGGGATGAAAAAGGATAATAATAATTATAATAATGTATGAGGCAATAATAAATTTTAAATTATGTGCCTTTTTTATTCTATATTATGTAAGTAAGCATAAATGTTATACTTACAGAACATTTTTACGTTCCGTTGGCTCTGTCACCTAACAACTCTATATCGAAGCTGTGCAAATGAGCAGAAAAGGAATTTCAGGGGTCGGTCCCTGGCTCGCGCTAAGAGCGCTATTTTTCGTTAGACTGTACTATCGGTAGTATCGGTTATATTTGATTTGTATAAAAAAGTTTATTTACTTAATTTTTAGAGAAATCTTCTAGAATGGTAAGGACAGAATAGTAAATTTTACGCTGAGTCCTCTTTAGCTTGGTTGAACCGCGGGCTCACAAATCTCGACATCGGTTGACAGATCAATTCTGGTTATGGCAGGGCAAGGAGCGCCTTGCCCTTTGCAAGTGGCATTGTGTCTCTGTGTGCATACATTTGTTTATCTGGTTGACTGCTTTGATCTCCTTGCCCTCCGGCTTTGAGCGTTTATAGGTAACCTCATAAGTAATCTACGATTACTATAAACCATCTTCCAACGTTTTGCAGTAAGGCGAAATAAACGAGTTCATCTCTGGGTAGATTTAAGCTAAGAAATTAAAGGCTGAGAATACCTTAAGAAACAGGATACCTATATAATAGGAAGGGCTACTGAATTTATTGAAAACTACTTCGCCATGTTGTTCCTATGGCAACGTTTAAAGGTGATTTCTATCCCATGCAGATGCAGAATTTCAGCTTGATCTGTTCAGTAGTTTTGGCGTGAAGAGGTTACAAACATACATTGAAAATTTCGCATTTATAATATTAGTGTGATGAAATCGAATTAGAATCCATCTCACATCAATCAGCATTTAGTCCAGACACGGATGTTCACAAATCTGTTATGTAGCCTATAACATCTTAGTGGACGCTTCAAGTCGCGTAAAGTCTCCGTGATTGCAGTCAACTTTGTAATAATCCACTTTATCGTGTTCAAAGTATACTTATTTAGAACTCTAACAGAATGGGAAAGCAATAAAGCTTGATAAAAAAGTTATACGAGCCTATTTATTAAAATATTGTATCAAAAGATTGTATTGTTCCAATATAAAAAATTGATAGATATTGATGCAAAAGAAAATGGTCCAAATCAAAACAAAACACTAAATCGTTTTTTATTATTAAAGTTATGCTTTCTGCAAGCTTTTCTCATCAAAGAAACTAAAAAGCCACCAGAAGTAGAATCGTGATTTCTACCGTGTCACGTTTTATTTCAAGTTGCAATGTGATCATGCATTAAGTTACACGACATTACATAAATTTACATAACTGTCCTTTAGCAAGCAGCAAAGTCAGGAAATACATTGAACCTTATCTGCTAATTCTCGTATTAGCAAGTAAAAGTAAATTATCAATTAAACCCTATTTGCAACAATCCGTCATTGGTCTACTGGGCCAAGTCTTTATTTTCGTGGTTCATGGTACGGTCAGGTTAAAAAGAAAAGCGAAACAAAATTCATACGTCCCGGTGTAGCAGGAGTGCCAAAAAATTGTAGCATTGTTTAGTTTTCCCTGAAAAGTTTTGAATGGAATCCCTAGTAGCTACTTTGTAGAAATACGGGAAGCCCGCTTGAAAGTTTCATAAACTTGAGGAAAGCTCCTCGAGGAACTTTCCGCTGAAGATTAACAGGTGGAAAATACCACAACGTGCTTTTAAATCACAGTAATATTATAAATGCGAAAGTTTGGATGTATGTTTGTTACCTCTTCACGCCAAAACTACTGAACTCTATCCTGGAATCAAACGTAGGAACCTATTTATCCCGTAAATCAGTTCCCATAGAATAGAAAACGTTTCCATAGAAACAACGTGTGTGAAGCTGCGGACAGAAATTAGTATGAGACAATGGTTTAATAATGAGAAAATGTAGAAGATGACCAGTGTTCACCAAAATTTATACCCTTTTCTGAAACCTTTTTACTGAGCCTATTTCCCAACCTAAATGATAAAAATAGATACGTTGGCTTTTAACAGAGCCAAATTGACAAAAAACAATTGCTCTATCAAAAAAGTTTGCGAGTTTACAATAAGTTGAATCAAAATAAATTGCCTTTCTATGTTTCGTTAACGAAAGTGAAAACCATTTGCAACATTTTTGATAAAACCCCATAACTTTTTACTAATTGGGCGACGACAGAATGTACTCAATCCTCGAAATGTAATGTTGGAGTTATTGCGGTTTAAAGTTTAGATGCGTCTTTTCATTTACCAGAGAGATCTTAACTTAAAAAATTTAAATTCTTGCAATTTTAGTCGTTAAGCAAATTATGATGATACTTAAATATTAGAACTTGTATCAAAAAGTCTGTTTTGGCTCCAAAACCATAAAAATCGATAGAAATATTATTTTCAGGTTGATCACATTTAGATGATGATTTATGAATGATGTTACTCTTGAAGAATTTTGAAATTACCGTCACTTTTGGGCAAACATAATTAATTTTTGGATGTGCATAGTCTCGTCATACGACTGCTATGAACGCTGACGTATTTTTTTGAGTCTTCGTGAACATGGTCTTGTATGAGTCATCAGCCATTTTATAGAACACATCACATCCGCTTGTATTTCCGCATGAAGCTGTTGCAGGCAGGGGTAGCGCGAGTCTTTGGCGGGCAGAAAGAAAAAATACTTGTTGCGAAAAACAAACGATAAATTGTGTAATAAATACTATGTTATGGACTTACGCTTCAGTATTGTCGTCTCTGGAGTCGGAGCGCTCTGCTTGAGCCTGCTGGCCGCGACGGTGCCGTGCGCGCTGGTCGTCCCCCAGCCCGTATAGTCCAGCGACAGCGGCCATGGCACAACCTCCTCACCAGAACACCTCACACCTCTCTCGCACTGCCGCCTACTACCTCCATCACAACCTCGCATTTACTACATAACTTATCAAAGCTATCTAATTTGGACGCATTATTACAGTACATCATCTACTCTTAAATCACAAATTTATTGTAAATCGTCGTCATAATACGTTTCATTTACCATGCATTGAGTTTCTTCGGGCTCGCGTAACTTGCACATGGGAAGATTAATTGGTGGTTTCCGCGAATTTCGCGATTTCCTCATCGGTTTTGAGGGGACATATGTAATCAGTTTTCTTTCCGGTGGTCCTCGCTTATAAACGACAACGACGTCATTTGGTTCTCGAAGGGCCTGATAGAGAATTGCCCACAATGCTACAAAGATAAGAGCTTTTGTGTAAACGTTATACTTCATATCGAAGAAGTCAAATCAACCTTTTCCTTATTATTTATAATTATGTTTTATCACAATAAATAGAACTAAACAACGAATTTGCACGCAGAAATTAAGACACTGAGTCGCTAAAAAGTTCAAAACTCCCGAAGTATAAACCAGCTAATTTTATATCACTTCTAATTCATAAAAAAGTTCAGGATATAAAGTTAGGTATTGAGTCAATAAAAATCAAGATGACAGTCTCACTTCACAGTCACTTTACGATAAATTTATTGAATTGAAAGATCACCGTTCATATTTTATGTTTAAAACAACTACAGAAGTATTTTGAAAACTATTCGTAAAACAGAGTCAATAACTCATAATACAATCGACGTCCTTTTCCGAACTCAATCAAAGACTTTCAAGTATTGGCGTTCGACTGTTACGCGATGAGAGTGTCCCGCCCGGTGCCGGAAACTGAATGATGATGCAGCGAGTAATAACGGCAGACTGGCCGGAGTGGGGCGGTGCTTTCTCATATGCACCTAAGTTTGCGTAGGTATATACCTTCCTTTTCGCACCTCCAACCTCCCTCAGAAAGGCCCTCCCATTATGTGTGTGTGTAACTTAATCCAGCATCGCAAACTCAACCACTACTGTAAAAGTGGCTGAATGAGCAAGTCTTGTATTTTGAAGTTATATTTATTTTAATTTTAAAAAAGAGCCTTTAATGGATTCATTAGTTGTCCTTCCTAAACGGCAAAGAAAGATAAAAGATATAGCCAAATGCGCGGTCATTTAATCTTGAGTCCGAAGCCAATATCTTGCGACATTAAGGCATATGTCAAACCCATACCTACATTTTTCGAATTTTCTACGATCGCTTTCGACATCGATTGTTATATTGTCTAGGCCCTCAGGTCTATGCATCTCGCGTCATGTGAAAGGCCCAAACGGGCCTTCAGGGCTAGTTTCATATTGTAAAAATATTTCCATTTCGCATAATGAATCTAGCAATAACTCCCCCGATTGATTGGGTATCAATCTCTACGATTTGAAACGGATTTCTCCCTCTGTCTCTGGTAGGGCCTACCCTACCTTCGCTATTCAGGTTTGTATAAGTCTGAAGTAGATATTTCTAACAGGTTTTTCCATATTTCATCACTATAATGTTCTATGTCCTTATCCTATGTTTATCTGGTAAACTTTGGTAGTGTCTATACATGACTGGTAGTTGGGAGTACAGCTTGAAGGAAAAGCTATAAGAGAAATGGTTGTCTAAGACAATTTTGTTAACACATTATGTACTTAAATTAAATACAAAAAAACAATTTACTAATTGCTTAAGCTGGCCATTAATAACAATAACTACTGAGTTTTGGCTAGCCTTTTAAAATATTCCTAAAAAACTTATAGTGACAGTTCGTCGTAGAAAACAATGGCTCAAAAGGTTCTAAATGGTTTATTCTAGCTTCTCTTTGCTTAGCACCCAATCAACCTGTTTAACATTTCATGATAAAGCTTAAACAAAACATCTGAAAATATGAACCAACGAGAAAGCAAACAAAGACTGACATAGTCAAGTTTAATTCAGTTAAGTCATAAATATAATAATGTATTTGTTTTCTTCCACTAACATAAAATGTATGAAGGGAAATTAATTAGAAACCTACATAAAAGGAATTTTGTAATAGAGTTTTTGAAATGACCATGAATAATAAATAGAAAATAGAAAAGAAGCTGGAATATAATTTCATAAAGCAAAAACGCTTTTGAGAGACAAACAACATTGCCGACATCGTGAAAAGAAAACAAACACTTCACGAAGTGTGGCAGTGCTACGAAACTACTATGCGACGTAGCAGTTACTATAATTAGTCATATTAATTAAGTACTGCTGCTATGAGCTGTTTATTATTATTCTCAATAAAAAAAAAACATATTATTCTAAATTGCAGCAACTGGACAGATTATCCGTAACAACAACAAAATGACTCTGACGTACTCGTAAGACCAGCGTTGGCTGCTAGCTTGCTAGCAATCAACCCAGATATCATTTTGTGCCACCGCCGCCGGTTTTAATTTTTTATTGTAAGACTGCCCGTAATAATCCTGGTCCCTATAATATTGTCCAGTTAGACTACACATTCTTAAAAAAATACGGCTCTCAACCGTATTTTTCCTCGATAAGACCTGGTAATAAGATTGGAGATCCACAAGTCACCGACATACGATGAATTCCTTCAAATAGAGTGGATATCTTGGTTTTCATTGTTTTAAGTAGTAGCTAAGAAATTCGATTTGGATTTTAATTATTTTATACAGGGCGCCCCACGGTTATGGCAATTTTATTAAATAGGATTTCATTTTGATTTTCAAATCAAAACAAGGTCTTCTTTTAGCAAAATTATCTAAATGTACTTATACTTTCCCTCGGTGTCGATATGTGTTTGGCCGCACTGTATTATATTTATTTGGTACACAAACGGAACACGAGAGAACAAAAAATAGTCAGACAGTTTTATCATTCATAAAAATTAAACACAGAAGACTTTATCATGGACAAATAAGTCTCACAAAACATTTTTTAACATTCTCTTAACAGACAGGTGCCGCGCTAACAATTTAAACGCTTTCGTGCAATTTTAATAAAATGAACGTGGCTGCCTATTTCAAACAAAAATTTTTGTGTCAGACTCTGAACGCTTTGATGAATAATTTCTGTGTAAAATAAAGAATGTGAATCTTCAGTGAGGAGTGTTTAACTGTTTTGGCATACCTAAGAGCCTGTAAGATAGTGCTGGACAGGTTTTTTATTATCCGTAAAACGAAATGATACCATTATTTTAAGACAAAAAACTAATGTCATGACTAATGATGGTTATTTTTACAACTCTTTTTCCCAACAGTACTTACTTAATTTACTTTTATTTGATATTATTAACAAACAACAACAACTTTGAACTGATTCGAATGTCAGCCCCGAAACAGTTTTTGTAAATATTCTTACAACGATTAGACTAGATCACTGTTCTATAAAAAAATACCTAAGCACCATTTGCGATGTGTTCGATGAAAAACGCTTATTTCTGTACTCAGGACAATGACAATTCAACCTACTTTACAGAATAAATTCCAAGAACCTTTGTACAAAGACATTTTCGAGAAAGCAAAGTAGGGACAAGCTCATTTTGATTTTATGGTTACAAGAGTTATCGTTCACTCTTATCAGTCTTATTATTTTCATTCAATCGTTTTGGTGCATTTCATTCATGGCGTAGTACCTACATGCAGAATAAGTAATTTTTTTATGAACGGATAAGAAAGAGTTTCTCGGTTTCTCTTAGAAAAATATTTCATGAAACTGTTTTACAAAAAATCGCCTAGTACTTTTGAAACATGGTTTTGCATTAGGATCAAATATTTCGCCAGCGGCCCCTTCCTGATCGATGGCAGTCTTACTTTTATAATGTTGAACCAAATGGCCGTGATTTCTTTATATCCTTGTTTAATTGAAATTAATCTGAGATAGTGCCTTTAATAAATCTTTCTTTAGACTTGTACCCATGGATGTACTTGTAGCATAGATATACTTGGTCCGGTCCAAAAATTCATAAAATGTGTAAAACTTCATTCATATGTTTTACGGGCTATCACTTAATATATTTGATGATTGATTTGGAAGAGAAATAAGTAACGAAATAAACAATATTTTTGATATGATAACCTAGAGGGGCACATTGTTATAAAGTACCTACCTTACCCTACTCCAATTATTGAAGGGTGCCAACCTGTGAACACAGATCTATGTCCGTCGTCAACCTCAACCTCAACAGCTTGTATTGGTCCACTGCTGGACGCAGGCCTCCCCCTATAAGCGCCTTATTGGCGTTTATCCTATGGAGGGTAGCCCCAATAATTCCCACACTGGGCATGCGGATTGGGCATCGCAGTTTGGTGGTAGAATTGTTCTGCAGGGGGCGCTGCTGCCCGCCCCCTGATTTTAAATGATTTTACAATACAAGTTTTAACACGCTACCTTTTAATTTTTAGAAACATTTTGTTTTAAATTCTTTTATGTTTTTGTAAGCAAAGAGAAATAAATTGTTTTTTTTACACTGCATGCTGGAAAGTAATACTGTAACCGTGACACCGAATAAGTACTTTTTGAGTTTACTTATTGTACGTTGACACATTAGTCCAGAGTCAGAGTCGGAGTCAGAGTCAGAGTCAAATCGTTTATTTCTTTAGACTTACAAAATAGGCACTTAGACAAGTAAAATTTTTACAACTACAGCTTGATAATCAGTAATTACTTAATACTTAATTAAGAACAGGTTACAGAAGCGTCGGGCGTCCAGCGGCAAGATGGGCAGACGATATATCCAACATTGCGGGACGTACCTGGATGAGAATGGCTCAGGACCGTGTGGAGTGGCACAAAAGTTTGGAGGCCTATACCCAGCAGTGGGTGAAGTCGGGCTGCGGATGATGATGATGATGAAGAAATAATGTGAAATTGACTCTAATTCACTTAAATTTTTTGTCCACTAGCGGAAGAAGTGGAAAAGAAACCACTTCACACAACTAGTTAATCGCTTATCAACTAATACGAGTACAATCCTTGCATATAATATGTATATATATATATAAAGATATATTGATATATATATATATATATATATTGGAATAAGTTTATGTATATATATATATATATATATATTTGTAAGTCTAACACAACTTATTTATATTCTTACATACTATTGTCGGTGTGGAACTGGGCGACATCCGGCCAAGCATTAACATCATAAATATCTATAGAGAAATAGGTTTTTTTGATAGTATTTCGTTTTATGTACAGTTTAAATTTACGAATAGGGAGCTCAGATGCTTCAGATGGAAGCTTGTTAAAGAATCTTACGCAATTGCCCTCAAATGACTACCTTTCGTAATCTATATGATGTTGTATGTTTACTGTGAACATCACACCTTTTCAAAAAGTTGTTTCTGTTTTTGTAATTTATATCTTTATTGGGCGATGGCGGATGAGCGAGTTCACACCACGCATGAGTGGTTCTGGAACACTGTTACTTGTGTGAACTGTACTTAAGGCCAGTTTAGAAAATAAGTCCTCGACATCTCCACAAATGTCGATTCCTTTAGCCCCCTCTTGCTATCACACTTATCAGGTTAATAGGGTTGAAGATGCGACATGAAAAGGCGCAGTGCGCCTGTAACTTTTAGAATAAATTTATGTGCTAAATAAAATTTGAATATTAATAATCAAAAAACGAACTTCGTAAAACTAGACCATTATAATGACCTATCTTTAACAAAAATATTTCGATTTTAAATTCTGTAACGTATCATTCTGATAAAGATATCGAAAAAAGTTTCTGCTTTTATGTTTTTATTCAGAATCTAGGTGACAACCTAAATAATATACAGGGTAGAATTTTGTAATGGCGCCTGATGGGAAAGTTCTCATTATCGATAGTTGATAAAAAAAATTACCCATAAATAGCATTTCACAGTTTTTGGAATGAAATCTGCATTCAAAGATTTTCGAAAATTCACTTGTTACATCCGGGAATCGAACCGACTTATCTGTTGACCGCAGATGGCCATGACAGCGTTTCCGGACGGCGGCAAGCGCAGAGAGCACGTTGTCAGAAAAATTAGGTTGGGGCGACACGCACAAGGGCCACCACTTAGATGCGAGTCTCGCATTGGGCTGTCGCCAGATGCTACGAGAGGGAATGGAGGTTACGCCTGAGGTGCACGAGTGCACCTGTGGAAACGGTGACTAAAAACTGACCCCGCGTCCGGCGGGTTCAGTTTTCAGTCTGCTGTGAAGTGAGCGGAAACGAATCGGTTGCCGTCACCTCCGGGTTAGCGGCGGCGGTGATTGGATCAACCGGTCTACGGTGGAGAGGTAAAACGGACTACTGTGTGAACATACCCTACTCAATTGAAAGCAAGTGATTATAGTCCCATTTGGCTCAAATAGGTGAAGGTTTTACTAAATTAAAACAAACCGAATGAGATCTTAGTGAGAGTTTCCTTTGTAACATTTTCATACATATTTTGCGGTTCTATAGTCAAAACTCATGCTTCTAAGGGTCTCGTTACTCCTAAGTCTAGACAATTTAATTCAAAAAAATTAAAATATCAATGCGAATTTAAATAAAACTGGCCCGTTCAATGATTTCGAAATAAGAACTAAACTTTGTTCAAAAGGCGACATAAAAATACATGTATGTTGGTTACTCTTTCATGCTAAAACTACTGAACGGATCGGGCTGAAATTTTGCATACACGTAATTGTAGTCCTGGAATCAAACATAGACTTTTTATCACATAAATCAGTTACCGTGTTGTAGAAATCACCTTCAAACGTTTCTACATGAACAAAGCCGCATGGCGCAGCTAGTACTGTATAAAGTATAATGTATGTATGAAAATATAGTTGTCAACAATCCTATTTAAGTTTCATCACTTGCATTGCTCCTCCCACTCCCGTTGTACTGAAGAAGTTAAGCTCACGCTTTTCAAAGCTTACTGCCAGAGTATGTACACGGAAAGTCTGTGGGTCAACCATACAAAAGTCGCTAGCAACTCTACGCATCCATTAAAATAACGTTTTCAGGATGATGTTGCGGCTTCCTCGATTCTGTAGCGCGTCAGGGATGTTTGCGGAATACCAAACGGATGGTTTTGACGCTATTAACCGCAAAAAACTGCATCCCTGATCCGCAGAATACGGGACAGTAGCAACGGCATCCTGAGGACGTTATCTGATAGATGTTCCTCATCATTCTGGGTGAGCCTTATCCAGAATGCGATATAGTGAAGACTTTCATATTTTAATATTATATTATATAGGTACTAATAACTAGGTTAATTATTGTATTTTCTTGTACTAATATGCTATGGATTTCAAATTGTCCGAAATAAACAATTTTTATTTTCTATTTTTAAGCTATTGCATAGCTTCTATCGCGGGCCTTGAGCGCGGGGACCGAATCCAGAAATTCCGTAACGCAAAAACCTGAGGTCCCCCCACTCCGCCGGGCAAGGAGGTGTGGCTTGAAGGCCGTGCATCGCATCGTCTAACGTCGTTTCAGTTCGGCAGTCTTCGGCACGGGTTGTGTGCGTCGTATAATATAATCGGACGAATACTTATGCAGCTGTTTATGAGAAAGTATATAGGTGCATAGGTATTTATGTACAACAGTGAATAGCTGTACTTGTAAAATTTGTGTATAAAGTGTTTTGAATATGAATGAACAAAGTGCAATTATTATTAATGAAGAAAGTCACGAAAAAATAGTGAAAGAAAATGAGTGAGTAGGTACTCTATATACATACATTTTATTTAAGATCCTGTCACCACAGTCGGGTGGGATACTACGGTTCCACGACCTCTAAGCAGATTTGCTGCAGTCCGCGTTCCTACACGAGGGTTTCTCCTGACAAGGTCCAAGACCCGTTCTTGCACCTGAACTCCTACCTCTCTGCCATCCCCGCGCCTTTGAGGAGTAATCCGGTCATCACTCAGAACCCTCTGATAGGCCGCCGTGATGACTCTAGCATCAACCGGATGTTGCCGGTTTGGGTACCTATCCCGGTAAATTCGCAAGGCTTGTGACGCATTTCCTCTAGCTTCACCGTAGCACATAAGCATTTGTCCATACTCCCTCGCACTAAACATAATGTAGGTAGGTAGGTACCTTCCTAACAATAATAAATAAAAATAACACTAACTCAATAAAATACTGAAAACTTAATAAACTAAACTGCTTCTAATAATTATCAAAAAATACACGAAACGGTCAGTACCTACGTTAACACCGCGCGCGACTATTCAGACCAGTTAGTGATCAGATCACGTACTAAAACAAAATAATAAAAACATTCGTGAAATTAGGTAAAATTATTTATATCCCTTTATAAAAGCCGAATATTTCTTTGAGTAGCCGCCGACCGAAATCGCGCTGTCATATCTCCTATGAGTTCTAATGTAATAATCATAAGACTCAAGTTTCCTTTTTTTAAATTTTGTCGGTAAAAATCAAAGACGCGCGCGCGTAAGGCCTTCGGGTAGCCCCGCCGCCCGCGCCCGCGCCACGCCCTTGCGCGCGCCCCGGCGGCGCGCCGCCGTGCGGCACGGGCACGCGGCATGGGCCGGGGCCCGTGCCGGGTAGTGCCGTCGCGACGGCACTTCATTGGCTGCTTCCATTGGTTGCACTGCAGTCGACTGCAGGCGACGCCTCGCCTGCAGTCGACTGCAGCCAATGGAAGCCGTCGACCGCAGTCGATGCGTGTACAACTTGCAGTCCGTGTCAACTTGTAGTCCGTGTAAATGCCCTAGAACTCCCGAGACGAGACTACAAACTTATCTTTTCGTAAATAACTAGCTGCACCCCGCGGCTTTGCTCGCGTTGTTCCTGTGGAAACGTTAAAAGGTGATTTTTATCCCACGGGACTGATTTATGGAATAAAAAGTAGACTATGTTTGATTCCAGGATTAGAATTATCTGTATGCAAAATTTCAGTCAGATCCGTCCAGTAGTTTTGGCTTGAAGAAGTAACATACATACATAGGTACATAGAAACTTTCACATTTATAATATTAGTGTGATTTGTACCTACCTATACCGTGTCCATTTTGAATGGGGCATAAACGTAAACATACGTTGGCGCGTCCGTATACGCATACGTAATTTACATTACTTGTCGATTTTAGATCCTGCCTTCAATAAAAATTGCTTACAATTATATCTGAAACTCGACGCCAAGCAAGTGAGATTTTGTTATTTGTGTCGTATTTTGTTAACTAACATGCTTCATTCAATATGGATAAACCATACGTACTTTAATTTGCAGCCATGACCTTGAAGTATGCCAATAATTCATTAGAAACTTTAACATTTTAAACCATTGATTAATTAAAAAGGGAAGATGAGGTACTAGTTTCTCAAAAATGGCAACCTCATAATGTGTAAAATTGTGTGCTCCAACCTTAGTCACCGTCTGACCGGCGGCGGCGGCGGCGGCACGGGCGGTCGTGATTCGCGTGAAATATTGTTGTCTCGGTCTCACTTCGGACTTAGATACGTCTTTCCGTCTTTGTTCTTCTTTGTATTGCACAGGGCTGGAAATATAACTGTGAGCGTATGTGTTTGCGTGTAGTTCTAACACATGCCAATTTTTGAGTAAGCGCTGGGAGAACGTAACCTATCTTCCCTTTTTAATTAATCAATGTTTTAAACATGGACGTAGATAAATTTACGGACGGAATCCTACAGATTCAAAAGTGAAGACAGTTTTTGTTTTTGTTTTGATTTTTCTGTTGATAATAATTTTGTGTCACATCAAAGTAATATGTTGATGAACCAATAAATTTATTTGTGGATGTGATCCCGTGTTTTATGTTGACGAAACGACTGTGGTTTCCGCGACATTTCACGACAAGAAGACAAGAATGCATTTTTCGTTATTTACATTTGTTTACAACGCTGTACATCTGTTGACGTCTAAAGCCGTAATGGCTGGCAGTCGATGGACAGACTATGATATCAATGTGTGAGTGTGTTCGTGTACGTACTGAGGGTGGACAGACTATCGAGTGCTTCATTTTATTTCTTAATGAGACTCCGTCCGTGAATTTTGCTAGGTCCATGATTTTAAACACATTTTACTTTGTCTACAATAAGTAACTACCTACGTTTGTACATACACACATACCTATAACCTACGTTTGTACGTTTGGGGCATGGCGTGGCGCGGCGGGGCGGGCGGGCTAAGCAAAGGCCGCATACGCGCGTGTAAACTCTTTGACTTTTACCGAAAAACCATTTTAGTTAGTATAGTACCTAGTACCTACGTGTTCGTTGTTCAGTCTGAACAGTTGCGCGGTGCATAAACATGGTTAGTATGTTTATGTTTCGTGATTTTCTTTTGTTAATTATTAGTTGGCTAGGCAGATAAGTTTATGTTTGCCGTTGGCCGCAGCGCGTTGGCTAGGCAGATCATGTGTGTACCTATACCTATTAATTATTGGTGTTGTGTGTTTTATTATTGTGAGTTTGTTAGATAATAGTTATCCTTAGAGGAGGCATTTAATAAGGTTAGTGTTTTTTTTATCATGATTACATTATGTTTAGTGCGAGGGAGTAGGTATGGACAAATGCTTACCTAGGTAGCTATCGATAAACTGCGGGCATCAAGTGAGATGTTTGGTAAACATCTGGGTAGGTAGGGATCCATCAGAGGACTATCGTAGGGCATGTGTTCCTGCCCTCCAGAATTAACGGAAAGGCATCATCACCATCATCAGCCTATAACTAATCCACAGATGCACATAGGTCGGCCTCCCTAATGAGCGCCATAGCGCTCTGTCTTCAGCTTGATGTATCCAGCATGCAGACGATCTTCTAAAGATTGCAGGCAGCTGCAGTCTTTATCTGATCATCATCCCACCTGGCCGAACGGTCGTCGGCTGTCGACCTTTGCAGTCGGCTGCCGTCACCTGCAGTCGGCTGTTGTCGCCGACTGCTGTTAAAGCGCATCAGGGCGCATCCTTCCGAGCCGCTTCCGCCGGAATCCGTGAGTCTAAAGGATTTGAGTAAAATGCGGCGGTGCGGATATTTGCGCGGGGTTGCCTATGTACCTACCTATTATTTTATGATGAATGATTCGAAAATGCGATGACTTCGGCGCCTGTGGCCGCAGGGTAGCGCGGACATACCTACCTAATAAACGCTCGCTCCTCTTTACGTGTCGGGCGGGTGAATGACCGCAGAATTCAGCTGTGGCTGTGGGTGTACGAGTGGGTACCTACTAGTGGGTAGGTAGGTACTTATTTAAGGCAAAATGTGAATGTGAATTAAATGTGTTTTACATTTTTAAGTTATCATCAATTATGGGCATGCTTTCAAGGCCATGGCCGCTGATTAAATAGTAGGTTACCTACCTACCTACTAGGTAATTATTTATGCAAAGATAAGTTTGTAGGTACCTTGTTTCGCTCGGGCGGGAGTTTACGTGTCGGGCGGGAGAACAACCACGGATTTCAGCTGTGCTGTTGTGGCTGTGGCCCTACCAAAAAAACACATTAAATTTTGTCTAAAATACTCTCGTATCGTAGGCTATGGGGTATAGCCTGCGGGTGTCCGAGGGTATTTTAGACATAATTAAATGTGTTTTTTTTTATTTCTAATCAATGATAGGCATGCTCAAGGCCATGACCGGAAATTTAATCGTAGGTAGGTTAGGTAGTAGTTAGGTCAATTTATGGAATGATAAGTTTGTAGGTAGGTAGGTTAGGTACCTAGTCTCGCACGGGCGCGGGCGGCGGCGGCGGGAGTTTTACGTGTCGGGCGGGTGAACGACCGCGGCGGATTACAGCTGTGGACAGCGAGTGCACGTGTACTAGCTTTCGAGTGAGAGGTTGGCAGTGTTTTAAATACATTGCTGATTTTAAATTTGTTTTCTTATCGGTCACCACGCTCGGCTCAAAAAGTGTAACTTGAATTAATATCAAAGAAAAAGCAATACTGCATGAAAAAAATAAAAAAGTAAAATTATAATTGCATAAGTTGATACAAAATGCTATGCAATAGCTTTACCGCGGCAGTCCCCGAGTGCCACACGTCTTTTTTTTTATTATTGCACTTACACTTGCTGTTAGTGCCAAAATTCGTACGTAGCGTGGAAACTTTTAAACGTCGTTTCTAATTTATTCTATTGCGGTTTAAAATAAAAATGAATTAATTATGAAATCGTACCTACTTACAAGTATCGTTTCTGTGTTAAAGCGTCAAATTTCTTTCACGAAAAAGACAAGACTTTATGTTGAAACCCAAAACTGAAAAGGGTCCGCCACTAAAGCACATATTAACGTTTGTTTATGCTTCTGCGATAACTGAAACCCCAGTGCTCAGTAGATTATAAATTAAGGCACAAATTATTTATTAACGATGACAACCCAATTAATTTGAACACAGATTCAACTCACAAATAATACGGGATGCTAATTGAGGTTATTTGGATCTGCAAAATAAATCTCCCAAAAATAAATACATTGGAAACCGTGTTAATTTCACATTCATTTTTGTCCACAGTTTATGTAAAAAACAGTTTTATTGTATTTTGGTTTCAAACGATATGAAACATAATTTATTGCTTGACCCTTGAATTAAAAACTACCATGTAAGATGGCAATATTTATGTCCATAGCAAGAGAATAATTTATTTATCGAGAGTAAAAATCCCCTGTGTCTCTTTGAGCCGGCTAATGGACAAAAACTCCAGAAATCCCCTTCATAGGGGTTTGTCGAAGGGGATTCTTGGAATAAGCCTACGAAAGAAGGATGCACTTGTTTATTCGAACTGTCAGCAGATTATTGCAACTTTTTTGTTGAGGCTATATTAATTTTTCTGTTGATAGTGTTATTAGTGAATCTATCCTGTACCTCCAAATAAAGTAGAGATCCCTGGTCCATGGGGTTTTTCGGGTTTCTCTGGTCGAAGAAGGTAATGTGTGAACCGAAAGCTGGTGAGTATCTGGCGCAGCGCATCAGCATTGCCATACAGCGGGGCAATGCAGGCAGCGTCATGGGCTCGCTTGCGACTGGTATTGATATGGATCAGTTGAGCTACCTGTTAGGTTGCTAGCAACAATCGGCATTTAGCTCATTTGTTAATGTTAGTTTAAATTTTGATTTATAATTTGAATGTTATTTTATTTTTCAATAAAGCCTAGTAGTGTTTTGAATGTACATTACAATGGAATTCACCTCTCGCGAATCTGCAACTGTACAAAATTGCAACATGTGTTCAAAGTTACGGTTAGTTACAGGAATGCAATTCAAATACTCGGTTTTGCAACTTCTCTTGATCAAACTTTCTGTAACAAGATAAACTTACTGGCATCTACTTTGCAGTTTAATAAACTTCAGTAATTATTGAGTAAATTAAAAGGAGACATTAATAGCTGACGAGTAGGAAGTTAGTGGCAAGATATTGAAATATAGATACCATGTGAAAAACTGATGACGAGTAATTTTTTGTAGATGATCAGACCAAATGAACAAAAAGTCGCTAAGCTACGGAAAGATCTATGCTTGGAGTCGCTAATATACTTCCTTTTTTCTGAGCATTTCCCCTGTATTATTTAATATTTCTGTGGGGTAAATTAAAGTGTTTTCTATCTTTCAATCTTTTCTGGGTTGAGCGCACAGCCTAAAACGCTAAAGCAAGCAAGCTAAATTATATTATGTAAGTTTATTGCAAGTTTAAAAAACTGTTTCTAAATTTTATGACGTTGAATGTAGGTTTCATAATTTGATTCGCAAGATTGGACCCAAACATTGGCGACGCAATTATTTTCGTTTTTATAATATTGTAAATTAATTACCTTGAGATTTATAATATTTTATAATATATGATGGCAAGATCAGAGTGCATTATAATTAAACGGTTCTGAGCTACCCTATGATCACGCCAGAAGCGTGTAAACTAGCTGAATCGTCAAGAGAATTTACGCGCTTATTACGCCTGATGCCTGAATCGTTATGATACCAGGGCCAGACCGCACTGCGAAGGTTATTCACTCGATTATTTTTCAAATCAAAGTACTCGCACTCGCGGTTTTAAAATTCGCTCAATAGTTTGTAGTTTGTAAGATTGTAACAGTTCTATAAAAAATGGCAGTGGAATTTCGCAGTGCGGCCTAAGATCATAGAAAACTTATCCGAAGGTTATAATGAATATTATAAGAGAACCTACAGACTGATGTTCTAGGTATAAGTAACTACGAAACCTTAGGTATGTGCAAACCTCCTTAATATCTTTATAGTATTTAAGTAAGTACCTAGCGCGTAAATGTGTCAATCTTCTTAACGTGCATAAATTGAAATTGAGAAAACTTATTTTTGTTTAAGATCTCTTAAATTTTATTTACAAGTTTATAAGCTTAACCGTCTATTCCAATAAAATACATTTAGATATGACTAGAAATAATGAGAACTCCCCATATAACTCAAATCGAGGAAACAACGGGCCCCTCAATGTTGTTTTCATAGATTAGCTTTATTTTTTACAATGTTCTCAGAGATTATATATTTCACAAAAAAACATTACTAAAATACATGTACGCGACAGAAACTAAAAAAATTATTTATCTCATAATGACTTAAGTAAATAGGTATTTTAGACCTTTGAGATAAATGGCTGGCCATGGCCACTCATGTCACTTAAAATCAGATGAGATTCTGGCCAATCGAAGGTTTAAGAAAGTAGGTACTGATATTATTAATTTTGGACCAAAAATAAAAAGTGCCGGCTAATTTTTCTGAATCCGGTTATCCATAATTATTATCATAAAGGCTTAGCTAAGCGCAGCATATAAATCGTTATGTAAAGTAAAAAATATATAATATATTTTATAATTAGTCTTACAGAGTCCAAGAAAAGACAGTTAACGGATTGTAGATAAGATATGCTATGTTATTATAAAAACTATCGTAGTTTGGCGAATTCATTACGGGCGTACAATACAATATACTCGTAATACACTTAATTGCACACAAAAAAAATGGCGTATGTAAACGTAACCCGCTAGAGTCTGTGTGTCTACCATGAGTTTTGACAATCTATACTCGCTAGCGACTGTAGTTAAAAAATATATGGAAACTTCTAAAGCGCCTCTAGCGGATAGTTGGGTACTAAAATGCGCTGTGGATAACTATATACGTATTTACGTAACTACTGTAGTAACGTCAGGCGATTTAACTGTGACAACTCATGGTAGACACACAGTTCAAATAGAGAAGCATCGTGGCGTTACGGGAAACTAACACTTTTAGTCTTACTGCAATGACAGAACAGTGTTGTCAACGCAACAAAAGTTATCAATCTTTTTGAACTACGAACCTTATTTGTGTAGGAAGTAAAGTACCTAGAAATCAATGAATAATTCAATTAAATTTATTCTTATAAAGAAAAACTTATTTAGTTAGTAAGCAAAATAAAGATTTTTCAACGAAATATAGAAAATTATGACTTTATAACCTTAATTAACCACTCAAATAATAACAGCACAACTTAACCGCGACAGCAAAAAAATTACGAGACGTTATGTTCTACCAAAATGTTATAATTTTCATTGGCCCGGTATGTTTAACCTTTAGTACAAAAATCTATGAAACTTGATTGGATCTCCCCCCAACCCAGTCAAGTTTTTGGATTTAATATAAACCGAAAAACTGGACTGGGTCGGGACTTGATCCGCAGCAACCCTCCCACTGAAACGTATGCACTGCAAAGTGACGTATATGACGATAAACTTTGGGACTTCCTTCCGCCTCTAGTGCCGTAGCTGAGTATGAGAATTTACTCACTATAATAACAAAATCCTTAGAATAGAAGATCTTTCTAATATAAAAAAACTTAAAGATCCAATCAAGTTTTTATAACAAGACAAATACTAAATAATGCATCTTCAGTATACTTATTTCTGAGCAGAGTTTAATCGCTCCCCAGTACCAACGTTGGAAGATAATCTCTCTACCGGGACGTGGATTAAACGCTCGATCCAGAAAATATCCGGCCGGATATAGAGATTGCTCGGCGCAGCCACACCTCTATAAAAGACTCTATTCCTTTTGTTTTCAGGTTGTTCGATTTCCGTCCTATCCAATCTTGAGAATTTTTGCACGCTTAATAATTTAGTCAACACAGTTGCAGCCAGGAAGTTGGCAGTGTTACACCCCCGTGCCTTGGAAAGCACGTTAAGCTGTTGGTCCTGCGCTTAACCTCTCCCCGGTTGTGTCGGTCTGCCGTCCCATCGGATTATGAGAGTGAGTTAATATGGCCTGCGCACCTGGCTAGTCGTCGTTGAGTCTGACCGCCACGGCCGAAATTCGGCTCGGAGGGCATTATATAATGTATTATGTAGTTAATGTATTAGTGTGATAAGTGTGTCATGTACGCCTCGAGTGTGCAACGCCGCTGTCCGTCTGTCACCAAGCTGTATCTTTTTCACTGATTTTTCACAAATTTTCACAGATGATGTTTTTCAGGTATAACAACATATATTAAAATAACAAAATATATTAAAGTTAAACAATTTTGATAATTAGGGGGGCAACGTCCTTTTCACCTCGAGAACCGATCACCGAGGTTAAGCAACATCGGGCGCGGTCAGTACTTAGATGGGTGACCGCTTCACGTTGACTTTTTGTTTTACGAAGAAAGATTTGTATTTTCTATTATATAGATAATGGTACGGAACTCTTCGTGCGCGAGTCCGACTAGCACTTGGCCGGTTTATTATTTAATTACTAGGTACATTTTTTTTACATACCTATGCACTGTGCACGGGCATGAATCATTGTTACTTTTACCGTCAAAAATTGGTCATTCACTCCAGAATTTTCACCAGTTACACGACGTTAAAGTAATTAATGAATTAAACAAATCATTGAAACGACGACGACGCAGAGAGATCCGCTATTCGCTGTGCAAACTTGACTTAAGTATAATAATATAGATTCCTTTAGAAATCGGTTTGTGAAACCGATGTCCTGAACAAAAGCTTCCAATTAAATAATTGAATCATCTGTGAAACGTCGAGGGGAGCTCGAGATTCCGTTGCTCCTTGTGCAAATATAGACAACTAGGATCCAGGATGATTTAGTTTGGCTGAATCTCGTAAGATCCTTGACTCGATTATTTGGACTAATCCAGTTTAAAACTGGAATAACTAAATTAATCGACTAAATACATCTGCAAACATCTTGCAAGGTAGGTACGACTGAACTAAAATTATTGATACTCTGATTAACTCAGTTGGTTTTTGAAGCCAAGGCAAGAACCTTAACGAAATTTTGCTCCTTTGTCTAGTTACTTGCGATCCTCGGTCAAACAAGTAAAAGATGGATGACCATTGTTATGTTTCAAGAAATTTTAAAAATATATTGTAGTTCGTTTATAAAGGCGGTAACTTTACAGCATGAAGTTATACGAAAGGCTTTATCCAGTTAGGCATCCTTCTCTAAAGCTAGCTTTAGCTACTTTGTCAATAAATGGTCTTTGCTTTATCAATAAATTCTCTCGGATGTTCCTGAATTCAGATTCAGATCAAAACTATTCATTATGTTCAAGTTGAAACTTGATTATTTTCAAGTCGACGGGATCATTTTTGGCTTTTTCAGAGATCTCACGTTTCCTTCCTTTTGGCATTTTTTTTAGTTATATAATGTTTTATATTGTTCTCTTGTTACGGTGGATTCTACAGCAAATTAAAGTGAAAATTATGTTGAACATTATTAGCTCGTATTCCTAACTTTTTCAAAGAATACAAGTAACGCTCAATTTTTATTTAAGTTCGCTCCTGACAAATGTCTTTCGACGGAAACGTTTAAACATTCTCGCGCTTAATTGGTTCAATTTGAATTTGTACTTTGCCTAGTTGCCTGCACGTGCCCCAAAAGCCGTGAACATACCCAGAGGTAATATAGTTCCCAAAAAACAGATGTTATAGCTTTTAAAAGTTTTATTACCTGCAAAGAAGTAGCTAATTACCTGCTGATGGATTTTTTGTTGAATTCTGCAACGGGTGGGTAGATAGCGTAAATAGCCAGCTCAGATAACTTGTAGGACTAAGATCACTATTAAGAATTATAATGCGCTTAAGGATCATATTCTAGTACTCATCCATTATAACTTTTAACGAGTACCACGGTGTATAATGTAAGCATTAATGAGCTTTCTGAACATAAAACGTCATTTCACACAATAGGTCATTTAACAAAGCTTTTTAAGTGCACGCTCTCAAAATTTTAAGAATATTTTATCCCACTTTCTGATAGCTTATATACGATGGAGTTACTTTTAAAATCTAGTCATCTTTTTGATACCAACACAAATAATGAGAACGAAAAATATGTAATGGGGTTAATAAGTACATATGTTAATTTGTGTCTGAAGTACCTATAATTTTAGATATATACAAACCTCTGCGGCGCAGCGGGCAAAGGTCCGCCTGCGACGTAGGAGGTTGCAGGTTCGATTCGGGACAAATGTTACTACATTCTGCAGATATTTGTTGATATTTGTTCCGAATGTTTTCTATGTATAATTAAAACTATCTACATATCTATGTAGTGAATTGTGTTAAGTAGTATATCAATAATCTAGCATCTATAACACAAGCTCTGTTTAGCTTAGAGCTAGATAATGCTGTGTGAATTGTCCAGCATTATTTAAATATTTGTATAAATGACTCACTAGTTTTTGATAGATCACAATATTTTCAGTTACAAAAGCGAGTTCTAAAGCAGAGGCTGGCTGCCAGAGCTCAGATTGAGCTGTAAAAAGATTTAAGAAGCTGTAAGAAAAGAGTTCACGCCACGACTCAAGTCCTTTAGACGCGACACTACTATCGCAGAACTATAGTAAAACAAATATTTCGTATTTATTTACAATAAATTATGCTCTTCTGGTCCGAGAGGTCTTATTGGTCATTTTGCAGTCAAAATCGGTCGCAGATATCTATTATTTAACTAACGTGATCGTGAATTATGTAGTTGCATCCCTTTTGCCGTAAGATTTGAGTCGTGGCGTGAACTCTAGTGGCATATTTATCACGTGATCTGAGTTTCGGAGCAGTTTGCTTAATGCCGTGGCGCATTGCACAACATGGGGACGTGACCACCCGGGGTTGTGCCAGTACACAGCTGATTTGACACAGTTGGCTAACATAAGGCGCATACCCGAGCCAATATGACAGCGATACCTATTTTATCATAATTTTACGTTTATCATAAAAAATGTATAAAATCCATCGTTCAGTTTGTGGTATCTATTTTAAGCTATTTTTAATACCTCTGTAATAATTTTATCTCATATAGTTTAGGAGGAGATGCAAAAATAGAGTTTGGTGGCCAAAAAGCGCAACTTCGTATCTTTGCCTAAGCTTCAAAAAATGAAACTATTACAGAGGCATTAATAAATAACTTAAAATAGATACCACAACGAACGATGGATTTTTAAAACTTCCTGCGTTTAACGTAATAATAACATAAAATAGTTGGGGGTGCCACTTTCACTGGTGTTTGGACTTAAGTAAATTTCAAAACCTTGCTGTGCAAAAAGGCGTACTATAAAATATTAGATTATCTAGAGGATAAAAAAACTTAGACGGAGACACAGAGAGAACGGATTTTGTTCCAATTCAAAAAATAACAACTAACAGGCTAAATGTTTCTGTCGCTTTTTTACTTTAGTCTACGCACCGAAGGGATAGGAATCAAAAATATCACTTTGTTTCTCACATTATTTCTTGGTTTCATTTTATTTTTTTCTGTAAGTGGACAAAAAATTTGAGTCAATTGCAACTTATTTCTTATTTGATATTAATTACTGTTTATCAAGCTGTTTATATAATAAAAAAATGACTTGTCCAAGTGCTTATTTTGTAAGTCTAAAGAAATAAACGATTTGACGCTGACTCTTTCCTTGTCAGTGTTTAATTTTTATAATTTGACCTCTTTTAATTACCTTCATTGTATTTATGTAAATAAAGTTTTTACCGGTAGTGCCAACTCGTGCAATCAGTATTATTACGGCTCGTCGCAATAGCCAACGGAAATTATAAATAAATAATGATTTTTTTTATAAATAATAAAAAAATGTACAAACATTTTTCCCGATGCAGGAAGCGAACCCGAAACATCCTAAGTCACAGGGGGACCTTCACCCACCGTGCTACAAAGGTCGTCAAAAATCTTACGTTGATAAATTCTTTTTGATTTAATTAAACTAATTTGTCTGTGCTAATGAATAGAGATATAAGTCTATTTTCAGTTAAGTTATAAATTATATCTAGTCAGAATACAACAGATATAACTCGGCAAATGGATAGATAAAATCTGTACATATTGAAAATTCGTCATTTAATACCTCGACCAATTCCATTTTTACAGTAAATTCAATAACAGATTATAAAGAATATCATTATTACTGTAAAAATATTCAGTTTTATTTATTTACTTATCATTGCGGCAAACGAGTCTCTTGCGGCCCTGTGAGGCATTATTTATTTTTCTCAGATATTACAATATAACATAAAAGAAAATTATAAACAGATGATAGAAATAAATTAACTATTGGGGAAGTCAGTTCATAGTAAAAAAAAACTTTATAGTGTGTAATAAGGAATACGGTACCTATTCATTAGGAATTTTCAATAGACTTAGGCCCGTATTATGAAAGCTTCCTCAGTCATCGATATATGCTTGAGCAACGCTTTTCTATAGCATAAACGTCACTCAAGCATAGCTCTAATACGGGCCTCAGACTTATTATCTGCTTATAAGCCGTGTCTGAAATAAAGGTTTGTTTTTTATGTGATGAAGTATTTTTATGAGCATTTAAAACATATGTTAAACAAGACCACAGGATCAAAGAGCCAGTAAAAAATAACACTAAAACTAAGCTAAACTACAATAAAATATTAATTAAACGACCCATTGCAGTAGAAAAGTTGATAGTCTTTGTTCGGAGAATTGCTTGGCTGAAGTCTTCCAAAGTAACTGCCACGGAACGTGTCGGGAATCGCTTACCATATAACTGATTTGTTTTTCACAATTTATTGCTCTTTTCACTGGCTGCGCTCGTATATTAATTTTCCCGGGAACGGCCATTTGTTGTGATAATTATGCAGCGCTGACAGAAATAATACGTTTCTTTTCACATGAAAACAAGGTTTTTATACATCCATCCATCCATACATCCATCCAAACTTTCGCATTTATAATATAAGTGTGTTCCGTGGCAAGATGTGTGTTTTGTACGCTGTGAATCCAGGATTTAATATTATTTTATTTTAAACATGTTCTTTGTTCTGAGATAAATTACTTTGAAATCTGTTAATGAGAGCTATATAGAATTATAAAGTTCTTGTGCAAACCAAACTTTTATGAAATTCATCCCGACACCAGCAAGCAGCAGGGCTCTTAAATCAAATATTGGGTCAAATCATAGAGTGTGAATGAGAGCGTTTCTCAAATATAAAAAAAAACTTTTTCCAATTATAATTCACCACAAGTGGAAGAATAGTCGTTTTCAATTTTAGACAAAACGAAAATACCTGATTCTATTAAATACAAACGAATTACGTATGAAACAGTATGATGGGTGTAAACATTCTAAACGCCCTATAAAAATAAACCCTACATCGTCTAACGAGTCGATAAACGAGTCGTCAGTAACGACACAAAACACATGGAGGGGTCACAAGCCTGTCGTTAATTTTAATTTTTTGGCGCAGCGCCTTTTTGAGGACCTTCTAACTCTCATTACTTTGCGGAAATACAACATTACGGCGGCTCACCAAAATAAATATTATATGATGAAAAATAAGCTTTTTTATGTATTTATAATGTTTTATGTACCTATTAGGTACTTATCTGAGACGTAATTACTCGTGTACTCATGGGCACTAAAAGTAGTACATGTTTAAATATGAGTCATTAGTATGATTAATACAGGTCTGATAGAAAAATCTTTTAACGAAAGAACATAGTACCTAAGGGTAATGAAAAAGAAATAAGTGGTTCTTTGTTCTACATCATCATGGCCATCTGCAGACTTAATGCTCCACTGGGATTTTTGATCATATGTGAAAGAAACTTTACTCAAATTTGTGCTCAACGAACTCAAATCTAGGCTAGTTTATTCAAACTTCAATACAGTTTGGTGCATGATGGTAAAGTTGGTGCATTATTGTGAATAAGCGTTACTGACAGTTACCCAATTTTACTGCAAAGAGAGCGTTGCATGCGGACCCAATGCGGACTAACTTTAAATTACCGCATTGTTACAGTCTACCGAAGTTCGGGGCAGAACAGGTGTTTGCTTTTATTTTAAGCAGAACGCTTACGCCGGCCACTGTGTTTGCAGGTGTCATCACTTCAGAAAATACAGAAAGTCAATGCTAGAGGTACATAGCGACTTCATCTGTTAAGAATTTTTTAACGGTAGGCCTATACAGCACGGGGATGGTTGTCTAGGGTAGAATAGAAATACAATTACGTCACTTTGTCATCGAATGCGTAAAACGTTTGAAATTCATTCCTTCAACTTCAATAATTTACCCAATGACGATGCGATTAAATTTTTTCTCTATACTACCCTAGACAAATATCCCCGTGCTAGGTCGTCTGTATTGATAAAATGATATGATGTCTGCGATAAGAGTTTCACGTGAGAATATTACACTGGTTAGATATTTTTTTGGAATGGATAAAAAAATGTTTAACAGTAGTAAGGGTCTCAAAAAGAAATAAAGAAAAAATGGGAAAGTTTTGCCATGCCACGTCCTTTTCTATGGACAAGAAAACGTCAATCAGGTTTATTCTTGTAGCTTAAGATTTGGCACTGATAACCTAACACCTTATTTTCTTCTCTTCTTTCTATTTTCTTCTCTAATTATACCTAACACCTTATTTTCTGACACAGTTAACATGCTCGTAGGTTAATAAACATACAGGTATGTCTCCTTTAAGTAACATAATCAACTTTAAGCACTAAAAGCAACTGCTGATGTAAGTCACGTATGCCAGTAGAAAAATAAAACAAAATTTAGCCAATAAAAATACAGAAATGGAAAACTTATGAACGTAGTAGTAGGTAATAGGGTTATGTAGCAGGGTTGAAAGTTGAAGGAAGTCGGCATGTTATATTGTTTGTAAACGATTCGATTTTTTTAGGTCATCAAATTCGTATATGCTATTTTAAATAAGAAACCGCCGTATTATAATAATAAACCAATTTTGATCACCAACCTCTCATGAGGAACGTGAGTTTCCGAGACAAAGCCTGTTATAACATAAGTGTCGATTAAAGACAAAGTCGTTTCTTAATCGATACTTGTTGATGCGACCCTCGAAGCTCTGAAAGGCTCTTGATTCCTCGACGAGGCTGTTAATAAAAAACCTCTTGCGCTTGAACCGTGGGCTAAGGCCCACGGTGCAAAGTGCAAGAGGTTTTTTATCTTCTTATATGCATCCCTAGAGTTATCTAGGGATGCATATAAGAACCTTTTACCATGACCTCAGTTTTCGAATAATATTTGCTTACTTATGAGACCTATTGAGATCCTCAAAATGTATTAATGTTCTGCATATAAAAAGATTTACGCGTATAACCCCAAATTGAATTCAAACCCTAATAGACTAAATCATTTAAAATTATCATAGGGAGATTAGAGTTCAGTTTCACGTCATGTTCCTTTTGACATCACAAACATCGAAAATTATACCATAGTAAAAACAAAACTCAAAAAAATGCACATTTCCACTTATCAAGTTTTAAAAATTTGAAAAGGGAAATTATAATAAAATAAAAGAAATGGTATTTACAATAGACACAAATCTGTTTTAAGTGATTTTACGGTAACCCGTAACCGGAAAAAATTCAGTTATGAGTGATATAAGGTAACCCTTATATGTTTCACACATTGTGGTTGTAGCTGACCGGATCCATTTTGTCTGGTTTAGAAAACATTTCAAGAAATAGTGTATTAGAGTACAGTCACCTAGAAAGATAGCTATTTAACAGATCATGGTACCTATTGAATACTTATTCCACTAGGTATAGTCTTACACTAATTTCCAGTTCCAACGATGACAAAAGCTACAACTTTTAAAGCTACGGCTTTTGTTATCATTGAAAGTAAATTTAGTTACGGATAGTTACAAGACTTGCAAGGAACAACGATAGCTTTATTTTATTTCAGCAAGTTCCAGTGGTATTATAAAGTAAGTTTGTAGTCAATTCATTCCGAAGGCGGCGCCAAGTTGCCTGCCAATCCGTAATTGAGAGCCCCAGGGAGAACTCACTACACTGGTACCGACCGCGATGCAGCGCAATAAATATCTCCAAATATAATCAGGTGATGTCGGATAACATTCAAAAGCCTACGTTTAGCAGTTAAGGTGAGGAGTGAAGAAGGCATCTTATCTACCTCAACCACAACCTCAACAGCCTGTATTGGTAGTGGACCAATACTGGACGCAGGCCTCCCCCTGATAGGCGCCTTATTGGCGTTTATCTCATGGAGGGTAGTGCCTATGATCCTCACGCTTGGCATGCGGGTTGGGGATCGCAGTTTGGTGGTATAATTGTTCTGCAGGGTCGATGCTGCCCGCCCCCCGTTGGACATCCCTTAGTCGCCTCTTACGACACCCGTGGGAAGAGTTGGGCTGGTGCAAATTCTAAGCCAGCACCACACAGATGTAGATGAGACATCTTATCTACACCCAGTGTCAGTTTTTTTTTTCTAGTAGGTACACTAAAGTAATCACGCGGAAAATTTACTATGATTCGATTATTGTCAATAACGATGATAGTTTTAAACAAATAAATAGTGTTATATACATAGAAAACATTCAGAACACCCTGAATAAATATCGGCAGATCGTACAAACATTTGTCTCGAGGCGGAAATCGAACCCGTAACCTCCTGCGTCGCAAGCGGACCTTCGCTCGCCGCGCCTCAGAGGTCGTCAAATGCTCTAGTATATCGTATACTCCATGGCATAATACGCATAATATGAATACGTTTGCTTTAATCGACACGTTTGAGCGGCGAATTGCCGTTTTTCGGCGTTTATTGGGTGATTGCAGTTATAGGAGTGTTAAAATCTTGGAAGAATAACAGAGCAGTTTAAATATACAGAAGTGAGGCACTGATTTACCACTCTGACTAAATCATTTCCAGTTCAAGTATTTGAAAAATGGAATTACAATAAAATAAAATAAATAAATCAGAAATGGTATTTACAACTGAAACAAATTTGTTTTATGTGATTTTACGGGCTTCCTTAAATCACCCAAACCTGAAATGAAACTCGAATACACAAAAATATTTATCAAGGAGAAGAACTGTTTACCTCAAACTGCTACCAGTGGACATTTTATAAATAGTTATCAGCATAAGTTAGTCCTACCTGGGTAACAAAGGCCAGAGACAGAAAAATATGGAAGGAGCAACGGAAGCCCTACGCCAAATTAAGTCTAGTAAATAATAATGGCAAATTATATTTATAAAAAAAACTGGTTCAATGTCGATTGCAACGTTTCACAAAGCCAATTCTCGCAGGTTTTGAGTGCGATTACTGTTGTTCCTAACGATTTATTTTAAAAAATAAGTCCTAGATCATCAATTTGTGACAGATTTAAACGTCGTATCCTTTGCAGCAATGCTAATGACCGTGTTTCTTTTTTTACTCGATTACTCAGCGCTTTAAGTGTTTGTAGATCCTCTTTTTTCTCCTGTTTTGTTAAAGCCTGTGTTGCATAAATGAGCTGGTCCTCATTAGCAAAGATCTTTAAGCAGTCTTGAAGAAGCAGCTCCGAAATCAAACAAGAAAAAATAGGCTCATTTGCATTGAGCTCCGTCGCATTTAGAAAGGAAACTAAAAATGTTGATTTTTTATATTTGGAAGCTGGTGCTTCCCGTATGGTCCCATTTAAATTTGGTCCAGTTCTGACAGTGACATCCATGAGAAAACTAATTGAAGTCGGTCAGTAGTTTTTTTTTAAACAAACGCAAATGTTTTATAATTTTGTTGAACGCGTTGTAAGCTAATTAAATTTTAATAGACAAAAATAAGTAATTCATGATTAGATAAGGATTCATTTTGAAACTCCTGAAACATTAACAAGCAAACTTACATGATGCCAACTTAGTTGTTTTACCTTGTTTAACCCATAACTTGGCATTCCAAGCCTAACTTCGAAGTAACACAATATATTCGCGGTTTCGCACGCTTTGTTCCTATGGAACCATTAAAAGGTGATTTTCATCCCACGGGTACAGATTTATGGGATAAAAAGTAGCCGCCAAAAGTGGAGCTGAGCAGGACTAAAGCCCGAATGGATGCGTCACGTTGGATCAGAAAAGTCCCGGAATGGAGACCTAGAGCAGCCACTTGAGGACGAGAGCGACCACCAAACTGTAGGGTTTCCTCCCAACGAGACTTCAGTCCAACAAATCCAGACACGGATGCCGGGACTGGATAAAACGGGCCAAAGATCGTGGGAAGTGGAAAATAAGGGAAGAGGTCTACCATCAGAGAGTGGATCCCGAAAAGGCCATCATGTTCTTTATAATAATAATAATAACAATGTTGGACAATTGAACAAATTGGACAAATGATGATGAGAAATATTAATATTCGCAAGGACGATTGGGTGAACTACATATAATTTTTGTCATATAATTTAAGTCGGTTTTACTACATAAAACACAAAACAATAATCACATAGGTAAAAAAAATATTATTTCATTTTTAATCCGACTATCAATCTCTTTGTCCGCCCGTAGGAAACGGGACCATTGTGCGTTGGTTGAAACTATAATTTTCGGTAATAAGAAACAATTAGGTACCTATACACGAGTATGTATTGTCATATCTTGCTAATGAGTTCACCCCTTCCAGTACAGCCGATTACAAAATGTCTCAGACACTCTTAGAATTGTCATTTACTCGACCAATTAGAACGATCATTAATATTCGGAAAGATGAAAGCAATATGTTTCCTCGATAAGCTGAAACCTTTCAAAAGCCAGGCTTAATATAAGGGGTTTCATGGCGAAGGTAGATTAGTCGTATATTCAAATATTTAGAGTAGGTACTAGCTTCTGATAAGAAATTCATGGCGCAATAATCGAGTCTGCCAGCGGCATTATTTGGTTCGTTGTTATTTTTAACCGACTTCAAAACAAGAAGGAGGTTCTCCAACTTCTCCATTCGACTGTATATTTATTTATGTTAGTTACCTCAGATCTTTTGACTAGGTGATCCGATTTTAATGATTCTCTTTTTTTTTAAACCTGGTGCTTTCCATGTGGTTCCATTTCAATTTGGTCCAGTTCTGACAATGTCTTTCACGAGTAATCGGGAAGAATCAGCATAACATTTTTTTTATTTATTTTTTAAGCTATTGCATAGCTTCTATCGCGGGCCTTGAGCGCGGGGACCGAATCCAGAAATTCCGTAACGAAAAAACCTTGACGTTTGTCTCTTTAGTTCAGCAACTCGCCTCTAGATGGCATTGCAATAGCTTTACCGTGGCAGTCCCCGAGTGCCACACGTCTTTTTTTAAAATTTTAAATAATATGCTAGCTTCTGGGCATTCTGCCTCATGGGACGGCTCAGATTTTTAAGAAGTCAAAATATGTAGGCTCATTAGTAATTGTTTTATTCTGTTTATGTAATTTTCGTTTTCTATACTAATATTGTATAGTTGTTATTGACGACCTCTGTAGCGCGGTGGGCGAAGGTCCGCCTGCGACGCAGGAGGTTGCGGGTTCGATTCCCGCCTCGGGACAAATGTGTGTACGATCTGCAGATATTTGTTCAGGGCGTTCTGCATGTTTTTCTATGTATAATAAAAAATATCTATCTATGTAGTGTATTGTATTATGTATATCAGTTATCTAGTACCCATAACACAAGCTCTGCTTAGCTTGGGGCTAGATAATGCTGTGTGAATTGTCCAGCATTATTATTATTATTATTATTATTATTATATTATTGTAAATGTAAAAGATTTGATCGTTTATTTGTTTATATGGAATAGGCTCCGAAACTACAGGACCGTTTAATAAAAATCTTTATTTATTAAAATATTACTTTTCAGGGACTGACGTAGGCTATATTTTATCACGGAATTCCCACGGGAACGGGAACTATGCGGGTGAAATTGTGATGCTCTGCTAGTTGTCAACAGATATTATTATTATTATTATTATTAGTTGTACATAAATAAAGTAACTATACTGAGTCGTTCTACAACTCACACCATGAATCTTGTCCTAAATGGTGTGCGAATCGTAAAAAAATATACTCACCACTACAATGTATATACAATGATTGCAATCAGTCAAGGGTTATCGACCAAGTTCCGTGTAAGTTCGTTTAGCTACGTTTTAAACGGAAGTAAACGACAGGACGATTTTCATCACTCCCGCACAGCAGTTCATTACCTTTATTCCATCCAGTCCTACCAGTAGTTCGATAGTCGAACTGTTTGGTTGTTTTTTTTTTCAAATTGTTATACGATATGGATATGATATGGATAAAACTATTTGGAAACATGAATTTTATTTCGAATAGAACTACTATGATTATAAACAGGAAGGAGTAAAAGACCCTTGCTCAGTAGTTGGTTAGATCATTACCTATACTACATTATTTTTATGTTTACTTTACTAATAGAAATAAATAATTTTTGATTTCGACCTTATTCACCTACGTAAGCACCTAGGTGCTTTGTTTGCTTAGAATTTGGACCTCTTTCCACGGGTGTCGTAAAAGGCGATAAGGGATGTACGAAGGCGGGCAGCAGCACCCCCTGCAGAACTTAATACCTACCACCAAACTGCGATCACCAAACCACATGTGGTTTGGTGATCCCACGATGAGCATGCCCAGCGTGGGGATTATGGGCATTACTCTCCATGAGATAAAGGCAAATAAGGCGCTTATCAAGGGGAGGCCTGCGTCCAGCAGTAGACCAAAACAGACTGTTGAGGTCAGCACCTAGGTGAATAAATCTTCAAAACCCAGTAAGCACTGGAAATAATTCAATTAGATCATTCTTCTCATCTGTAGATTAATAAACTAAATGTTTTCCTTTTCTTTGAGATTTACTATTACAATCTAGCTGACACGATAGACAATGATTCCTAAAATACAAAAACTAATATATACCAGGGAGGGAGGACACGATGTAACAATCGATGTCGAAAGCTATAGTATAAAAGTCCAAAAATGCTTTACATAATCACGAATACATAATTATGCCTTTGTTATGTTACGTGATCTGTTTCGAATTTTTCCCTATGAATTTTTTCAATTGTTTTCGATTCCCTTCGCCCTCTGGACTATTACAAACATAAAAGAGTAAAACAAAAACGAATACGATTCAGTCGTTTTACGTAAAATAGTTAATAGAACCAATTTTAATAAATCGGAATTCTTTCCCCGCTTTATGGGCAATAACGCGTGTCACCTTCATGAAGTGAAACAAGCGGCGGCGGTTGAGTTGGTATTTGATAAGGCGCCCTTACTGAACCCCTACTCACTAAACATGCATCGCTTCCGGCTTTCTTCACACGGTGACGTCCACTTCGGACACACTCTTATCCCTGTTTTCAGCCCGTACGCGTTCGTTTATATGCGTTATATCTTCCTAATATTTCAATGTTGTGAAAATTTACTCTACGCGTATTTCGCGCGTTCGTCGTTATTTCCTATAGGTATTTCATTGTTTTCAAAATAAAAACAAATACACTCTAGTTCGCAGTATTTTTAATTAACCCAGCTTGATTTTTTCTTCTTTACTATCCACACCACACCGCAAAACGAAACAACAAAAGCACACAAAACAAACCCGAACACCTGCTCCTCTATTGAAGTGACCGTGACTGAGGGCTGTTTGTTGTGTACAACTGCATCTACCCCAGTGTGCTTCGGGCCAGTTCATTCCCAGAGAGACAATAGGGGCGATAAATGGACTCTAGGGAACTTCTGAAATATTATTTTAACAATGTTCTACCTGCGCTCGAAGCAAGTTTATTAGAACGTTTTAGCGCCATGTTGAATGAAAACCTTTGTTTGAGTTGCATTAATTTTGGTATTTGTTACACGGGTCTAGTTTGTCTAGTTAAAAGTTATTCTAGTTAGAAAGCGTACGGAGTGAAATGTGCTTTAGGTGAATCGTTATGTGTGACTTCAGCTGCCTGCAATTTATCGTACAATGAAAATTATTCGTATCGTTCGTCTACCTATATGAAAAGATTTTCTTCTGAGATGAAATGATGCTGGAGCCGATCCATTAAGGCGCATACCCGAGCCAATATGACAGCGATATCTATTTTATCTTATTTTTACGTTTATTACAGGATTTTTTAAAAATCCTACGTTCAGATTGTGGTATCTATTATAAGCTATTTTTTAATACCTTTGTAATAATTTTATCTCATATAGTTTATGAGGAGATGCGAAAATAGAGTTTGGTGGCCAAAAAGCGCAACTTCGTATCTCTACCTAAGCTTTACAAAATGAAACTATTACAGAGGCATTCATAAATAACTTATAATAGATACCACAAACTGAACGATGGATTTTTAAAACTTGCTGCGTTTAAAGTAATAATAAGATAAAATAATTGGGGGCGCCACTTTCTCTGGTGTATGGGCCTTAAGCAAAAAAACTTCCTGAAATAATAGATCAACAACTTCATAATAGCTTCCTAGCAGCAGCTAGAGTTAAAACTAATTAAAAATTAAAATACCTAGGTATTTTTCAACAAAAAGCTGTATAGCATCAAATAAATAAAAATATCAATTTGAGAGACGGAACCCGCCTCTATTCAGCAAACATTTAATTATAATGATTGACGAGTAGCCTCGGCATTTAACTACGTTGGTACCTTTATATTCTTATTCGTTTAAAAGTTTGATTAAACAATGAAGAAATCTAAATCTATACTTTGAAAACCTTCAAATCCCGTCAATTGAAGATCGAGTAAATCGAAGGGTTGGTTTCAGTGATCAGTTAAATCCGGAAAACTAGTGCATGCTCGGCCCTATAGTGTGTACCAACTGCCACCCAAAATCACCAGCGCACCTAAACTTGTGGTAATAATCTAGTGGTTTCTTTTTCGCTTCTTCCGTTAGTGGAAAAAAAAAATTGAGTGAATTCGAGTCAATTGCACTTTATTTGTTATTTGATAGGAATTATTATTTATCAAGCTATCTACATGGTAAAAATTGACTTGCCTAGGTGCTTATTTTGTGAGGATAAAGAAATAAACGATTTGACTCTGACCTATGATCCTTTTTAGCACAAGCTTAAACATTTGCGTTATTGACTTGGTTTTATGATGTAAGTATATGTTTAATATATAATAAAAATGCATTGATGTTTTGGCAATCCGATTTTAATAATCTATCTGTATAATAAAAAATAATGCCTTTTTCCCTTGGTCACGCCATCACGCGTGAACGGTCGAAGAAGGTTCTTAGGATATTTTTTAAGAAAGTTGAAAACATGCGGACCGCAGCTAGTGTAATATAAAGTTGTATTGTATAGTATTTATAAATAATGTCTATTGGACTGCACGTCTCAAATACAGAGAGAGGATACAGGATACATAGGATTTTAGGATACATGTAAGCCGAGGGAGAAGTCCAGCACCTCGTAAGCTGGCTTACTGTGTAGAAATGACCACCCCAATGATGTATTTGAGAGGTGCACTCCGTGTAAATGAGCCCTTATTCAACTTTTAGTTGGTAATATTTTTATTTTCATTAGTGCTACTTACTTTCTCTATCTCTATGTTTCACAAGACCTGTATCTCTGATGCCAATACAGAATCTAAATCACACTAATATTATAAATGCGAAAGTTTGTATGGATGGATGGATGGATGGATGGATGTTTGTTACTTCTTCACGCCAAAACTACTGAACGGATCTTGGTGAAATTTTGCACTTTTAATCCCTTAAATCAGTTCCCGTGTGATGAAAATTACTTTTTAACGTTTCCATAGGAACAACGCGTGCGAAGCCGCGGGGCGCTGCTAGTCTGAATATAAATTCGACCGTTTGCAAGAGACATGCCACCAGCGCAGCGCCAGCGTTGCCATCGATCTTCGCCATAATCCGCAACGCTAAGGCTTCTGTGCCTTCGGCCAGAAGAAATTAAATTACTGGCTATCGACATAAATCTCTTCAGATTTATTTTATTTCTTTTTTTATCATTTTAGAAAAACTTACAGATAGGTATTATTAATAGTTATTTAATTTAATTGCAGCGCATTTCTGCTGAAGAACCAATTTAAAGTTTCCGCAGATATTTAAATATATGTTTGGACAAGTTTTTTAAGAGTCTTTTTTGAATACCAAAAGTTCATGGTATATTTTGGCACCAATACATTTAATGATTTGTTAGACATTTTTGTAGTATGTATACTGGGTAATTAAAGGTATAACTAATTTAAGTCGATGTCGGTTAAAAAATTACGATCATTAAACTTGGGGAAATCCCGAATTTGTTTTTAATAAATTAAAGGGTCGTACGTACTAGTTACTAATATGGTTGTCTCTGTCTCACTTCGGTCTTAGGAACGTCAAATATCTGAGTGTCTTCGTCGCATTTACATTTTTACATATTAAATTCAACGTGTTTTTGCTTGCACTCTCTATTCAAGTAGCCTATGCCCGTCCACAGGATACCGTTTACCTTCCTGCCAAATTTCATCTAGATTCGTTCAGGCGGGAACGGAATAAAAACTGGTTCTAAGCTACCTCCTCACCAATGTTCAGCCAATTCAGTTCAGCTGTTTTTGACTTATAAATAGTGTCTTTTATATTATATATATATATACTAGCAGAAGACTTCGTGATTTCACCCGCTTAGTTCCAGTTCCTGTGGGAATTCTAAGATAAAATATAGCCCATGTCACTTACTAATAAGTAAACTTTTTAATGGTGAAAGAATTTTTTGAATCGGTCCATTAGTTTCTGAGCCTATTCAATACAAACAAACAAACAATCTAATCTTGCCTCTTTATAATATTAGTATAGATATATATATATATATAGATGTCCATTTAACTAATATCCTAACGTTAATGGAATAGCTCTTCAAGCGTCAAGAATCAATCCACAAACTCAATTACATCCGTAATTACTTAGAAGTTTGCGAATTCAATTTAATTAACCAAAATGAGATTATGAGTTTCAAAATTATGCGAATCGGAATAATCTGAAAATTTAAAAGCAACTTCATTATTTAGATGTACAGAGGTATTTCTGAGTTTTGCCGCAATTTTATAAAGAGCAAGATTATAATGAAAAACTGCAACAACGAACGTGTTCCATAAATACCAAATCAAAAAAATTTATATCCCATCAACAACGCACTGAGTGGTTTATATTTGAAGTTAGACACTAAAAACCAATAACACTACCACAAAGCAAAGCTAAGAGCCATGACGAATTCAAAGTGCTAAGCAAATCTGGTGAGAATCTAAGCAATATATCGGCGACAGTACCTACGCGGTGCCAACGAGAATAAAACTCGTTCGCCATGTGATCCACGGAATTCAATAGAATCCAAGCAAAAAGAAATCCGTGATAAAAATCTGGTGGAAAACGATTGCAGCAGTGCTCGAATTTATATGTTGCGAACGCAATATAGCAGATGGGTTCCCTATCTATTTTGCTATATTGCGTAACTGTAAATAGGTAGTAGGTATTTGTATTTCCTACATTGTTTCAGTGAAATTACAATTGTATTTTACTTAAAAGCTATAAAAGTACTGCTGAACATAGGCCTCCCCTAATGAGCGCAATAGCGCCCTGTCTTCAGCTTGACGCATCCAGCATCTGCTAAAAGTACTGTTAATAAGCAGCGAGCGGTTACGGGCAGATAATGATTAACGTGGAAATTTGCGAGTAAGTGCCTATTGTGGTCCTATAGAACCAATAGACCTGTTCACTGTAATAATCTTATAGACCAATTACCAACCTATCCATTAAAACCTTATAAAAGCTGTCCGTTCAATGAAAATATTAAAACTGCATCAAAACGATCAAGTAAAAAGTTGGTCCACTTTTGAATAGTTCACAAACAAACTGTCCAAATTTTCTAAGTGAAATGACATTTAATGTTAAGAAAAAGGTGGAATTTTCTTATTGAAATCTGTTCCGAGAAGTTGGAATAACTTATCGGCTTGTTATGTCCAATTCTTCTTTATTGTGCGAGAGATAAGTGCAGCTGTGATTGCGCACACAGTTTGCACAGTATGCTAGCCATCATACCCTATAACAATAGTGCATGATGGCTAGCCTCCAATTATTGGAGACTTTCCATCATGCATTAAATTCCACCACAACGACCAGTCTTATTTTAAGACTGGTCGTTGTGGCTGAAATTCGGCTAGCAAGACATCATCTAGATTAAACTTAGGCTACAAAATATTAGAAGACTAAAATATAAAGTACATCTTGTCACAAATTAGGTTTTTCCGCCACTTGAGGAAGCAGAATGCTGTTAAAGAAAGCTTCATTACATTACATATAAAACCTAGCTCCAACTACATTATACTTATAATAAAACAATCATGTTTGAGGGTGATACAAATTAAATACCTACACGCACAACGGTGAGCGCCATTCAAAGGATATAGGTTAAAGGAAGAATCGTGGTCGATAGCCGATGTATCGACACACGACAGCTTTTCGAATCAACATTAGCTCGATAACACCATTCATTCGTCAGGTCGATTTATTTTTATAGCTAGGGTAATTGAAGCAGTATTTTGTTGAGCGAACGCGAATTTTTAGGGTTCATATAGGTAAGGTGTTGTTAGGCTTTGATGATGAGAGCTACGATCAAGATGTTACTATTTTAGCCACAACTACTTTTTACGTTTACTTACTTAGTAAAACACCAAGTTCACCAACGACCGACCGCTAATATACTAGTAGCATACTTACTGCCAGCGCGAATTTACGTTTATTTTTCTGAAATGCCGTGCTTATGTACAAAACAATGTTTTTATTAAAATAATTTATATATGACATATTAAAAATATGAACTAATAAAAATATTAACTACATTTTGATATTTGTGTCTAAAATATTTATTATATTATCGATATTTGCAACTAACATTAACATAAAATGTTGGCAGGCTGTCGCTGAAGCTCAAAGGTCTGGTTTTGACAATGAAGAACATGAAGGTGTTGGTTTCGTTATGCCGATCACGACAATGACTAATCTTTATAAAGTCTAGATATGCAATCTTATCTTATTACACGATCCACAGAGATCTAGTAGTTTTAGGCCTGTATTATCAAAGCTTACTCAGTACTTAGCATAGAGCTATGCTTGAGTGACGTTTATGCCATAGAAATGCGTTGCAAGATAAGATTGTATATCTAGACTTTATAAAGCTTAGTCATTGTTCCATGTAACCTTACGTAATAAATTGAGCTACAGCGCTCTAAAAAGTTTTGAGGCCCAGCAGTGGATGCAAACGGGTTACGGATGTCAATGAATATTTATATAGTTTCAAACATGTAAAAGTAGTCTTATAAGGTCAAGCTAGAGGTAGTTTTCCAACATTTGTCCATTCAATTACAGGTTGCATGCTGTGTACAAGGTCCCCGACGATTTGGAGTCAATTTGCAAGTAAGATCGGCTTGAATCCGAGTAAACAGCCATCTTGCCCGCACCTTCTGTGCCAGAGAAGAACGTACTTACTGTTGTTTTAATACAAAGCTTGTCGTCAATGCTTTGTGGAAATTCCAATTAAGTTCTTCATTGTTAAGTTTGGTTCGTTACGGCTTTAATGATAATTTAATTGTTTCAGCACAGAGGAACTAATTGAATCTTTATTATAACTATACACTTTAAGTCTCTCTTTTGTACAACACATTCATGGGTGTTTACCTACATGATCTGACGTATGTTTGGACTTGGATTGCATGTAGCACACTTAAATGTCCACTAGGTTGAAGAATTTTGTTATCTAAGGAGCATTCTTTAGTATTTCCTTTGTTCAAAGAGAAAGTCAAACTGATTTATTTCCTTATGAACGTACAGACTTGGAAACGTAGATTTAACGCATTCCCTCAGCGAGAATCGCTAATAATGGCGCATTGCAAGCATAAAATTGCATAAAAAACCAATCAATTTCTTGCTACCGTAATACTAGCACTTTCATATTTAATTAAAACTTGAATAGAAAGCGATGAAGCTTATACTCGTAAAATGTAACGTAATTTTGTTCATGAGTCGAACTTATTGATATTTAGGAATAACGAATCAACCACGGTGCGGTAAGAGCGTGCCGATAAATGGTTTAGAAAGGCTTCAATTGAATAATATTATTTGCTTTTATATCCTTCTTAGTAAAACCAGTCAAAAAGTAAAGTTAAATAAATGGGTCTAGTTTGAGCGCGTTTCTTTTCCTCGAACGAGATTTTAGTTAGCAGAGAATTCATTACGGTTGTAAGCGGGTTAACTACGAACCTTATTTGTGTTGGAAGAACACCAACGTTTCATCCCTTAACGAGGGACATCTTCAGGGCGAATGCGGTTCTAGACGCGCGCGTTCCGCATCCCTTCGAGCACTGGACCTGAAGATGTCCCTCGTTAAGGGATGAAACGTTGGTGTTCTTCCAACACAAATAAGGTTCGTAGTTAACCCGCTTACAACCGTAATGAATTCGTCAAACTACGATAGTTTTTAAAATAAAATTAGCAGAGAATGTTTCCACAACCACAGAATAACTTTATAATATACCACATTTATCACTATTGGTTTAAAAATGCCGTGTTGTCCCTCTTAAACTATATCAACCCAGTGCTCGGCTTGGCAGCGTCTGAGACGTGACGTCACACCGTAATCCACATCCCCACTATTGGTGCTGGAGTAGGCCGAGGACCACTATAATTCAACTGTCTACATTAAAGCATAATAGTGTTGCTACTGTCCGATGCTATCGTATTTTTGTCAGAATCCTAAGCACATCGTGCGCTGGCAGGACGCCAATCCCAGAACTAAGGGCGTCGCTACACAACCTTGAGAGTAAATTATAAATCATCCTCGGCGACGTTATAAAATACTCAAAACCGCGTCGTATCAAAAATAACCGCATTTTACATCACATTATTCCACCTGGTGGCTTTAATCATCACTCGCCGCAGAAGAAGACAGTCGTCAGCTGTACTTCACAACTAGTTTCATCTACTAGCTATTCTGGTATAAAATATGGCCTAAAAGACAAATTCTATCGAATTACGTATCTTATAAAGAAAGTTATATAAATAAGTTTGGCCCCTCAAATTTACTATTATAACATAAATATTCTCGTGCTTTCTGAATTTAAGTAGCCACGTTTTCCAATCGCATACAATGCATGTTCATGCCAAAAATATTTATTGGCAATAAAGTCGAAATAATGGCTGGATCCAACCGATGTGCACCGCCAAATCTTCTTGGTTCCGTCATAAACTAAACATCGTGAGAAAGGATATCTATTCGATTAGAGTCTACTGAAGCGACAAGTTATTGTAAAACCAACAATTTATTTGTTGTACAACACTGCCATACAATAACAAACAGTTATTTCAAGAATTTTTGTAATATCAGTCGGATTCTTTCAGTTGATTTGGCTAAAGAAGTACCTAACTGAAGCAAAATCGTACACACGTGAGTCTATCACAGATTTTTAAAATCTTTACCTTTATACAGGCTTGGGCAAATTTTTATTTTTCTTGATTTTGCCTAGAGAATTTATGGGAATTATTTTTTTAATTATTGCCAAAACTTACGATTTGATTTGGTATGGTACTTTGGGAAAAGTGTTTCTAAATAGAAATAGAGTCGATTAAGACCAACTTGTTTTTTTTTGATAAATGTAATTTTTTGGGCGAACCGTACTTTAATTTAAAAATACATTTTTTTTTTCTTCAAAATAAAACACAAGGTTCCTCAGAACAAAACCTTCTAACTACAAAAGAAACGGTACGGTAGCTACCCTTGAGGGGCCAAAATATTGCCCCACCCTGTATAGCTGTAAAAATGTAGAAGGAAAAATCTATAAAATACGGGTCAGTAGATACTATTTTATAGTTTAATCATAGGTAGTCTCCTGGAACCATTTTTACGAGACGCTTCATTTATGGGAAAACTTTCGGAAGTCAAAAACCTGCCACGTAAAGCTGAGATCATGGTTACGAAAAACAAGGGTAAAAAATATCATTTTCACAAGGTTATTAAAGATCTTTCAGCAGTTAAAAAGGTTAAACCGGGTTTGTTTGTAGAACAAAAATCAAATTTACGCCGAATGAAATATTCAACTGTATTTTGATTTCCCATAAATTTAATGTTCAGTTCATTCCCAATACTTATCTTATCTTCCATGAAAATATATATATTTTTCGGGGACGATAAATCGATTTAGCTAGGATTCAATTTTGGAAAATATCGTGTTAATTGTGTTTTCAATAAACTTTCATCAACTTTATCGTAATCAATTAACTCTTCCTGACATCTATTGGCTAATAGTCATACTATTTTATTCGTGTGTTCAATAATCAACTTCATCCTTATCAATTTAAACAATAAACTGAAAAATATGACTCTTCCTGACATCTCATCATTGGCGAATAATAATACTAGAATTTCTCAGTCTCGGTTGTCTCGGTCATCCAGGTACTATAATATTTATAGTGACTCGGCACTATTAAAGCAAATATTGAATGAGTACAAAATAGACAAAAAACTTCAATAGTTTTAAAGTTTGATCTGTCAATTTTTGTAACTTTAAAATGTGAAGTTATGTTTGCAAACTAAAAGACGGGGCACCTGGGCAGAGACGGACACAATGTGATTCGTAATTTGTGGTTCCCACAAATTGCGAATGAAGTTTACCGCGTTTTACTACGGACCCCTATAAAACACCTTCGCAACAATACTACGATTGCCTGAATATTCGATGGAAATTTCTATTCCAGCCGAGTGCATCGAAAACTTCTATTATAGCCAAGGTCTGGCCAACTGGCTAAAAATTACTGATGCCCCGTCTAATTTTAATTTACAAACATAACTTCACGTTTTAAAGTTGCAAGTATGAAGTTAAGAGAACGAAATTGACAGATCAAACTTGAAAACTGTTGAAGTTTTTTGTCTATTTTGTACTCATTCAATATTTGATTTAATAGTGCCGAGTCAATAAATAACTTTCGAAATAATAAATATATATAAATTCAAATAATCGTTATTAACAAGTTGATTCCCTTGGAATCCAGATTAAGAGTAGGGAGTTTGAATAAAATTTTGTTATTTGAGATAAATTTTAAGGATGCAAAATATTTATGATTTATTCAGTTAGAATTGAGTCACATATAACAGGCTTATATTTTACCTCACTGGGATGTAAGGATTACTTTCGACCCCTGACTACAGGACTAAGCAATGTATTTATTTATTTATTTTAAGGAAAACCAGCAGCACATACATACAAATTAAAAATAAATCATCGAAACAGAAGGCTATTAAGAGGTTTTGACGGTTAAAAATATAGTGAATGTACTGTAATATAAGTGTAGTGTGATGTAGTGTTCTAAAATTGAGTCCTATTGTGTACCTACCTAAGTTCTGTCTTTAGTAATAAATATATTTTATTCTTATTCTTATAATTTTAGTTACCAAAGGCTTCAGCCAAGAAGAAGAAAACTATAGAAAAAAACTGCTCAGATTTTTTAAAATCTTTTTCAAGAAAAATCAAGTTCTTTAAGCTCACGAACAGAAATCGCTTTGTAGAGCTAAGTGGCATAGAGTACTAGTTACAAACGTAGGTAAGATAATTTATTATTAATACATAATGCTCGAATAGGTGGTTACTTAATAAGTAAATAATGTTGTACAATTCACACAGCATAATCTAGCTCCTATTAGAATGGAGGATTTGCTTACATAGTACTTTTTTTTAAGCTATTGCATAGCTTCTATCGCGGGCCTTGAGCGCGGGGACCGAATCCAGAAATTCCGTAACGAAAAAACCTTGACGTTTGTCTCTTTAGTTCAGCAACTCGCCTCTAGATGGCATTGCAATAGCTTTACCGCGGCAGTCCCCGAGTGCCACACGTCTTTTTTTTAATTTTAACATTCAATGGTTGTAACGTTGATGTTTTTTCCAAATTCAAACAAATGGACTAAGATCTTTTAGTGCAAGTCTCATTGGTCATACACATTTTGAAGTGATTAAAACTCATTATCCCTTTGGGAATTATGTCTGAAATATTGTCTGAAAAAGGCTCAAATTATGAGACGCTGCCGTATGTTCATACTTTTCCCACTGCGTGCTCAAAGCTACTCCAATAGTGCACTCACTAGGCTCGCAACTTTGAAAAGGTTTCAACAGTTTCCTGTTTCTTTGTTGAAATTGCCACTGAACCGGAGTTTGTATTAAAAGTTACTGTTTAGAACCCGTGCCACGTAGTTTAATACCGATTAAAATTAATTCAATTCATCTGCTGCAACCGCTTTTGTGATTGTTGTTATTATTTTCGTAACTTTGTTTGGAATTTGTTTGAATTTGTGCTAATTCTGAAGACTTTTGCGGCAAGCTGGAGACAGGTCACTATGGTGCTCATTAGGGAATGCCTATGCCCAGTAGTAGACTAAAATAAGCAGATGATGTTGATGATGAAAACTTGTATTGCCTGGACATGTGTACGTTACTTCCTTTCGTTCCATTAAAAAAACTCTTGGGTTTTATAAAGATCCAACACTGAAAGGCGACGTCCAGTATTGAGCGAATGAGTCACGGCTTGATACTATAGTAACTATCTACAATTTATATAGCATTGAGATAACACTTCTAAAAATAGTAAGTGAAATAATTAACACAGCATCAACCAGCCCCAACGGATGAGAGCTGCTGCTAAGGGTAGGCATAAACGCGATTGAAGAAATTAGAAACCAACCGATAAATCAATTACAGGAAAGCAATTCAGTTTCAAATCAATGGCGGAAATAAATTTCAGCGCGAGTCTTCAATCTATAAAGTTATCACAGCTGCGGGTCGTCGTGATCGAAGCGAAAATCTTTTGTCTGCGAGATTGGTGAGTTGGAGAATTCAAGTGGCTAGTGCAGGAGATAGACATAAGTGACAAACTTGGGAATTGCAGGAATCGAACTGTTAAACATCATATCATATACCAGAATGCATTAGAAAAGCTGTACTCTTACCAGTTTTTAAAACTTGTGTCAAGGAGTTTCTTCTGTCAGAAAAGTGAATCTTTGTATCTATGTAGTATATAGTATTTATTTTTATGTATATTTTAATACTTATAGTGTATTGTATATAAAGTCTGATATGTATTCTATATTTATATTTGCTCCTGTTTTTATGTATTTATAATTTTGTCAATATTTATCTAAGACATATTTGGTACACCCATGCCTTGCTTAAATTCACAAAATACTATCCATCCCAAGGTCGCCTGGAAGAGATCGCTTCTTAGCGATAAGGCCGCCCATTGTATTTTGTTATATGTAATTTCTTTTGTACTGTATTATTGTTGGTGTACAATAAAGTATTTTTGTATTGTATTGTAAATATATCGAGCCGGCTCAGCTATGAATTGTCCTCACATTTACCAAATTTTTTAGTAATACGAGTATGTCACAATTTTTAGGAACCAATGATTTTTACGATTGTACAGCAAGTTTTAATAAATATGACCAGTCATTGTCATGAAACTTAACTGAATATTTCCCATATTTGTGCTGCGAAAGCGGGCTCTATGCAATCTCTAATGGCTCCCGCAGAATGCGTTGTATATACATATAATAATAATTTATGCAATATTTATTATTATTAAATGTCCTATTTTTCTGTAACCTAAGTAATAAGAACTACCTAAATTGTTGTCCACATTTCCAAAGGTTGGCAGGTAGAGACTGCTATGGATCATTATGCTCGCGTACAAACTTTGTTTGCATTAAGGTATATTCTATATATCTATCTAATGCAAAGAAATAAAGATGAATATAATTTTGCGTAATATATAATTATTTTATGCAAATGTTATGCTTGCTTTTTTAGTTCAATTTGTTTTATGTTAATGTAGTAGTAATACCCTTTCCTCGAATACCCAAACGCAAGATTTAAAAATTCGTATACTTAGATTTAATCAGAGATCGCGAATTTTTTGGTTATCGAATATATCGGACTTTTTTTTCATTAATATAATTAAAAAAAAACATGACATCCTCTTAAAAATTTATCTCTTGACAGTTGAAACATGTTTGAATCTGAGTGGAAGAATAAACAATAAATAGCCATCGATCTTGGTTTTTTAGAGGTTGGATACAAATGAAAAAACAATGAAATTGTAAGGCTATCCTAAACATACGAGAGGTTATGTGTTACTTAGTCGGTAAAGATACCGAAACATTCCACTGAAAATAAACATTAAAAACCAGTACTGACATATAACTTATAAAAACCAAGAGCAACATTAACATATTCTACTTTTAAAACTTTTGGGACGCACCAAGATTACCCGAATCGTCCATCATTACCCATGTGCCATATGCTGCCAAGCAAAGACGGCTGAAAAGAAAAATACCTCTACATACTTCGCTCGTGTGAAAATAAACTGTTGAGCTCCTGGGCTATATGACACGCAGAAGCACAAGCGAATACCTTTGTTGGTACATACTCAACATAGCAGTGGTTTTGCATCGTGCGAAATACCGTAGGATCTAGCGTAGTCATTGCGTGTAGTGTATATTGTACGTATATATGTATATATTAGTATATATTTTACGTATAAATATTGTACGTATACTGTGTTAGAGGAACTATAATGCCGACTAACTCAATTACCTTCGGAATGAAACTTAACAGGAATTACAATTACAATAACGTCTGTGTGTTCACAGTTGGGGAACAGCCCTTTCATCTGTCTCAATTGTTTCTATAGACTAGCTCTTTACAGCTGTAATATGGTACCTAGATATTTATCATCATCATCATCAGCCTATATTAGTCCAGTGCTGACATAGGCCTCCCCTAATGAGCGCTATGGCGCCCTGTCTTCAACTTGACGCATCCAGCCTGCAGTGTTTCGAAGATCGATACCTAGATATCTAGATACTTTATTTGCGAATAAACCCGGTCAAACACTTTATAAGGACAGAAACAAAATATTTTGAAATTGAACCCGTAATCATCAACAACATAAGTGACGCAGTGGCGGTATATCAGAACGAAAGCATAAGATATTACGAAACATCGAGCCCTACTCTACATAGAATGGTGATTGATGCTTTTAAAGGAAACTATATTAATTTCAACTTCCGGTTTCAGTTAGGAGGCCTCCCTCGGGAACTAAAACTAATTTCGGGAGATTATTACCATCCATTGGAATTTACATTCCAATTTGTTCCTTAAATGGTACTTAGAACTTCGACTTCTCATTTCAGTTTATGGTCTAGTTTTTCCAAACCCATTTCACCGCTACTAGGTTAGTAAGGTTTGGAAGTCAAGACTTCTGACTGTAAAAATCCGTTGTCAAATTCATCTGCCAATGAGAGCATACTGGTCAGATACATTAATTAATAATTTAATAACACATGAATCAATATATTACGTTCTTATCTAATAAAAAGTTTAAAAAAATTGTAAATTTATATTATAATAGCATTTTGCAGGCAGACCACTTTATTATAAAATACGTTCTAAATAATTCAAAATAATTGTATTACAGTGCCATTAGCAGCGAACAGCTGCTGTTACTACCGCATTAACCACAACTTTCAATCACGACGAGAAAATTATTTGTATACGTAATTTTCCCGCTGCTACACGTAAAATGTGCTTCTGTTTTAGCCGATGAAACTTTTAGGAAGTTAAAGAATATTAGAATTTTATTTAATACACATAGGATAACTAAATATAAGGAGTAGTATATGATTCCTTACAAGGAAAAACACAGTTGTATAAACACGAGGACCTTTTGTGAATACACATACATACACACAGCGCCTAAACAATAGTGTCTTATGTCGTATCAAATAGAGTATGATATATCTTCATTATGAATGTAAGTGGGTCAGCTACGAACCTAGTTTGTGTTGGAAGAACACCAACGTTTCATGCCTCGGTCTAGACGCTCGTGTACAGCATCTCTTTGAACTGAAAGGATGCGTACGCGCGCGTCTAGAACCGCACTCGTCCTGAAGATGTCCCTCGTTGATGGATGAAACTTTGGCGTTCTTTCAACACAAACTAGTTTCGTAGCTAACCCGCTTATATTCATAATTAATTCGTCAAACTACGAAAGTTTGGATTTATCTTTTCAAATAGGGACATTAACTACGTAGCTTCCGCCTTATTTTTTACGTGTATAAGTTAACCATAATTTTATTTGACCGTTTATAAACATTGTCTTTGTTTATTTTCCTATGAACCTACTAAAATAGGCTTCTTGTCCCTGCCGTGCTTTTCTAGTGAATACCAAATAAAAATGACAATTTACCGATTTTATGGTATTGGCACTTTTTGTGACAATTTACAGTTTCATTCAATACAACCCTGAACCGTGCGCTGTTTATCGTCGCTATAGACAATGTTTTCTATTTCACTGAATCGTGTAGACACTTATTGAAAAGGCCGAAGCTCGTTCATCTCGCAGCGCTGATGATCAGAATCTAAAGCTGCACATTTGGTGTACAACGGAAGCTGAAGCAAGGTGTCATAGGAGAATTTAATTGGGAATACCTACCATATAGCTATATTATATATATATATTATTCCCATTTTAGTTCTTCTATGACACCATGCTACTTCTGTCTACTGAATTGTCAAAACTCCGCAGTCGCTTACAAATGGGACCAAGTAATTATTCTGTGAAAATTTAATTAAGTGTGGTGTCAAGAGAATTCGTGAGATCAAGATCATGACAATATTTGATAATAAACTATTAATTTATTATGTGTACGTATGCTTATAAAATCGTTGATTCATTTAATTAAACTTTGGAAGCACAATCGCTCATGTGAGGGGGCGGTTACGACCCCGCTCGACTCGAGCAATTTGGGCACACAAATGTATCATTAAACGTTGAGGTTAAGTTTCTATTTCAATTGTATATTCCACGTTACATTACATAGCCAAGTTCTCATAGTTATAACGTAGGTATTCGGACTTAAATACTTGTAACGTTTCTAATAGAGAAGGAAAGTAATGTAATAGGTTTTTACGTATAATCATAGCGTTCAAAGGCTGGTGATGACGATGCTTAATATATACGAGTACGTCCGCGATATTGAGGAACCTTCTATTAAAGACTTTTATCCAAAACTTCAGTCTCCATCAGCATCAAAAGAGATAACTAAAGCAAGGTTAACCTCGAACTGAACTATCAAACTACGAATGGAAACTCCGCGATACGAGAGCTGAGTCGAATATTGGGTCATTAAATTCTTCGTTAAGCGATTCGATATTTCGATAGAAGCTTATTTTTAATAGACTTCAATTTGGAAAATGTAACAGCGCCTCGAGGGGACGCAACATAACCCAAATGTTATTCTATGCCATTTAATAGTTGAATGTTATGTTTAATAGGTTAGGTTGACCTACTGTTCCTCAGCGCTTTCTTTTCTCTAGGGAGCATGTTACGTCATTCGGTGGTTCCGTCAATGTTAGATACAAATTGTTTTCTTATGGTATGGATAGTAAGCAAAGTTTCGAAACGCCTCATCAAAATACGAAAGAGTAAACGTCAACGGTTAACGATAAACGTTAAAGGAATTCTATCAAGACAATTGTAAATAAATAGTTAAGAACAGTTGAAGTGGTCCGCGTGGAGTCTCAAATCCCATTGTTACTATTTTATATGATCAAGAAGTAACTTAGATAGCGGATAAGAAGTTATGCGCATATTATATGCTATTCGCTATCAAAACAAAATTTTAATCAATTGTAGTTCTGGATATCAATATACCTACTGTTGATTTAAGTAATAAATCTCATAATTTCTAAGAAATCAGATAATATCAAAAAAAATACTTCAACGGGAGTTTTTAGCTTAAAGTTTTTGGAATATTTTTTGATCTTTTAGGTACCCATAGCGTGCTAGCTGATAGCTTATAAACTTATTAAATCAGAAATCACATGAAACATTTTATTTAAATAACATCACTCTCCGTCTTATAAAGGTCATATTTTTATGTCTCTTATGTATGTTTTCTTTCTTGCTTATTCCGAGAAGATCATTTCTACGATGTGTGGATGAGATCAAATTCCATGACCGACTACTATGGAAGAAGCTGGTGGAGCCATGCTGAAAGGTAAGAATGCTGCGCTCCATCGCTCGCTGGCAAACCTTAATTTTAGACTTCCGAAGGCAACTTCGTATGTTGACGCAAGTCAATGACAGTTTTCGCACCAAATATGTTAAGACGGGGAGAGCGCATTGTGTCCATTAGCTGTCGTTTAAGGAACAGAGGAAAATCGGGACCTCTCATTAGGTCTCCCTTGGCCCAATAGCTTTTCTAGGCATTTTCGGTTCGCCGAGTGATTTCCTTATTCCCTGTTTGGAATCGAATGAAACTATTTGACCGAGATTTCATTTCTTATTTAATTTAGAATCAAATTAAATAATAAATTAAATTACATGATAAAATTGGTATCTAAAGGCTTTTTGAATTTGAATTTGAAGTTAGCTCTGGACTGTATTGGTTCTGAGCCAACTTCAAATTCAACGGGAAATCAATAAAGGCAAAGGATTTTTTTTTCAGGCTTTTTCTCATTTTTATTTCCCATACAACTACTTATATTGCGAATATTTCTAACGATATTTCTCCATACTCAAGTAATGCGCTAACCAAAAACTAGCTTCTAATATTACATAAATAATAAAAAAGGATAGAATTCATAAATAATAATGAAAAAGCTAGACAATCCACTGAATGTGCATGGTATGGATAATAACAGAAATAGTTCTATGACAATTTAAACGAACAATGCGTGACGTCGTCAGCTATTATTAAAAAAATGCCATAACACTCTGACCTGACAGATCAATACATGATGTCATTGCCTTTATGCTTAGTAATTAACTAGTTGACTTGCCCTATGCACGCCATTAATATGAACTTCCTTTTTACTGATAGGCATCTAACACACCTACCTTTTTGTTCGACACTCCGTTTTATCGATAAGGTTTCGTAAACTTTTTGTAGTTTCCGAGCTGAACTTTAGTCGAGGATCTTAGGGGAATTTTAATTTTACCTTTAAGGACTTGCACAGAGGTTGACAAAGCTTTTGGTAGGTACTACACATTTTTGCTAGTGTTGGCACAGCGAGTTAGGTCCATCTTCGTATCACGTTTCGGTCCGTCATCCTAGCACCTATGTATTATAATAGCACGTAAAGCTCCCTTGTGCCGGTGTGCCGTCCCATCGGATCATGAGAATGCACGTGAGTGAACCTGTGGGTTATACCGTTGAATATCTAATATCTCTCGGTGCTAATCTATTCGTTGTTATCACTGAGGTATAATCTTAGTCCTTATTTTTTTAATTAGTTTATATTTATTTTAAGTCAGTCATAAACGGCTTTTTAAGAAACCTCTTTAACTTCTATTGTAATTATAAAATTGATTCAACAATTCATTATTGTAATTATCTTTAAGTTAAGAAATTAAGAATGTTGTTTCCACCTATTATACGAGTAGGTATATGTATAAAAACAATAAGTACTGCCATTACATTAAGTTATATTAAGCTATTATATGTATACTGTTGGTGAACCTTTATTGAATAAATATATATCTAATTTTTAAACTTGAAACATTCAAACCCTGAATTTAGTCAATATTGTTTTTTGTGAAAAATTTCATTATTAGTATATCCTTTTTTATATTAATCGCTTAAAACCATTGTATTCAAAATTAATAACGGTTTTTTTCACGGACCATTACAAAACATCCCCTCCGAGATTTGAATGGCAGCACTTCAATGAATTCACCGCATAAAGCTTTCAAGGCGGGAAGTGGTCAGAGCTGCGCTTTACATTAACTTTTTTCAGGCAGTCTTGCAAAGTTATGCAAGCACAGACTGAATTCTCTTTCTCCTGTTATCTATTATGGTTAGCGGGTAAAACCTATCATACTAAACCTTATATACGCGAAAGTTGGTAAGAATGTATGGATGTATGGTTCGTTACCCTTTCACACAAAAAATACATGAAACTGTACCAAAATATGGGGCATCTTAAAATTCTAATGATAAACATTCGGTCGTAAACCTGTCGTAAACGACTGAATAAAGTTTTTACATAGTAAGTACCATCTTAGTCTGTTATGACAGATGGAACTATGTAAAAAAATTTATAGTTATATAGAACCTTTCTGGTTCTGTGAATAATTATTGTGACGGACATTTCACTTATAACTGCCACTTTTATAAAAGCCCTCACATTTATGAAGTTCTTACAATGAAGTTCTTAGAAAGGGATAATACGTTATTTTATTTCATTTATATGTAATCCACTGACCTAGCTGGATATCCTATCTGCAGGTGCCTTATGATATTTTAATTTTTCGGAAAGGCCGTCAGATTCGATATCAGAAACTTATGACACGTCAACTATTTTGATTTGTCAAAAGTTCAAAAGTTCCGTCGGAATAGAATTCATATTCGAATCTAACGTTTTCGCTTCGGAAACGAATCGAATGAATTTTAATACCCCGCTGGGCCAGTTTTACCGTTACCACATTTCAAACTACACGATATCCCGACGGTTCTCAAAGAGCATGTTAAAGCCGCCACGAATATTGACGTTTCAAAGCGGACTGACGCGGTTTAATCCGGTCTGTATAACGAAAAATACTGTAGTCATTTTATATCCAAATTTTCAGTTTACCCGAGAATCTTTTGAGCCTTGTTGCGGTTCTAGCTTGGCAAAACCCCGTATGCTATCACTGTGGTTAGCATATACCTGCCACTTTTCTTTCAAATATGTCGCGACAGCGGCGGAGAACATTTTATATATTAAAATCACGATGCACGGGTATAATATTCCTCGCATGGAATGAAGTTTTGAAAAGAAAATTTTAATCTAGACGCGTATAAAAAAGTGTCTCCAGGAGGAGTTCACCGATTTCTCTAACAATTATAGACCGATTATAAAATTATTTCGCTGTTGTTTAAAGAATAGTTTCGAATTGATTACATGCACGTTTTATTTAGGAAGGATTAGTATTTATCCCGTCAAGCTTAAAAAACAACAAAATACTTCAGAAAAACCACGACTAGTTACAACAATTTTGGTGATATATCTTGACGATTATTTCTTTACAGTCTAAAGGTTGAATTTGAGGTAGTACCATAAAAGTAAGTTTCACGAGAAAAAACTTAACTTTTATGGTACCACCTCAAATTCAACCTTTAGACTGTAAAGAAGTATTTATGCGCTGAAAAAGTATCTAAAATCCTCTTCTCATTATAATTTATCTCTAGCGGTTACCATGGCGACGGACGTAAACAAGAGGCTTACAAACTTGATGCATGGAATATATCCAAAAACTTCTTGTATCAATGAAGACGGATAGCATAGAACGAAAAGGAAGATCAGTTCTGGACTGATAATTTTGTTAGGGTACGCGTAAGGGTATCAAAATTTGTACCTATTACTTAGACTTTTGTCTGACTGTAAGCGGCTGTATTTTTATGAACCGTAATAGCAGTGAAAATTTTGATAGAGAGTGTAATAAAAGAATATTCCTATTATTGCTTCAATGATATATATTTTTTTTAAAACAAACCTAATTAATGAGTACCTACTGAAGAATTATTCACTACAGATTGTCTCAACTTTTATAATCGCCGCCGCGGTGACTCAACAATTGCCTACAAACAATTATCGAGACCGCGCGAGCCGTAGTTTTCATCCCATTAAACAGTTTCCATAGAATAAAATTAACCCTTAAACTTTTCTGAACATCGCGTGCGAAGCCGCGCGCAGAAAGCAGTGTTCAATGAACAGTACCTGACTTCACATTCCTTTTAAAAATAGTAACGCCTAGCAGACATCAAACAGAATCTACCGAAATACCCAACAGACGTAATCCTCTACAAAAATCTTTTACTAAAGCAGTATTTTCAGTTTACCTTAAATTCTAAAAAATTCGAGCAAATTTTTCATGTTTCTCCCGCTGGCTGAATGGAAAACTCGAACTCTAATTAGCAGTTTTGCACAACTTTAGGTTTTTACTAGATTGAACACGCTCTGTGCAGAATTGAAAAAAATAAATATATCAATGACTAGCTGCGCCCCGCGGTTTTGCACGCGTTGTTACTATGGAAACGTTTAAAGATCATTTCTATCCCACGGGAACTGATTTATGGGATAAAAAGTAGCCTATGTTTGATTCCAGGATTAGAATTACCTGTATGCAAAATTTCAGCCCGATCCGTTAAGTAGTTTTGGCGTGAAGACGTAACAAACATCCATCCATTCATCCATCCATACATCCATACACACTTTCGCATTTATACTATTACACTAGGACTATTACATATGCACGATTCAAGCATTTTTGTGTATCAAAGAGGTAAATTCGACCAAGAATACAAGCGTTGTATGAAAGCAAAGACCTCTTATATAATTTACCTACTTGGTAAGAAAAGAATCAACCATTTGCGTAGCTAGTTATGAAAACAATTATTAAAAGGACAAAGGGTCCATTTGAATAAAAATGAAAATGGACCAAAGGGTTTTGTGCCATACGTGAAGGAACATTTAAATGTTGTCCAATACATATTACCAATTTAATGTACCTATAGTACCATCCGTTCCTATATCTTTAAAGTGGGCAGTCTGGTATACTGCGGCAAATAATTCTACCTACATCTTGTGCGTTTGGTAGAATAACCCGGGTAGACCAAGAGCAACGGAGAAAACAATTAGAAAAGAGGAAACAAGCAAGTTATTGAAGCCATAGCTAAACCATGAATTTGTGATGGATAATTCTGAGGATCTATGAATACGGATTCCGTATTCGATCATCAGTTTAAGTATCATCAATATTCAAGTATAATAATATAAGTATTAATAATATCAAGTATTTTAACTGTAATAAACACAGAATACAAACTGTGTAAATAAATTTCTTCTTTATGGTCAAATAAAAGAGAAGGTAGATGAATTTGTTCATTTTAAATATTAAAACCGTGGAATGGATCTCGATATTGGTTTCAGTTGTTTACTATCTGGATCGGTTTATGAATATACTTTTCATAACTTAACCCTCTGCAGCTGAGGTGAAAATAATGTCTACTGATCTAAATAAATTCTACTGATGTGGTGTCTATCAGGCGTCAACTAAACTAGCGTGAATTACCATCACATAAAGGTTTATTTATAAATTCCTTTTCATATAATTTTTTAACGATTTATAAACTTATAGAATCAATAAATATATATTGGAATAAAACAATATATTAGTTATTACAGAATCAGCTTTATTGAAATCAAATTCATAGATATTAGGTAACAGACCTTACAAATTATTAAAAAAAAGTAGCATTTATCACATTTTGTCCTAATTTTAGGCAAAATATGTTTTTAAAAACAATCATCTAAAACTAGGAAAAATATCAACGAAATCAAATGATACGTTTAGACACATTACAGTCTCAAAGTTCACCCTTATTTTAGGTAAAAATTTGCAGTCTTTGCAAATTTGAGCAGCGCATTGTAGGCATATCGCTTTCTTACAAGCGCAGCAGCTAAACCTGGTCTACCCTGCCTACGTCTGCTGGGGCATACGCTACACAGCTTTCTTCCAGATGGCCCAGATGGGGGAGTTTCAGAAGGGGGAGGCAAATCCTCACCTAAAACTCTTCTGATGGTCAGGCGAAGCTCTATCTGCAGTCTGTCATTATAGACTCGCTCCTTCAAACTGGGAAGAACCAACTCTCTTGCCAGAGAGAGCAAAAAAGGCAATTTAGCACCTGGATTATCCTTGGTACAAGATGTATGCATGCACACCGGCTAGATCCAATATCCTGTAAAATATTGCCAGAAGCCAGAGAACATGAATAAATTGAACATATTTTGTCAATTTCGTTTCCAGCCTTTGAGTGATTGTAATCAACAATCATCGTTGGTTTATTAGTCGCTTCATCAGTACTTGGTGCGTGATGAGATGAAGAAATCAGCATCACAGCCTTATTTATTTATGGCACTTAAGATACAATAGTGTAGTCTTTAGTGAATTCATATAACTCAAAGTCCGAGTTCTCAGAATTTGCCATCTAAAAGGTAATCAACTTAGTAGATAGGCGAACAATTACATAAACACTGAGACTATGTATGCGAGACACTATGAAAAGTTAAATATTTTACTGAGATTACGAATATTGGACACTATGGAATACAAACGGTCTTTGTGAGGTTACGTCTAACAGAATCAGGTTTTATTGCTGTACTTACGTCTGAGAGACACCTTTCGCTTGTAGCGCCCGACGTGTGACCCGCACAAATGATCGCGGCACACTGCCCGCTGTCGCGCACCAATCGAGGAAGGTACTGAGCGAGACAGAACTATATCGCGCCAAATTACCAGATGGCAACCATATATCGGTTTGGCGGTGTCCAAGAGACACCATGTCAGTTGCAGAGGGTTAAGGCCCATACACCAGCGAAAGTGGCGCCCCCAACTATTATATCTTATTATTACGTTGAACGCAGGAATTTTTAAAAATCCTACGTTCAGTTTGTGGTATCTATTATAAGCTATTTATTAATGCCTCTGTAATAGTTTCATTTTGTAAAGCTTAGGAAGAGATACGAAGTTGCGCTTTTTGGCCACCAAACTCTAATTTTGCATCTCCTCCTAAACTATATGAGATAAAATTATAAAAGAGGTATTAAAAAATAGCTTATAATAGATACCACAAACTGAACGTAGGATTTTTAAAAATTCCTATGATAAACGTAAAAATATGATAAAATAGGAATTGCTGTCAGATTGGCTCGGGTATGCGCCTTAAAGAGCTTTTATAAATTTCTTTTGTTTTCAACTTATTGCATTTTTTCAGTAGAAAAAGTATGTTTTAGCTAAACGTATAATTAGTTATGCAATAAAAATACGTATACTTTATTATTATTGAGTATACGTATTTTGAATATAAGTACCTAAGTATAGATTTCTGCCCGAAACGTTCAGTAGTGTTGGTGTTGTTTACGTACACAACAAACACACATCTTCAAACTTTCGCGCAAACAATATTTGGAGTCAATACAACTGCGAGTTAAAGTGCTTTAAATGATGGTAAAAGTTATAGTAGATTGTACATCAAGATGAGAAAGTGGCCAAGTCTTATCAAGGAATCGCACTTTCTCCGAGTGATATATACATAGTGCTTTATACTACATCGTCGACGAAAATCATCGCTTAAAATCATTAATTTTAGTTCCGAATTCGGAAGTGGCTAAACGCGCGAGAAATGACGCGTCATAAAGTTTTTTCTCCCGCGTTTTGTTACGCCGCCGGCAGAGACGGGTTTTCTACTTTATGTTTGGTAAAGGAATAAGCAACTTTCTGATCAGGTGTATTATAAAATCCTGTTATACCGTGCTACGTGTACCGATCGTGCTTATTATTTTAACAATGAAATTTTCTACCCTTACTTAGACTCCACCTCGTTATACAGATACCACAGAGGTTTTGAGACGAGTTTATCGATACCATAAATCGAACGATTAGTTTAAGCGCTACGTGGGAACATAAAAATCGTCTATATTCATACAAAACTTATGTTACCAACCTCATAAGTATTTGGGTAAAAATTTACAATATCAACACCCCCTAATCAATTGCCTAATACAACAGTAAGTCAACAGTTCACTACAACAAATTATGAGATCGATGTATCCCGTCTTCTCACTATTGTATCAACTATTCACTACATTATCAGTTTACTACTCAACATTACTTTGGAGCCTAGCCAAATTATAGAGTTCAAACAAATGTCCGGCATGGATATTTTATTAATAATTCAACACCCGGCCACCCCCTTACGGAACCTCGCAGGTATCGTTATGTAAAGGCTACGATGATGAGCTATAGATGTGGTTTTCTGGCCTATCTTTGTGCGCCTCAAAAAAGTTAGATAGATAGATAGATTTTCCGTTGGAGTGCTAAATGGCTAACAGTAGTCTTTTTTGAGATAGACGGCATCGAGATGTCGTACCCAGACAGGTAGCAGACGCTATATTGTTTACTTAAGTTTTTACATTACTCTATTTTCTATGGCTATATGACACGCTCCAAGCGGGAAGTTTACTTAACTTTCACGTTTCCATAGAAAAATAAAGATAACGCAAACTTAATGATAAACATTATTACAGTCCTGGTGTCATAGTCTGTTTACGAATATTCCACATTGATTTTGGCTAGTGTATAAGACAAGGGGTAAAAACCAAAAAGCAACTATATTACTATTTCTAATTGTAAACTATTTCTTGTTCAGAATGTTACTATTTGTATGAATTGATGTAATTAATCAGAAAGCAACCGCCTCGATTTTGAGAAAAAGAGTTATAAATGCAAGGCATAATGATAAATAAAATTCTTTCATCTCCGAAGATAAGTTTTCCATGTAGAAGCCAACATATTTGGGGGTCTAATGTGACCACCTCACACGAAAACGCATTTTTTGCCTTGGTCACTGAAAATATTCCTAACATATGAAAGATATAAAAAAACAGAACACGACCATCTTGCTGGTCACTTTCTCCGATATCTTTAGGTAAGTAGAAACTGACTACTTGTTTAATGAAGCGGATCTACTGGTAAAGGAGGGTATTTTTGTAATTTTCATAACAACGGTAACCACATAAACTTTCATATAAAAATTATGCAAAAAGGTTTTTCGAATAACTAATCAGATCAGCAATAAATTTACCTTAAAACTGCAAAACCTCAAAACACGTTTTTGCTAGCTGGTTGCGTTCAGTTTATCTCCGCTGGATTGCTTTTTGAACGAATAGGTTAGGGACGTAAATCTCACTAAGGTGTCGTGTAGTCGGTTGCTTTCCGATACGATAAATTATTGCGAATAAAAATCAAATAGCGACGCGCCTCCCGGGCGCTAGTGAGTATCTGGCGCAGCGCATCAGTATTGCCAACTTGCCATACTGAGTCAGAGTCAGAGTCAGAGTCAAATCGTTTATTTCTTTAGACTTACAAAATAAGTACTTAGACAAGTCAATTTTTTAATATATTAACAGCTTGATAAATAGTTACTACTATCAAACAAGAAATAAGGTGCAATTGACTCCAATTCACTTCAATTTTTTGTCCACTAGCGGAAGAAGTGAAGAAGACAGAATTCTACCAAAAAACTACGATCGCCGACCAGATTCCCAGCGTGGGGATTATGGGAATTACCCCCAAGAGATAAACGCCAATAAGGCGCTTATCAGGGGGAGGGCCTGCGTCCAGCAGTGGACCATACAGGCTGTTGAGGTTGAGGTTGAGCTAAATGTACAAGTTTTGTTTTTCTCATTTATGTGAACTGTATTTATGTTCTGTGAGAAAATAAAGAATATATAACCGACAATTATGACAAGTATATTTAAAAAAATCTTTTATATATCATGCAAAAATACACTCCCGTTTGCTGTTGAAGTTATTTCTCGAAACTACAAAAATCTTGCGCACTCGGTTAAATGGAAACACCGACGCCGCGCTTTTCTGCCACCTCATTGGTCCATTAGCGGAATGGGGGTGCTGGTTATGCCAACACATTTTATGGAAGTTGTGCACTGAAATATTTTCATATTACAAGCATGGCTCAATTTTAATGAATGTTGTTGTCATGTTTCAATCAAAAAATTATACGGATAAGTTTATAGTTATAATAACCGTACCCTTACAACTAGAATAATTACCAATTTTAGTATAACTTTTAAATACTTATAAATTATAACCTAGTAGTCAAGTACCTACCTATACCAAAATTTTAATTCATTAATGTTGTTGTAACTGTATTTGTTTGTTGTGTGCGTTGTTATAATTTGAAGCTGTATGATGCTGGCTTAGAATATGCACGACCCGCAGGCAGAGTAGCGATGTAGTCGTAAGCGGCGACTCAGTAATATGCATCGGGGATGGACGGCAGAACAATTTTACCACCGAACTGCTTCCTAACCAGCATGCCCAGCTTGGGGAGTGAGTGAGAAAAAAAACGAATAAGGCGCTTATAAAGCTCTGATAACCGCTTGCCTACCTGCCCAAGAAAAACATTTTATATTTATGTTTGAGAATGATTATGGACTGATGATTGTCACTGGGCAAATTTATAACACAATTATTAGTAGATAATAGTTTTTCAAAACTCCTTTCATTTGCATATGCATCCTTTCCTTTAACATAATATATATGTATGTACATGCGTACAAATTAAATAGCCATTTTACCCAGGACACAAGCTTATTTCATCCACTTTTTTCTTTCCAATACGGTATCATTTACTTCTTTATACGAAAAAAAAACCAAATAACGAGTCAGTAGACAAATCTTTTAGTAACATCAAGCAGCGAGGATCTCAAAATTAGTGACACCGAATGGCTTTTACAGCCTACCGCTCCAAGTGTGTATTTGTACGTTGCGTGGGAGCCAATATTTTTGCTTATTTGCAGCGAGCATTATACATTTTTAGGGGTCCTTCAAGAATATTTAGCCTGACATCAATGACCGGAAGAATAAACGACGTGGGAACCTTTTAACCCACGCACTGGCTATGGGAATCAACGTTTGACCTTCCGGAAGGAGAAGAGTACCTAGTTGATAAGTGCCATTTTATTTAACAAATTTTCGGAAGTTTTTGTACCTTGACCAATCATTTAGTCATTTAGAATAAACAACAGAAGTACGTTGCTAGGAAATGATAGAGTTTATACAATAAATTGGGCTGGTAATTTTCAAGGAGGTATATGCAAAAAGGGATTTGAATGAACTATTGGGGGAATTTCGAAACGATTAAGTCTGAGCTCGCAGTGAGCTGGTTAATTTACATGCACGTGACTGTTCTGTTAGCAAAGCGCAAGTTTAACGCTCAAAAGGTCTGAACTAGCCAATTTATGCCCGTTGTAATTAGGGTTGGTCATAATTTTATCTGATGGTCATACGTGATAAACATCATAACACTCTACTTACTTTTGAATCATCTAAGTTTATAAATTTATAATATAACTTGCTATCACCATATTATGGTGATAGCAAGTTATACTAACCGCTTAGATGATTCAAAAGTAAGTAGAGTGTTATTGCCATCAGATTTAGCGTGAGTTGCGGCGGAAAGCTGTGTCTGACAACCACCGTTCTCGTCTCCACAAAGTTTGATTCTTTATTCACAAATTCTTCGAAACTTTTATGGATGTAAATTAGCCTAACGGCGTATAATAAAATCTTACGTAATTCCGAAAATGGAGCCGGTTTAAATCTCAGTTTGACTCAGCATCAAAGGCCTTTGAAAAAGTTCCACCGCGGATGGTTTCAGGATGCGGTAAAACTTCGGCACGTTTACGAATAAAGTGCGCATAATTAAGAGCATCACTTGTTCAGCAGACACGACATGATCTCAAAGGCTGCGAATAACTGGATGAGCTGTCAAAGATCCCAGAGAGCAGAATATACCTATAGGATATTTGAGAAGAGCTGCGAGCAGATTAAACGCCGCGCGACAGAGCAATTAGTGGCAGCTTTGTGTTGCATGATTACCGCAATTAACCGCACAAGCTCAAACAATCATGCACAATCAGTAGCAGATTGTCACAGATGGGTCAACAGAACAAAAGTACAGACGCATCATCGATTGCCGCCACAAAGTGGCCACAGCTGGCACGACTAACTACAAATGGCATACAGCCAACTTGCCGCAGCAGCGTGTTTGATATCACCGTATATTTTGATGAAAATACGAATTAATATCAAGATTTCACATTGCCGCCACTTAATTCATTACTAGCTTTCTGTTAATTATCTACTTTCAATCAAAATATACAACTTTCACAAATTTTTAAATCATAATAAAAAAATACAATTCGAATGGTGTCATTATCGGTGACACATTTCTATCCTTTATGACCATTTAGTTGACTTTGCAAAATGTTGAAATCACAAAATGTATAATTTCCGAGAATGTTGGTAAAATGTTGAATTTGCAGAAACTTGGATCCTTTATTATGTTGAATTTGCAAAAGGTTGAATTCGCAGCTGAATTTAGTAGTGTGAACTAGGCTTGAACTTAACTAAAGCTAGTTCAGGGGCGACACTGTATTGTATCAGTAGTGGACGTATATATTCTAAGGAGGAGTATAGGTAGTATAGTAGTATAGGAACTGTTGCGAAACTGGTTTACCTACAGTTTTCATTTCTTTACCTAAGATGTAAATATTTTAATAGTAATAGATAGTAGTAGAAAAAAAAATGAAAATGGGTAAATACATAAAGTGAACATTGCCACGGAAGCGAAATGGCCTGCCTTATTACGTAATAGTGTTCAAAACGAATAGGGTATGTACAACAGCTTGGCTTACTGCGACATACTTGTGTCCAAGAGACGCGTCTAACATTCGACTAAATTTTATTTCACTTTCAAAAATATCTACTACTACGCTATATAAAATAAATCTAATAATCTTTGATATTGCTCCAGAACATTTGTCAAAATGTTTCCAATAGGCGCCCGATATTCATCGGCTTGTCTTAGATTGTGATTGCAGCTATTCTTAAAATACCTTAAAAGGTTTTTTCTTAAGTACTATAATTATTATACCTACTAATTACCTCTTAATGAACCAGATGAGAACTTTGTGTCTAGTTAAACGTAACATAGGCTCTAAAGCACTTCTAACAGAAATGTTAAGTTGTTTTTTACCTGAATAAATAATTATATTCTATAATTCCTATCTGATGACGCCCAATAAGTCGATTAAAGAACAACCAGATATTTAAGGGTCAATTACTGAAGAAATAAAGTTAAATGAACTAGTTTAGCTCGATCCGAAGTTCACATGTGTTATAAGTTAATGAACTAAGTGTTGGCAACAAACGTGGAACACCCATGGGATCTCAACTGATCTGGAACCTTTGATTGCTGGGCATTCAATTAAGCAAATAAATCTCGCTTTCCCACAGGAATTAAAGGCCAGTAGTGACGAGGTATTTACCGGGCGCCGTTCAAGTAAAAATTTATTAGAACGTTCTAGAACGTTCATTCTGCACGATGTATATAGCATAATATGCTATGTTCGTTTAAAGTTAGATACAATGTTATTTTACTGTTTTTGTTTATAAACGTTTGGCTTCTTTGTATGTTTCCGAATAACAGTTTTGGAGGAATGGGAATTTTATGATAAAGAAAAACGAATCCGTTTAATATGTACTTATAGTAAACATAACTAAGTATAGGTTTAGGGAAATCATGAAATTATTTAATTAAGTAACCTCCTCAACTTGAACCTCAACAGGCTATATTGGTCCACTGCTGGACGCATGTCTCTCACTAATAAGCATCTTAATGGTGTTTATCTCATGTGGGTAATGCTCATAATTCTCACGCTGGGCATGCAGATTGGGGATCGCAGTGAAGTGGTAGAATTGTTCTGTAGGGAGCGCTGCTGTGCCCCCGTGGATATCCCTTAGTCGCCTCTTACGACACCCATGCGAAGAGTTGGGGTGGTGCAAATGCACCACCACACAGCGAGCAGGGCTAAGTAAATAAATCATTATAAATATCAATATATATTCCTATCAAACGAAGAATTTTCTTAGCTATAAACGAGGACTAACCTCTCACATGTGCCGATAAAAAATAGTAACTGTTACTTGTTAAAATTAGTAACTATTGACTATATATCACTTCGGCGTTCTCTAAATACCAACGTCGTCGGGAGCCATCGACACTACATCGAGAACTAGTTCGAATAACCCTAGCGCACTGTTCCATTTCACCTAGAAACACACTACTAGCGGATTCAGATTCAGCGGATTGGACTGACAGGTCGAATAAATCCGGAGATGCCAATAACTACATTGCTAATTTGTAATTTACTATCTATTTGGTGAGCATTTCAGTGTTTATTTTAGTTTTGCAACCTAATTACTATTATTTTCGACGCCCGACTAAATCTTCACATCAGTTATCGTATCAGTCATAGAGATTAACAAGTATTAAGTCGGAATGGTAAGAACCATTCAGATTGTGATGAGAATGGCAGACCTCCTACTACAGTTTATACTAAGAAATGTTAAAAAAGTGTCATTGGAGAGTGATTGAATGCAATAAGCATGAGCAACTTATAAAAACAAAAGTTTCATTATTTATTTTATTATGTTTTAAAACCTTTTGTACGTAGAACTTAAACTTTTATTACATAGGTACTAGCTATTTCCCGCGGCTTCGTACGCTCTATTCAAGAAGCTGATGTTCGTCCTATGGTTTTAAGCCCCTCCACACCAATTTTCAGCCAAATCGGTTCAGCTGTTCTTGAGTTATAAATAGTGTAACTATCACGACTTTCTTTTATATATAAAGATTAAAAATCGCATTCTATCGGAACAGTAACACTATAATTAAGACAACGTCGAAGAATCTAATCGAAAAAGCTGAATTCCTTCTATATTTTCTGTCATAAAAGATAAGTCTCAAAGATTTTCTACAATCGAGTTGTCGAGGTTAAAATCCGCAATACTATTTACACAACCGATTCTAGCTATTTGGAGCGGCACTTTATATCCGCTCCTGCTATACTCCTCTGCTAGTTGATTTTATTTTAGAACTTACAACCATTTATTCGTCAACATGATACTTCTCGACGTAGGTATTTAGACAAATAATATTCACATCTTTTATCTATGCTATGATGAGGCGAAAGATGGAGGAGGCCTACACCCAATCCTGGGTGTACAATTAAACATTTATATAAAGAAATTTCATATTATAATATAATATGTGAGAATTGTAATGTGCAAGTATGTAAAACATGTGGAAATTGGAAACAAAGGCTTTATTTATTTATTTATTTATTTATGATATAATCCATGCTAATATTTAAAACTAGTTATGAACCGTTAAACAAAACAAACTTTGGGAGAGAAGATCGTGACTTTTATAAAGCTCATTTAGTTCAAGGCAAATAAAAATATTATAGCGTAAACTGTTGAACATGATATTTTATCACCTTAGCTATAAACGAGAAGAAAATTGTATCGTGACTTGGGTGGATACTTTTAACCCCCGTTAATCTTCTAGTCGTTTTGATATAACGACTTTAAGGTAACTGGTCCAATTAAGATTTAGTCATATCGTGTATTGTGTCATTTCTGTAACGCACTGTTTCAGCCCTCTATTTTAATTTTTAATCCAATGTCTTGGTCTTAGTAAACCATTTAATTTTTCACTCTAGCTTTAAAAAGGCCTTTTTATTTAGATGTGTTTGTGCACTCTAGGATTTAACTTTCACTAGATATTGTACCAGACTAATCTTATTTGAAGTTTGAATAAAGAACATTTCAATTGAAAAACTGAGTCATATCGCGATGTAATTTTTTAAAACTAGGCTTGGACATAAAGATATGTAATCGAAAAGACACAGAATTAATCGGAGTCACTAGTCCTACCATGGTCTTTTGAGCTCCAACGACAAGCTTTGAATTTGTTCAAAGAATATCACGAAAGTCGTAATCCCATCAGCGGAATCTTTTACACCCTCATGGTAGAGTTGCTCCACCAGTTCAAAGCTATGAAAAGAGGTATGTTCTGAGTTTTTCTAAAGGAATTTGTCCTACAGACAACGAAAGTCATCGACATATCTGCGAAGAACCGACAACCGTTAGGGTAATGGTATTCTTGAGTAGGGACCACGACTCGGCAGACGTAGGACGTTCTCCGGCTAGGTGGGTACAACCAGAAGACTAAGACGGCTCTCGTAACGAGGCTCATGATCAACAGTGAACTAATATAGGTTGATGATGATGATTGGCAACTTTCACAAGATTACTAGGTACATATAATATGTATACAACGAGCGAGGCAGTTTTCATTTACCTGATTGCTTAACTTTTGATTGAATAACAAGAGAATGAATTAAATTGAGTACGATTGTTGTGCGGTTGATACTGTCAGAGCTTTTATTCGACGCGTTGACGTTTTATTTCACAATTGAATAATTCATGCTCACTGATTTTTGTGCGTTGTTTGCAGTAAATTTACCTTACCTAGTAAATTATAAAATTAAATAATAAATGGGTCTGAAATTGCTTGCTTACTATAGGTATTTGTAGGTATCTTTGTGTCGTTTCTTTTTGTATGTGATTTTTAATAATACCGATTATAAATACTCGGACAAAACATTAAATCTAAGCTTAGTTCGCTCAGTTAGTGGCTTTACAAATAAAAGAGATAACTTGTGTTTTTCAAGTATAATTATTATGATGAACAATAAGTGTGTATTTATAAAGGGTAAAAATTGGTACCTATTTATGTATGTCACCCACAACCCGGCAAATGCCAAGTCACAACGATTTTTCTAACCTGTGACGCGGACTATGTAAATAATAGATAATTCATGTTTCTATTTCCAAAAGTAGCAATATCTCTAGATGAAGAATATTTCATGAACGGTCTGAGAAAGTTATCGACGGATTGGGAACTAGCGAGTAGCCGAGAAACCGTGGACGGACAAGACGAAATTTATTGGTTCTGCTCCAATGCTCTGGGCCGTCTACAGTTACGAGTATATCCTCCGAATTTCCTTTTTTTTCTGCTGAAACTTAATGTCTTTCTCATTTTTTCGTATGTAAAGTAATTTCATACTAAAATACAACAGATCTATGCATCGAGCGTTTAGATACGTTAAATCCAATTGAGGTATGTTAAAGTATGAAAGGACGTTGTAATTAAATTTAGAGGAATTATGCCATTTTTCTGAATGCTGTCAACATTTTTTACGACGCTATAATGGCGTCGCCAAACATACCATAATGTAATATGGACGATAAGTTAAATCATAGTTGATATATTTGACACACGATTTCATACAATAAAAATCAAAGTTCAGATTTTTAATATAAAACAAGTAATTTCCGGTAGAAACAAGATCCGAGACCAACGGAGTTTTACACCACAGATTCGCTACCTATACCTATTCACCCTTGTCTTGAAGAAGTTGTAATTGGACGGGAAAACAGAGGCAGGGAGCGAGTTCCATTCCTTTGCGATGCGAATAATAAAAGTGGAGGATAACCGCTTAGTGCGAGTGGAGGGTACGTCCACCAAGTATGGATGGTATTGCGCTGTGCGTCTGCTTGTCCTGGAGTGGAAGGGGGATGGTGGAATCAGGTCATGTTGTTCCAGTGAGCATTTTCCGAAATGTATCCTATAAAAGATCGAGAGACCTTGCGGCGGTATTCAAGACTTTGAACCTTAGTCTCTGCAAGGTACTGCTCGTCAATGAGTCTGAAAGCTCTTCATTCGATCGAGTCAAAGGCTGCAAGCTGGTACTTGGCCGAGCCGTCCCACGTGACAGCAATACTCCAAACCACTGTTTTAAAGATCAATTTCGAAAATATTCAATACGAATAATTCTACTGAAAAGCTGTTACAAATATATTATCTATTTAATATTCAGCGATAAGATGAATTCGCAGCTTGTTCATTTTGAAATGACTTCATAATAACTTAAAACTTCTCTGAAGTCTGTTTTGTTTTACTTTACTTTGCGGATCCTCCAAATGAATTGCAAATTCACAAGAAACTGCTCTACTTTCCATCGTATTCATTTCTACTTTCTACTCTGCTTATTATTTTCACTTCTAATCGACATTAAAATAATTTACCGTCATTCAAATATCAAAATCTTTGCTAACTGTGAGTCTAGATGTTTAATTATGGAAAAAAGGCCCTTTTGTGGGCGTGACATGTACAACACCGAACGTACGAGTTCCTATGTGTGCTGAAGAGAAGATGGATATATAAGATTTAAGATTTTGTATCAGCATATTTGTACCTCAACCTCCTCAATCTCAACAGCCTATATTGGTCCACTGCTGGACGCAGGCCTCCCCCTGACACAGCGCCTTATTGGCGTTTATCTCATGGCACACCTTGAGATAAACGCCAATAAATGCCCATAATCCCCACGCTTGGCATGCGGGTTAGGGATCGCAGTTTGGTACTATAATCGTTCTGCAGGGGGCGCTGCTGCCCGCCTCTCGGTGGATATCCCTTAGTCGCCTCTTACGTCACCCGCGGGAAGAGTTGGGCTGGGGCAAATTCTCAGCCAGCACTTTACAGCTTATATTACACATATTTGTACAATCGTATCAAAAGAAATGAATGGTTCCATTTAGGTAGGCTAGCTGCTGTGCCTGACCAAAGACAACAATCCATAAAACAGAATAGAATTCAAGTGCTTAACTACATCAAAGTTTTGGCTAGGTTACCCAAAAGCCGGTGTTAATGAACTCTCGGAACAGTCAACTTTACCCCACTACCGGCTGCTTTTGGCAGCCTACTAAGCTGGACTACTAAACTGTAGGTCAGCAACGGATTTTTTTTATCACATTGGATAATATGCTGATTTTACCGACTTGTAAAAATGAAGGAGACTAGATAAGATTTCATGAAATGTTTCCCCCAAAACTCGTGTTTTATAAATAAAATTAATTCAAAAAGTCTACTACATATTTGATGAGAAGAAGAACCTAAGCTTTCAGAAGGAAGCAGTTTTTTGTTCATTATTTATTTAAAAATTACGTAGGTACCTATTTTTGTTTCTGAAATTAATTCGTTTGATAAACAGTTATGATATTTTAAAAATGAAACAATAACCTTTATTAAAAAGCAATAAAATACTTTATAATAATCATATAATGTATTATTTCATTTGTATTTATTCTAATATTGTTGTTACCTACATTATATTAAAATCCAACCATCAATGACTGATTAGGCAATGTATACCCCACATTACTATATTCCACAAAGTCCCAAAAGCTTCAATTAGCCAACGATTAAGATTTGATAAGAAATTATGATAAAACCTCCAGACATCTTATCCCGACCAAATTACAAATTTCAAAATGATTCCCAAAAAAACTTCTGCTATAAAATATCGACTCTACCTCGGTTTACATTATGAAGGTAGATTATCAGGAAAAAAATGTAGAGCTTGCACAAATGTAGAAAAATTTAGAACTTGTCCTAAATAGGTACCTAAATAAATAACTAATGTAAGGCTTAGAAGCTGTGTGGTGCTGGGTTAGAATTTGCACCAAACCATATTTTCCCGTGGGTGTCGTATGAGGCGATTAAGGGATATCGACGGGGGCGGGCAGTAGCGCCCCTGCAGAACAATTCTACCACTAAACTGCGATCCCCAACCCTGGCATTCCCAACGTGGGGATTATGGGCAATAGACTAGATAAACGCTAACAAGGCGCGTATCAGCGGGAGGCCTGCGACCAGCAGTGGACCAATACAGGCTGTTGAGGTTGAGGTATGTAAGAATGTTTCGGAACAAGACTTATGTCTAATCCTTCATTCACTGTTTTATTTTATGACATACCTATAAAAAGATTTGTGTATTACGTAAGGAAAAGGCTGATTTCTGAACGAATGTCACCTATATCCTCTTTAGCTAAGTACCCAAGTTTAACAAAAAAAACAATATATAAACAAATTTGAGCTAGTATTTACAAAAAGAAACCATTGAGCTAACTTCAGACCGTAGGTAACAATTTACAAATAGCTCAACTGAGTAATGAATAACATCAACCAAATTAAATTTTATAATATATTTTTTTAACAAATAAGAAATAAAGTGGTAATGACTTTATCTCTTAAATTTTTGTCCACTTGTGAAAATCTACAAAAATATTTTTGAAATTTAATGTGTTGTTGTACTATTTTTATTTCTTCTGTAGATTTGCGTAGAACCATATAAACTGGTTTGTGTGTAAAAAATCTAAGTTAGTAAATATTCAAGCTACTCTTGTGCTTCTTTGGTCCTTTCCAGATAATTTTATTGTACCTACTTTTCTGGCCAACTTGTACTACGTCATAAGCTTTAGGTGAACTAAGTCCCTACCTAATTGGTTTACATGAGGTATCTGAAATAATATAAGATCGATGCAGCCTTGGACTGCTTGTCACTCGGTAAATTTTTAACACGGACGGACAAGGAATATCACTATTAAACTTATTTAATAACAAATCAATTATGTTAATTTATGTTTGCGAAATAATTTCCTTTGCAATACATTTATTATGAAATTAAAACGGACTTTGATTATGCTCATTCAATGACATCAAAATAACTAAGGTACTTGAATTTCCACAACAAACATTTCTAGGTTGATCATGAAACTGCTGCCAATCAACTAAATGTTTTTGTTTTGCTGACAGCAGCTGACCCGATCAAGGAAATTTATTCTATTAGGTTTCCTCCTCGTTAATTAATGTAGCTTAGAAAGATTGAAGTAAATGGAATGATATCACTTTATTTCCTTGTAGTAGTAATACATGCCTATGTATCTACTTAGTTTTAAAATATTATAATTTTCTAAATGCTCTTACTGTGCTTTATAGAAAAAGCCTTAATATCTCTAGATATTAATTTAATCATAAAGTTATCGTAATCTGCAGATGGGGTTTTTACTCTGGACATCTGCCCAAAAAGTAAAACAGAAAACTCTATAAGCAAATATCCATCGATCTTGCTTTATAGAGGTTGGATACGAATGATAAAACAATGAAATTGTAATCTCTGGCAAAATTGCCTCGTTCAGGAGCCGGCTGGCGAGTAGAAATATAAAAGTCAGCACAATTGTGCTAATGAGACAGCTCGCTCGCAAATAGAAAATAGCGGAAGAGTTTGTAATTATGGCAGTCATTCTTCAGCAGCCCTGGCCACGGGATCGCATGACTACAAACTAACGTGGCTCACGTACCAAACAGACACTGTCTCACTACTTCATGACGATTTCATGTTTATTTCTTGGAAAAGTTTACATATTCGAACTACAAAATTAAATTTCCTGATAACGTATGACTTTTCAGCTTATTTAGAAAAAAATAATGAAATTTACATTTAATTTAATTTAATTAAAGTTACATTTTTCTTTAAATAATCCGTCCATTGTTTAATCTATGAAAATCCGTTGCTTGGTTTATGAGGATAAACAGGCAGTCAGACGGGAAAGTGGAAATACTTTATTTTACTAAAGTCGTCTTTGTGTTTTAAAGTTTTTTTCTATAAGTCCTATATTACATTTTAATGGCGCTTGTGACATTAGTTTTTGAAGATTTTTCTACTGAAATCTTGGCGGGATTTCAATAATATCGCAAAACTATAATATGTTTTATAAGAAATCTGCTGTAACGGTTTTGTTATTAAATACTTATTCGTGTATTTAGTGTCGTGTGGTGCCGTGGAAATAGTCGTTGTTTACGAATGCGTGAATTTACATAATTGACAAGCATTGCATAGGTACGAAGATAAACAGCCGCGACTTCAACACCCGCCTGCGCTGACTCCGAGCTGCTTCGCCGCCTCAAGCCACAATCAGCTGTTAAGTTGACTGAAGATGAACATTGTACCTATTACCTAAATTAACCGTTTATGTTACACCGACGAGATATTATAGATTATATATTAAGTAGGTACCTAGATACCTAGAACAATTTACTTAGGCGGTAGAGACAATAGATCGTCTACCTTATGTGTGAGGATGTTCACCGGAAAAACGTCTAGTCGAGTCAAGGTGACTAAGTGGATGACTTTCTTGAAAGTTCGAGTCCTTAAAATTTAATCACTAAACTTGACCGATAGTTCAAGACATTTAAGGTGTCGGCTTTTTAGCGATCCACTCGTGTGAGCGGTCGCTGTGCGTTCGATACGCGGGAACCACCATCGGAAATTTGACTGTTGTCAGTGAGCGTGTTTGCGGTCGAGATCGCGCGGTCGCGTGGGTAGGGCGGCGGTGGCGAGCGGCCGCGGCGGCGCCTCCACGCTACTGCGGCGTCTGCGGTACGCTCGGGCCCGCGCCTCGCCCCGCGCGTCACCGACGCATCCCCCGCCCTTGCCCCCTGAAGCCCCGCTCCCCTGCCGCACCAGCACCCGCACGCACGCCCGCATTCTTGCGTTTGGTGGTGAGGCCGAGGCCGCCACCCGCCCCCGAGGATCCCACCCGCAAAAGACCGTGACTCTCCGCGCTCGAAGCGGCGACGTCACGCTCAGCGACCGCCGAGCCGCCTCCTGCAGTGCGAGTCGATGGCCTGCCCACACTGCAGATGTAGCAGCCGCACACTACACGATGCACCATTCGAGGCCTATAAAATATTTTTTTATTTTTAATTGTTTTCAAACGACTCTACCGTACCAGCCGAATTGTGCTGCAGTATAATTAAATGCGGCCTGCCTCAATTGCACAACTAAACTGAGAAAAGAGGCCGCTGGGAAATTAAGATGCTGAGATGGCAATGTGCAAGATAAAAAATAAAGCTATCTTTATCATCATCAGCCGACCGATCATAGTCGACTGCTGGACATGGGCCTCCCTGCGCGCCATAGAGCCCTGTCTTCAGCTTGACGCATCCAGCATCCATTACGGTCTCCTCTCAAGAATTCGTTCACCCCAGCGGATTTCGGTTCTTCGCGAGATATGGCTGAACTCAGTTTGTTAATTGAGCTATGTCGATAACTTTGGTTGTCTGTCAATCTACATGACAAAATAATTTGAGAACGGAGATACGACCATTCGTTTTTTTTGTTAAATTGATCCGGAAGTTTGTTGTTCACTAGTTCCTAGGCCAGCATAGCATCTAAATAACCTCTGCAGCGCTCGTGCCCTCAATGCATATAAATTTTTTGCGTAATTCTTTTTCAACTTCAGTTCAGATATGTTGTCTTGTCACACGTCCAACACTAGTGATTTATTCCGGACCACGATGTCTTAACTTTCAATCTTACTTAAACTATTAACGACTTCACCACCTGAACTGTATGCAGTGTCACCGACATTTTGACTAAATTATCAACAGTCTCAACTAAACTATCAACGGTTTTAACCGAACTATCAACAATTTCAACTTAATTATCAACGGTTTCAAGCAAACTATCAACAATTCCAACTAAACTATCAAAATTTTTAACAAACTTTTTACCAATATATCAACAATTTCATCAAGATTTCACCAATTTCACTGTAACGATCAAACACTTAAAACTATCATGATCTCCTATGGTAGTTCACAGCTGGACATAGACTTTCCCTAATGCGCGCTATAGAGCCGTCTTCAGCCTAAAGCATCCAGCATCTGCCTGTATTCTTTCGCAGATCGACATCCCTGGCCGGAGGGCGTCCTCCTCTACGTTAATGGAGTCGCGGTTTCCACTCAGGAACTCATTTGTCCTATCCTCCAGAGAGACTTCGAGCATAGCTCTTTCAATAGCTTGCTTAGCACTATGAACTGGTGGACTATCGTGAGTGTCCACGTCACAGTTCCGTAAGTTAAACTATCATCAGTTGCCTAAACAATCCATTTTTTTCCTTACTCGGGCACAATTATGGTCACAAGTCCAACACAAGTGACCTATGCTCAATCGTGATGAATATTTGCAGGGATTTTAACTTAATTGTCAACAGATTCAATTAAACTATCAACGGTTTCAAGTAATCTATCAATAGCTTTACCATAACTGTCAACGACTTAACCAAAACTATGAACTGTTTTGCCTAAACCCCAAATATTTCTCATTAACGATCAAAGTTTGCTGTGTGCTTAGAATTTGCACCACAGTATCTCATCCCGTGGGTGTCGTATGAGGCGACTAAGGGATATTCACCGGAGGCGGGCAGCAGCGCCCCCTGCAGAACAATTCTACCCGCCCAACTGCGATCGCCATTCCGTATGCCCTGCAGATTAAGGGTAATACCCCCCATTAGATAAATGCCAACAAAGCGCCTATCAGGGGGAGGCCTGCGTTCAGCAGTGAACCAATACAGGCTGTTGAGGTTGAGGTTGAGTATCAAAGTTTGTACTTACTCGTAACTATCGAATTCACTAAATTCATCACCAATTTCACCATAACGATCCACTTTAAAGCTTTCACCAGTTTTTACTACTAAACCATCAACATTTTCACCTAAGTCAACAGAGTCGTCTCAACTATTAAAAGTGTCTCTATTATTCTATCTAATTTATGAACTATATCACCAAAAATATCAACAGTATCTTTCGGTTTATCTACGTGATGTACAAGACTACAGATGCCAAACCTACAAGTCGCATATTCGATAAATATGTGTTTTTCCCTCAATAGCTTATGCAAATCTTAATATTATTCTAACATTAAAATGAAACCAACTGGTATTGATATGGATTAGTTAAGCGTCCTGTAGATTGTTTGCAACAGTCGGCAATAAGCTCTATTGTAAATACTGGTTCTAACTTATTTATATTATTTGATTATGATTTTCTTTCAATTCAATTCGCATTTAGTATATCTGTGTGTCGACAAGTGTTAGAGATGGTATAAAAATTATTAGCACCGTCTTGGATTTAAAACGAATAACATTTCATTTCAAATTATGTAAGTGTTACTTATTTCGTGTTTCACCAACTGGACACACGCGTGTCCAGTCTTGTGCCGAGTTAGTGAATGACCCCACTCAACAGCGCTCTAACTTTTGACAGCATTAAAATAATAACTGCCAACTTCCTGCAGGATTTTTAACAGCTTGTCGGCATTTTGCTCCACTTATAAGTTCAGCAAAGCGAACTGAAAAGGAATAACTAACTACTGTTAAACACGATTTGGTTATTGTGCTCAATTGCTAATAATTTATCACAAATTTTAAAACTGTCATGTTCTGAAAATAAAAGATAATTTAATGAAAGTTACTATAGCATGCATAGCTATGAAAAGTTTTGCGGAAAGAACAAACAAAACAACACAGTGAACGTGAGGTCATATTAACTACCAAATGAAGTTTACCACTTAATTCTTATGATCAAATAGAACTGAGGCATTATCATATAAAGACCTATTGACGAAGCGTACCGTCGAACTGTGATTTTCAGACTTGAGTACGAACGCAACCTGAGAAATCCAGTAAATTATTGTACATACTGTACATTACAGTACATTACACAATAGTACATTACACAGCAGTACATTACAGTTACACAACAGAACATTACAGTACACATTACACAACAGTACATTACAATACATTACAAAACGTAAAGCTTCATCATTCTCATTCATTCTGAGAGATGAGAGACATTATCGTCTCTCATCTTTGAGAATGATCTCAAAACTTAATTTATTGATAGTAAATGTTCTAACAAAGAATGGGTGTAGGTAGAACCCTTACTCTGTAAACATGGGAGATTTTAATAACTTGACTGGCGTTCGCGGGAAAAGATCAGATGTAACCGCCAGCTGTAATGAGTTTTAAATGACCTTTAAAACAAACTTTTCTGTAGGAAGTTTGACACAAAATGAATTTTTAGTTATTTGTTCAACAATATATCGGCACATGCAACAAAAAACAGTTTTGCCCTCAAACGGTTTTTTGTTGCACGTGCCGATATAAAATCTCGAGCTAGCAAAGCAGCCTCGAATAGAATCACGAGCGTAGCGAGTAGCTCTAAAGTAGACTGCTGAGCTAGTGAGGGATTTAGGACGAAATAAATTTGAGAAATAGATTTGAGGGACGAAACAAAAGACATTTGCTCTCGAGTTAAACATCCCATTTAACACCTCGATCATTGAGAAAATTATTAAGGTCCATGTCACTTTTAGTTGCGCGGTGCGTTTTTGAGAGATTCATGATATTTGTGATACCAAAAAGTATTTTTAGAGTGCAAAAGAGATATTTTTTGTAGTTACATTTGAAATACAAATTAAACGAATTTACAAAAACATTGCTTATTTTAAAATCTTCTTTATATAATAATCTTTATTTTTTCGGCGCCGACCATAGAGTATCAATAGCCTCTAGAGTTTAGTAAACCATTGAAATGCAGTAACACTGTTCTAAATTCAAATGACTTTTTTCAACTTTTTTTTTACGTTGATTAATATCCTTTATTCCACTTGTGAGTAGATTCGATTTTGCTTACTGTTTTTGAGATGTAAAGTCACTGTTTTCGAGGGAAGAAGGTGAAAAGTTTATTTAAAATGGTTATGTTTCGACATTGATAAAATTTACCTAAAGACCATGGTACGTTCGTTCGACGTAAATAAGGAGTATTTACCCAATGTATTTGTTCTTTATTGACGTCTGCGGGCTAATCTCTTTTAAATGGCCTTTAAACAAACTTTCCTCTGTGACGCAGTTCCGTAACTACGCTGCATTTGAATTCCTTTTGAATATTTTAAGTCTTGTGGCCATAGCAGTATACTTGAAGGTAAAGCTACTATAAGGCAATTCATAAAATATTTATCAACGCTTCCGACCTTCGACGAAATCACGAATGACAACATTAGTATTAATCATGTTTTATGTGATGGTGCAATAAAGTATTCATCTATCGTTTTCAGTACTTGTAAGGCTTACTGAAAAACACGTATTTCCTGGAACAAGTTTTATAAAATTTCCGCACACTATTCTTCCTAGGGCTGACTATCCGCGAGTGAGAGGTGAAAGTAACCGAATGCCAACCAAGCGATCTTTCGCATTCTCTCTCTTTTCGCTTTGCCTCTTTTTATAACACTGTGCTGGATGAAACAACAGGCTTTTCAATCACGCTCTCGTTGACGGTAGTAGGACCGGGACCCCTTAGATGTTAATAAACATAATCATGATCAACATGTATACGTCCAATGCTGAGTATAGACCCTGAAATAACGCCACGTAAAGCGGTTCTGAGTCGTCTTTATCCATCTACTGTTTGGCCGCCAAACGAAAACTTTTATTTCTTTGTATCTTTTTGGTTATCGGTTCTACAAGCTACATGGCCAGCCTCTTCTGACAGCTAGGTCGGTTACTTTGGTTCTCCTGTAGATTTAAGAATTCCAGATTCTTGCGTAGAGAAACTCCGAGCATAGCACTCCCAATTGCTAGTTGAAAATCTTTGAGCTTATGTGCGAGGTCTATAGTCAGCAACCACGTCTTGGATCCTTTAGTCATCAGTACTGGTACAAACCTTGGTAATTAAATTATATAAACATTTAGAAATGTTTCAGGACTGCAGACACATTTGTTTGTTTGTTCATTGTATTTGTTTAAAGTGTTCTGGGTGTTTTCTATGTATCAGTTATCTAGTCTCGAATATCACACCCTCTGCTTAGCTTGAGGCTAAATAATGCAGTGTGAATTGTCCTAAATTTTGTATGATATTTATAATAAATGCAGGTATATCACACAGTACTCAGATAAAACCAGTTGAAGTTAATACTCATACAGTAAAATAATGATTTGGAACTCACAGAACTAAAAGATCAGCCAATTAGCTCTCGCTCTTGTTTCCGAAGTTTATACTCAACTCAAACTTAATATTCAAATAACTCGAACTAAAATCAAACATAACTGTCTTAATGAGAGTTACAAAACACACACGCTAACATCCCTTCATTTTAGTCAAGTACCTACCAAACGTCTCTAGGTGAGAACTGGCGGAGGCGGTGGGGCAAATTTTTGACCCCTTAAGGGTAGCTACCGTTTCTTTTGTAGTTAGAAGGTTTTGTTCATAGGAACCTTCTGTTTTATTTTGAAGAAAAAACTACTACGGTTCGCCCAAAATTTGTCATTTGTCAACAAAAACAAGTTGGCCTTAATCGACTCTATTTCCAACCAGGAACACTTTTCCCAAAGTAACATACCAAATGAAATCGTAAGTTTTGACAATAATAAAAAAAAAAAACGATACCCATACATTTTATATGAAAAAACGAGTAAGTGAAAACAACAATGTCACTCATTCAATGGTTTTTAATTTAAACTCGTATGTAACTACTTTTTTAAGTTGGTAGGCTAATTTTGAAGGCCCCCCCTGTATTTTATATAATTAATCAAACTATTTAGTCCAACTGGTTTGACCACGAGGAATAAGGTTTATGCTTGTACCTACAGTCATAGATACGTGGCGTAATGTAACTTGTTACACAGCGAGCGTTCGTGCCAGAGAGCCTAAAAAATGTACTCGTTACAACCGACGTCCAAAACGATAGTAGACAAGTCCAAATATGTATAGGGTTGACATTGGTAAACATTAGATATGTCACGTGATCTGTTAAAAATGTTTCCCGACGAATCTTTCAATAGTTTTCGATACGCAAAATTATACCACCCATTCTTAATGCCGGTTGGCTACACCATCTGAGGCCCTAAAAAATTTAACAATCGACGTCGAAAGCGACAGTAGAAAAGTCCAAATATAATATAGGATTTGACATATGCCTTAGATATGTCACGTGATCTGTTTCGAATTTTTCCTTATGAATCTCTCAATTGTATTCGATTCGCTTCATACCGGTTGGCTACACCATCTGGTTCGGCAAGCTGCCGTGTGGTAAATCCGTCTCGTTCGCAGCGAGCACGATACTTATATCATATCTTCGTCCATCTTTTCCCTTCCATCATAGTACCAGCACACGCACAAAATCATACAAAAAATTCTGCGCTACTTTCATAATATCCACCGTCTAAGAGTGGAATGACCTTTCTGCGTCTGTCTTCCCATTAGAGTACAATCTTGGAGTCTTCAAATCTAGGGAAAGCGTGCTCCATCTTAGGCTAAAGATAGTTGGTAGCCAAACGCTAGTCCATCAGCAAAAATAAAAATAAAAACTCGCTGCGAATGGTACATATCCATATCATATCCTGTAACATCGGTCAGTGCCCTTTATAGATACACCTTTAGATCTGCTGTTACTGCACCGGTAACCATAGTTACCTGGCTTAGGCATTTACAGTGCACCCGTCAGCTTAGGTCCTTATGTCTTTCACCAAGAAATCCTTCAGCACCATGAGGATTCAGTAGGCATAAATAATAATGCATACTGGACTCTTATGAGGCTGGAAAGACATTGCGGTACGAAGACCATGGCAGGAGTTACTGATTTAGTTGTCACGGGCGCGACTTTCGCCCGTTGTCACTACAGAGGTCGTCTATGAGTGTAAAATATAAATAAATAATGATGGACAATCTACACAGCATCAGCTAGCATCAAGCTAAGGTGAACTTTTATTATTGGAGGTACTACATCACTGATTGATTACGACTGATGACTTAATACAATAAATTACTTACAGATAAATATTTTTACTATCCAAAATGGGTCGTATTTGCTGAAGACAAGCTATGTATATTATCAAGCTGTTTATAAAGTAAAAAATTTACTTGTTTATGTGCTTATTTTCTAAGTCTAAAGAAATAAACGATTTGACTCTGACTCTGACTCTATGGCACTCATTAGGAAAGGCCTATCTCCAGCATGGAAATAGGTGGATTTGCCCAAAAGTAGGAGAATGCCTACCAGCTGTATAAAAAATATAGTAAGAATAAATGCTTGATACGCCTGGACTATCGAGCTATACAGGTACGTCTCCAGCCAGCAAGGTCAGTACCACAGTTTTATTTAGCTTGCACGGTAGACGCGTCATTTTGATCTTTTAATTTGACATATATTCGGCTGTTTGACGCGCTGTCTGCTGCGTGGGCCCGTCACTGAATCGTCGAATATAAAAATGTATTTCATAAATACGATTACGTTTTGTGGCTTGGAGAGAGATGATAATAGTTTTGATTAGTCATGAATCAAGTAATATTTTTTTTTACTTTAACAGTAACTAGTTTTTATAACTGAGACAATTGTGTCAAACTGCAGTCTGTTTCAAATAATCTGCAAGTAGCTCAACTGATCTGCATATATCAATACCTGTCGGAAGCGGGCTTTTGTTTGAATCAAGTGACTTGATTTTAAGACTCGTTGTATTTTCGGTTTCGATTGAATTGTTTGTTATTTTGTTACTTTTTCGAAAGTTTGGTTAATTTATTACTATCACTATCACACTAATATTATAAATACGAATATCTTTTTGTTACCGACTGGGCTGAAATTTTGCACAGATTTAGCTAGAAGCCTGGAATCAAACTAATGCATTCTTTTTGACTCATAAAATCAAATCAGATCAAAAAATCTTTATTTCCGTCTAAACAATACATGTTCACTTAGAAAAAAAGTTTAAAATTTTATCTCTAAGCGTTTACATGTTATTAATATCCCACGGGCCATGGAAACTATGTGGGTTTTTTATTTGCTAAATGTCTTGTGTTGTAATAAAAGAGTTTTATACGTTATAATGAGTTTTTTATACGTCTATTGACACGATAACGTGAAATTACTTTTTACTTTAATCTTTTAAATTGGAAAATTATGAAATGACTGTTCTATGAGTGTTTGATCGAATTACTAAAAACACAACTTAACTAATGAAAAAGCTGAATTAGCGAAACGCGTTTGCCCCGCGTACGATAAGCGAAACTGAGTCACTACACGGGCAAAACCATGGACATAAACTAGTTTGAAATAAAGTGTGTGCTCACAAAGCACAGTTTAAAACGACTCAAAAGCTTGAGAGTCAACTGGAAGGTAAGCTGTTTAGCGCGAGACGCCGCCGTAACATGCTTTTACTTTACTGGAGTCAGGCAGAAGCTCAGCTGCATCAGATCGTTTAAAAACAGTAAAGTTTAGGGAATTTCGCTCAGACCAAACTCAGAAAATACTGTATGACTATTATGTATATATTTGTATGATGATTATACTTGGATAATCATCGACGTAAAAATGGGGAGATGAGTATGTACTGTATGACTATGATGAATTAGGTTAAGGCCACCTTGTTTCGTTGATTTAGGCATTTTACTCGCCCAGTCGACTTGCATCCGCGTTACGCGGGAGCCGACTTCATAATGAACTCCTTTGATCTTTATCGGCGGGCGAGAACGCCACAGTATAACATAATGCAATAGGTAGGTACGGTGAGTTTAATTTTATTGACTGTATTCCTTTAGTATATTGATTATTTTTTTATTGACTATATTCCCTTAGTATATTCTTTTATTTGATTGAAATGAAAGTTTATTGGATTTATGTAGGTATTGACTGTAAACATAATTACTCTTACTAAACTTTTTGAATAAGAGGTGATAATGATGATTGTAGGAGAGTTTGTGGTACATACCTAAAGAATACAAACAACAAATGTAAACAAACATAATTGTTATGTACAATATTTATTCTCATTTATTATACATACAGGTGGATTTAATATGAGGAATAAAATGCTTATTTTTAATTAAAATTCATGATAATTTAGAGTTCTAGTGCTGGGTCCAGGCTCATTTTCATTTATCCATATGGTCATATTATGTTATGACCCAAAGTTTCATTTGGATCTTTATTAAGAAGTCTAGGTCCTCACTGAACTGCTCCGCGGGCAGTGCTGGATTTACACATTTGCCGCCCCAAAGCTTTACAATTTTTGCCGCTTCTACTAACTTCTAAATCTCTCTATAACTAGATACACTGTTCTAAATAAAGTAAATTCCTTTTTTAACCAACTTCAAAAAAAGAGGAGGTCCTTAATTCGACTGTTTCTTTTTTTTAATATTTGTTGCCTTAGAACTTTTGAAAGGGTGGTCCGATTTTCTTGTTTCACTTTTTATTTGAAAGCTGGTGCTTCCCGTGTGGTCCCATTTCAATTTGGATCCATGAAAAATCTTGAAAACTATATAATTCAGTTTGTAGTTTTAAACTAGGTAAATCAATTATTTTAGGGAATAATCTTGTTTCTAGATAATTTTTACAACTTTATTTGTTTATTTTTAAGCTAAGAAAAGCATAGCTTTGTTTTTACTGCACTACTTATAACTTCAAAGGTAGGCTAAGGACGATAGTTAGGTAAGGCCCAATACTGCTAACCATGCACCTGTCAACGTCGAAATATCCAAAAGTGGGCGGTTGAATATTTTGTATTTGCGTTTTGTACAACCGAATCATGTACTTGCCGTAGAACTAGAATCATGAAATTTGGCAATAAGCTAGGACAAAAATAATGTTAATTTGTAGCTTATTCACAAAAAAAAAGTTTTATTCACGCCATAGACCAAACACTATAGGGTACCTATACCCACTTCCCGTTGACCTAGAATTTTGATATTTGTCAAGAAACAAGATCTTACAAATATACAATAGAATGTCGCACTTGACATTTCATTGTACTATATGGTTTGTCGCCACGCCGCGCCGTAGAGGTTGTTAGTTTTTGAAATTTTGATTTTACAAATGTGTCTTTTTGGGTAGGTACATTTTATCTGTAGTAGTAAGAAAGAACTGAAACGGGATCAAATTCGAGGCAAACGGCTGAAGTAAATGTTGTCAGCGAGTGCAGGGAGCCGCGCAAACTTTACGTGTTTTTACAGTAAACATTTTGTGCGCCTGGGTATTTTGATAGTGACAAAAAGCTTGTAAAACCAATACAATAACGAGCGAAGCGAGATGAACTCGTATCTAAGAAAAAGGTAAGCAAAATTGTACACATGTTACAGACTTTTACAGCCGCTGTCAAAAATAAAGGAAGCAACATAACGGCGAGCGGAGCGAGCCGCTTTTTGTTTAAGATTTTAGTGAACTTCTATCGATAAACGACTTGTAGACACACTTTACTAGCCTGCTGCCGCAAAAATAATGTATGAAATAAACACACAAAAAAAACGGCGAGCGGGGCGATCGGTTAAAAATGAGAAGTTTGGGTACGGCAATCAACATGCTCTGATGCAAGCGTGCCACATATTGTTGATATGCAGTGCTGGATTAAGCCAGCGCGGGGCCCGTAGCAAATGTGATCTAGAGGCCCTTGAATTGCATATTGTTTCAAATTTAGGATGAACGTAAATTAAATACTAAAGATTTGTGCTGTGGTGAGCAAAGTTACTTTAAACCAGGGTCAAGTTCTAATACTGACAGGCGGAGCAATACATTTTTGGTCTTATTAGGTACATTTTATCTGTAGTAGTAAGAAAGAAAAGAACTAAAACGCTTGTAAAACTAACACAATACCGAGCGGAGCAAGCTGAACTCGTATCCAAGACTAAGGTAAGCAAAATTGCAGGCATGTTTCAGACTATTACAGCTGCTGCCAAAAACAAAGGAAGCAACAAAACGGCGAGCGGAGCGAGCTACGAATTTTTTTGGTTACGTTTTTAGTGAAAGTCTATCGATAAACGACTTGTAGACACACTTTTATAGCCTGTTGCGGCTAAAATAAAGTAAGACACAAATAAAAATAAAAAACGGCGTGCAGGGCGATCGGTAAAAATATGAAGAAAATGTGAGAAGTTTGGGTACTCAGCAAATAAAATAGCTAAGACAATGGTGAGCAGAGTGAACTGCACATATATCTATGAGACTAATTCTTTTGTAGTCAAAAACTTTTTACTCGCTGCTAAGACAAAAACGCTAGCAGCTCTAGAAATAAACTAAAAAGGAAAGTTTTGTAAGCTTTATTGTAAACAATAACTATTTGGCAGAGGTACCACGTTCCAGGTAGGTATGCATCCAACAATTTAATAATGGTGCGTGAAATGAAACACAAATCAACTTGCGCTGGATGAAGCTAAAGGTGCTATGTAACGATGTGAAGATGTTTTTCAACGATTTTGCCTTCTTAAATAGCAATGTATCTGCAATAATTTTACAACATATATAATGTTTGACATTTATATCATTTTGACCGCAAGAGCCTAGCGCCTGGCCCCCTAGGCGCGGGGCCCGTAGCTTTTGCTACTCGTGCTACGTGGATAATCCGCAACTGTTGATATGAGTAAATAATTAAAAGTTCAGTAAGATAATCTAGAGGATAAAAAAGCTTGGGTCGGATTTTGCTCCAACTCGAAAAATAACAACTAACAGGCTAAAGGTTTCTTCGTCGTTTCTTTACTTTAGTCTACATAGCGAAGCGATCGAAATCAAAAATACCACTTTATTTCCGTGTCAGTGTATTTTTTAATATGATTTCACTTTTTCTAAGTGTACATTTATTGTATTTATGGAAATAAAGCATTTTTGAGTTTGAGTTTGAGTTTAAGGATTAAGGCGTCTTTTACTTATTTTCACATCCACGCCGATTACGCCGATCACGCCGACCCCGCCAACCAATTCGACGCCGGGCGCCGCCATCGCACTGATGAAATGAGCATCGGCGCACATGTCTAATACATACCTAAATTAATTATTTATATTCTCAAATCGAAACGTCTCATTGGCAAACACAATATCATTTTTTTAAGCTATTGCATAGCTTCTATCGCGGGCCTTGAGCGCGGGGACCGAATCCAGAAATTCCGTAACGAAAAAACCTCACGCTCCCCACTCCGACCGGAACAGCGGTGATACTTTTTAGTTTTGCCATCTATCGATGAATAGTAGAACTTTTAATGACTTTTTGTAATATGACGTTTGTCTCTTTAGTTCAGCAACTCGCCTCTAGATGGCATTGCAATAGCTTTACCGCGGCAGTCCCCGAGTGCGACACGTCTTTTTTTTATGATTAATAATATTTTCTAAGTATAATGTTGAGTAGTTTTTTATACTGCAAAGTATAAAAAACTACTCCTCAAGTACCTAACGAAAAGGACACGTAGTCAGTCGAGGCGGCAGTAACAGGCCCTCCCGAGGCGGCAAGAGTGGGGAAACGGCTGCTGCCACCGGCCGCCGGCCGCCCCGCTCCCACGCCACCGCAACAAAAAATTGGTAAAAAAATTGGACCAAATATGCCGCCCCCTCTAATTTTGCCGCCCTAAGCTTCAGATTCTATGATAAATCCGGCCCTGCCAGAAAATAATTTACATAAATTTAAGCTACTTTAAAAAAATATTTAATTAAAAACTGTTTTTATTCCTTGCAAGAGTTCTTAGATCTATAAATTTGTATTTAATGTGTTTATTTGTTTATTATTCCATTTTTTACTAATTTAATTTATTATTTTTGTAATTTGATTTATAAAAAAATATAGTAGCATTTAATTTTGTTGCTGTCATGTTAAATTTAAGTTTACAACTCTTTAATTCTAATTGGTACCTATGTACCTACTATGTTACTACTACTATGTTACTAATATTAATATTGTAGTGCCCTAACCGGGTCCATGTTTGAAAGTATTTGTAGGTATGTAGGTCTATTTACTTCTTATCTAACCCACAACATGGTGTCAATAAACATTTTGAATTTGAATTTGACATTTGTGGTAAAAGTGTGATAACTTTGATTTCCAAAATTCATCATCTTTTTCGATATGTACTGGTTCAGATCAATTTTATTTTATTTTCGTAAATCACTGCACGTCGCACGTCGCGCGTCGGGCAGGAAGAGTACTGGCACAGGTCCGACGTCGGTAAGCGCCACCGCGCGACTGACGAAGCCCGCGGGCGTCGCGCCGCTCGCGGTTTTGTAGGTTTTTAGGCATCATTAATAGGAAAATAACACTACAACATCCACCTCAGCGATTTGTACTAGAAAAATGATTTATCTAAAGATTGGTGTAAAAATAAGGTCAATAAGTTTATTATTTTAGGCAAAGTATTGAAAATGATTTTTAAAAAGAGGCAACTTTGGTATTTTTTTCTATCGAGCGAAGTTCATCTGATTGTGTAAATGTAAGCGAATTGTACTCTGTAAGATCCTCAACTGAAACATATATTTTTTTCAGAAATTTACGTCAATTTTTGACTGATTCATATTGATTTTAAAAACAGCATTTGCGGTATAAGGCGCCCTTAAATTGTGTTCTGCACACCTCAATCATAAACGCAATGGCTCGTCGCCGGCGGTCGTTTTTCGTGTGCTTTTTGTTGTCTCGGTGACACTTCGGTCCAGGTATGTTGTTCATATGCGTCTATTTGCGTTTAGTGATAATACAACACTACCCATTTATTGAGTTAGCACTGGATGTACGTAACATAATTACAGAATTTTATTTATATCTATAGGTATTTTTGGAAAAGAAAATTACAATCAAATAAAACAAATAAGTGATTCTTCGGGTTGATCCACCATCTCAATCAAGAAAGTGAAGATGTGACCCAGACACTTATTCACTTGAGTATTTATTTATTTGTTTATTGCATACATGTCCATTAAAAGTTGTTAACAATTTTATAGGTAGAATCTACATGTAAGGGCGTTGCAACATTCTGGGTTAGAGTTCTTATATAGGTATAAAGTTAGTAATTTTATAGTTGCGGTACTAAGGAAAAGAAATACATATTATGTTGTCAGCATTAAGTAGGGCTATAATAATTATTATGTCAGAAATAAAATTAAAATAAATGGAAAATAATAAAAATTAATGAATGGAAAAATGTCAAAAGTAAATATAAAATGTCAAAATTCATGCTACGTGTTTTAGTTTTAATTAAATAAATATCATAAAATTGTTATATTCCTACTAGGTACTTTTAAAGTTTTTGTCACTAAGGAACTCATTCACTGTGTAATAACATTTGCGTATAAGTAATAATTTTAACCTAGTCTTAAAAATATCGTCTAATTTTTTTTATTTTGCTGTCATAATAATGAGCCGTCAAATAAGCCAGCAAAGTCAAGACTGTTCTGTATTTATTTATTTACAATAGCGGGGCAATGCAGCGTCATAGGTACTCTTCCGACTTGTATTGCTATGGATCAGTGGAGCTACTTGTATAATGTTTGCAACCGTCTGCAGTTAGCTCAATTGTTTCAACTGTACCTTTAATATCTCTTATATATTTGATTTTCTTTTTAACCGACTTCAAAAAAGGAGGAGGTTCTCAATTCGACTGGTTTTTATTCTTTTTTTTCCCTCAGAATTTTAACAGGACGGTCCGATTTTTATGATTATTTTTTACTTAAAAGCTGGTGCTTCCCTTATGGTCCCATAAAAACACTCTTTAATTGAAGTCGATTTATAGTTTTTTTAAACAATTATGTAACTTTACTAATCATTCTTTAGTTTAATTAGGGTATGTGTTACTAACAAAATGGTTATATTACAGTCTGAATAAATGTATTTTCAATATCAATTTCTGAATACTAGTTTTAATTTAATTATAATAATGGATCGTAATTTCCTTTCTATTAAAGATTTAATATTTAATTACTAGTTCAGCCCGCGGTTTCCCACGCGCTGGAAATGCTTAAAGTATTTTTTTGCCATGGGAAATCCTTTATGGTAGGTACTTTGTACAATAAAAATTAATAATTCGCGAGCAAGGAACTAAGTAACAAGCGTACGACAAACGTTCTGCGTTCATTTTAGGGTTACTTACCTCAAAAGAAAAAAGGAACCCTTGGTATCACTTTGGTGTCTGTCTGTTTGTCCGTCTGTCCGTCTCTCAACGTCAACCCTCTTTTCTCTGCAAAGCGTGGAGGTATCGAGTTGAAGTTAACATCATTTACTCACGTCCGTAACTTCTTGGAGCCGTGATATAAATAAAACTACAACTACAAACAAATCAACGCAATCAAGAGTGACGTAGACTTAGAATCATGATGTTTAAAAAGAAACAAGGTCTTAAAAGAAAGAAAGAAAGAAAGAAAATGATTTTATTTATAACTACAATCATATAAGTAGGTAGTTAGTAGCACTTATAACTAGTTGTAGTCAGTTGATTGTATTTATGAATTAGGAAACGGCTCAGCATGAATGCTGCGTATGCTGGTAAACCGAACACACGTAGCGCTGATCTTCCGCCGTTTCCTACAGACAGTAGCAGGCAGACTATACTATAAGATAGACAACGGTTAATTTACAAAAGTATTCTATGAACCTAGATTATTACGAGTACAATGTAAATCAAATGTAGAGCTGTAGTTTACATCCAATAAAGGTATAGTATTACAGCGAACATAATTTGTGTATAAAATTACTTACATGTTTAACAGAAAAGTTATATAAATTAGGTACAGAGAAAGTTATATACTTAAATCAATACATAATAATAGAGTAGGCAAAATATATTTTGACGTATTTTGAGAGAGCTTACGCTACAAAGCCATTTGTGCGGACAAAAGTGAGTTTTTGAGTCTACGCTTAAAAGTAGACTTCGAAAGAGATAGATGTAAAGGTGGTGGTAAATTATTCCAGCATTTCGCGGCTTGGTAGCGGAAACTTCCTCTGAACGCAGCGGTTTTATGCAGCTTAACTACAAGAAGGAAAGAAGAAGCACGGGTTCGGTAAATGTTATGGGATGAAGACCATTCAAACTTGTTATACAAGTATTTTGGGCGTTTGTATTTTATGACTTCGTGCACCAGAGTAGCTAGATGAAGAGTTCGACGCGATTCCATATTCAACAGACCAGCTTTATTAATATAAGGAGAAACATGGGTACGGGGGGGGATATAAAAGCAAAATCGGCAACAAACGTTTTGAACCCGCTGAATAAGACGTTGGGAAGACGAGAGAAGACGTGGGCCGTAAAGTGTGTCTCCATAATTCAATTTGGACAGTATCAAACTCTCGGTTAGAATAATACGCACATCTTCCTGAAGCAGATTCCTGATTTGGTACAGTATTTTTAGCCTGTAGAAACAACTTTTGACTAGGTTTAGCACATGACTTTCAAAACGAAGATGACTGTCGAGGATGATACCAAGGTTGCGTGCCTCAGTGACTTGTTCTAAAGGTTGGTCAAGAATGCATACTATTGGATTAGCTAACCTGATTTTGGTGACCTGTGTCTTACTTCCTAGAACCATATATTTACTCTTTGAGGCATTTAGCATCAGGGCATTTCTACCAGTCCATGCGTGAATACGGTTTAGGTCGTCGGTAATTTTACGAGTCGCCATCAAGAGATCATCGGGTTTGAAAGACAGGTATATCTGGACGTCGTCGGCATACAGATGATAATGACAGTTGACTATCTCCCTAGTAATATCAGCAGTATAGGCAATAAATAGCAATGGTCCCAATATTGATCCTTGTGGCACCCCACGTGGCACCGCCAATGGATCAGAGACAGAACTAGACCCATCCTCTTTGACTACCTTAACTCGTTGAGTCCGCTCAGACAAATAGCTGTGAAACCACGATATTGCGTGTCTGTCTAGGCCATAATAAGATAGTTTGCCTAAAAGTAATGAGACATTGAGACAGTCAAATGCCCGCGAAAAATCTAAAAGAGTTAGAATGGTTCCCATTCCTTGATCTTGACTAGTGATTATACTATCAGATACGTCCAGAAGGGCCGTCACAGTTCCTCTCTTTTTTCTGAACCCTGACTGTACATCAGGAAGGATGTCATTGGCCTCAAGGTAATTACTAAGCTGTAAATGGACTACCTTTTCTAAGATTTTTGATAAGCAGGGGAGAATACTAATTGGTCGGAGATCCTTCATTGATGTAGGATTAGAGATTTTAGGTATAGGCGTTATCAGTCCTGTTTTCCAAGAGGTAGGGAATCTGCCAGTGCTGATAGAAATGTTGATTATAGCCGTGATTACACTAAGTGTCTGAGGGAGGGTTAGGAGTATCATATCAATGGTAATTCCATCATCACCTATTGCATTCGACTTTAAGGATAGTATGTGCTTAGCTATTTCAGATTCATTAACAGTATGGAGGGAGAAAACAGAGTCACAAAACTTATGTGTTCGAAAAAAATTAATTTCAGAGCATGCTTATCAAAGAGATGTAAAAGTAACTTACAATAATAATTACGGAACCCGTAACACGCACTGGACGTTTTATTCTCTAACGAGTTTTCTATTATCCCTTAAAACCGTAATATAAAAATCTGAAAATATGTATTCTGAATCTAGTGTAGCATATAATTTATTTCCCGATTAACTGTAATTACTTCATTGCAAAATTCTTCAATTATCCCGATCCGTTCAGTAGTTTTGGCGTGACGAAGTAACAAACATCCATCCATCCAAACTTTCGCATTTACGTATAATATTAAAGTGATCCAACTGTTGTGCAACGCGCGGTGGCGCCCTCCTAGCACCAAGAACTAAGTTATCTTGACTGCAGTATTGGGTTCTGTGTTTTAGTGTAAGGGCATATAAACTGAACAAGCATTAAAATAAATGATTATTTATTTGATATTTTTGTTACAGCGATCGTTATAGTAACGTTAGTAATGCCTGACTCACGATTCAAAACAAAAATATTTACTAGAGTGGTTTCTGAGGTCTAGAAAAAATTAGGTGCAGAACAGTGCACTTTCATGTAAACATTTTACTCATTCGTGTTTTCACAACTTACGAGCCCAAGTTAATATGTAAAATTTTATGTAATTCTTGTTTTTTACCACAGGATACCTTAATTATTGAGATCTAGGCATAGTTTAACAACCAAACCAACCAGGTTCGTCCCTTAACGCATTCACTGCCCAGCCTCGGCGGTGCGACTCGCAGGGTGCCCGCCCTGCCACTCAACTAAGCCGTAGGAGGACACTGTGTTTTGGGCCATGAAGTGTTTTATTTTGTACCTATATTTTAGTTTAAACATAACCTAAATACACGCCAAACTGTTTAATTATCTGCTTGTACCGACGTCAGTCACTTATTCGCTATTACTTACCTGTTTCCATGTTCAGCATGCAGTTATGGGGAACCAGTAGTTCTATAGAAGCGAACTTACCTGCAAATAAAAATATTCTGTTAAGTACATAAAATATAAAGAAAACGTGTGAATACGTTTTTAAGATAGAGATAAAAAAGAAATTGCCAAAACATATTTGTGTAATGTGGTTAGGTGTCAAATAAATACATTTTGTGAATCTACGTATTACCGACTACAAACAAAAAGCAAGCGTGTTTGCTTTTTGCGGTAATGTCGGTATGCATAAAAACTTGAAAGAATGACGTGCAATAACTTAAAAGTGACTAATGTGTATTATTGGAAAAACGTCATTATTATCATAACTCATATAAATTTGAAAAATATTTAACGGCTTAGGCATTTTTGGGTTATTTTTGATACAGTTTTAAATAATATTAGCCAATAACTTCTAAAGTACATTAGGTACAATTGTAGACCAAATTGGAGCGGGAACATAAGCAATCGTTTATTTCAATATTGTTTGTTTCGTATACCTTTCATTCATTCCACTTTTTGTTGATGTTGTAGGAAAACATGCGAGCTATTTAACATATTATGTTAATTAATACATATCCCAAAAGTTCTTACTACCCACCCTCAAACTATAAATATGTAAGTAATGTTTACTTAAAATGTACAACTTCAAACATAGATATACGAGTAAACTAGTGTTTACAAGTAACAGTCAGAGAAAAATTCAACAAATAAATGGGTACCTGGTTACCTAAAACAATCCTTACCAAAAACAGTAAAAAAACTTATATCTTGGGACAAAACTTTTACGAAGTAATACCATAGTAAAGAGAATAAAATGGTCTCAAGGGTAAAATAAAACCGAATGATTTTTTGCTTTCGTTTTTCATTCAATCTAATTTTTGCAACAATTTAACTACAAAACTACATACTTTCATGCTGGGTACAGACCTCTTAATGAATTCGCATATTTGGAAAACAGTATTATTAGGGCTAGCACCCATGGTCACAACAGAATTGCTTAATTTGCATCGGTAAACTACACACGGATTTGCGCTGAAATAGGGGCCTGTTCCGTTCAATTTATAACATGCTTTGTGCAATTTGCGAGTATTCGCAAGCCTTTGATATTCCGCCCCCGATCTCTTTAGAACAAAATCAATTCAATGTAAATCTCAACTTTAGAATGAAAGCAGAGTCAGCGTTAAAAATATTTCGTTATAAATGTTCAAAAGATTTTGGGAAATTTACTGTAGCTTGCAAACCAGTATATCTTTGCTACCATTAATCTCATATTACGACGCGCCTAATACTTCCTTATCCAACGGCAAATAGAGCTCACCAGTCTATTGACGTGCTAATCCTCTTAGACATTCCAGTGGGCGTATACGAGTACAATGTAACAATCTTTATCGAGAGCGATAGTAGAAAAGTCCAAAAAATACGTGTTTTTGACATATGCTTTAGACATGTATATGATATCTTAATTTTTCCCTGCGAATTCTTCAATTGTTTTCGATTCGCTGAATGCCTTTGGCTACGCTCTCCGTATCGCATGATACGAAGCTAAAGCATTCACAAACAATTAATCTGTATCGACAAATTAATTGTTTGTGAATGCTTTAGCTTCAAATATTGATCCAGCAACATATGCAATGCTGCGGTTCCTTAGGGTGCGTTTGCGATGAAGATCGGAAGCGGGTAGAGGCTTTCAGTTGAAGGTCTAGTTTTACGCTGCGTAGGGTATTATCATGGGTGCCTAGTATGCCCTCTAAGATTACATTTTTATCATCCAGCTAAATATAAGAAATTATTTATTTAAACACTTTATTGCACTGAAGTACAAAGGGTGGGCTTAATTCCGAGGCATTTTCTAGCTGCCTACCAGAATAATGTTTTTACAGGGAGATGGCACGCTAATTTAAGTTTTACAGATTACCTTTAGATGAAAATAATCTAATATAGGTAATCTGTAAAACTAAAATTAAATAATTTCATGTACCTACCTATTTATATAAAAATACATACTCTAATACCTACAAAATCATAAGTTATGGTATTAGTTACAAATAACAAACATTTTATACAAGCCTAACTATTTGTTTAACCTCTTAAGAAAAAGCCTGCGCACTATTTGCCTAAATGCATCACGTTTTAAATTAATTACAAGTTCAGCTGCAATTTAATGAAAAAAGTCCCGCTCATAAATACTACTGTATGAAAAACCCTTTTAAACATACTCTAATAAGTAGAGACGCGAAGTTGATTTGGTCTTTAAAAGTCTTCGACAAATAACTTATTATATAAGTGTGATGTAGTAGGTATGAAAAGGTTTGTAAAGGGGGACCTTTTCAAACCTTTTCATACCTACATAATTGTATATCGTAGGTATTTTGCTCCCTGAAAAATATGTTTTATTCAAGCATACACGTTATTTCATACATTTAGAATATAATAATGATTGTACTCTTTTCAGCCTACGTTATTGAAATATTTAAAGGAGCAGAAACTTTTATTCATATTTTGTGATCGGTTTACTGATATTATGAAAAATATTTTTGTATGTAGTGAAATAGAAGATTTTGTAATAGTTATAGTATCATTAAAACAAAGGACATGTAGGAAAGGAGTTTATTTTTAACTGAATTCAATAAAAGGAGGAGGTTCACAATTCAACTATATTTTTTTAATGTTTGTTACCTCTGAACTTTTGACTAGGTGGTCTGATTTTCATGATTCCCATTTTAATTTTGTTCATTTCTGACATTAAGATGCATGGAAATTCATAAAAAACATTTAAAAATTTAAGCCCGTTTATAGTTTTTTAATACAAAATAAATAACATCACACTAATATTATATTTAAATGCGAAAGTTTGTATGGATGTATGGATGGATGTTTGTTACCTTCTTCACGCCAAAACTACTGACAAATCGTGCTTAAATAATAAATTAATATACAAAATAATTTGCATATAGGTAATTATAATCCTAGAATCAAATATAGGCTACTTTTTATCCCATAAATCAGTTCCCGTTGGATAAAAATCACCTTTAAACGTTTCCATAGGAAAAACGCGTGCGAAGCTGCGGGGCGCAGCTAGTTCTTATTTCACTAGTGAATTCGCCGATTTTTTAACGTCGTATTAATTCATCGTCTTCTGTTATACCAAGGGCTTAGCGGCGTCTGTGATTTTGTGTTTGCACGGGTATTAAGAGACTTCATTTGTTAAACTCCTCTGGCAGTGAGTTTACAAATACAAACAGACCGACGTTTTAAGGATTTCTAATACCCGTTCGTTCGATGCTCTTGCTATAAAGCCGTTCGTGGTCGCATCGACTCGAAGTGATTTTAGCTATATGCTGCAGTATCGGATTGCACACATTCCTTGCAGATTGGAAACGGGTAAGCCGCCTTCAAGCGATATGAAGCCGAGAGGAAGCTATAGTTTTGATTCGGGATTGGACATGAACTTTGCTAGTTGATGCAGTATGAAATAACTGACCATTATTTTATTTATTGAATTTCCGGCCTATTGTTTGGTTGGTTACTTAATCAGTATAAAGATGTATGCAAATGCGCAAATTATAACGATCCGTTTTCGGCGATAAAAAAGTTTGATGGGCTACACGATAGCCTTCAAGCTGAACTGTCTGCAAACTATCGGCCGATTGCTAGTATGACGCTTTTTCACGCATGCACATTACCAATTGCTTGGTCAGCGTATGTTAGAACTTGCACCACCCCAATTCTTCCCGTGGATGTCGTAAGAGGCGATCGCAGTTCGGTGGTAGAATTGTTCTGCAAGGGGCTCTGCTGCCATCCTCCCGGTGGTTATCCCTTAGTCGCCTCTTACGATACCCGCGGGAAGAGTTGGGGTGGTGCAAATTGTAAGCCACCACCACGCAGTCCACACGCTAACAACCCAGTCTGTCTCACTCTAAATGTAATGGCATTTGATTAAATTTCCAACCAAAAAACACAAAGAATATGCCTTTTCGACATCCTCAATACATTGAAGTTGAATTTATGTCAAATTCGCCATTATCATTGCATAAATGACCCTGTGCATAGTAAGCCACGTACAGTGTAAAGTTTCATAGTTTCACGGTTTATAAACTTTTAAGGGTTTGTAGTTTGTACCAACTTGGCTTGATACAACATCGCATCGTTGCAGCAGTGCCAATTAAAATGTTTCGTCGTTAGCCCTTCATACACATTCGTAGTTTTTAATAAAAGTTAGAAGGCTACAGCAAAATAAACCAACAGCTTCAGCACCGGAATCCAATTATTCCGATCGGTGTGTTTCAAATGTTAACAAATATACAGGTAGAATTTGTAGGATAAAAACACAAAGTTGTTGCTGTAAACAAAAAGTGTTCTCGTTTGTCGAAAATCGAAACAAGCATACGAACCTGGAAAAAAGATTAAGGATCTTGAATCAGGATTTCCATATAATCGGAAAAGCTGCCCACAACTTAATAAATGGTCTTAGCTTGTGAAGTAATAAATGGCCACCTTAATTATTGTTGGCCTTTGCTTGCGATTTTATAGCAAACAGTATCCTTTATCAAATCAATCAATCAATAATTTATTGCTTGAAATGCATGTTATAAAAGTTGATATAATAAAATTGAATGTCACAATGTATTCTGCCCTATTGGGCGTGCAATATTTTATATTTTACAATAATAACATAAATAACTAATAAACAAAATAATCCATTAAATACAAATAAAGCAAAAAAAGTCAATGTTATCTAAATACTACAATTTATCGGTCATAAATTCATTAAAAGAGTAACAGCATTTTTTTGTCAGTAGTCACCTTCCTCCGAAACAACGCACAAGGTAATTCTTTGATAGACTCTGGCAGTTTATAACAGGCAAAAGGTGCTGAGCAGAAAAAACAATAGCCTATGTATTTCTCCAGACATCAATTTGTCATCTCGCTAAAGTTATCGAGCATTGTGATAAATAGGGACAGGTGTTAACTCAAAGACGGCCATTAGCTCACTGGTTTATTTGACAGTATGCACACATACAAATGCATACATAACACTTTTCCCCCCCTTTACAAAAAAATGAACCCCAAACAAGTTAAAATAAAAATAGGTACACAAAAAGGTAGACATAACTTAATAATACTACAGCTTATAATTAACTGGCGGTCTGTTTCTACGCGGACGTTCTGGTTTTGGCGTGAGAGATTCTTCGGGCGGCGGCGGCGAGGTGGCTGGCGGCGGCGCAGGCGGCGCTGGCGTGCTGAATATTAGACTGTCATCTGCCGATACATTCTCAGGCGTTCCTGGTATAGACGCCTCTGGGGATGGAGCCGCTGCTCGACTGGGTGTAACAGCACTTTCAATGACCGTGTTGTCAAACTCGTTCACATCAGGCTCTGATGAGACAGAACTGCTCGCGCCCGGCGACGGTGAAGATTCAACTGCGGGCGTACTATTGTTTTCATTGCTGCTGTCATGCTGAGTGCTTTCTACTCGAGGTAACGGCACATCCCATTGTAGCACTGAGGTAGCCTGATTGTTGCGTGTACTGTCTGCATCATTGTCTATGTAGGGTCGTAGCTGATTTACGTGTCTCTGTAATTTATTGCCTCCATCCGGTAAGCTTATCTGATACATAACTTTTCCTATTTTGTTGATTATTAAACCTTTTGCCCATCGATATTTCTTTCCATTTAAAAACTGTTTAAACCACACAAACTCGCCAATACAAAAGTCTTTAGGTAGTTTGCCGCCGTAATATTTAGCCTGTAAGCACTGTTTACGAGCGATTACTGCAGCTAACTCGGATGACGGGGGGTCAACGGACTGAGGAGACATTAAATCTAGCCGTGAAGTCAATTTCCGACCAAACACTAACTGAGCTGGAGAAGTCTCAGTTGTTGTATTAAACGAGTTTCGATAATCAAACAAATATTTCGATAATTTATTTTCTAAGTCAATTTTACTGCCCGAAATTAAGAAGGAGTTTATTCCTTTCTTGATTATTTTTACAAATGATTCCGCTTGTCCATTACTCATGGCATGGTACACTGGTGAAAATAAATGAGTAATGCCGTTTGAATTGCAAAAACTACTGAACTCCTGAGAAGCAAAAGATGTTCCATTGTCACTCACTATAGATTTAGGTATACCAAACTTAGACATAAAATCACATAATTTAGTTATAACAGCCTTGGTTGTTATGTTGTTGTTCATAATGTAACACTCAACCCATTTCGAGTAAGCGTCAACAATGACTAAAAACATCTTGTTGCAAATAGGGCCTAGAAAATCTATATGAATTCTACAAAAGGCATGCGGAGGGTGTGGCCACGGTGCCAGCGGTGTGCGAGGAGGTGACGGGCGCAACTGAACACAAACTTCGCAAGCACCTACTAATTTTTCCAATGTTTTATCTATGCCTGGAAACCAAAATCGAGACCTAGCCTCCGCCTTCATTTTTACTATACCAAAATGTGAACTATGTATTTCTTTAAGAATTTTACTACGCAATGTTACAGGAATGACCACTTTATGGCCTCTCAATAAAATACCATTCTCAATTGATAACTGCATTCTGCACAAAAAATATGGTTTGAGCGCCTCATCAGACACTTTACGCGGCCAACCCATGTGAACATAGTTGCTTACTGTTTTTAAAACCAAATCATTTTTAGTTTCACGTACCAAATCTTGCACAGTTACAGGTAAACTACCATCAATTACGAAATTTACATAGGCTGCCAATTCCTCGAGCACTGGGGCCCCACCCGATGTGCGAGCTTCGGCAACGCTGCCTTCTGAGATAGCGCGCGATAAAAAGTCAGCTGTGTTCGATGCACTGCTAATGTACTCTATTTAATAATTGTACGCACTTAAAAATATCGCATAGCGCTGTAAACGATTAGCGGATACCTCTGGTATGCCTCGAGAATTACCGAATATAATAGTCAAAGGTTTATGATCCGTACGTAAAATAAATGGCTCTGACCTACCGTACAGATACTGGTGATACTTCCTAACTCCAAAAATAATCGCCGTAGCCTCCTTTTGTATCTGAGAGTACTTTTTCTCAGCTACAGTAAGTGAGCGCGACGCATACGAAACCGGGCGCTCAACACCATCTTTACCTACTTGAGATAATATTGCGCCTAGACCAACCGGTGACGCATCAACAGTCAAAATAATTTTAGCGTTATTGTCGTAATGTGCTAAAACTTTGTCAGACGCCAAAATAGTTTTTATGTCAACAAAAGCGTTATTCTGCTCAGAGCCCCAGTTCCACTTGGTGCCTTTTTTTAATAATTTATGAAGAGGATTTAATACTGATGAGGCATTAGGAGTGAAATTTCTGTAATAATTTATCAAACCTAAAAACGATTGTAACTCATTTACATTCTTGGGAACAGCCGCTTGCAGAATCGCATCGACCTTTGAAGGATTTTTCCTTATACCACTTTTATTTATTACATAACCTAGATAAGAAATTTCTTTTTGAAAGAAAACGCACTTTTCTTTTTTTAATGTCAACCCGGCATCTTGTAAACGTTCTAAAACAGCTTTTACTCTCATCAAGTGCTGAGGTCTATCCACTCCTGTAATGCAAATATCATCTTGAAACACTATTACCCCGTCAATATTTCCTACAATTGATTCAATTACTCTTTGAAAAATTGAGGGCGAGCTGGCTAAACCGAATATTAATCTGGTGTGAAAGAATAGACCCCTTGGAGTATTTATGCATGTGATGTTTTGAGAGCTTTCGTGAATTTTTAGCTGGTTATAAGCCATTGACAAGTCAAGCTTAGTGAACTCCTCCCCTCCGTGCAGCTTGGTGAATAGCTCATGAGCAGTCGGAAGAGGATATTTCTCTACAAGAAGCTGTTTGTTTATTGAAACTGAATAATCTGCACATATGCGAATACTACCATCTTTCTTAAGAATAGGCACTATCGGTGAAGCATAATCAGAATACGTAACCGGTTTTAATATACCTAAGGTTACCAATCTATCCAATTCATTGTTAATCTTTTCTCTGAGGGCAAACGGGACGGGCCGTGACTTAAAAAAAACGGGTTTTGCATCAGGTTTCAGTGGTAATTTAATCTTGAATTTGTTAAAACAACCTAACTCGTCGGAAAAAACATTGGGATAGGTTTTAATTAGATCCGACAAAACTAAATCATTGTTTTCAGACGCACAGTAGCCAATTGTGGAAGTGGAATAAAGGCGTAAATCAAATGCACGCTTATAATCTCGACCTAATAAGGGTGGGCCTCCATGTCGTATAACATAGATGGGTAATTTACTGGTACGTCCCAAATAAGAAACATTCAATGTTATGTACCCTAAAACAGACATTTGTGTACTAGTGTACGTTAGAAGGGTTTTCAAAGGCGGTGACAATGGAAAATCTGAAAATTTCTCAATAAAAAGATTTTCAGAAATAACTGACACAGGGGAACCACTATCTAATTCGCATTTCAAACTTTGACCCCCCAAACTCACTAGGTCGGTCATTGGAACTTCGTTCATACAGTTGATATTCAAAAGCAACTCACCGTCGTCTCCCTCGTCATCCGCGTTACCTGCGCTTTGTTCCACATAATTCACTTTCTTAGCACTAGGACACATCCTACGCAAATGACCTTTGTTATTGCAAACTTTGCACGTATAGTTAGAAAAACGACAGTCCGTTGTTTTGTGATTATTGAAACCACAAACCGCGCACTTTTCACTATTTTGACGTGATTGTTTCGCGTTGTTTTTGTTTCTTTGTTGAATCTTGAACACGGCGTCCTGATTAGCGTTGTTGATGCTGGTCCCCGCCGCTGCGGCGCCCATGCGCGCACAGCGTACGCTTTCCGTCAGGTCAACGGCTTTACTCAGCGTCAAGCCCTTTACGTCTTGAGCGAAGATTTTATATATTTATCGAGAAGATTCTCCTCCAGAACAGTGAAACCACAGTGCGCAGCAAGGCCACGTAGGCGCGCTGCCCATTGCGCGGGAAATTCGCCGGGTTGCTGCACTGCCGTATAAAACTTGTGCCTTTCTGCAAATCCACAGCGTTTTGTAGTGAAATGCTCGTCTAAAATCTGCAAGATACTCTCGTACTCTTTGGCGTCTATCTCGGATGGCAAAGCTAGATTGCACGCTAACTGGTACGTGTTCTCCGTGAGCGCGCTCAACAGAACCGCTTTTCGTTTTACACCACTTTTGTCCGTTTCATTGTCCAGGCTGTTGGCGATGAACCATTGCTGCAAACGACTTCTGTAGATCTTCCAGTCTTGCATTTGATGGTCAAAATTCGAAACATTTCCCAAAGAATTTGTGCCGAACATTTTTTATTTTTTTTATTTTGTGGGTAGATTGGATCGTCGTCAGTGTGATATATAGGGACAGGTGTTAACTCAAAGACGGCCATTAGCTCACTGGTTTATTTGACAGTATGCACACATACAAATGCATACATAACAAGCATCTTCGTACAATTTAATCTTAGTAAGAGCTAGGTGTCATTATCCTCTGACGTCATTTCATTTCATTTCATTTCATTTATTCCACCATAGGTACATTCATATATACACTTGATATCGTTATAATCTAATTTTAAACATAATAATTAATAATTATTTTATCGTAAGAATACAAAACAAAAATATAAATAAATAAAATAAAATAAAATACGATAAAATAAAATACGTCAAAGATTAATACGATGCATGTACACATCACACCGAGATACTGTACCCTACCACCCTACAAACTTCTCTATGATTAAATAGTCTGTTAAAAATTTGTTTTTCATTTATTTTAAATATAAGTAAGTACTTTGTAACCTTTTTCTAAAATAAACTTATTTTATTTTATTAAGCGGAAAGACAACAACAGACAGTCAGATGGACATAGTTACTTTCGAACTCATTAACGTATGGAGGATCATCATAATAATATAAATAATATAATAATTAATTAATAATGTAAGTAAGTAAATAATTTATTTGTCACATAAAACACAGAACTGGTTTGGCTATTACAAAGAGACTGAATTTAAAAATCACTTAAATTTTAAGGTACGTACGTAAAAACAAAAAACAAGAGGCACCTCTACTTACCTATAGATAGATACCAAATTACTACTCTAGCCGCTAGGTTCCTTTTAATTACATCAACCACCAGGGAAAAATAAAATACATTTATCGCTAAATAAACAACAAATTGTTTTCGACTTTATTATTTTTTACATTAGTTTAAAGAAACCAGACTTTAACACTATAAGTACCTAACTATCAACAATCTCAAAGACCGGCCATATCTCGCCAAAAACCGACAACCGAATTTGGTAAACGAGTTCTTTAGTGGAGATAGGGACTCGCGCCTGGTGCGAGGTGTAGCTGTGTCCGTCCTATGGATAAAAAGTCATCAGTAGTGCTATGATCGGACTGATGAGACTTTTTAGTCTCATCAGTTCGATTTCGTCTCATTCCAGCCAACCCACTGGGAGGAGCTACTCCGTCCAAACACTCCAAGAGTAAACGAGAATTCGAGTTAAGGTCGGCGACCAATTAGAAATTAGGAAATAAAAATTAAATTAAATTAGAGCGACGAGCGACAAGCGTCTGCCCTGTAAAGCAACTCTACGTAAACTGAGATGATGAGTGAGAGGATTACCGACTATTAAAAAAAATGAAAATTTCAGTAAATCGCGACGTGACTTGATTAAATCTGTATTGCATTTGAGTACACGACGGTCAGTCTCATACTGGTTAACTATTATCAAATCAAGACTAGAATCATGACGTGATTTTCTCAACAGTATTATTTTGTCATCGCTTGTATTCGTTGTATTAAGTGCGAACAGTTTGCGTGGCGGAAACAGCGGAAATGACGATTACCGGGAACAATTTTCTACCGATGGGCAACGCGACAACGGACTAATGACGCCTAATAGTGCTCGCTCCCTACTTCGATTAGGAAATCGACGAAAGAATTACAAATTACGAGAACTTTTCCAACTAATGTAACGTATTAAACGACAAATAAATTTATTACTCATAAAATTTCAATGAAAGTACACAACACGAAAATCCTGCTGGACTCGGTACAAAAACTGCTCTTTCTTCTTTTCTACTGACACTCCAACCTGATAAGAGTAGGTAGATTAGGTATAAGTTTTTATATGTAATGTTAAGATTACTTTTATTGTCTCTAAAAAATTGTCTTAATCCTAGTTTTTTTTCTCTATGCTTGTTTGTGTACCTATCTATTTTCAACCTGTATTCTGTGCTGTCCTCGTGTGCTAAATAAAACTTCTATATATCTGTATATCTATCTTTGTTCTAAAGTTTTTGCAGTTATGAAGATACTCACTCCGTGTAACATTTCGCACTAAACCACGTTTGACACGTCCACGCCAAACAAGAATACCGTATCTACCGTATCGAATCTATAATTCAATTTAAATATACTGTACTGTAATAAATTTATCAGTTACCTTATTTAGTACCCATAACACTACCAACGGTGCCGTACCACCAGTCAGCAATTCGATCACGATGCAAAAGCAGACGCCAAACTTCATTTCTTTACAAATACAGAAATACAGAAATACAATTTATTCATAAAGCCAATTTACATGTCATTACCCCTTTTAAAGTATACACAGCGTTCACAAGTTTTTAAAATAAAAATTTACATTGATCATAAAATTCATTACAGAAATTGGTAATTAAATAGAAATAAATAAGTCGTTAAAAGGTCAATAAAAAGTCAACTAATATTAAATATAAGAATTAATTAAGTTTCATTAGTCTCCTTTTTCTCGAGTAGTTCTCCTACACAGTAAAAATTCTGCTCGATAAGCCAACGTTTCAGGCGGAACTTGAAGCTAGCTAGACTGCTATCAGCTGTGACAGATTCAGGCAGTTTGTTGTATACTGCCGGGCCCATAACGTGAGTCAACTTTGAGGACTTCGTGAAGGAGCGGGCGATACTTGAGAGCTTTCCTGCGTTCCGCGTCCCGTACGAGTGAGTGTCGCCTTTTTTCATGTAACCACCAAGGTTCAGACGAACATACACTGCAAATATTGATGACAACAATTCATTGTTGTCAATCATCCATCTCTAAAACGTGCAATACGATTATTCTCTTAAGTCCAATTTGAACGTTACAATTGAAAACCTTCATGTTACATTTCGCGATTATAATGTTAACTTATTGTAGCGCTATAAACGAGATCAGCGTATTTTACCGAAGTAAAATTAATCCGTTTCAAGCGAAAAATGTCACATCAAATTTGAACTCAATCTGAGCTGAACTTAGTTTTGTTGATCTTAGTTTGGGTAGCGAACGCTGACATTGGTCCTAAATACGCACACATACATGCCTGCTGGCTATGTTTGCCGTGTGCTGTTGTGATTAATCTATAATGAGTTAACGTACTTGGTGGCTACGCAACCGTACGTAAACACCTAAAAAACGCCTTTTGGGCATACCTACCCTAACAAAACAAAATTCCTATCCATATTTTCATGCCACGTGATTTAATATTTAGACCTATATAGTATCCATTTTGAATGGAGCACAAAAGTAAACAAACATACCTAAAATTTACTTTGTTGGCGCGTCCTTTTATACGCAATTTACATTACTTGTCGATTTTAGATCCTCCCTTCAGTAAAAATTGCTTACAATTATATCTGAAACTCGACGCCAAGCAAGTGAGATTTTGTTATTTGTGTCGTACTTTATTTACTAATATGCTTCATTCAAAATGGATGTTTACAATAGTACAATTTTTTTAATCAATCACGCGGGTTGAGTATAGCTCATTCTTGACTTACTAGAACTAACAAGATAATTGATTTGTTTTAAAAAAACTACAAACCGTCTTCAATTATATGGATTCCATTGTCAGAACTGGTAAGAACAGATCAAATTAAAATGGGACCAGCCGGGAAGCACCAGCTTTCAAAATAAAAAAAACGGACCATCCAAACAAAAGTACTAAGGTAACAAACTAAAAAAAAACCTTTGAATTTAGAACCTCCTTCTTTTTTTGAAGTCGGTTAAGAACAACAAGGTATTTATTATGTTGCTCTACATTGAAAAGTATTTTATTAAAGTAGAAAATCGCTTTCTAAAATACACATTAAATGGAATAAATCTGCTTTTGTGACTAAAGTTAACACAAATATCTACAAATATCTTGAAAAATCTTTCTCATAAAATCCAGTTCCGCAACCATCAATCAATTTGCCAGGACGGTGGTCAACACTGCATCGGCAAGGAAGCGATAACGCGGCCTGACGCCGTGGCTATTCTCGTATTTATTTATTACCTTCTCTGACTGCCTCGTTGGTCTAGCGGTCAGCATATTCAACCGCTGATTCAGAGGTCCTGGGTTCAAATCCCCCGGGTTGAGCCAATAGTTGTAATTGGTATTTTTTCTATCAAGAAAAATTCCCGCCCGCCCAAAGAAACGGCCCGCAAAAGTCCGAAGTCAGGAAGTTAGCGGTGTTACACCCCCGTGCCTCGGAAAGCACGTTAAGCTGTTGGTCCTGCGCCTGACCTCTCCCCTTGTCGGTCTGCCGTCCCATCGGATTCTGAGAGCGGGGGAATAAAGAGTGCATTTTTGTTTGCGCGCACACATGTGCACTATAATCCATAATAATACCATCTACTCCTTTAAATCCAAACAGAAGTCCTATTTCCTTTCTACAGCTGTTTAAGCTCATTCATTTCATCATCTTTTTCTGGAACTGTATATATGATTGTAGTTTGATATTTTATAATAATATGTTTATTTTGTACCTACTGTATTAGATTATTACATTATTAGATTATTTTGTATTGTATGTAATTAAGTATGTATAATATAAGTTCTGTTTTCACTACTGTACACTATCGACCCTCTTTCTTCTTCTTATTATCTTTTATTTTCATACCAAGGTGGCCTCCTTTTGTACTACATTTATTTATTATTTAGATATAAGACCTTCCTGTATATTTATTACTATTAGTACAATAAAGTGTTCATTCATTCATTCATATAATATACATGTCCTGTGCACCTGGCTAGTCTTCGTTGAGACTGGCAGCCATGGCCGAAATACGGCTAGTAGGGCATTATTATTATTATACTTTCTCTACTGAAAAACGCTATGCATTTCCAGTAAGTATGAATATTAATAACAGTACATATTCTATATTAGATTTTTTATTAACTGCAAGAAAGATAAACAAACCCGCCCTACTTAAACCACAGAAATCGTAATAATAAAGTACAAGTCCCATAAACGCGTGACCTTGTCGCCACACAGGTGACTGATGAACCACCAGTGCTCGAGTAATTTTATTAGTATTGTTCGAAACACCGAACGTGAAAGAACCTATAAAAATTGTTTGTTCCAGCATTTCTAATTGCAGAAACTCTTCCACTACCTGCAATTATACCAATAAGAGGATTACATTTAACCGGTATTTAATTTTATTATTTATTGTTGCTGTTTTTTAATAAAAAAGACGAGGAGAAATTATTTTCCAATAAAAACATAGTTTATTCCTTTTATGGTCATTTTGCGCACTAGTTGTATTAGTTCATCAACCTCCGGAGCGATAGAAGCGCACGTAGCAATGTCATGTAAAACTTACGATATCGCCATGCTCACAAATCTTACATGGTACACGGGTAGTCGTCGTAAGCTAGCGATGCGACTGCACGGCTTTGCTTCGACAACATAGGTCGATAAAGTCATTGTAATATAAATAAGATTATTATTGTTTTAATAGACATAATTTCATAACACAACAAATTCACAGTAAAATATCTTATACTGTGTAGCCGGTTTCTGTGTCGTCTACTATCAGTCTTATGGGCTGGTAAATGAGTGTGATTTAATGATTTTTTTATTCGTGTTTGTTTCCATTGTTTATTACGCTATATAGTCAAAGTCAAAGTCAAAGTCAAATCGTTTATTTCTTTAGACTTACAAAATAAGTACTTAGACAAGTCAAATATTGCTTTACTACGCTAAAAGTTAAAAAAAATTACATACCTACCTGAATCCTCAATCCTTATAATAAGATCGTGCGCCCCCATGAATGTTGAAATATCGACAACTTTTAAATTTTGTCACGCACTAGCGTACATGTTAAATTAATTGCTTTTGTCAAGTTTTGTTATTTTCACAGACAAACGTTTGTGCATGTGTAACAACAAATCGCGGGGAATGATTCTTTGTTTGCTCGCCATTGATTTATTAAAAAGGGAAGATGAGGTACGGGTTTCTCGAAAGTGGCAACCTCAAATTGTGTAAAATTCTGTGCTCCCACCTCAGTCACCGTCTAACCGGCGGAATGGGCGGTCGTTCTAGCGAGAAATATTGTTGTCTCGGTCTCACTTCGGTCTTAGGTACGTCTTTCCGTCTTTGTTGTTCTTTGTATTGCACAGGACTGGAAATATAACTGTGTGTTTGCGTGTAGTTGTAACACATGCCAATTTTTGAGTAAGCACTGGAGAACGTAACCTATCTTCCCTTTTTAATAAATCAATGTTGCTCGCTGTTTATGTTTGCGTGGCCTGCGTTTGAATATATGCGTATGTAGTAGTAACGGCAGAGGTGGGAGAAATGGTGGCGACATACGTTTTGTAAGGAACCAGCGACTTATTTCAGTTCTAGTGGTCTATTTCTTCCGCTAGTGGACAAAAAATTTAAGTGAATTAGAGTCAATTGCACCTTATTTCTTGTTTGATAGTAATTACTATTTATCAATCTGTTTTTATAGTAAAAATTTTACTTTTCTAAGTTCTTATTTTGTAAGTCTAAAGATATAAACGATTTGACTCTGACTCTGAGTCTCTGACTCTAGTACCTTATCATTACGATTTCTGTGAGTTAACCTCAAATCAACTTTGTTGTTGATGATTTTAAAACATCATTAAAAGTGTTTGAGCTGATTTGAAATCCTCTCAGTAATAAATATAGTTACAATCAAATATGATATATATTTTTCTCAGTGTCACGACACATATAAATAACTTTTTTTATTATTCAGATTTGTTGTCATAATTTGCAACTGATTGACAAATAGAGGTAGATCTAAATATCACATTGTCATGGCCTACCATTACCTGGATAGTAACAGAACCTATACCGTGTCCATTTTGAATGAAGCATGTTAGTAAACAAACCGCCCATACTTAACCTAAAATTCACTTTGTTGCCGCGGCCGTACGTAATTTACAATACTTGTCGATTTAAGATCCGCCCTTCAATAAAAATTGCTTACAATTATATCTGAAACTCGACGCCAAGCAAGTGAGATTTTGTTATTTGTGTCGTACCTTGTTTACTAACGTATGCTTCATTCAAAATGGTTAAACCATAGATTATCTATATTCTCTGTGAAAACATAGCCAAATTTACCTTTATTTTCAAATAGTAATTCTCGTGGGAGTAGATCGTGGAGGCCTGAAATAAGTAAAGACTTGTTTCAGGCAAACAAATGCGAACAACAAATATTAATACGAAAAAAGACGGGGGGAAAGTCAGTTATTTCTAGGAAAACATATCTGCTTACATTTTATAGCTTAGTTCTTAGGCTTAGGCAAATATTAAATGTACCCTATGGCATTGGAAAAGTAAATAAAACCGATAAAGTTCGAGTCGGACTCGCACGAAGGGTTCCGTACCATTAGCTATAAAAATCAAAAAATACAAATCTTTCCTCGTAAAAAAAATAAAAAGTCGATGTGACGCGGTCAGTGGTCACCCATCCAAGTACCTACTGATCGCGCCCGACGTTGCTTAACCTCAAAGATCAGTTCTCAAAGTGATAAGGACGTTGCCCCCATAATTATTTAAATTATTTAATTTTTATTACATGTTGTTATAGCGGCAACAGAAATACATCATCTGTGAAAATCTCAACCGTCAAGCAATCACGGTTCACGAGATAGCTGATGAGACGGACAGACAGACAGACGGATAGTGGAGGCTTAGTAATAGGATCCCGTTTTACCCTTTGGGTAAGGAACCCTAAAAAGAAAGAAGATTGCACCCTGTAGGGCACTGCAAAAGTAAAAAATAAAGAAGATCTTCCCTAGTTTTGCTAACACAGCCGTGGGTTGGCAAGTAGAAAACAGCTTCGCTGGCAGTCAAGTCTTCGGGGACAACGCAAAAGGACAGTTAGTCTAATGAAATGTTATTCAATTCTGCCAATACGTAAGTTGGAGTTGGATCGTATACAGCTGTGCATTTTGGCGGTTTACGGCTGAATTACTTGTTTTCGTCCAGTGTAGAAGTAAAAACAGAGTATTGAAAGCTCAAAGTAATTGTATTTTAGTAATAGCGATATAATGTGGAATACGGGCTGATGAGTCCCGTAAACCATTATCGCTTTATATTTAAGAAACTTTAAACTTTTTTAGGTATCATAGTTCCAAAAAGCATGTGACAATCACCCTAGTTAGACAAGGTATAGAGAGCGGATAGGTTCATCTTAAAAAAGGCCTCAAAATCAGCTACACATTACAAAACCTGCTTAACTTTGTATTAAAAATGTATAATGGGATACCAAATTTATTAAAATTATTGAATGTATACCGTTTTTCTATGAGTTTTATACTATAGAATATTTACTATTATATACGTATAGATATTATTAACTTGTAGTCATTATCAGTTTATATCGTGTTTTATGCAATAAATATCTTTATTTTTAACCGACTTCAAATAAAGGAGGAGTTTCTCAATTCGTCTGTATTTTTTTTTTATGTTTACCCTCAGAACTTTTTACTGGGTGGTCCGATTTGCATGACTCTTTTTTATATGAAAGCTGGTGCTTCCCGTGTGGTCCCATTTCAATTTTGTACAGTTCTGACACTGGGACCTATGAAAATTCATGAAAAATCTGTAAAAATTGAAGTTATAGTTTTTTAAAACTATAAATAATTATATATCTTCAGTGCCAAGATCATCAAAGCCAAGATTTTACTTTTTTTTTACATAGGATATACAGAGTTAGCTGGTACCCCCTTACTGCCGTTCGACACGTTCGTGTAGACATCTTAAATTCCAAAAAATATGTAAATCACCTTCCAAATAGAATGTAGAACATGGGCCCAATGAATTAATAAAGACCGATAACCCACAGCACCATTGTTAATTCAAGGCAGAGCCGTTTTAAATTGTTCTAACAAAGACCCTCTTATTAAAGATTGATTAAATAGAGGGCGGTAGAGTCTGTTTAAGAAGAGAAGCGTCGTGGCGTTACGGTGAACTAACACTTTTAGTCGCACTGCAATGCCAGAGCAGTGTTGATGCAACAAAAGTTGTCAATTGGCACAAGCCCGCCCTCGATTCCCACAAAGCTTCCCTTTTTGACTCTAGCGTCTACCAACCCTAGCACCCGCTAAAATCCATTGCAAAGATCCTTAGATGGATCTTTGCACCTTTATGGCCACTTTAATCATGTAACAAAGATTTTTTTCATTACCAAGTCTATAAAATTAGGACTTGGCATCTTCACGAACGTATTAGTGACCACGTACAGATAAAACTAAGTAATAATAGTTTGACGAATTAATTAAAAAGGGTTAACTTTGCAAATATTGGTGATTCATTACGGACGTAAGCGGGTTAACTACGAACCTTATTTGTGTTAGAAAAACACCAACGTTTCATCCCTTAACGAGCGACATAACCCGCAGTACCGCATCCCTTAGCGTTATGAATTCGTCAAACTACGATAGTTTATATAATAAAAAAATGTTGGTGATTTTTCAACACAAACCAGTTTTGTAAAATAAAATACCTACACCGTGTTTTTAATTTAAGCTTTGTGAAATTACCGAAAATTATTTAAAAATAATAACCTTCGCGATAAATACCCATTTCCAGATTTATTACCTTACATTAAACAAAACCAGAACTCGACATTATTGCTTGCAAACTGCCAGCGATTAATTCACATTCCTGTCTGACCTATACCAACACAACAATACATACCGTTTTGTTAGGAAAATTAGAAAATACTAGACAATAGGTACTGTATCTAAAACCTCTCTAGCGATTGATATTACTAATTAACTAAATACTTATTTTACGCGAAATGATTCACAAAGTGTGTTAGACTTACACTAGAATTCCGTAACATTGTTTATGTTTCGCTGTTTTGTTCAATCTGAAGGGTATTTCTTCGTCTTTTTGTTAATTATAATTGAACCTATGATTGATAGTTATGGACTTGTTGAATCACAGATTATTGTAACAAAAGTAATGTTGCACAATTCACACAGCATTATCTAGCCCTAAGCTAAGTGTGTTATGGGTACTAAATAAGATAACAGATAAACTTGTTACAATATAGTACACAAAAGACAAAATCATTATCACTAAAATAAAAACCTACCGGTACCCGGTCTGAGTTCATGAACAGTTTTGCTGCATATTACGTTGAACGCCATCTACCGAAGGGCAGCAGAACCAAACGCGTTTTTGTACAGTTTTCAGTCTGCTATACGCACACACAGAAGGTAAACTCGAAATTTAAGACGTCTTTTCCTCAGTTTCAGTAAAGAAATGTCATGATGAGTCATGAAAGTTATTATGTGTTCACAGAAAACTTTTTTTACCTTTTGAAGTTAGAAGGTTTAATTCATAGGACTTACTGTTTTATTTTGAGAAAAAGCAAATGTATTTTAGATTTTTTGTAAGATATACCTACAGTCAAAGACTTAAACCGTTACATAGGCCCTTTCTGTAGTGAGACCGCGCCGTGTTTGTTGCCAAACGAAGTTTGTGAGCACTGAGCTCACTAAATTGGGATCAGTGAATTGTTGCTTGTTCACAAAAGTTCGTGCAATGTGATTGCAAAATAAATAGCATTAATAACAGTAGGTTTAATGACAAAAACACAAATTTTACACATAGTGTGCGTGCGTCGGCATTGTATCAACGCACACATTCAAAAACAATGCCACAATTTTTGAGCGTAATCTAACGATTTAAATCTTTACCTAGGTACAGTTATGTAGAAAATTAACAACAGCAAATTGGTTTTAATTGACCCTATTTCTCCAGCGTGTTACCAGCACTTACACACAAGTGTGTATAATAAATCAAATTAAATATTTTTTATTTAAATTGAGTAAGGGAAATAAAAGGCTTATTATTATTATTATTATTTCTCCAGCGGAGGGCGGCTATATAGCAGCGCCTCCTGGAGAATTATATTACCGATTTGCAATCCCCTACCCTCATGCGTGGGGATTATGCGCATTACATCTCCTTTGAAAAGCTTAAAAGATTATTGGGGAGAGGCCTGCGTCCAGCAGTGGACCAATTATAGGCTGTTGAGGTAAGGTGAGGCGAGGACCCGATTTCGTAACAGAAAAACTTATCAAGTACCTATTACCCCGCAGCCCCGCAGTCCGAGAAATTGGCAGTTCGAACTTTTGCCAATGATTGGGAGAATTATTAGCTTATTAAGTTGTACGGGATAAATTCTCGGAAAAAACTCCGGACCACCTCGGAATCATTCTTCATACAAAAGTGAAATAATCAGCAAAATAATATATAAATAAATAAATATATAATGTTGGACAATTCAAGACGTTTCCATAGGAACAACGCGTGCGAAGCCGCGGGGCGCAGCTAGTGTACAGAAAGGCCGTTCATTGAGGTTGCCTACCTACGACATAAAAGGAAATTCTTCTCCAAATATCAGATGCGTAGCTAATGTAGTATCACAGATAATATAATACCATTCTAGTACCGGAGATTTCGTGGTGAAAGAGAATCCTTGATCCCGATTTTGACCAAATTAGATTCGGAGTTTATAAAAAATATAAAATAAAGGATAGTGTCTTTTTTTTCAGGAGCTACGGTATCACAAAGACAAAGTGAACCCGTAGCAAATACAAGATGCCACCAGTGATGCTGCCATGGTAAACTCAAACTCAAACTCAAAAATGCTTTATTTCCATAAATACAATAAATGTACACTTAGAAAAGGTCAAATCATATTAAAAAATACACTGACACGGAAATAAAGTGGTATTTTTGATTTCGATCGCTTCGGTATGTAGACTAAAGTAAAGAAACGACGAAGAAACCTTTAGCCTGTTAGTTGTTATTTTTCGAGTTGGAGCAAAGTCCGCCCCAAGCTTTTTTATCCTCTAGATAATCTGATATTTTATAGTAAGCCTTTTTGCATAATAAAGTTTTGACAGTTTGTTTGAATTTATTTACTGATAATTTTTGCAGCTCAGTAGGGGTTTTGTTGTAGAAGCGTATACATTGCCCTTTAAAAGATACATTAATTTTATGCAGCCTAGTTGTGGGTACAGCGAGTTTATGTTTATTTCTAGTATTTACATTATGTATATCGCTATTTTTTGGGAAACTATTGATATTTTTATGAGTATACAACAAGTTTTCATAAATATATTGACTTGGTACTGTCATTATATTTATTTCTTTGAATTTATCACGTAGGGATTCTCTGGGACCCATTTTATAGATGGCACGAACAGCCGTGGTAAGACATGGAGTACCGCGTTAATTTTTCTGTGTTAAAAAGCGCCATTTATCGTAGCTCAGCAGGACTGGAAAACCATCCCCATTACTACCATAATTAAAGTACGAAGTTTTCAGTTGCAAAAACCGCCATCTATCGTAACACAATAGGACTGAAAAACCACCCCTAGTCCAAAGTACGAACCTACAGTAGTTCGGTTCGTGAAAACTCTGCTAGATGGCGCCATCGAACATAGTTAAAAAACACTGAGTTTTCAGTGAAAAAGCGCCATCTATCGTATTACAGTAAGACTAGAAAACCTCCCATAGTTACCGTTAACCAAGGTCCTATTACGAACCTAGAGGAATTCGTTTCGTGAAAACTCCGCTAGATGGCGCCCCAGAACATAGTTCATAAGCACCGAAATTGCAAATCCACTGGTGTTTTGCGTGTCAGTCATTCATACTATTCTTCGACGCACATGGGCTGCATTTTACCTATGTATAAAAATCCAAAGTACCTAAATGAACTGTTGAACGGCGCAAATAGAAATGAAATGAAATGAAAGCTGAGAAAACCTGGGTTTAAAAATGGTTCTAAGGCGCAGTTTTAAGCCCTCGCATCGGGCACATAATTTAAATGCTTGTTACAAGAATAAGGGTCCATTAGCCCCCTAGGCTAGCTAGTAGCTAGCCCTAGCCTAAGTACTTTTACTTTCGGTCCAAAAAGTATCAATGTTATAAAGCCCAATGTGCTACACACATACGGTTCTTTGGAACTTTGTCGTTTAGCCAATGCTTCCTTTGAGCTCGGCTGACGCGCGCATTTTACTTTTTTTTGGACGCGCGACTGACAAAATTAAATTAGAAGAGCGACGAATTGAAAAAAAATGGTAGTGGACTTTTGAATAATATCTATTCATTGTCATAAATCAAAAAGAATAAATAGATTTGGGTACAAATTAATACCCTTGACTTTGGAGGGACCTATAAAGCCACATTTTTTTATTACTTGCATATTAATATAGTATGCAGCAGAATTAGTTTATAGTGTATCTACCTATCCATACCATTTTTGAAGTTTTCAGTGATTCTTGCGTTGGAAAAATAAATAGAATGAAGTCGACGGCAGCCGTCGACTGCCACCAACTGCTGGCCTCACCATTAGTCACAATTTCTGTAGGCACACGCGCTATACCAAATGTTTTACTAGGTTTATGAGGTTTATGGTGACCGCACACCCGTTCACGTCGGTCGCATCCGGGATCCGTATACCTAGAGGATTTTAGTAAACTGCGGTGCGAATAGGTGCGTGGGGTTGCATACTATTTCATATAAAGATTTGAATATGGGTGAGCGTGCGGCACGAACATGACATGTGTGCGTTCAGCTTTACAAAGCAATATTAGCTTAGGTACAGAAGATTAATAGGTGTATTAAGATTAGCAAACCAAAAATAAATTGACAGTTTGCGAAAAAAATTACAATCTGATTCGCTTATCTTTTTCTATGCTTATTAAATGCATGCATTTCCTATTGAACTCATGCAGGGATGCTCCCTGCATCAGTTCAGACTGCCGTGCGCTCAGATAAGCAAAGTGTGTTTAATTTGTGTAAAGAGTGCCTTCAAAGAACTTAATCAGGGCTCCGTCACTCGTTTTTGATTATTGTTTATTTATTTCACTTGAGTTCTACGTTACTATCGCAAAAAAATTATAGAAGTATATTTTTGGTACTAGCCGTATAAGTCTTTCTTGTTTTTTTCCGAATGAATGCCAGAGACAGTTATTATCATGTAAGGCCTTGATGTACGTGATTGAGTGATATGTTTCAACATTACATGCATTCACTTTCTCGCTTTTACCATTCTACATTTTTTGGTTGAAGATTTCAGCGGAATGTTCCGTAGACAAAAAGTCATAGAAGTCTTAGTAGTTCTCCACATCATCTACTATGATCGGTGGTGGTGGGGGAATTTTCTTTTCCTTTTCTTTTGTTGGTATGCGGGTCTCTGGTGAAGGTGCGGTGACGAGTTCAGTTTTCGTTTCTTCTTAGACCAAACACTCAGCCAATTGGTTTCTTTCGCTAGTTCTTCCTCGTCCATGCTAATACGCGCGTTAGAAGTCTCCAAGCATGGTGCTTTTGATGGGTTGACGGTGGCAGCTGCACCGAATTTCAGTTACTGCTGTAGAATTCTCATTTGGTTCTTGAGGTCTCCAACAAGGCTCTCAAGTTTCTCTCTCTCTTATTTTTCTTCTTGGTAGCGCTAAAGAGCTTTATTAAATTCTTCGGCCAGGAATCGTTCTGTGTCCGTTTTGACTGTGTGTACTCATTGTTACGGCATACAGCTTTGCCATAACAATAAAATGTGATGTCCTCGGTAAACATGCATAAACGTGATGATCTAGCAAGGTCGTGGTGATCGGGGGTGCCGCGATATACTTATATCAAAATCATTTTTTTTTTAAATAAAAGGTACTTATAGCTTCTTTATTACTTATTCGGAGCAAGCCAACATGAACAACATTTTAAATTATGATTTATTTGTCATATAGCTACAAATTAACAGATCCCAACAACATAAATTAAAATTCACATGCTTGGAGTCGAGATAATGAGAAATGATTGAACAAAATTTATTGAACAAAGGATCTCAAAGCTCCAATAAGTTTAAAAATTGTCAACAATGTCGAAGTTAATTTGAGGTGGAACCAAAGGTTTATTTATCTTTTGTGCATGGATTTAAAAAGTTGAAATTAATATAGTATATTAATTAAGCTACATTGACATTAAAGAATCTGTAAGATTTGACTGGCATTATTCTAGATAATTGAAAGAAGGTTGTAATTGTAATAGTAGTGTAATATAATAGACGGGTTTTCAGTAGGTTCTGAGTTTACTCAGCTTGTTCACACGTATTATGTAACTATTAGTATTTTTAACCGTGAAAACCTCTTATTAGCCTCCTGCTTCGATGATTTATTTATGATTTGTATGTATGCTGCTGGTTTTCCTTAAAATAAATAAGTAATGATCGTTTTCTCTATCTTGAATACCCTTTTAGTTATTAGGTCCAATTGCTTGTTTCAATATAAAATCTGTTAATTTGCAGCTATAATATGACAAATAAATCATATTTAAGTACCCATCAAACGATATTTTTTTAAATTATTGTTCATTAATTACACGTCAGAACGTGTAGGGTATATTCATGACAGTCCTGGCATGTCAGATTATAACTGTCATTTTACCCTTTGTATAATTAAAGACCACATGGTCTTTGATCAATTTGACAGTTGTAATACACGATGGCATACACATGTTAAATTTCCCACTATTTTAAAATTGTTATATTCCATTCAGGTAGGGTTGCCATCCGGGTTTCATAAATAATTCTTATATGAATTCGCCATTTGATTTTAACATTGGCTGGTAAAGAGAATTGTTAAAGGGAAGACGTCGTAGGAGGTACAACCAATACAAGACACGTCGTATGTCTTGTATTGGCGACAATCAGAATTAATTAAAGTCAGAATCAGAAAGAATTAAATATTAAAATACGGTAATTATAAATTTTGTTGCCTTACAACTAAAATTACACACCTTTTGAGCAAGATAAGCGAAGTGAAAAAACTTTTTAAAATTTTTCTTATATTGATACCTTCGTTTATATTAAGATTTTCGTACATTAAAATAATGCGCATTTGTATAAAGCATTATAATTGATATTACTTAGCTAGGCTCACAGATATACTTTATTATTTTAAATTGCAAAATTATCTGAACATTTGACTTTTTATATCGTTCTATCGATATTTTTTTCCTCATATATCGAGATCGATATTGATATTTTTATAAACATCGATTTAACATCGATGTATATATACTTGTCAAAGTCAAAGTCAAAGTCAAATCGTTTATTTCTTTAGACTTACAAAATAAGTACTTAGACAAGTCAAATTTTTACTATCTAAACAGCTTGATAAATAGTTATTGCTTGAATGCTTTTGTTACGGCAACATTTTTGAAAGCTTGCGAGATCTTTTTCGGTTTTTCATATACTAGAGGCCTGGATTTGTTACTTCAGCGTAGATAATTCTATTAAAAAAAGGCAATCGTGCCGGTTTAATAAACAAATATGTATTTTTTTGTATCAAATATGACTCAATCTCAATAGTCACAGCAATGGCAAAAACAAAAAAAGATTGTGTTATTAGTACACCAACAGATTGATACGCGATATTGAACAAAATACTTTTGATTCTCGTCATGGACCAAAACCATAAAACCTATAGGGTACTTCCCGTTGACGAGACGTAGAATTGTAAAATTTGGCAAGAAGCAAGGTCATACAATTATCGCTGCGGAACCCTCGGTGCACCAATGCAACTCGAAATTGACGTTATATTCAGTTTTATTCATGACTATGTTTACAAAAAAACTGTTGAATTGTCCGGGTTATGGGCTCCAAAACCAAATTTTCACGTATCTTGTCCTGGTTGCAAAAAGATGGCAACCCCACATTCAGGTCAAGGTAGGTTTAGCTAGTGTAGGTCCACAGACAGCCTTCATAAGCACCAATGTTAGGCACATCGTTAAATAAGTAAATTGGTAGATAGATACTTTATGAACTATAATAGATAATATCTCCCCAAATCTAGCTTTCCATATAGCAATAAATTATCTTGACGCTTTCGTGTAGAGCTCGGCAATTTCCTCTCAGGCAGCATGAGCTGGCACCAGTGCGGCAAACATAGATGACATCAGCTGCCTGCCAGCACACAGCGCGCCTGCCAAACCGCCCTCCGACCGAACCTACCTACAGCCGCTCTGACCAGATGGGCCAGCCATTATGTTTTACGAAACGTAGGTTACGTAACTTCCTGTATTTAATTCAATTCTTGTACTTCTCTGTTATTCTTGTATAGTTTTTAGGGTTCCGTACTCAGAGGAGAAAACGGGACAATACTACTAAGACCCCGCTGTCTGTCCGTCTGCCCGTCTCTCTGTCTGTCACCAGGCTGTATCTCATATAAGCCGTAATAGATAGGGATGTAGATATTCCAACTGTCTAACAGTTGGAATTTTGACAGATGATGTATTTCTGTGGCTGTTATAATAAATACCGAAAAACAAAATCAAAGATATATTTAAGAGCTCCATACACAACTGACATGTTTTTTTTTTACTGTTTTATAGATAATGGTATCCCTTCGTGCGCGAGTACGACTCGCACTTGGCTGGTATTGAAATATTACTCAATGACGCCAATACTTACAAGGCCGCCATCGCGAACACATCGCAGTGCCCAGAAGTTGAACAAAGATTGTCAACACGCCTGAGAGAAGCGGTAACCAAGTTTCTTTTACGGCCTAGTCATCCAGACGCGTAAACTGTACGGCCTCCTGAAGTTGCACCAGCAAAATGCTCCGCTACGACCTATTGTGAGTGAAATAGAGCCTATTATGATCTGGCATTGTGTGTAGCAGCAGTGCTGCAACCAACTGTAGGACAAACAATATCCTTTTTAAAAGACTCACGACATTTTTTACATATATTGGAGCAAATAGAGGTAGATGACACTGAAGTGATGGTCAGTTTTGACGTAGAATCACTTTTCACGAACGTCCCTCTAGAAGACTGTATGAAGATTGGCCAAAATTCAAGAAAACGGTATCCCTGTGGAGTACGCTAAGCTTTTGTATCATATTCTCTTCACAAACTTTTTCATATACAATACAATCTTCTAATTTTGAGGGAAGTCCAGTCGCTCTCGTACTAGCCAACATTTGGATGGAGTATTTCGAGAGTTTGGCCATCTCGTATGCCTCTGTAGAAGTTAAGTTGTGGAAGAGATGTTTATTTTTCATTTCATTTCCAGCCGTACCGCGTTTTGATACCGTCAGTGTCGTGTGTCGTTATCGAGTTGCGTTCGATAATAAAACCGGTGGTAGTAGTAACATTCGTTGCAAAAGACAAAAAAGAGGATAGATCGGTAGATCTGCCAATGAAAACTCACTCGCAGTGCCTTCAGTTATTCCATAATAAAAGAAACTGCAGAAATATTGGAATGGTCAGAACTCAAATTAAATGGTAAATATCTTGTTGTTAATAGCTCTTGTTTTTATTATTCGATTTAGAGTACCTACCTAGTCTTGGTGTTTATATTAGGTTCCAATAAATAAGTTTTACAACTCTTCATTTTTTTAATTGTTAAGATAAAAATAGTTTTTTCTACACTCATTATGACTTTGCTGCTCAGAAGCGTAAAAAGAATTACTTCACACGGAACACATACATTATGTACTTCTGATTATGTGAGAAAATAGCTTTTTCGACAGGATGTTTTGATTTCTTAGAAATTACCCATAATGTACACGTAACCAATAATTGATTTTGTTTTAAAAAACTATAAACCGACTTAAACTATATAGTTTTTTCATGGATACCATTATCAGAACGGGACCAAATTAAAATGGGACCACACGGGAAGCACCAGCTTTCAAATAAAAAAGGAATCATGAAAATCGGACCACCCAGGCAAAAATTCTAAGGTAAAAAATATAAAATACAGTCAAATTGAGAACCTCCTCCTTTTTTTTAATTCGTTTAAATAATACCTTACCAAGTTTGTAAGAAGTTTGCAGTTTGCAAAAATGCACGCTTCCCAAACAGTTTTCAAAAAAAATGCTGTGATCATTATCAAATAAATAAGTAATAAAATTTAAAGAGTGCGTTTAGACGCCCTACTATTCAGAAAACGAAAATGTTAGTGGGGCGCATCTGTCTTTTGTTTTGGTTTAATTAGCACGTCTGTTGCGCCACATTGTCATAAGCCACTGACACTATTCAAATCAAATCAAATCAAATCAAATAATTTATTTGCAAGAATACAAAATTATACAATGTCAGATCTTATAACTAATTTGAGTAAATGTATTCAGCCTTCATGCAGGCGTGCAAATGATATTTATGCGAGTCATATTATTATAAGTTCCCTGTGTGATCCCCTGTTTCCCCAAAAAGAAAAAGAGAAGCCCTGTTTTATTGGTTTGCTTTGAAAATGATTAAATAATCCTCTAATTGCATGGAAAGAGTATTTTATTCTATCGGCAGTTGAAACGGAAGAGTCTTTTATATATTATTTCTATACTTTAGATCTCAAGCCGAATCACTTCCTTTTACAAAATAAATTTTCGAACGGAATACAAATAGAAAACGTTTATTTTCATAAATGTGTGGAACAATTATTGGGTTAGAGCACTGTCTCCTGTGGTAGCTACGATGTAGCTGTGTTACAGGAGAGCAGTTGCTTCCCTTGTGTACTTTACATTGTTAATCTTAATACTTACTTAGGTATATAATACTATATTTAATGAGTAAGTATTTAGGTAAGCACTGTACTTATCTATACTTGTCGTGATGACATAGACATGATGAGTATAATATTGCGCATAAAAACAAACAGTGGAAAAAAAAAGACAAAAAGCAATAAAAACTAGTAGTATAGATAGTTGCATGTTTTAGAGATATAGTAAATACATTTGTGTATTTACTATTTAATTATTATTACTATTTAATAATTACTATTGTGTATTATTAGGTAGGAATATATTGGAATATCTCGCTAAAACTAAATGTTGTGCATTGTTCACAATACTAAGATATTCGTGTCTTGCGAAATTCAGAGATCGCTCAGAATTGCTCTCAGAACAAAAGGAAGCCAAACCTATCGCATGTTCTTAGTTAAATTGAGTTGTGGTATTAGTATAGTATTATTTTATCTGTTAGCTTGAGGTTACGTAAACTAACTTGGTACTTCAAGCAATGGTTAATACTATTAAGGGCCTCTTTCACCACCCTCAAGTAAAGTCTTGAGTAGGCTAACCACTAGATAAAGTCACCCGTAACTTCACATGCCAATTTCACGATGTTCGAGTAGCACTAATCATATGATTATCTGACCAATAACTTACTCGTCACAACATCTGCCAATTAGCGTATTTACTTTACAGTTCAAAGTTGTAAGTTTTCATTTTGTGTCGATACTTATCAGAAAATATCCAACGATTATTTAAAATATATTAATGAAAATGGATTTATTTGACCTAATTGATCATCAATTGGATGAATTAGAAGATTCTACGACGCAACGAGTACCTAGGATTCGTGTATTTAAATTCCATGTTAATTATTTTACGGACCTAGATGAAACTGATTTTTTGCTAGATTTCGCCTATCAAATTATGCAGTAAACAAAGTGCTTATCTTAATAAAACACAAAATAATCCCTAAATCGCAAAGGTGAGTGGTTTTTTGTCATTAATCAAATGATTTTATTAATACCTAACCTATCAAATCTACTGACATTCTCGTCGAAGCATCGCTTTGTTTATTTTCCAGCACATCTTGGTATTTCTGCACAAGATGCACTAAAATATCCCTCTTATTAATAGAAAAGTTTGCACTTCTTTCCCTTTTAACTTTATCCATGCCATGATAGAAAATAAAGAGAAATAATCATACGCACGACACAACGCTTTTCAAAAACTCCCTCCAAAACACCAAAACAAAACAAATGACAAGACATTTGACAACGGCCTATGACGTTTGACGTTTATTGAACGATGATTGAACGAATGGTAGGGTATGATTTTATACGTCATTCACTTAACCAGTAAGTTGTTACTCGAGGCTCAATTTTCGTTTGTGAAATGGACAAAAGATACTCGTGACTTTTACTTGCCAATTAACGTTATCTAAGAAGTAACTACTCAACACTTTACTTGGAGATCGTGAACGAGGCCCTAAGAGTCGCTACATGTAGGTAATTTACCAAACTTACTGAGAAAAAAAATTGCTTAGCCATTAAAATACACCTAAAATAATCTGCTTAGTTAAAAAAAAACCGGCCTAGTGAGAGTAGGACTCGCGAACGAAGGGTTCCGTCCCATTGTGCATAAAAATTCGCCGTGTGGTATCGGCGGCATAGAATTTTCACCAGCCAAACTCTTCCCGCGGGTGTCGTAAGAGGCAACTAAGGAATATTTACCGGAGGTGGGCAGCAGCACCTCCTGCCGAAAAATTCTGCCACCAAACTGCGATCCCCAACCCGCATGTCCAGCGTGGGGATTATGGGCATTACCCCCCATGAGATAACAGTCAATAAAGGCACTTATCAGAGGAGGCCTGCGTCCAGCAGTGGACCAATGTAGGCTGTTGAGGTGCATAAGAATGGCAAAAAATCTGTCGTTTGTATGGGAGCCCCCTTAAATATTTATTTTGCTCTGTTTTTTAGTATCTGTTGTTAAAGCAGCAACAGAAATAAGTACATCATCATCAGATGATGTACTTATTTCTGTCTCTATGGGGGTATCAACCCCCATAGATTCTATGAAAATATCAACTGTCTATCATGGTTCATGAGATACAGCCTGGTGACATACGGACAGACAGCAGACATACATACCGACAGACAGACGGACGGACAGCAGAGTCTTAGTAAACCGTTCCTTTTTACCCTCTGGGTACGGAACCCTAAAAATACAGCTTAGTCATGGACCTACACCAACAATCAACAGCTAAATTAAAATAATACAATTATGCATCGTTTATTTCCGTATTTCGTAAGATAAATATGACTATGGGTATCGATAATCTCCTCCTGTAGCATAATTTTTATTATATATTTATTTTTGTTTGTTTTTAGCTAAAACTTGTTCAGGTTGTATCTAAAATTTTCTAGATATGTTTGTATTGTATTTATTTTAATGTAAAAACTTTTATACTATTTGCTACTGCGCTACCAACTCTTTACTTACCTACTCATTCTATTGTTTAATAAGGTTGCCTGGAAGAGTGAAGAAGCTTTAACTAATAAGGCTGCCTATTGTAAGTTATATTATTTATTTTTTATTTAGATAATCTTTTCAAAATGAGAAGTGACGTGGGAATTGAGGGCGCTTGTGTGCCAATTGAATACTTTCGTTGCTTTGACAACACTGCTCTGTCATTGCAGTACGACTAAAAGTGTTAGTTCACCGAAACGCCACGACTCTTCTCGTTTTGAACAGACTATAAGTTATTTTATTTTGTATGTACAAGAAAAGTGTTTATTCATACCAGTTTGGTAGTTTTGGCAGAGAAATAACCAAACATGCTGCAGAACGTCGCCATAGTATTGTATTGCGTTGGTATTCTGCTATGGGCTACATTTAGGTCACGACATACATACGAGTACCTGTGTCTTCGACGCATAATGGAAGATCACTTCACTTCACGTCAAAAATATTACCTACAAATATGCAACCGATTACCAAGCTTTCTGAAGAACAACTCCAAAAATCACATTCAGGCCAACCATCCTAACCACCAACTAGCTTCGGGCGCATCACTCGACTAACAGCACTTTTGGTTTCGGATCCTGATTTTCCATGCCCCACACAAATTCTGCTTTCGCCTTCAATGATAGAGAATACTTTACTGCCGTATAATCTACAGTAGCGACACACAAGATGCTATTACGTCGCGGCGAACAAGCGCTTAATTTTGATCTGGCAGAGTAATTCTTAAGCTATTTTGAAACGGAACGAAAAAAGATCTATTCTGTTAAAACATTGCTTAACAAAGCCTCCTTACTTCGATGGTTTAAGCATAGTTATGTGCAGTGCAAAGGAATTCACTTGCATCATCTTTGCGAATATTTTAAGCTACTGTCCAATTTCACAGTTCGCTGCCAAAACTTAGTTCTATAGTATCAGTTCCATCAAGTTATAATATTGATTTGGATCTCGGTTTACTTTACACCGATTAACGATCACCAACTCACTGTGCCCACAACTAGGCTTGATAAAACTAATGTATCTTTTAAAGGCCAATTTAATACACTTCTACAACGAAACCCCTTCTGATCTGCAAACATTATTAGTAAATATATTCAAACCAACTGTCAAAACTTTACTATGCAAAATTGCTTAGGTACTATAAATATCAGATTATCTAGAGGATAAAAAAGCTTAGGACGGATTTTATTCAAACAAGAAAAATAACAACTAACAGTTTCTTCTTCGTTTTTTTATCCTAGTCTACCTACATATCGAAGCGGCCGAAATAAAAAATACCACTTTAATACTGTGTCACTGTATTTTTTAAAATGATTTGACCATTTCTAAGTGTACATTTATTCCTATTTATGGAAATAAAGCATTTCTGAATTAAAACTTGAATTTGAGCTAGGTACAATTTGACCGCGTTTACGAAAACGATTTTTATAACTGACATTAAATGTCAGTCTGTCCGCTTCTTTTTGAAGTTTTGTCGAAAAACATGCCAGCTCTTGAACTCGGTTTAATAGGCTAAACGCCGAGAATCGGGCGTCATAGATTTAAATCAACCTTAATTCGTCGGTAAAATGCGCTGATTTTTTTATAACACTAAACTTTGTTTAACTTTTATTAATCGGGTTAAATTGCAACAACTGTGAAATTGGACTGTTAACTCATTAAGTGGAAACATCGAAGCAATATTGGGTCCAATGCACATATGGATAACTAAATTGCATAATTAAGAATTACCCACATGGATACATATTAATCACAGAATTAATCACATGTATAAACTAAATTGCATAATTAAGAATTACCCACAGAGGAGACACAACTCATGCAAAACAATAAACAATGAGTACTTATTAGATTTAATGTATTATAATATAAATTATAATACTTGTTTAATATCTTTGTAATCTTTGTTAACTTACGAGGGAGAGGGAAGGGAAAATAGATTTTGAACGATTATTTTGTGCTACAGTGACCTTCTTCCAAGGATATGCAAACAAAAATGTATTACTTTTTATGGTACGAAAATGACGTGTTATTCTTGCAATGTACGAAATACATGATTATTGATTGATTATTATGCGCTATTTTGAATCCCCCTTACTTAATTTGAACGTTGAGGTCGCGGTGCTGTGCCATTAGGTTGGGACGTAATGTGAGTTAGTGCCGAAATAAGTTTTGATTGTGTTTTACAATTGTAATGGTTTCTTGCATGGTGTTCTTCCAACACAAATAAGGTTCGTAGTTAACCCGCTTACATCGGCAATGAGTTTCTCACATGGTTCGTATAAGCTTGTGTGTTGTAAATGTTTAAGATAGCATAACTATTCGTCTTTCTGTTTTGATATGTGGAATCGTTACTTTATGACGCTTTTTTTAATTTATGGGCATGTAACTGTAACAAGTTGTTACATCCATCCCGATACAGATCGTTACAACTAAGAGCGATTATTATGTGTGTGTTTTTTTTTATTTCATAGGTAATAGATATAATTCTAATTTCAGTACACCTAACACTTAAAAAAAAACAGACGGAGGATTAATTTGCCCGCAGAAGAATTACTTCTCAGAAAAACGACATATCGAGAGGCTGCCCACATTTATATCAATTATACCATAATATCTCTGTTAAGATTTGTACGAAATAAAGAGAAAATTCCTGAAAAGGGGTCAACTAGTCTTCCCAAAGTCGGCTATATACTTATAAAAAAGATCTTCAACGACAAGGAAGAAAATAAAATACTTGCTGACTATTTGCTGCCTTGTTCTCAAATTAATTACAGATTACATTAATTACAATACCTAGCTAGTGTCAGCTGTAGCTACACTACATAGACTGCACTAAAAATAAAATAAATTTGTTTGTCACAATTATTTACCTAAGATCTCATATTTAATTTAACATTTTTCTAGCGTCCGAAATATTCCGAAATATATCTGAAATATTTCACCTACAGATTTTTATGTACTGGACAGCCGCTCCCATTATTGACAAGTATCTTAAAAATACCTCGACTATCCAGTTCCAGCTAACATTCAGTCGATTAAGTTTCTATCCAATCAGTTTGCTATCCTTGAAGAAACTACAGTAGAATGGACTTTTCATTAGAGGCAGTAAACGCTGGGTTAGGATCTCTTGTTAGGGCTAGTTTATTAGTGCTTTAAAAAAAACCATGCTTTGAGTTGAAGTAATTTAAAAGATAGAAAAATACTAAATCTTACCCTCCACCAGCCGCCAAAATCATCTGCATCTTGCAATCCACTTAGTTGTTGGACAAGGGCGTGAATGTACATCACTCAAACGTTTCAATCACTCCTTAACATTTTACACCAAACTGAAATTAAACAATTCGAGCCATGATGACAAGGAACTCTTTGTTAGTACTCTCCTACTGATGAACTAGCTAAATACGCAAAACTTTGTAACAAATATGAAATATGTTGGCATGTGACGCTACCTAGCAAAAGCGGCTAGTTCCAAGGGTACCGTGGTATTTATATTTATGGATAAATGAATACAATACAATCTTGACTATCGGGCCATTGTATGATAAAGCGTTTGCAGACTCCTAGTTAGCCTACAATTTGGAATATTATTATAATGTTCAGCAAGATTTACATGATTTGTGATTTATGAGTGAAGTACTGCAGCTGAGAATAATGTGAATACGCAAAACACAGATTATTTAAATAGTAATAGCTAGTATTGGTACCAAATGACTTGCTACAACGCCACTACTCTACAGTTCTACGCCCATTGGGGATAAACCATGATTAGTTTGATTCCCAGTTGAAAAAAACAAATCCACTTATTTGGGCTATAATGTGGATGGAGTGAACTTGATTTCTTTCTGTATTGCTTCCCAATTACAAACCTACCAGTAAACCAAAATTTAAGCACATTTTATATTAAAAAAAAAACAAAGTAGTAGGAAAACAGAGGATGGTGCGAGAATTGTTTAGTACCTACATAAAAATGTTAATTATATTTAGAATTGCGTCTTATTATTTCTATTAAAAATGTAAAAACGTTATTTAACATAAAACAACTCAAGAAGATTTAATAACAAGTTTCAAAATAACAGTAACAAATGAAACTGTTTTTATCATTAAATCACTTGTGCTTGGTCATAAAAAACATCTAAATAATTTACTTTAATTAATTCATTTTCATATAAAAATATAAGATAGATTACAAATTCTAAATCAATAAAAAATACTATTTTCAATAATGAAACGTTATGATTAGATTCATCGATCAGACGACAAGTTCAAATTAACATCTACAAGTTTTGCAATTTGACATTTGACTTTTGGCTCAAATTAAAATAAAACATCACATTTGTACAATGAATAACCTCTTTCTATTGTCCATTGATCCGTATATCAAATACGGATCAATGAACAATAGAAAATAGTAAACAAGTTATGGGTAGTTTCAAATATCATTATAATATTGCATAATTTCGATGCATGATTCCTATATTAGAAGAGGTTTGTGCTGGTAACAGTCTGACATAAGTATTCAATTCTATAAATGTTCATAATTCATGCATTTTTATCATGAGTGCAGGGGAGTAAATAATATAATTTTAATTAATTTTGATATTGTTATTGTGAAAATACGATAGGTTACTTAACTTATATTACATGAAGAATAAAAATTATAAAGGTTTTCCTTGGGATTTTTTCAGTAAATTGTCAATAATGTTCCGTTTATCAAACGATAATATTAAGGAGTTGATGTTCCGTATATCAAACGAAGTAACAAACTGTTTCGATTTTTTTAACTGTCGTCTCGGTCGAACTTCAGAAACTTGTCTTTCTCTGTCTATCGAAGAAAAGGAACATTCGTAACAAGCGGGTTTTTATGCCTGAGAAAATTATAACCAAAGTTTTCATTCGCCTAAAACAAACCTATGATGGTTAGTACCTTTTAATTTTTATTCCTCGAATTTTGACAGCCGTAAATGAAAGCCAAAGGCTTAAAAATCGCGGTGTGGTCATCCGCGATTAAACTAAGACAAGCTCATGGGGCCGTGTTTACGCAGGTGGCGACACGACTGGCCCCGGGATGGATCGCTCATCTGGGTCCTTTGTGGTCTAAGCCCAGATGGAGCGGTAGTAGGTTTAATTTTAACCGACTTTAAAAAAAGGAGGAGGTTCTCAATTCGACTGTATTTTTTTATGTTTGTTACCTCAGAACTTTTGACTGGGTGGTCCGATTTTCATGATTTTTTGGTGCTCGGTTTTTAGTTTATTAAAACAAAATCAAATACTAATCGTAATTTGCAGAACAGATTGGAGTATTCCATAATCTTAATGCAAATTTCAACATGCATCTAAATGTATACTTTAATAACTATGTCAAAAACCTGATTGAAATCAGTAAAATAAATATGTGACAGAACTCGATTTATTAGGTTTAACTTATAAAGTAAAAAAAATTCAAACCTAAAAAGTATTTTCGTACAATTAAAAATAAACGACAAATTGTATAAAACGTTAATTGCTTATAACCATAGGCCAAATTATGTTATATGGCTTCTTGTAAAAGTTTCTATTGATGCGGGTGGAATTAAAAATTAAAGGTTTCCTGAATACGGTTCTGGAAGAAGCCGTAGGTATAAACGGAGGGTGAGGTGGGGTCAATATGACGAAAAAGGGTAAATAAACATTTTAATTAAAAGGTGATACATTTTCTTTTCAACTATCGTTCAAGCTTTTTGATTTTCTTCTGCCTGCCGCGGTCTTGGAGGGGTTCCAGCCGTTTGATGGTGGACGCGGTGGGGTCCCCCCCCCCCCCTCCTTTTTATATTCTCACTGTACTCGGTACTCAGGTACCAGAGACCAGAGACTTCTTTTGTGTTGATGCGAATGTTTGAAATCGTTGCGTTTCGTTTCACAAAAACCACCAAATCAACAAAAATACATTGTGATAGTCAGGTTGATAAAGTAAACCAACGTTTTTCGCTTAAATAAATATGTAGACCATAGACAAAACCGTACTCACTCAAGTAGAGCGTAAGCGAAGTAGCGTGAGATTCAGAGATTCAGAGAATCTAAGCTTGAGTAGAATTCACGTCATAACTGCATACGTATGCTTGGAGAAGCTTTCATAATACGGGCCTAAGAATAAATCGATGGTTGGCCCCCGTTCCCGCCTAATTTCGCTAGCACGAACGTCGAACCCCAAACGAGAGAACAATGTCGCCATTGAGTCTGCACCCGTGGGCGTCGACATGTCTGGCTTTTTGCGCTTATCTCAAGTAAATGAATTCGGTTCGGCACAACGTAAAATGCTCGCATTCTTCCGTATTGCAGAATTCAACTTGAATGTTAATCAATTTATTATGTTGTATTCTAAGTTTTTTGTAGAAACATTTGAACAAAACCCTGATGGAAAAATTAATAATTATTTTTGTTTTAAAAAACTATTAACCGACTTCAATTTCTATAGTTTGTTCATGCATTTTCATGAATCTCATAGTTGGAACTGAACAAAATTAAAATGGGACCACAAGGGAAGCACCAGCTTTCATATAAAAAAAAGAATCATGAAAATCGGACTACTCAGTAAAAACTTCCGAGGTAACAAAAAAAAATACAGTTGAATTGATAACCTCCTCCTTTTTTGAAGTCGGTTAAAAATGGTATACGCATGTGACTTCAAAAAAGCTAATATTTTTTTTACGTATTCTCTATTGATAAAGAAATATAACTGTATATTTATTTTTCTATTTTATCATGTTTTTATTGTGAAATTTAATCATTGAAAGTAATTATTTAGCATCTCAACCGCAAAATGTCTAAACGCAACGCTATTGGCACCTGAAGCGTGACGTCATACTTGAACATTTTGGTATGGGCATAAAGTTTTGACTTTGAATTGACATAGGGGACTCGATGATCCGTGACGTCACAAAATGCAAGGGCTAACATGGCAGCGTTTTTATCACCCGAAACAGAGTGTAGTTTAACATTTATTTTTTCACCTCAATAAGTAATTTTTGGCTGTGTTATTTTTTTTCGTTTATGTATTAACCTAAATAATCGATTAAATAAATAAAAAAATCCATGCATGTACCTATTGAATATTACCTATATGTCCTTCATTCCATCCCATGTCAGACAGAGGTCAATGACATGGAATGTAATGTACGGTATGTTAGTGGCTTAGTTTCTGATATCTGTGGTTAGTGGGAAGAGCAGCTGCACCAAATTAGCGTTCTTACCCGTATTGCGAAAGCTTGCTCAGTCATAGATCTATGATTGAGTGACGTTTGTGCCACATAAAATCGTGACTCAAGTGAGCGAAAGAGTCCTCGAAGGGATGCGGAACGCGCGCGTCTAGAACCGCACTCGCCCTGAAGATGTCCCTCGTTAAGGGGTGAAACGTTGGTGTTCTTTCAACACAAATAAGGTTCGTAGTTAACTCGCTTACATCCGCAATGAATTGGTTACCCAAGCATAGATCGATGACTGAGTAAGTTTTCATAATACGAGCCTTAGACAAGAACTGCAGGTTTCAAATACACGGAAGGCCAGTTGCCGACTGTAGGCGACGGCAGTCGTCGACTGCAGTTGTCTGCACGCACAGCCGGACGACTGCAGTCGAATCAATTACAGTATAAGGCCCGTATTATGAAAGCATGCTCAGTCATCGAGCTTTGCTTAATTGCAGGTTTCAAATACACGGAAGGCCAGTTGCCGACTGTAGGCGACGGCAGCCGTCAACTGCAGTTGTCTGCACGCACAGCCAGACGACTGCATTCGAATCAAATACAGTATAAGGCTCGTATTATGAAAGCATGCTCAGTCATCGAGCTATGCTAATGATGATTATGTATACTGCGTTCAAGTAAAGACTAATTTTAAAAACAATGCTTGGGAACTCATGTCAAAATCTATACTCACTCATGTAACCCTCAAGTAACGATGCGTTCTTACCACGTTATTACGTATTATTGAACGGTTACCAAGCATTACTCGAGTAATTGCCTAATTTAGAACGATCTCTAACCATCAAATCTCTGCCTCCTGATTCTTTGAACTCATCTTTACATAAATATGGTCTGGACCATGCTTGAGTAAAGCTTGAGAAGTATTTCTACGCGCCAAAGTTTTTTTTTAACAAAGCGTAAAAAAATAATAATAGTTGCGTTTCGTTTCACAATAACCATCAAAACAACAACAAGGCTCTAAAAATAAATTATGATAGTCAGGTTGATAAGGTAAAGGATCGTCTTTCGCTAGATAAAAGTGTAGAAAGACTATAGACAAAACCCTACTCACTCAACTAGAGATTTTGCTTGTGCATCTAGCTAAGTAGCGTCAGAGTTGCGTTCTTTAATAAATATTTACTTGAACAGAGATTCTAAGCTTAAGTAGAACTCACGTAATGACTGCATAAGTAATGCTTGGGGAGGCTTTCATAATACAGGCATATGACTGGCATCGCCTTTGGTCGCGGTTGAGATTTTAAATATCTACTTTTCAATGATTAAATTTCACAATAAAAACATTATAATATACAAAAATATATTTATAGATATAAGTCTATATCATCAATCACACTAATATTATAAATGCGAAAGGTTGTATGGATGGATGGATAGATGAATGGATGTTTGTTACCTCTTCACGCCAAAACTACTGAACGGATTGGACTGAAATTTTGCATTCAGGTAATGCTAATCCTGGAATCAAATATAGGCTACTTTTTATCCCAAAAATCAGTTCCCGTAGGATAGAAATCACCTTTAAACGTTTCCATAGGATCAACGCGTGTGAAGCCGCGGGCGCAGCTAGTAGAATATTTGTAAGAAAAACATAAGCTTTTTTGATGTCACATGCAGATACCCGATTGTATCAACATAGGTAGGTACGAATTATACAAGCTGTAACTAAGGAAAGTATCTCTAGCAAAGCATCTCTATTAAACAGAGTTAGTTAACAAACTGTTTACGGAATACTAACCTGAGTAGTAGCTTATTAAGTTACTCAGGCGTGGTTTCATCGTTCGATTGCTAAACTCAACACACTACAGTGCATGCATCAGAAAATAGAGATCTGACATGAAATACGTTTGTAATTTTCCTTGAAATAGATACATTTTGCAGTAAGCCCAAAGCTGTGTGCTTTGAAACAGGATCTAGAAATTTTTGAAGATAAGTACTCTACAGGTATTGAGTGCACAAACTGTTGAAAACAAAATGTTAATTTGCTCTAGAGATAAGCAATTAAATATTTTGTTTTGTATATTGGTCTGTTTTTTGAAATCCCCAACCCGCATGCCCAGCGTGGGGATTATGGGCATTACCGCCCATGGCGTAACAGCAAGTAAAAGCGCTTATCAGGGGGAGGTCTGCGTCTAGCAGTGGACCAATACAGGCTGTTGAAGTTGAGGTTCGGAAGAGGACATAAATATGTGCGCGAATAAAACAAACACGTTTTCCGCTTCAATGCTATATTGTCTTCAGAGTAAGTTAAATTATAACTAATAAACTGGATCGAATACAGCTAGTTGGCAAAGTTATCGAAGTAACAATCATAATACTCGTAATATATACCCTGGTGTAGGTCATAGGACCAAAACATGAACGCTTTCGCGCTTGACCGTACTTGTTAAAATGGAGTTACATTTTGTGCCATCTCGTTGCTTCGTTGGCGTAGTTTACCTCAAAGCACAAAGTTTGGCAGCACTCGTGGCTTATTATTAAGGGCAAACACAAACAAAAAGCTTTAACTAGAAACCTTCTCGTCATAACTTATTTACGAAAGCTTTTCTAAGAATGACTAAATTATATCACTGGTAATTGTTTGGATGAAACTTTTTATAACAGTTTTTGATAATTTTTCCTTGGAGTTTGGATACAGTCAGTATTATCTTGTAATGTGGTCTAATCATTGATAACTACGAGCTTAATTCTAAAGCCCATATTAATAAATAATCCTTTACCATGACACACTCATGCCAGAAAACATTATAAATACTTTGATAGTCAACCCACATGCTACCCATCGTACCTTGTACCATCTAAGGTTGAAGTATTTATGACGGATAAGATTTTAAAATACAACGTTTTTGCTTAAGAAGTTACGAGATTAAGCCTTTCTTAAATTGACGGTCTTAATTCGTACTGTATCTACTGTAATCGTATCCGTTATCACGAAACAAATTTTTGTGGATTTTGTGTTTTGTATTATAGTTTAGTATGAACGACAGTGCTAATAATAATATTAGAGACACATTAGAAATATAACTTCTGAAGGCGTGAATATAATTAACCCACACTCTTACTGAAAATGGGTTGAGTGAATTGAGTGAATTATACTTTTCTATCGGAAAATCATACCTAACGATGTATTGAACGCAGCTAATCCGCTTAAAGTTTAGAAATATGTATATTTTTCAGATAAAATCCAGACTAGAACGCTACGCAACCATCAAAAGAAAGCTAATAAAAGTGAACCCGATTAACTTAAAACTACACAAAGATATACCAACAACATATCCAAAATGAACTAGACCATATTGTAGATGTAAATCCAGATTCTGACAAAATGCTAGACCATTTACCTAAGTACTACTTTATACAACGCAGCAAAGAAAATACAGCCCAAAAGCACAGTCCGTCTTCAGAAACTAAGCAGTCAATCTAAACACCTTTTGGACGAAAGAAAGTCACTTAAAAAAGCTGGTAGGAGCCACACAGATCAATTCAAAGAAATATGTACGAAAATACGAAACAACGTTGAGAAAGACATCGAAAAATATAAAGAGAAGGTAGTTCAGAACATCATAGATAGACACAAGGGTCCAAAAGTGCTTAGAAAATGGCCAATAGCAAAGCTTCCGGTGAGAATGGCATTATCTTGGAGATGATCAAAGAAGGTGGGAGGTGGAAGGTGAACGGTTATTAGTTGCCTTGAAAACATCTTCAACAAGTGTCTGGAGGAGGGTAGAATACCGAATAAATGGAAAAACGCCACTGTCATACTTCTGTTTAAAAAGGCAATAAAAGCGACCTAAACAACTACCGCCCGATAAGTTTGTTATCCCAACTATACACATTTTTGACTAAAATCATCACGATACGACTGACCGAAAAACTTGACTTTTACCAGCCGGTCGAGCAGGCCGGGCTTAGAAGCGGATATAGCACTATGGACCACTTATTAGCTATGAAAATAGTAATTGAAAAGGCCACAGAATACCAGATGCCCCTATGGCTCGCATTTATTGACTACAAAAAAGCCTTTGATAGTATAGAATCCTGGGCAGTCATACTTTCTACTAGACCAGTGCATCCTACCAGTACTTACTTACGGGGCTGAAACAAAATAAAAGTGGAATGATTTGGTTATTTTCGATAAAAACATAAGTAAAATTAAGGAACTTTAAATGAATAAGCCTTTTTGCTGGACACAGCGGGCGCGGCGTTGAATTTTATAAAGAAGGAGCAAAATTATCAGTCAGACACTCGGTCCGTCAGTCATTGTCTCATGTTATCAATTAATTAAACAGTTACCCGAACAGTTACAGTTCTGCTCGAAATGACTTCTTTACTACGAGTATACCGACAAATCTCCCAACCTGGCACTGAGAACTACCTACGTCAAAAAACAAGAAATCGATCGCATTTTACCGACTAGGTAATGTTTGTATTAATGCTGTTCTTTTTTAATAAAGATTTTCATTTTATTTCAAATACATATACTAAAACTTTAGCGCCTCTGCAGGTCGCACCGCTGAGGTTGGGCAGTGAATGCGTTACTTAGTTATTAGTGAGAATCTTCAGTAACTGAGGTAAAATTGTATTTCAGTTATGGGCAAAGAGAAAAGTCTAAGTAATGGCCCGGCCCGGTAACTGTTTTCATCCGGCCGCGAATATCCGTTTTTATACGTAGATGTAGAACTCTATGAATAAGTATTTAATAAAAATAATAAATCAATGTAGAAAGCCACATAATTTTCGCGTTGCATGATAAACCGATTTACAATACGAGTGAATATTCCCTGATAAAGAAAGTTAGCCTGTAGTTAATAACGATTTATCATAGGAGCATTTCAAAGTACCGTGCAAGTCAGTTCGTCGACTGTTCATAACTATAAAAACAAATCAATGATAAAATTTGCATGTCAACGTTAACCTGGGTTGCTGAATAGTTGAATGGTTCCTTAAACGCAGCGTCTCATTTCGTAGCGAATTTTGTTCCATACATGTGAATCATTCCTGACGCGTAGCGATCTTGTTTGTTATATTAGATATTACATTCCAGTCGTCGTTTGACGTTGACCATTGATTTTGTATAATGAACAAAAAAAAGCGTACGAACAACCTTGTTATATATAGGTACTGTCGATATTTCTTTCTGCGGTTTCCCGTTCTTTCTGAAATTTTGACTTACGGTATTCCGTAGTAAATAAATAAATCATTTATTTCAGGCAACATTACCAATGTCTAGTACACGATGTGAAATACTTAAAAACTATAAAATATATAACTTTATAAAAAATATATAAAGGTACCTACCTCAAATGTATAATAAACCTATTTACATCAGCGACGATTGTCTCTGACAGTCTGACAGTCCTGTAGCTACCCCCGAATACTCAATTAATGAAAATAAAGATTTTCCGACAGATTTTAATTGAAACAAACGCGGATCGCGAAAACAATCCGCACCAGATCCAATTTGGATGGAACCGCAGATGGAATTTAGTTTCTAAAAATAATAATAGATATAGTTTTTTGTCTCACACAAAGATTTACAGCTAAACACTATCGTTAACACTGTAACACATAACGTAAAAGACTGGTGCCTGAAATAGGTTAAAGAAAAAGGTTGCTTCATTTTTTTCTGCCAATTAGAGCAATTTGAGTTTGAATCTTGTTAAAATTTACATCTCACTTTTGCATGAGTGAACTACGCGCGTCCAAGCTCCGTTCAATTAATGGTATTTCCAGGAAAACAGCAAAAACCCGGTGGCAACCCACCCAGCTCTCCCCCTGGCTGTTTTTTTGCGTTGATACACTTTATTGCAGTTCGCTCAAAGGGTAGGAATTTTCACCTTTTGACCATGTTATATTTTCACCCTTTATCCGAATTGGAAAACTATAGATAGATGAAAGCCAATATGGCGCAGATCAGGGGGAGGCCGGCTGTGGACAAATATACGATGGTACAAAGTACAAATATATGGTGAGGTGAGGCAGAAAAATATAAAGATAAATTTTTACTATAGAAAACATCATAAAAATCATTTTTTACAGTGACGCGGGGAGTGCAGCGCGCGCTTGTTGCGCCTTTTGCTCTTTTTACGGAGACGCTATATTTATAAACATCTTCTTTACCTAAATGAATTCTCACGGTATAATTTATCGAAGTGAGCTAAGCGACCGAAGATATCTGTTTAACACCTTCATGGCCCAAGACGCAGGTGCCATTCTCCACCTCGTTCGACTGCGGCGCGCTCCTGCGGGTCGCACCGCAGAGGCTGGGCAGTGAATACGTTATGTAGTCAATTTAAGCATGACTGCTCAGCTATTGATGCGATTTACAATCCATTTTATTTAATAAAATGGAATTTATCAGGTTCCTTGTTTAATTATCTATTAGTTTATATTATAAAGTTCTCTTTTATCAAAAATATTTTATCTTTAAAGACTCTTTCTGGCGAAATCTTTGGAAAAAAAGCGAGTTTTTTGAATTAATTAAATTTATTATTCAAATAGTTGTTCCATTATTTTGCCTTGAATAAACTTATTATTTTTTTAATGTATGTATTTAAGACAAATAAGACGACCTACTACGAGTAGTACTTCCTACGAAAACCTTCGCAGCGAAGTTATTTATAATTATATCCATATTTCGAGTTACACAACTGAAAAAGTGAGAATGATTCCGTTGACAGCTACACGTTTTTAAGCGTTTTTTTGAAACCTTTTAGGATTCCATTATTTTCAAGCTACGTTTCATGGAAGTAGGCAACTAGTGATTAAAGCAATTTCACAGATTTGTGCAAAGTTTAAATGCATAAATAATTATCCAGACGACCTTGACGATTTAAGAAGTGGTCCAGTTAGGAAGTGCCGAACTTGACCACTTCCTAAATCGTCATGTTCTTTTCCTGCATTTAAAACTTTTGTCTCTTCCTAACTTGTCCACTTCACGTTTATTCGTGATGTCCCTTTTGTCCCATCAGCCTCGTTCAGTGGAACAAGGCTATTAAAATCCCATTCTTGCTACTAGTGAGTAGGTATTTATGTTGGTAGGACGACTCGTTCGTCCTACCAACATAAATCGATGACGACTCGTTCGTCCTAACAACATAAATCGATGACGACTCGTTCGTCCTAACAACATAAATCGATGACGATTGGTGGGACGAACGGGATATACTTTTAATTCAGCTTATTAAAATCCCATTCTTCCTACTAGTGGAACGTATATAAATATTTTTTTATAGTTTTATATACCTTTCGTCCCATCGTCATCGTGGGACCTCATTTAAGCACTTTAGCACCATTAGGTACGTCAAAGTGATAGCAAATGTGTCAAAGATGTAAAATGAAATGATAATAATTACATCAGATGCCAGGAAATGTCAAAAATGACAGAAACAACAAAAGTGCCATTTGCTGTCAAATGTCAAAAAGACAGTAATCGTCAAAAATGGACATCAACTGATAAGAAATGTCAAAAATCACAAAGGTCATCCGGAGAGCTACATTCATATACTTATATTTTGAAATAGTCAAGTTAGGATTAAGACCAATAATAAATGGATAATTTTGGAAGTGGTCAAGTAGGAAGAGACGTTTTCGTAAGTGGTCTTTGAAATTGGGATTTTGTTTATAAGTATCAAAACTTATCAAGGGGAAAAATCTAAAAGGGTAAAAAACTTATGAGTATGTCTTTTAATATATATTTTACAAAAAAATGGCTAGTGTTTACAAAAACGTAATTCATTGCCACTTAATATTTACTTACCACAAAATATAGGCAATTAGGTTATTATTTAAACGACTTTCGACGTACGCACAAGGTACGCGTTAAATACCTGATAAATAATCATTCATTATTAATTACCACTTTTAATTACCATTTTTTTTTATACTGATTGATACTATTTTATTAGAGACCAATTGTTTTGATGACAAAAAAGTTGTGAAACGATTCGCTAGAGGCCGGAAAGGACGCCGTCCATAAACGGTGGCTGCACGGTGCCTGCAAATGGACTGAAATGATGGTTAAGAGTAATTCAGCAAGTATACGATAAGAATCGGGTCAGAAATATGTCGATTGTCACGACTATTACTTCGATGTCTCCATAAAGCGAAAAGTGACAGGAGTGGTAAGGCTTATCACACTATGCAAGAGATCGCCACGTAGGTACTTACTAGTATAATTTTTTTTTAAGTGCATGTAGTTTTAGAGTTATTATGCTTGAGAAGGATAAAAAATAGATCTCTTCCAGAAATCCATGACTTTGCAGTTCAGATTAGATTCAATACCTGTTTGAATACCAATGTCGGACTTAGATTATAGATTTTCATTTCTTCCAGACAATTTTTTTTTTTATTACGACCCAAAATATATTGTTTACGATATAATTCAATAATCTTTCATGTTAGTTTACCCAAAACTCGTTAAAATGTAATGTGATGTATTTTATATCATATTCATCATAATTCACAGCCGTGGCGTTGGCGGCGTTACAATAGAAAACTCTACTTAGCTCGTGAATATCATACGAGTCGACTAAAGAAACCTACCAGAGAAGATAACAGCATCCTTCTGTGATTATTAACTTATGGTAGGTGTTAGTTAGAAAGATGTTACTGTGACCACTAATCCGCTTGTCAAGCGAACGCAGTGGTGATTATGGCAAATGTACTGCTTTGGGGAAGGCATGTCTAGCCATGGACGAATGTGAGCTGATAAGGACATTAGGAATGTACAAAGTATATATTATTTGAAAGATGCCTCTCGATTTAACCTCTTTGATGTTTTAGTTCCAAGAAGAATGAAATATAAATGAAATTTATAGTTCTACTGTTGACTTGCCCTAAGACTTAAGAGAAAATAAAGACCCCAGACAAGTTCTTGCCACTCGGCTGAAATCGAATCTATAACCGTCTGCGTCTCAGGCATATCTTTAATGACTCCGCAGAGGTTAAATGTCGTAACATTGAGAAGATCGACCGTCGATCACTTATAAAGTTTAGCCTGCAAGTATGGATTTGATGGATTGGTTATCCAACAACGCATTGTTGAAATTAACATCTATACCGTATCCATCCAGCATGGAGCATGTTAGTAAACAAACCACGATACAAATAACAAGAACTCACTTGCTTGGCGTCGAGTTTCAGATATAATTGTAAGCAATTTTTATTGAAGGGAGGATCTAAAATCGACAAGTAATGTAAATTACGTATAAACGGACGCGCCAACAAAGTGAATTTTAGGTTAAGTATGTGCGGTTTGTTTACGTTTATGCTTCATTCAAAATGGACACGGTATAGTTCAGTACAGTACGAATAATAGTTTTGGTCAAGATTTGATTTAATAAAGTAAATACCAAATGTTTTCATTACTTGGTAAGCAGTGATGAATGTTACTCGTATATGATTGATATTTTGGTAAATACCTACAGCGCGATGAACCGCATGGATATATGAGCTTCATTAAAATTTCACGGATAGTGGGAATTCTGCGCTTTGCATCAATGCAAATAACATGGAACATCAGACAGAAAATCACGGCGAGTAATTTCAATTTACAAATTCCATTCATTTACAAATTCTCTGCATCTCGATGTTCATTATGAACATCGAGATGCAGAGAATTTGTAAATTTTGGTAACAATAAACGGACGCATCTGTTTTGTAATAATTTTATAAATATTAAAAATAAATTTGAGAATTTAATATTTAAGCTGCGAGGATGATGAAATGTATTGTTTAGTAGAGTTATACAAATACACGTTATATTTTCGCGGTTTGTCACCAATTTCACCACAGAAAACAGGAAATTACAGTGAATTGTGATTTTTGTGCGGTTGTCGGTAAAAAGATTAATTAACTTAATTTTTTTTTATATTTACTCCTTAATAAAAGAAATAACGGCGACGACAGGAAATTTTACAAAGTCAAAAACAACCAAAACCAATACTTTTTGGGGATGATGCTGTCGGCAATATCGCCTGAGACGTCCAGTTGTCGCTGCCCCCACCTCTTCAGATGACCACAGAGGCCCATCGAACGATTACATTCACTTTAAAATACACTGAATTTATTTTTTATTGTTTGAATCATAAATTTGCATTACGGCGTTCCTTCCCATCTGACATTTAGCGACCGCTCCCCTTTGACAAAACTTTTGACAGTGCATTCCAAACTCCGTAATCCAGCGGATCACTAGTCGAGTTTGCGTCAACTGATACGGTACTAATTTCTGCCCGTGGTTTCGCACGCATTGTTTCTATGGAAATGCTTAATGGTTTTTATCTCACGTGAACTGATTTATGGGCAGTATAAAGGCACATGATTGATTGCAGGATTAGAATTACCTGCATGCAAAATTTCAGCCTAACCCGTTCAGTAGTTTTTGCGTGAAAGAGTTACAAACACCCTTACATGTAGTAGGATGAGTTTGCTTCTATGTCATTTTAGTCGAGAAAAGCGCTTATAATTGTCGAGCCCACAGCCGGTTCAATAAATTTTAACCTGGTTTGGAACACTGACTCGTGATGGGTTGCTAATTCAACGGCAGGAAGGCTCTTAATGGTGTTACGGCGGCGTCCGGCCACCCCGCTCTCGGTTTTTTAACTGCATTTCTCCACTGATGTGTGACGTATAAGATAAATTTATAACGGCAGCTTATAAATAGTTTTACATCGCAGCTCAATGAGGAATTCTACCGTGAACGGGGTTCGAGATCATTTATGTATAAAATTATATTGACCTCGTATCGTTAATAAGCTCCGTTTTGTGGCAGTAAAGTTAGAAGGCAAGTCTTCGAATTATTAATTATACAAATTAACCGCTAATATACATTATAGATACCTAGATCAGGATATATTTTTGAGTCCAGTGGTTAAGTGTAATTTGAATATTTTTGCTACTGTGCATACTGCGATGATAATACTGTTGAAGATGACAAAAAAAACATTTTACACAAATAGCAGCGGGCGTAAAGTGGCAATACTTTTTCAAGAAACATCGGAAACGAATAAATCTGAGGGTTGCCATAAAATCATCTGAGTGAGTTGGAAGCATGCCACAGGAAGCGCTAAGCGTGTCGCCTGCAAGTTTGCTAGCGGGGCAATCAGCGAGCAACACAGATGTGTCTTTTCTACAAATCCACATAAGTTTCGGCTGTAAGTATCTCTATAGGCCATCCGTTTTGTAAAATTGAACTGTCGCCGCCAAAGAAGTAAAAATCATGACGTCTGTCAGATTTAGACTCACGACATTCTCGGGAGTAAATTTTAAAACACAAGACATTTGTCGTTTTGTACTCTATCATAGACACCCTATATGACAACGCAAAAAAGTGTCGTGACGAGGTGACGACACAAATCAATATAATAAATATTTAAAACATTAATAATGTTTTGAATATTTAAACTGAAATAGGTAAGAGCGGGACCTTAATAAATTACTAAGTGGCATCAACACTCGTGATATATTTTATGTTCATCGGTTGGTAACACACAACAATTTCCAAGCCTCTTAATTAACTATTATTGTTTTTGTTTTATATTGATGTTTTTGTGTAAATCAATAATCATGAATATTAAATTGACTTCATCTTCACGGGATAACCTATCGTTGAACATCACTTTACTTGCATTATAATAGAAGTTCGCCGACTTTTTCTATGGGGTAGGTACCCTAAATTTTGTTAAAATGTAGGCATAAAAATGGACTTAATTATTTAAGTAAATCGACGATCTAACGGAATGGTCTCTAACGACTTGGAAACAAGCCATGAAGCGTCGTCGCTTAGCGACATTGGATGAAACTTTTTTTTGCATTTTACACAAGATATGTTCTATGTACAAATCAAGTTACTTAGCATACCTACTGGAAAAAAATTACTACCTACTCAATTATAGTTTATTATTTTTCGAGAGATCTATACCGAATATAAGAAAAAAGAGTATCCAACACAACCTTACCAATCAACGGTATTTCATTTTTCTTATAAATAAACGATATCAAGATATCACTTTTAATACTCGGTAATATCAGGTAGTTATTGTTTAACGCCCGATATTGGCGGTTCAGCGTCTATAAACGCGTTTAAAAGATGTCAATGTCGTTGTTTTAGTTTTTTTCTATGATTTTATCTAAATCTGAAGTAAATGTTCGTTTACGTAAACACGGACAAAATTTAGCTCCAAAAAGCCGGTGAAATCGGTTTGACTTTTTAAACTTGAATTAAACATATAGAAATATAAATTTCTAAAAACCAATCAAGTGCGAGACGAACTCGCGCACGACGGGTTCTGTAGCAATAAAACCCATACGCGTTCATAAGGAAAGAAGTAGTAAGTTTAACATCAATAAAAATATTTTTACTGTATGAGGTAACTAACTAAAAATTTACGATTTTCACGATTGTTTTTCTTTATCTGTGCTTTAAAACGTTGCTTCATACCAAATTTCAAGACTCGAGTTCACGGGAAGTACCCTGTACGTTTTGATTCCCATCAGAGTGTCGAAAATTTGCGAAAATTTGAGGCATAAACCACTGAATTTTTTGATTACGTTGGCTTAGAAGTTTAATTTTTTACTGCTCCAAGTAACAACAGTAGGCCTGAGTATTTGATATAAATTCCAGCTTGATACCTCCTCTCATTCCCGAGAAAAAGGGTCTTGATAGACAGACAGACGGACGGACAACAAAGTGATCCTATAAGGGTTTCGTTTTCCATTTGAGGTATGGAACTCTAAAAGGAGTAAAAGGCAGAGTAGTAGGTGTCCTCCCTCCAATATATTGCTTAGATTTTTATCGCTTGCGTCGACTACTCGAATTTCAACTTTCTATTTTTTCTGATATCGTTGGAAAATGTCGATCTCATTAGTAACTGCACCATCCAGGTCACCATCTTTGTAACGAGGTACTATCTGAGCTCAAAGGACCCAAAAGCGCTCAATTACTTTATGCCGGGCGGAGGATTGTTATCCATCACACAAGCGAGTAATCACACTATTAATAAAAATGCGAAAGCTTGTATACATGTATGGATGGATAGATGGATGGATGGACAGATGGATGGATGTTTGTTACCTCTTCACGCCAAAACTACTGAACAGATTGGGCTGAAATTACTTCTAATTGCATACAGATAATTCTAATCCTGAAATGAAACATAATCTAATTTTTATCCCACAAATCAGTTCCCGTGGCATAAAAATCAAATGTAAACGTTTCCATTGAAACAACGCGTTCGAAGCCGCGGGGAGCAGCTAGTATTTTATATAGTTTTTTATCAGAATAAGCTGCTGAAAAAGGCTATTTGTTTAAGTTATATGTTTAACAGTCCGTTATTTATGAAAATTCATTACGAAAAAATTAATATAAGACAGGACGATCAAGATCGAACTTCACTTGGTAAGTTCTTTTGATCATTTAAATATACAAAGGTACCTAAGTACGGTAAAGTGTTATATTGGAACATAGTAAGATCTATCCCCGGTCGTTTGTTTCTGTCCTGCCATCGGATTATGAGAGAAGGACTATTGACTGCCCCCGTGTTTGCGCAAAGTTATGTTAAAAAATCCTTGCGCTCTAGGTTAGTGTCCGTTGGAAATGTTCGCTGCGCTGCTGTATCCAAAACTTAGGAATGAGGACACACTTAATTTGCATTGTTTATTTTCGTATTAATATATCGTATTCGTATTATATTATTCGTTTTGTACCCCAAAAATAAATAAATAATGCTGGACAATTCACATAGCATTATCTAACCCCAAGCTAAGTATAATAAAACTATCTCTGCTGTGAGACTTTCCAGCGTTATTTATTTAATATGACGCCACTGTCTTTTTCGTTCTCGTAACTTAAGGCCACCCTTTATACCGTTATTTGCAATATTCTTTATATATTAATATTAGGTACTATTCTTCTGGCTGAATAATTGTACTGTTGTATATTTATCAATCGATCTATATACAGAGTGGTTTTTTGAGAAGGGCAATGATGGACAAATCGGAAACCAAGCTAGTTAAAGGAGAGCCTTGAAATTGATTTTTAACCGACTTCTAAAAAGTAGTTATCAATTCAAATGTTTTTTTTATGTTTGTTACCTCAGAACGTTTGACTGGGTGGTCCGATTTTCATGATTCTTTTTTTATATGAAAGTTGGTGCATCCCGTGTGGTCCCATTTTCATTTTGTTCAATTCTGACAATGGAATCCATGAAAATTCATAAAAAATCTATAAAAGTTGAAGTCAGTTTATAGTTTTTTATAACAAAATTAATTATAGTAATACGTTTCTTTGGAAAAATTAATCTTTATCAGCAACAAAATCCATTACTTTATTAATAAATGGTGTCGTTTTTGTTTCAATTATTCGTGTCTATTTCCCTCAAAGTTGAAAAGTTTACAATAAAACCCAATATGAACTGATTGTTTTCTTATAAATCGAGGGCATGACTCCTTTTGCTAGTTTTCTCTAACTCTCGTGCCCGTCCCGCCCTTCTCAAAAAACCACCCGATATATCGCTAGCCGAAATTCATTTTTGTTTTGTACCCGCTATCAGATGATTGTAAAGAAGGTGTTTATCTATTAAGGCGCATACCCGAGTCAATATGACAGCGATACCTATTTTATCATATTCTTACGTTTATCATAGGAATTTTTAAAAATCCTACGTTCAGTTTGTGGTATCTATTATAAGCTATTTTTAATACCTCTGTAAAAAAAATATCTCATATAGTTTAGGAGATGCGAAAATAAAGTTTGGTGGCCAAAAAGACCAACTTCGTATCTCTGCCTAAGCCTTACATAGTGAAACTATTACAGAAGCATTAATAAATTACTTATAATAGATACCACAAACTGATAGGATTTTTAAAACTTGCTGCGTTTAACTAAATAATAAGATAAAATAGTTGGGGGCGCCACTTTCACTGGTGTATGGGGCTCAATAACTGGTTATTTAAATAACAAATTTGCCAGTTCATTGGCTAACACCTAGCGTGTCAGTTCCAGTTAACAGTAGGTAAACATCATTAACACCAATTGTCGAGGGAAATATTATGAAGAGTGATGTCATACTTGGAAAGGCCGAAAGCAGAAAGTTTAATAGCAGAAGTTTCTAGAGACTAGATAAGAGACAACGCTGTGTGAGGCTGAGGCTGAGAATTTGCACCACCCTAACTCTTCCCGCGGGTTTTGTAAGAGGCGACTGAGATATCCACCGGGGGCTGGCAGCAGCACCCCCTGCAGAACAATTCTACCACCGAAAATCGATCCTCAACCAGCACGCCCGGCTTGGGGATTATGGGCATTACCCCCCATGAGATCTACGCCAATACGGCGTTTATCAGAGGGGCCTGCGTCCAGCAGTGGACTAATACAGGCTGTTGTGGTTGAGGTTGAGAATAAGAGACAAACATTCTAGAAGTCCCCCTTACTGTCGCTGCAGGTGAGGTGAGGCCTAGGAGAAGGGTCGTATCCCTTCTCCTAGGCCTCACCTCACCTTTTTGGTGATGGGTCCGTTTTTCTACCGACGAAAAAATTCACGAGATTTTCAAGTCGACAAGTATATTTATATTTTTTATATGTATAACTTTTTACATAGAGTCTGTTTTTAATAATTCTTTTTTTATTGGAAAGCACTCTGCTCCCATATTTGTACATATTTACACTCGTATCTACACATTTACACCCGTATCTACACATTTATACTCGTATCTACACATTTACACTCTTATGTGCAGATTAACAATCTCAATCCACGATATGAGGTGCTCAAAATATCTACCATTCTGATTAATGCATAAAATGACTCGATCTTGTAAGTAGGGTGGGTGCACCAGTCCCAAACCAGTTAAGGACAAATTTTGACTTTGAAACGCTCTGTACTGCTATTATGTAGTTTTGACGTAGAAATGTACATGTAAAGTTACTGATTGTTTATTAATGCTGCAATATTGCTTTCTTTTTTTAATCTAAACATATAGTTTTAGATATTTCATAAACTATACCAAAACGGGAATGTGCCTAAGTTTGACCGATGCGATCCATTAAATTACCACTTTTGCACCAATAGTTGACCACTGAAAACTAATAGAAATACGGAAGCTAATTGAAAATTAAACATTATTTTGTTACTCAAATTGATTTTCATTCATCGACTGAAGTTTTTCATGACTTACAGCAAATTTTTAATGGCACAGTGAAACACCTAACTATTGCTAAAATTATAAATACGTGCTTCAACTTTTACGACTTGGATTTCCTTAAAGCTGGCAGTAGCGTGTTAGTAATGTATCCATAAAAAACTCTGGATGTACACATGATGAACATTCTTTTGGTGATTTTTCGCTAGCCCAGTCTTCCGGTATGTTTCGCGAAAATAATTATTTTGTAGGGTAAATTACGTGGGCAAGACTTTTCCGGCAGCTAAAATAGTTTCGAGGACAGTGCTAATTTCCTTTTCCTTATCTTGGATTTCGTATAAACCTTTAGGAGCAGTACCAAATCTGACGATGGAAAAACATTGAAACCAGATTCATCAACATTAATAATTCTGTCAGGATCGTTAAGTATGTCTGAGGCATTTTATGATGTTAAGAATCTTTTTACCCCCATGCCCCCCAAACCCCTCCCCCTTTTTTAAGTACCTACTACTTCTTAATCGGTCTTAATCGACTCTGTTTCCAACCAGGAACACTTTTCCCACAGTAACATACCGAATCAAATCGTAAGTTTTGGCAATAATTAAAAAAAAACAGTTACCATACATCTTTATTATCTACATAATATATTATTTATAAGAAAGTTGTGTTAGTTACACTATTTATAACTCGAGAACGAACCGATTTGTCTGAAAATTGGTGAGGAGGTAGCTTAGAACCAGGAGACGGACATAAGATAGTATTTATTTCGTTCCCGGCTGAACGAATCTTGATGAAATTTGGCAGGCAGGTAAACTGTATGCCGGGAACGGACATAGGCTACTTGAATAGAGCGTGCGAAGCCGCGGGCAAAAGCTAGTATATATATAAAAGAAAGTCGTGTTAGTTACACTATTTATAACTCAAGAACGGCTGAACCGATTTGGCTGAAAATTGGTAGGGAGGTAGCTTAGAACCTGGAGACGGACATAGATTATCCCGTTCTCGTGGGACGTGAAATAAAAAAAAATCACGGGGGCGAAGCCGCGAGGCACACACAGCTAGTTTTCTATGAAAAAACGAGTAAGTGAAAACAACAATGTCATGACTATCACTCATTCAATGGTTCTTAATTTAATCTCGTATGTAGCTACTTTTTAAATTGGTAGGCTAATAATTTTGAAGATAACTCAGGAATTCAATTTTTACTTATTTTTTTAAATAATAATCAAGTTATTTACTTACCAAAAAATTTCTTTTTTTTAAACTTTATAAGACATTTTTTGCGTATAAACCATCGTCATTAGAGCGAACATGGCTAGGGGCCTTCAAAATTTGCCTTCTTGATTTTTTATTAAAAAAAATAAGTAAAAATTTAATTCCTGAGATGCCTTCTAAATACCGTACTTTTTTTCAAAAAACTAAAAATGACAATATTTTTTTCTTCAAAATAAAACAGAAGGTTCCTAAGAACAAGACCTTCTAACTACAAAATAAACGGTAGCTATCCTGAAGGGGCCAAAAATTTGCCCCATAATTATTTAATGAAAACCTGTCTTGTTATTTACCTATGTTCATTTATTTTTTGTTTTAAATGCTTGTCACCGACTAGATGTCCATTACCCAATCAAAGGTTTTTGGCTGAAAAACAGAGCTGAGCGGCAATCGTTCAGCACATTCTGAGCCAACCTATTTCGGCACAGGGTCATGGGGGCAAACACTGTCTTTTCAGATAAAATTTATTTCTTGTTCAGTTTACTTCGAGCGGGAAACGGGTCGTTCGTCAACTCGCACCATGAATCATGTCCCAACTAGTGTGAGTTGACGAATTGTGAAAAAGCTATACTCTTTGTTCTGCAACTCACACCACTTTTACTTTGGGTGAATTTTAGTACCGTCGACCACAAAAGAAAACAATCGACGTAAACCATGACGCTATAGATAATCACATAATCTTCCGTCGATTGCATTTTATTGAAAAATCTTTTCATGATATTTTCCGACACTAATTGATTAGCTTTTAAAAGCCAATCATACAGTAAAGCTCAGAGCTTTCATATCACACTAATATTATGAATGCGAAAGTTTGGATGGATGTTTGTTACCTATTTCTTCCCGCCAAAACTACTGATCGTGCTGAAATTTTGCATACAGATCATTCTGAGCCTGGAATAACACATAATTATGCTACTTTTTATCCCATATTATCAGTTCCTTCCATTCTTCCTTCATTAATTTTCATTAGGGATACAAAAAACCTTAAAATGTTTCCAGGGGAACAACGCGTGCGAAGCCGTGGATAGCAACCAATATTATGAATGCGTAAGTTTGGATAGATGTTTGTTACTTCTTCACGCAAAAACTACAGCACGGACCAGGCTGAGAGTATGTAATTGCATACAGGTAATTCTAGGCCTGGAATAACACATAGCCTACTTTTTATCCCATAAATCAACTACCATGGGAAAAGAATCACCTTTAAACATTGATTTATTAAAAAGGAAGGATGGGTTACGTTCTCCCAGCGCTTACTCAAAAATTGGCATGTGTTACAACTACACACGAACACACGCTCACAGTTATATTTCCAGTCCTGTGCAATACAAAGAACAACAAAGACGGAAAGACGTATCTAAGACCGAAGTGAGACCGAGACAACAATATTTCACGCGAATCACGACCGCCCGTGCCGCCGCGCGCCGGTCCGACGGTGACTGAGGTGGGAACACACAATTTTACACAATATGAGGTTGCCACTTTCGAGAAACCAGTTACTCTTCTTAAATCAATGCCTTTAAACATTTCCATCGAAACAACGCGTACAAACTAGTATGCTATAATCGGCTTTAGGGACACTACCTTAATGAGAATGGCTTGTTGTTCCTATCAGAAGCTAACGTTTTATCGTAAACAAGTGAATTGAATTCCTATTCGAAAATATCTTGCTAATTTCTGACGAAGTTGTAAACTTTTTGTCGATAATCATTAGTTTAATTAAAAGTACTTTTTTCCTAAGTCCTTCAGTTAGCCTACCTGGTTCATTGATTTTCTTAGACATTTTGCTGCTTCGTTCTCGTTCTCTCGTTTTTTTAAATATTTTTATCGATTCTTTCTGTTTTTATGTAACCTTAATAACTTAATAGGTGGATTAAGACCTTTGTGTCTTATCCAGGGGGGTAAGTGGTTCCGCATACGCATGTTAGAGCTCGTGTACTTCTTGAAACGATGCCTCTGATATGTTTTGGAGTAGCTACTTATGGAACCGCCTTTGACATATTGAGGCCGTTTTGCAATCTATATCTCGAAATGACCGTTCAATTGATTAAATGAATTGTAGGTAGGTATTATTTTAAATTGAAAAAAGTAGTCCTGTTCGGGTGCGGTAAGACTTTAAGGGAACTCATGGAATGGCAAAAGAGGAAAAGTACAACTACATAATTCCAGTCCCGATCGCGAAATAATGGATACCCTACCTACGAACAATTTTTTCAGGAATAAGACCTGTTAGACCAGAAGATCATCATTTTTGTAAATGAAACGAAATATTTTATTTGTCACGCCACTACTCAAGTTCTATAGTCGCGTCTATAGAACTTGAGTCGTTGCGTGGATTCTACTTCAAATTTAAAGAGATAAGATATTTCTTTGCCGCCCAGCAACGAAACTAAATTTACCAAAAAGATGGAGCCCCAGCTCACTGAATTTCTATATGAAAGGTTTCCTATTTGTATCGGTACAAATGGACCGATTAGATAGTAGCTTGGCAAGATCCTCCGATCAAACACAGTTAGATTACTTCTAATGGGGATATGGTAAACGTTGCTATACAATAATTGTGTTTGTTTTAAGAAACGTTAAGCCGACTTCAATTGTAAAGTTTTGTTATGAAGCTATTGTCAGAACTGAACCAAATGAAATGGGACCAAACGGGAAAAAAAATAATCATGAAAAACGGACGTAAGTCAAAAGTTCTGAGGTAACAAAAATAAAAAAAATACAGTCGAATTAAGAAACTCCTCCTTTTTTTGAAGTCGGTTAAAAAGAACCACACCTTAGTCAGTACTTACTAGATGATGTTATATGACAAGAGTAACGTAGGTATATATCAAGAGTCCAGGAAGTGCACAAATCTATGATCTAAACTTATTACGATTTCACGAAAAAATGCTTAAATATGTAGTGCCTAGTCTAACCCGAGCTTAATAAGTGTAGTAATTAAGCAAAAAGGTATATTTTATTAATTGAACCACAAAAAAGCTATATGCGTGGGGTACCCATTTGCCTTTTTTGCACCGCATCTCAGTACCTACACAATTGGTATTAAGACTTATATAGTATTAAACAATCTAAATAATATTCTTTACCTTTGAATACGCAGTTCAAGCACTAGTCACTAATTAATATGAAAGCAAAACTTTACACTACTGTTCAAAAACTTAGTTCACTGAATTTTATGTAAGCAAAACTTTACACTACTGTTCAAAAACTTAGTTCACTGAATTTTATGAAAGCAAAACTTTACACTACTGTTCAAATACTTAGTTCACTGAATTTATTCGTGGTGAATACGAATAAATATATAATCGCTTTCATCACGCTCGCGCAAATGAAAATCGTCATCCATGCCCAAGAATCGCACACGCATGTCATGGTTATGCATTTCATGTAAAATAATAAAAACAAACGCAATAAATAAAAAGATGATGTTCAACCAAATAGAGGCATGTAAATAAAACTCATATAAGCCGCCGTCGTCCTCTTCTTCATCCACATGAAAACCGACGGGCATTAGCGCCATATCTATAAAGTTTTTCAAAACTTTTAAAGCCACTACGGGTTAAAAAGAAAAGTGACTTTCCCGCGGGTAGGGGCAATCAAGCGGCAGACGAGAGGTCGCGGCCGGGAGCATCTATTCACTGAGGGTGCACTAAAGTTCTGGCTGTGTATTAAACGCGTTGACGCGCGCGCATGCGTAACGCGTGACGGGCATAGAGGATATCCCGCGTATTCTCACGTAACAAGCACTTTAATTCTCTATCCCTTTCTTTTATCCTCTAACTTGAAGATGCAAATCCAAGCTAAATTTATTTTAGAACGACCTAGTCAACAACCAATCCAATAATCAGGAACTGGTTCAAACTAAGAAATGGTTTTTCTGTGCACAACATCCCCTATGAGTTGCATGTATTGATTTATTAAAAAGGGAAGATGAGGTACTGGTTTCTCGAAAGTGGCAACCTCAAATTGTGTAAAATTGTGTGCTCCCACCTCAGTCACAGTCTGACCGGCGGCACGGGCGGTCGTGATTCGCATGAAATATTGTTGTCTCGGTCTCACTTCGGTCTTAGATACGTCTTTCCGTCTTTGCTCTTCTTTGTATTGCACAGGACTGGAATTATAACTATGAGCGTATGTGTTTGCGTGTAGTTGTAACATGCTAATTTTTGAGTAGGGAGGTTCGCTGGGAGAACGTAACCTATCTTCCCTTTTTAATAAATCAATGGTTGCATGCCAATTAAAAGATTTTTCCAGAATATATAGTTTCCCGTCATTACGTTGCTCGACCAAGCGAATGTATTGAGCAAAAATGCCAATATACCTTACGTTATTTTTTTTTTACTAAATGAATTTTAACCTCTATGGGTTAGAATAGATCGAAAGCCATTGCAGCTTCCTGCCAGACCTCATTGTAGCTCACGCAGGTCCGCGTCCGCCACATCTTTCCACCATCCAATATGACAGCGTCACATATCACACTAATATTATAAACTGGCTGCGCCCCGCGGCTTCGCACGTGTTGATTCTATGGAAACGTTTAAAGTGGATTTATATCCTACGGGAACTGATTTTATACGATAAAAAGTAGCCTATGTTTGATTCCAGGATTAGGATTACCTGTATGCAAATTCAAAAAATTTCAGCACGATCCGTTCAGTAGTTTTGGCGTGAAGAGGTAACAAACATCCATACATCAATACACTCGGAAAGTCGGTCGTCCCTAGGGACGAAAAGTAATGACAAGTAGTGACAGCTGTCACCTCACATTTCTATTAAACCATGCATTCGAACTTTTTATACAGCCATTCAACTTTAATTTCCAAACGAAGCGCACTATTGCCTGCAGAGTCAAAGAGCACATACGAGCGGTGAATAGGGCAACTGAGAAGTCTGCCATAGCAGAACATCTTCTCGAGTCTGGTTCAAACCACTGTCTCGAGTTACACAATCCACAAGTTATCTCAACCGAACGTTATTACATACCAAGATTGGTACAAAAGGCCATTGATTACCAAACACAGGAACTTGAACCGAGAAGAAGGTTTCCAACTATCCGGAACCTGGAACCCTGTTGTAAAAATGTGCAATAACCGAGGAAGTGATGCCGCGTTCTGATACCGTGAGTGTTGTGTGTCGAAATCGAGTTGCGTTCGATAACAGCTCAGGTAACTACAGTAACCATTCGTAGCAAAAAAATGTGTATTATATCAATTAGTCCACAGCTGGCCTTCCCTAATGAATGCCATAGCGCCCTGTCTTTAGCTTGACGCATCCAGCATCTGCCTGCAGTCTTTCGAAGATCGTCATCCCACCTGCCCGGAGGGCACCCTACAATACGTTTGCCGATTCGCGGTCTCCACTCAAGAACTCGTTTATCCCATCGGTTGTCGGTTCTTCGCGAGATATGGCCGGCCCACTGCCAATTCAACTTGCTTATTCTTTGAGCTATGTCGATTACTTTGGTTTTTTGTTGGGTGTGTTCGTTACGAATCCTATCCTTCAGAGAGACTCCGAGCATAGCAGTCCAGCAGTGGACTAATATAGGCTGATGATGATGATGATTATATCAATATTTCACATGTTGTGTAATCTATTTTTTTTCTTGACTGTCTTGTATATATTTTTGCCTCTGTTAGAATCTCCTCTGGTTATGGGTGCACCCGTAGCCAATCTAAAAGAAAGTCGTGTTTGTTACAACACTTATAACTCGAGAACGGCTGAACCGATTTGGCTGAAAATTGGTGGGGAGGTAGCTTAGAACCAGGAAACGAACAAAGGATAGTTTTTATTTCGTTCCCGGCTGAACGAATCTTGATGAAATTTGGCAGGGAGGTAAACGGTATCCCGGGGACGGACATAGCTACTTGAATAGAGCGTGCGAAGCCGCGGGTCGCAGCTAGTTAATTATAAATTTCAACGTTGTTAATAAATAGTATCGTGCTATAATCAGCTAACAATGTCTTAAAGTTATAAGCAGTGATAGGAATGGACGGGGCTTATATGCCTAAACATCGAGGAACAGAGTAAAGAATCGGAGACTTCCTTACGACAATATTTTTTTCGGCCCGAATTTTGGGACAAGATTCGGAACATTACTTAGGTATTAAAAATGTATATTATTTCGAATAAGTAGTTGGTCTATATTTACCTAAAGTTTGCAACTAGACACAACACAAAATAATCTGAAGAAAAAAAGCCTTCATAAGTGTTATAGCTATTTATATACAAAAATAAAGCGGTAAATGAACAATAAAACACAGTGAATATTCTTGTAACAAATACATGTATATTTTAATAATTTTTCAACATAATTATAATTTAAAAACATGAAACAAAATGTACAGACGGAATAACTTAAATTACATAGTGTACTCTATGTTTACATAATCAAATATTGCAAATAGATTTCAACGTTGTACTTGTTGACGTTGAGAGGTGTTGTGAATTTTAACTGAAACTAGACTTTTATTTATTTATTTTACTGACATCGGATGCGATTTTAACTAAAATCATAGTACTTATTGATAAATTAACATTTGACGTAGAACATTTCGGACAGTCAGTTTTAATATTGAACTACTTCTGTTCGGTTAGGTTAAGTATCAAACTTAACTTGACGCATCAAAGATTGGTAAGAATTTAGAAAATGTTCATTTGTCTTAAAAAATACCAAAACAAATTGTAAAAGATTTTCCTTTAATCATCTTGATTCGATATGTCAAGTTCAGTATCAGAACTGAAGTTTTCTGCGTCAGAAGAGTCATTTGAGTTAAAATACACAATCATAATTTTTTCTATATTTTCAACTTTCAGGCGATTTCGTTTTATGTTAAGAATCCATTTATAAGTTGAAAACGACCTCTCAACATCAACTGAGGTCAAAGGCGCGTACATATGGTATGATCGATCATCCATTCCTGCTGTTATTGCGTCACATATGTCTCTAATTTTATCTAGATCGGGATTTCTGGATATAACAGCTTCAAGTTTATATTTTATGTGCTCAGACGAACACCAGCTTAGCACAGTTGTCACATGGTCAAAGATCTCGAAGGATTCCACTAGAGTTAAATTAGATTTTTGAAGTTTCTTTAACCCAATTTGCACATCTTTAAAAAATTCCTCAATATAGTCCAAGTCCGACTTCAAGTTTTCTTTTTGAAGAACTAATTTGGCACACCTAATAGATAACGCGTCGTCACTTCTTAAAAGATTTACTATTGTTTTAATTTGATCGTAATATTTTACATAATATGACACTGCCTCCAACCAAGTACCCCATCTTGTAATAACGGGTTGTGGAGGAAGTGGCATGTGGGGAAATTTATTTTTTAACAATCGCACTCTATTAGGTGATTTTAAAAATATTTTTTTTACGTTTGAAATAAGTTCATCTACATCTGAGTATTCGGATCGTATTTTTTCTGCCACAAGATTCAGTGCATGTGCCAAGCAAGTGACGTGCATCATGTTAGGTAAATAATTTTTCAAGGCACGTCCTGCCTTCAGCATATATGCTACACTATCAGTACATAATACAGCAACATCTTCTACTTTGGATTCATACGAATCGCACCACATATTTTCAAGGCAGTTTATTACAAATTGGGCAATTGTGTTCCCATTAACAATTTCTAGTACCTTGCACGCAACTAAAAATGGTTTTTTTGCAATCGCATTTAAGGGTTTTACAAGAAAATGAACCTGCCTAAAACATCTGTTGTCTCGTCTAAAGATATTTACAAGCTTTTGATTTGCAGTTTGGTTATAAATCGAGTCAATTTTTGTCTTAAAAAGCTTATCTAATAGACTTGTGTAGTTCGCGAACGATTGAAGGAAATGAACTACTTCACTTCGCAAAATAAACTTGTCTTTCATTCAGTAGTCATTCAAATATATCTCTACTTCATTTAGTTCAATCTTTCGAAATCCTTCTTTGCACGAACTTATCTTGGCGCTCAGCGTAGACCGCACTCACTCACTCACACACATCCATCGCATCACTCGTATCGTATCGTATACATTCGTCTATCATCGCCGCCCGCCGCCTGCCCACTGCCGGGTCGGGCGGGTCGTACACGCCTGAATTATGTACTTTCTGCTATGACGTTAAAGTATTATTTCATGAAGGATTGTTGTTTTTCTATGTAGGGCATAAATCAGTTCCCGTGGGATAGAAATCACCTTTAAACGTTTCCATAAGAACAACGCGTGCGAAGCCACGGGGCGCAGCTCGTCATTTATAGTTTTGCTTTCATTTCATTGTTCATAAGCCTGTCTGAACTCAAACTCAAACTCAAACTCAAAAATGTTTTATTTCCATAAATACAATAAATGTACACTTAGAAAAGGTCAAATCATATTAAAAAAACAAAGAAGGAAGGAAATTCAAGATTAGAATGAAAGTGAAATACAATACCTAAGTTGTGTCATTCATTAGTCGTAACTCAGCAACTCCTAGAGAGTGTGATAGGTACACTACGCGAGCTCCATATCTCTCTTTATGTCGTTCTGATATGCTGAACTAAATGAAGTAGTGAACTAAATGAGTGGACTACTTCGTTGAGCAAAAAGATATACTTCATTCATTTCTTTTCAATGACACATTTTGCGCAACGCTATTATCTAAATAAAATTTCCTCAGCAACGATTGCTCAGGAACATTTTGCCGATTTGAACAATTGCAGCAAATATATTTTTGAAAGAATTTTTTGAAAGCGGGGTTGTTTACTTGAACCCATGGTATATTACATAATACCTATAATAAATTGTACCAGGTCCAAATAAAATTCTTCATGTGGTTTGTTACTTGTCCCTTTGTGTTTCAGACCTTCAATATGCCTCTTGACACCACTAAGTTTAGCTGTTATACTGATCTCGCACTTAGAACAGTAAATCAAGTAACTAGCGGGGTCGTAATATAATTCAGGGTGATTTTCAATCCAACTTCGTACTGTTGCTTCCTTAGGCTTGTTCGCCATCTCTAATCTGACTGGTCTCCAAAACGAGGTATAATAGCGAAGTACCTAAAACAAAACGCGCGACTGTTGTTGAATATGTTTTTTCTTCTATTTTACAACTATTATTAAAAAGAACATCCCGAAAAAGTAGAAGATATTATATTTTGCCATTAGTAAAAATGTCACATAGAAAAGTTTGTCTGCCCATGACCATCCCACTTTCTCAGCTATTGGCAGTCAACAAAACCTGTACTAAACAGCTCTCTCAGTCTGCGTGAACACATAAGTTTAGCATAAATATTAAAAAAAAAAACAAATAAAGTTTGACTCACCGTATTATTTGATGTAGACAGACAGGAACAATATTAGAACAATATTATTGTAGCAAATCGTAATCCATAAATTCAAGCCAAGGTAGTCGTATTAAGAAGATCCAATAAACAAAAAAACGTGCAAGGGTCAAAAACAATATTCACAGAAACAAAACAGGTAGATGCGCACTCAACAGACCGAGGTACAGGAGTGAGAGTAACCTAGGCGGCGGCGGGGGTAGGTATGTAGACCACCCCACGCCGCACAGGCATGCAACCACCTGCATTTTATTTATTATTTACAAGAATAGATAACGAAATGGGCAGCTCGTATACCGTAAACATGAACTATTTGCTTGGTCGCTCGCGCAAAATGACCTTTTTATAGATTTTTTAAGTTGAAGTGTGTTACTGAACAATGTTTGCCATTATTTTAATAATGATATTACGCACATTTTAAATATTTCATCTTTTTTTTTATTGTCCCCCCGCCAAGGAGCGTACGGGGTCGGGGGTTTTGCCGAGTTTTGAAATTAAAATGCTTGTATCTCATAAAATATTAGATCAGAAAATTTTAAGATCAATGTTATTTACAAACAGTTCTCCAAAAAGAAAAAAGAAAAAGACGTGTGGCACTCGGGGACTGCCGCGGTAAAGCTATTGCATAGCATTTTGTATCAACTTATGCAATTATAATTTTACTTTTTTATTTTTTTCATGCAGTATTGCTTTTTCTTTGATATTAATTCAAGTTACACTTTTTGAGCCGAGCGTGGTGACCGATAAGAAAACAAATTTAAAATCAGCAATGTATTTAAAACACTGCCAACCTCTCACTCGAAAGCTAGTACACGTGCACTCGCTGTCCACAGCTGTAATCCGCCGCGGTCGTTCACCCGCCCGACACGTAAAACTCCCGCCGCCGCCGCCCGCGCCCGTGCGAGACTAGGTACCTAACCTACCTACCTACAAACTTATCATTCCATAAATTGACCTAACTACTACCTAACCTACCTACGATTAAATTTCCGGTCATGGCCTTGAGCATGCCTATCATTGATTAGAAATAAAAAAAAACACATTTAATTATGTCTAAAATACCCTCGGACACCCGCAGGCTATACCCCATAGCCTACGATACGAGAGTATTTTAGACAAAATTTAATGTGTTTTTTTGGTAGGGCCACAGCCACAACAGCACAGCTGAAATCCGTGGTTGTTCTCCCGCCCGACACGTAAACTCCCGCCCGAGCGAAACAAGGTACCTACAAACTTATCTTTGCATAAATAATTACCTAGTAGGTAGGTAGGTAACCTACTATTTAATCAGCGGCCATGGCCTTGAAAGCATGCCCATAATTGATGATAACTTAAAAATGTAAAACACATTTAATTCACATTCACATTTTGCCTTAAATAAGTACCTACCTACCCACTAGTAGGTACCCACTCGTACACCCACAGCCACAGCTGAATTCTGCGGTCATTCACCCGCCCGACACGTAAAGAGGAGCGAGCGTTTATTAGGTAGGTATGTCCGCGCTACCCTGCGGCCACAGGCGCCGAAGTCATCGCATTTTCGAATCATTCATCATAAAATAATAGGTAGGTACATAGGCAACCCCGCGCAAATATCCGCACCGCCGCATTTTACTCAAATCCTTTAGACTCACCAGGGATGTTATACGTACCATAATTATGGTATTTGTACCATAATCCAGGTCTTCGTACCATGTACCATAGTACTTCCATTATGGTACGCTTATGTACCATAATTTTCTATCATCCCAAACTTTTCTGACGTACTTTAAGTTTTCTCGCCTAGCTTTATGGGCCGGATAAAAATACATTCTAGATTCTAGTTTCAAGGCAAAAGTTATTAACTCAGTTTCATTCAGCTTGTGCCTATACTTCTGTGTTGAAATAGAGGGCATCTCTTTCTACATTCTGCAAACTGAGCGAGACTTTAGACCCAAAAAGATAAAAAGTGCGCTTGCAGTGTAAAACAAAAGTAAAAGTACAGCACTTATGAAATAATTAATTTTGTTTTAAAAAACTACAACCGACCTCAATTTTAATAGTTTATTCACGTATTTTTATCCAAATTGTCAGAACTAAACCAAATTAAAATGGGACCACACTGAAAGTACCATCTTTCATATAAAAATAAAGAATAATGAAAATCGGACCATCCAGTCAAAAGTTCTGAGGTAACAAATATAAAAAATTTCAAAAAATACAGACGAATTGAGAACCTCCTCCTTTTTTTGAAGTCGGTTAAAAACCCAACCGAGGAACCAAATAATAAGTCCTACGAACCATAACAAAAATCTTTTCTATAGACCACAAGGTTCTTGAGATCTAGAGAAAATTAGGTGCAAAACAGTGCACTCATGTTTTTTTATCGTATTTTTTTTTATGAATTGTGTTTTTACATCCAAGGAACCAAATATTAATTAGAATTTTATGTATTTTTTGTTTTTTTACCACGGGGATCTCGTGATAACTGAGATCTAGGCCTAGGTTTTTTAGCAAATCTGTTAGGGTCGAGCCTCAGTGTAAGTTTTTTAGAAACCGAAGGTAGGTACCATAATTTTTGTTAGTGTACCATAATTTTGACAGGCCGATGTCATAATTCCTGAGTTGGCATCTAACATCACTGAGACTCACGGATTCCGGCGGAAGCGGCTCGGAAGGATGCGCCCTGATGCGCTTTAACAGCAGTCGGCGACAACAGCCGACTGCAGGTGACGGCAGCCGACTGCAAAGGTCGACAGCCGACGACCGTTCGGCCAGGTGGGATGATGATCAGATAAAGACTGCAGCTGCCTGCAATCTTTAGAAGATCGTCTGCATGCTGGATACATCAAGCTGAAGACAGAGCGCTATGGCGCTCATTAGGGAGGCCGACCTATGTGCATCTGTGGATTAGTTATAGGCTGATGATGGTGATGATGCCTTTCCGTTAATTCTGGAGGGCAGGAACACATGCCCTACGATAGTCCTCTGATGGATCCCTACCTACCCAGATGTTTACCAAACATCTCACTTGATGCCCGCAGTTTATCGATAGCTACCTAGGTAAGCATTTGTCCATACCTACTCCCTCGCACTAAACATAATGTAATCATGATAAAAAAAACACTAACCTTAATAAATGCCTCCTCTAAGGATAACTATTATCTAACAAACTCACAATAATAAAACACACAACACCAATAATTAATAGGTATAGGTACACACATGATCTGCCTAGCCAACGCGCTGCGGCCAACGGCAAACATAAACTTATCTGCCTAGCCAACTAATAATTAACAAAAGAAAATCACGAAACATAAACATACTAACCGTGTTTATGCACCGCGCAACTGTTCAGACTGAACAACGAACACGTAGGTACTAGGTACTATACTAACTAAAATGGTTTTTCGGTAAAAGTCAAAGAGTTTACACGCGCGTATGCGGCCTTTGCTTAGCCCGCCCGCCCCGCCGCGCCACGCCATGCCCCAAACGTACAAACGTAGGTTATAGGTATGTGTGTATGTACAAACGTAGGTAGTTACTTATTGTAGACAAAGTAAAATGTGTTTAAAATCATGGACCTAGCAAAATTCACGGACGGAGTCTCATTAAGAAATAAAATGAAGCACTCGATAGTCTGTCCACCCTCAGTACGTACACGAACACACTCACACATTGATATCATAGTCTGTCCATCGACTGCCAGCCATTACGGCTTTAGACGTCAACAGATGTACAGCGTTGTAAACAAATGTAAATAACGAAAAATGCATTCTTGTCTTCTTGTCGTGAAATGTCGCGGAAACCACAGTCGTTTCGTCAACATAAAACACGGGATCACATCCACAAATAAATTTATTGGTTCATCAACATATTACTTTGATGTGACACAAAATTATTATCAACAGAAAAATCAAAACAAAAACAAAAACTGTCTTCACTTTTGAATCTGTAGGATTCCGTCCGTAAATTTATCTACGTCCATGTTTAAAACATTGATTAATTAAAAAGGGAAGATAGGTTACGTTCTCCCAGCGCTTACTCAAAAATTGGCATGTGTTAGAACTACACGCAAACACATACGCTCACAGTTATATTTCCAGCCCTGTGCAATACAAAGAAGAACAAAGACGGAAAGACGTATCTAAGTCCGAAGTGAGACCGAGACAACAATATTTCACGCGAATCACGACCGCCCGTGCCGCCGCCGCCGCCGCCGGTCAGACGGTGACTAAGGTTGGAGCACACAATTTTACACAATATGAGGTTGCCATTTTTGAGAAACTAGTACCTCATCTTCCCTTTTTAATTAATCAATGGTTTAAAATGTTAAAGTTTCTAATGAATTATTGGCATACTTCAAGGTCATGGCTGCAAATTAAAGTACGTATGGTTTATCCATATTGAATGAAGCATGTTAGTTAACAAAATACGACACAAATAACAAAATCTCACTTGCTTGGCGTCGAGTTTCAGATATAATTGTAAGCAATTTTTATTGAAGGCAGGATCTAAAATCGACAAGTAATGTAAATTACGTATGCGTATACGGACGCGCCAACGTATGTTTACGTTTATGCCCCATTCAAAATGGACACGGTATAGGTAGGTACAAATCACACTAATATTATAAATGTGAAAGTTTCTATGTACCTATGTATGTATGTTACTTCTTCAAGCCAAAACTACTGGACGGATCTGACTGAAATTTTGCATACAGATAATTCTAATCCTGGAATCAAACATAGTCTACTTTTTATTCCATAAATCAGTCCCGTGGGATAAAAATCACCTTTTAACGTTTCCACAGGAACAACGCGTGCAAAGCCGCGGGGTGCAGCTAGTTATTTACGAAAAGATAAGTTTGTAGTCTCGTCTCGGGAGTTCTAGGGCATTTACACGGACTACAAGTTGACACGGACTGCAAGTTGTACACGCATCGACTGCGGTCGACGGCTTCCATTGGCTGCAGTCGACTGCAGGCGAGGCGTCGCCTGCAGTCGACTGCAGTGCAACCAATGGAAGCAGCCAATGAAGTGCCGTCGCGACGGCACTACCCGGCACGGGCCCCGGCCCATGCCGCGTGCCCGTGCCGCACGGCGGCGCGCCGCCGGGGCGCGCGCAAGGGCGTGGCGCGGGCGCGGGCGGCGGGGCTACCCGAAGGCCTTACGCGCGCGCGTCTTTGATTTTTACCGACAAAATTTAAAAAAAGGAAACTTGAGTCTTATGATTATTACATTAGAACTCATAGGAGATATGACAGCGCGATTTCGGTCGGCGGCTACTCAAAGAAATATTCGGCTTTTATAAAGGGATATAAATAATTTTACCTAATTTCACGAATGTTTTTATTATTTTGTTTTAGTACGTGATCTGATCACTAACTGGTCTGAATAGTCGCGCGCGGTGTTAACGTAGGTACTGACCGTTTCGTGTATTTTTTGATAATTATTAGAAGCAGTTTAGTTTATTAAGTTTTCAGTATTTTATTGAGTTAGTGTTATTTTTATTTATTATTGTTAGGAAGGTACCTACCTACCTACATTATGTTTAGTGCGAGGGAGTATGGACAAATGCTTATGTGCTACGGTGAAGCTAGAGGAAATGCGTCACAAGCCTTGCGAATTTACCGGGATAGGTACCCAAACCGGCAACATCCGGTTGATGCTAGAGTCATCACGGCGGCCTATCAGAGGGTTCTGAGTGATGACCGGATTACTCCTCAAAGGCGCGGGGATGGCAGAGAGGTAGGAGTTCAGGTGCAAGAACGGGTCTTGGACCTTGTCAGGAGAAACCCTCGTGTAGGAACGCGGACTGCAGCAAATCTGCTTAGAGGTCGTGGAACCGTAGTATCCCACCCGACTGTGGTGACAGGATCTTAAATAAAATGTATGTATATAGAGTACCTACTCACTCATTTTCTTTCACTATTTTTTCGTGACTTTCTTCATTAATAATAATTGCACTTTGTTCATTCATATTCAAAACACTTTATACACAAATTTTACAAGTACAGCTATTCACTGTTGTACATAAATACCTATGCACCTATATACTTTCTCATAAACAGCTGCATAAGTATTCGTCCGATTATATTATACGACGCACACAACCCGTGCCGAAGACTGCCGAACTGAAACGACGTTAGACGATGCGATGCACGGCCTTCAAGCCACACCTCCTTGCCCGGCGGAGTGGGGGGACCTCAGGTTTTTGCGTTACGGAATTTCTGGATTCGGTCCCCGCGCTCAAGGCCCGCGATAGAAGCTATGCAATAGCTTCTGTCTAGGATAAATATTTACTGGATTTGTATTACTTTTTATAAAGATCTTTTAAAACTACACTGAATGCTAAGTATTATGAAGGGTATTGTATAATAGTATCTTCATTATATTATTCATTAATCAAATAGAATCATCATTACATTTACAAGGTTATTATCCAAATATTTTCTTTACTTTTACAATTTATGAGTATATTATGAACACAATATATGTATTTATGAGTACAATAATAATCATAAAAATAAGTCTCTCCTTCTGAAGCGCACTTGGCTTAGGCCCGTGCGGTGCGCTTTAGATTTTACCGGTTTTAAACCGAGAAGGTCTTAACCCAAAAATAATATTAATAATAATGTTGGACAATTAACACAGCATTATGTAGCCAGATAAGATAACTGATATAGGTACTTTACTTAATACAATACCTACACAACAAATTTAGATATTATTTATTATGCATAGAAAACATCCATAACGCCCTGAACAAATATCTGCAGATGCATTAATGAAATAAAAGTTTCGAAGTTTGGTAGCAAACAAAGTTTTGAAAACGTCATTGGTTTCGCAATGCTTACCTACTAAGGCGCTCATGTGCCTTTACAGGAAACAAGAAGCCTTTAAAATACTTATTAACTAAACTTTTAGTTCCTTGAAAAATTTTGGTAGGTATTGTATTTTACAATGTTTTCGTAGGAACTCACGTTAATATCACAATGTACTTGATAAAAATGATGCAGTTCTTCTTGTTAATAAAATCGATGACATGGTTCTTAAGAGATCGTAGGTGATAGATAGATCTTATAGTTTCAGACTCTCCCATACTAACCGATCTAAATGTGCCATTCTGTATAATAAAGTATCCCCAACAATAAATTTTGAATACTTGTCTACGATGATATTTTGTCATCTCTATTTTTTTGTATTTAATTGTTTGAATTGAATGTAACGAAGCCGGGAACGCGCACGTACACGCTCAAGCAAAATTTAGTTTCAATCCATCCACGATACGTTTAATATTGTCAAATCTAAGACGACTAGTTTTAGATAGTTTTCTTCAATTTGCGTTCAGGATGCGTTCATAAACTGTTTGCAATAAAAATCTAGTATTAGAAATCTCGTAGTCTTAAAAGTTAATTATAAAATTTACTGACATGTCACGCAAGGGGGTCAAAAGTTACGGAAAATGTAAGAAATGTAACCTTCTGGCAACACTGCTTTCGCTATTCTTCCATGGTTGAATAGACATGGTAGAATACCGAGAACTATTTCTACCATTAATTTTTATCATTTAAAAAATGGTAAATATTTTTCCGAAATTTATGTTATTTAAAGAAATAGTTGATAGTAAATTATGATATGGTATTTTACCTGTAATTTTATTTCAATTTTACATTACGCTGTAATTGAATGGCCGTATGAATTGCGTCAAACCAGACGCAAAAGCCATCTCACAAGAAGTTGAATTTGAGTGTCTGTATAGAAAGGTAGAATGCATGGTTCAAGATAAATGTTAGGTGACAGCTGTCATTTGTTTTGTACTTATCATTACTTTTCGTCAAAAAGTACAACTTTCATCCCGCTGTGCAGGCAACTTCCGTTCAGAGTATGAGTAATGAAAAGACTATTATCACACCTCTTAAAAATCTGAATTAATGCAATATAGATAAATAATGTGCTAATGTGCCAATGCTAATGTGCGTATGCTATAGTCATATAACTAAATTCTTAATTTTTCACCCCTGCTCACTAATTCTCACTATAGCATACACACGACTGAACTTTACTATAGTTGTACCATGGGGACCGGACCGGTGATTATTACGACTCGGACCCAGTTCGAGATGACTTTCAGCTGCCAAAACGCTTTTGACAGGTCACAGCCTTGTCACAGCACATCACAGCAATGTAAAAACCTGCTCTGCGAAATAATAATAATAATAATAATAATTTATTCAAAATAACTTAGGGCTAGAAGGATAACAAATAGGTTCATCTTAAATTCTAAACGTATAAAATATTGCGGGTGCCTAAACTAGGTAAAAACCTGTTTTTCAGGCAAAGAAATAAGGTGCAATTGACTCTAATTCACTTCAATTTTCCCGAAATTCCCATCGTCTCACGTGAGACATTTCTTATTCTCATGGTCTCAAGGAATGTCAAAAAAACTTATTACACTCTACAACATCTGTTGATGATGTTTTCAAGAATGACCATCACACTAATATTTTAAATGCCAAAGTTTGTATGGATGTATGGATGGATGTTTGTTACTTTTTCACGCCAAAACTACTAAACGGATCTAGCTGAAATTTTGCATACAGGTCATTCTAATCCTGTAATCAAACATAGGCTACTTTTTATCACATAAATCAGTTCCCGTGGGATGAAAATCACCTTTTAACGTTTCCATAGGAACAACGCGTGCGAAACCGCGGGTCGCAGCTAGTTAACAATAAAGAAGTTGAGCTACCTCAACATTGTTAACAACAGTGTGCAATCAGCTCAACTGTTTAAATCTATTAGTTCTAATTCTCTTTTTATTTTTTATGTTTTACTAAGGGGACGTTTCCAACGTACCCAATAAACACCAGTTAAATAATCATTAACTGTTTTTACATGTTATTGCCATCATTGACCTAAATTGACGTTGCCTGCGATATTATTCGGTAAAATTTCAACCTCTATTTGAAGTTTTAACTCGTTTACTTGTAAGTGGTAGATGTTCGTTAAAATAGGACAGATGTAGTCCCAAAGCAATGATTCAAAGTCCCGTAAATAATTAAGAATAAAAAAATACATATTTATAAAATATATTAGCATTCAAACGCAATTTTTATGATTTAACGAGAGTAATTTACAGCAATTCTTTTTATATTAGAGGCAACTATTATTTATTATTTTATAACACTAATATTATAAATGCGATAGTTTGTATGGATGTATTAAGCCTTGTTAGTATACAAAGAAAATATCTAAGTTTTTTCCTTTAGTTTGTGATACATTAAAGCGTATAAAGGCATCATTTACCAACCTCTGCTTTAACAACACAGTTCAAACTACATAATGGTATACCTATGTGATGGTATTAATTATTGATTTATTATTACTTTGTTGATCGTACTAAAATAAACTAGGTGGGAGCTTGCTAAGCCTGCCTGTCTATTGACATGGAGATAGAGAGGAGCTGTGTGGTGCTGGCATAGAATTTGCACCACCCCATCTCCTTACAAGAAGTTGAATTTGAGTGTCTGTATAGAAAGGTAGAATGCATGGTTCAAGATAAATGTTAGGTGACAGCTGTCATTTGTTTTGTACTTATCATTACTTTTCGTCAAAAAGTACAACTTTCATCCCGCTGTGCAGGCAACTTCCGTTCAGAGTATGAGTAATGAAAAGACTATTATCACACCTCTTAAAAATCTGAATTAATGCAATATAGATAAATAATGTGCTAATGTGCTAATGAGACTAAGAGATATATGATAAGAGGCGACTAAGGGATATCCACACCGGGCATCGGCAATGCCCCCCATTAGATAAACGCCAACAAGGCACTTATCAAGGGGAGGCCTGCGTCTAGCAGGTAAAAAGCTGTGCTAATAACACCCAATCATTTTGCATTTAATCTCCGCTTCTTTTTTTTCATTTGACTTGTCTAAGTACTTATTTTGTAAGTCTAAAGAAATAAACGATTTGACTCTGACTCTGACTCTCTTCAGTAGACAGAGACATGCGTGGAAGTTTAAAAATGTATACAGAACCGGGAAGCCGAGCGGTATAACAAACACAGTCCGCAACTCCACTCTGTATTACACTCTCTCCGTTCCGTTGCCACGCTCCACATCAATGGACATGCACCCTTACTCGGCATCTTGAAAAATAAACTGCGAAATAAACATAAAAGTCTACACACCGTCCTGTGGCTAAAGCTGGAACTAGTTAGAGAATAGTTTCAGCGCTCTTTGTAAGAGTTCTCCTTTAGATGGAGCTGTAGGTAACTGCAGTTTATGGGTATTAGTATAGGTGGGAACTGAATTGAGAATTTCTTGGTTGAACGTACGTACTTATTTTAATCAAAACTATACGTGGGCCTAACTAAGCTCCTTGAAAAATTAACTGCGAAATAAAGAACACGTTCACTAACGGCCCTGTGGCCAAAGCTAGAACTAGTTGCGCTGTAGTTACTACAGTAACAAGTTAGTTCTAGAGGTTTTTTTAAGATGGCGCTGTAGTTGTGCCATGTATCACGAGAAAACTATTCGTTATTACGGATTTCTGTGACAACCAAAGGGATTTATTCATACTAATACTGCATAGTGAGTAATCAATTTTATTACTACAAAAACTAAACGTAACAACGTGTTGCGTACTGTGTGGTGCCTTACTTTACTAAAATAGGTAATTGTGAAGTTAGATTTTTTTTTTTAATTCTTGAATAAGGGCTTTGTCGCACATGCGATTATGGCGCCCTTCCGCTTTCATTCTTCACAATATATTACAGAAAAGTTCAACCTTAACAAAAAACATGTTTTCACTAAACGCTTTGATAATTTGTTTGTTTTTAGTTCTAAACGGGCAACACACCGAGTCCAGCATGACATGAAATCGGTATAAATTTTTGAGAGTATGACTGTTATACAGTTGGTTTTTTTGAGACGGGTGTCGGTTGCCAAATCCGGAACCATGAGAGTTAGAGAAAAGGAGTCATGACCTAAATTTACGAGGAAACGCTGAAACACAAAAAATGCAAAGTAAGATTTTATATTCCCTTAGATTTGCAAAAACACACCACACACCTATTGGTTTTTCATAAAATATGATTTCCTGTATTTTAACGCGTAACGGAATTCAAAAATACATCTAAAAACTTTCTTAAACGCATCTAGGATATTTGCAAGTCACATTTCGACAGATTTCTAATGAACATGGTCAAAAGAAGACTAATTGTGCCAGCTACACCAAGTTAGTTTAGCTAAGCTCGCATGGATGAAAAAAAAGTCCTACGTTCAGTTTGTGGTATCTAATATAAGCTACTTTTTAATACCTCTGTAATAGTTTTATCTTGTATAGTTTAGGCAGAGATGCGAAAATAGAGTTTGTTGGACAAAAATGGCAACTTCGTATCTCTGTCCAAGCTTTGCATAATAACAATAATAATAATATAAAAAACAAAAACCGAAGAAAAAAAGTGTGCTGTTCTTGAGATAAATATGGATAAAAAACGTCTAAAAAAATAAACTATCGAGAAAACTTCATCCATCATTTTTGAACACCTAAATATGAAGGTAGCTTTTACAGATTCTGAAGTACAATTTTGAAGTAAATTGCTTATGGCACACCCTTAAGTAGCAATTAGCCTGAAAAAAATGAACTTCAATTAATAATATGTTTCTGCCTTGTCTTGTCTATATTTTGTATAAAATTATTGAGACATGTTATTTATTTTGTTACCAACATAATAACGAGTGACAACGAGTAACAAATAAATGAATTGCACAAGAGGGAAGCCCCGTTGCACAACTAGTTGCAATTAAACAATCTTCGTTGTGCAAAAAAGAGTTCGCGGGCAGAGCATATATTATTATTATTATTATTATTACTAATAAGAAAAACAAAAACGACTCAAAGCGCTTCGTATCTCTGCCTCAGCTTTACAAAATAAAACTATTTACAGAGGCATTAAAAAATAGCTAGCGACCAGAATGCAACTTATTGAAGGTTATTATAGAAATATCTATGATATGACATAAATAATGAAGTTCTATTGTATTGTATTGTATTTGTATTTAATGTATTTATTTTTCTCTTACAAAAGATAATAGCTTACAATTTATGGATTAAAAATAGTCTAAATCTAGTTATCTTGTTTTGCAAGAGACTGGTGCCCGAGAGAGGTTTATAAAACCTGTGGTACGGGTCACCAGGTCCTTCCTCCGCAAGATATAAATAAAAAAAGATATAGGTAAAAAAGTACACAGTAGAGCTATATAATCTAAAAGTTACAATTAATTAGACCTTGCTAGTATAAAAACAAAGGAAACAGTGAATAGGTAAGTAAAATCCTACTTGAGGTATGAGGTATGTAGTATGAACGTAATAAAAATAAAAACAAAAATAACATCCTTATTGAACCGACCTGCACAGGAGTGCGCCGAAACTCTATCAGTGAGTTCATGAAGTTGCGTAAGAACATACGTAAAACTATGGATAAGATGAAACAAGAGGTATTTCATTTTAGGGGGATCAGCAGGTTTTCTGTTTGTTCATAGCTGAGTGTTTTAAGCCAATTGGAGACCAACGTTTTACATTTATGTTGTGTAAGAGGGTAAATTGATAGGTAACTATTGATTTTATTGTAGATGTGGGGTCCCAGAAAGAAGAAGAAATTTTGAGGAAGACGAGAATGACATTGGATACCCTTACAAACACTGCCTTTTCTTCGTTTGCCCTTTACCAAATTTGGGTCATAGTTTAGCTGGGCATGCTTCATAAGAGTGATTTGAAGAAGGAACGACTGTCTGACTGTAAGAAGGTGCCATTCCTTGTACAGATCGGACGTGGGAAAACTAAAGGGGTAGCCAGAACTAACTTTCAAGATGGCCCTCTGAGCCCTTTCTAACAAAATAAGGTGAGTTTTTCCTGCACCTCCCCACGAGGTTATGCAATAATCAACAACAGATTGGCAGAGTGCGTAATAGACCATTTTAATAATTCTACGGTCAGAGACATGTGTTAATGTTTTAAAAATGAAAATGAGCTTACGTAATCTGGTGACAAGGATTTCAATGTGAGGCCTAAATGTGAGAGTCTGATCAATCGTGATACCTAAATACTTCACAGACTTAGCATTTTCGAGGGTAATGCAGGAACAGGCAGAAGCAGCAGGGGGACAGTAGTGGGCCCTAATGGTTAGTGCAGGAGGCGGCAGAAGATTGGATCTGTGAGCGAACGCAATGTAATTAGATTTAGTTACATTGAGGGTTAAGGAGTTAGCCTGAAGCCAGACAGCAATATTACGCAACCCAAGTTCAGCCGTTTTGTGAACTATGATACCACTGTGATTTGATTATCCGTGATCTTTAATTTTACGTTCTGAATAATCAAAAAATTTATATTACTATACAATTGGCTTATTAATAACTTTTTTATAATAAGTTTTTGTTAACTTTATCTAAGTTACTTTAGGATATTGGCAGATTTTTGCGTGGATATCAAGAGGCGCAAATATGCAGATCTCGATAAGAGATGTGTGATTTTCAAACTTGGTATCAAGGTATTCAATGTAATTATTCGTTATTATTTCCTTACGAAGTTATGGTACAAATCACATTAATATTATAAATGCTAAAGAAAGTTTGTATGGATGTATGAATCTATGGATGGATGGATGGATGAATGAATGGATGGATGGATGTTTGTTACCTCTTCACGTCAAAACTACTGAACGGATCGGACTGAAATTTTGCTTATAGGTAATTCTAAAAGGAATCAAACAAAGGCTACTTTTTATCTCATAAATCAGTTCCCGTGGGATAAAATCGCCTCTAAACTTTTCCATAGGAAAAAGCCGCGAGGCGCAGCTAGTATTTCAATAAACACCTAAAATGTGAGGATAGCGAATTTTGTTAGACCATCAATTTTCCACCGCGCAGGACAGGGAAAAATGGTGACTTCACTTATACCTACTTACTTCTCCCATAAGAGTAAGTAAGTAATCCATTTTCCACATCTAGTCTACAAAACGAAATACAGATAAAATTTCTCACAATAGGTAAATATCAAGAGGAATCCATTCTACGAATAGTTCCTTAACTAAGGTAGAAAGAATAAAATTGACGACCTGTGGCACGGCGGGCGGAGGAACGCCTGCGACGCAGTAAGGTTCGATTTCCCATTCAGGATGTTCTTGGACTTGATGTTTTCTATGTACAGCAAAAAATATTTAACTTTGTAGTCTTTTGTATTAAGTACTAGCTGCGCCCCGCGACTTCGCACGCGTTGTTCCTATGGAAACTTTTAAAGGTGATTTTTATAACACGGGAACTGATTTATGGGATGAAAAGTAACTTATGTTTTATTCCGGAATTAACATTACCTGTTTCCAAAAATTTCAGCCAGATCCGTTCTGTAGTTTTGGCGTGAAGAGGTAACAAACATCCACCCATCCATACATCCATACAAACTTTCGTATTTATAATATTAGTGTGATGTGGGTTATCTAGTACCCATAACACAAGATGTGCTTAGCTTGGGGCTAGATAATGCTGTGTGAATTTAACAACATTATTTATTTTATTATAAAGTGCCAAACATTATATTTTCTAAAGGACCGGAATTGTCATCAAAAGTGAATTTTGATGTCGATTTAATGACACTCCAAGAATATCAATTCAAGAAATATTTTCTAGTCTAGACCAAAGCTGTCTGGACTTGACTGAACAAGTGTATTTCGAGTGGTGAAAAGTGTATAATATGGTCGTGAAAATTAATGTAAAAACTGTTTTATTTAGTAAGAAAACTTCCACCGTTTCAAGACGCTACGAGGACGTTACGTAGCAGTTGGTTAGTGCTACGAACATAGTCTACGACATGCACTTGCGATGTAAAAGGAATAAAAAAAATATCTTACAGATTGAAAATGTCATTTAAGTATGACAATTATATGGAGAGATTTTTATTATTGGTAAGTTCTAATAATAAAAATTTGATCATTCAGGTATTACAATTCTATGGAAAGATTTTTATTATTAGTACTAATAAAATAAACAGGATTGTAAAAACAAAATATCATTTTCTATCTGTAAGATATTTATATACCTTACATACATTTTCAATCTGTAAGATTGCTACTGATTGATTAAGATTGCCACTTAAAATAAACAATGTTGTTAATTTCACACACCATTACCTAGGTCCATGCTAAGCAGAGCTTGCGTGTGTTATTTTATTTGTCTTAAATATATATTTTGATTTATTTTATTGTAGCTACAATTGATACAATGGTTATGTAACACCATTGTTATAAACTATTGAACTATGACAATCTACAGAGTTAGAAAGCGTATATGATGAAATAAACATTAACCCATTAAATATAGACCAAAAGAGGGGATGGCTTACCTTACAAACTGTCCAGCCGGTAGTTTAAATTTTTAATACGTTGTCTAGGATGGATAGTAGGTGTTTAAAATGCAAATTGCCAATTCCTCTTCGATTTCTTTCCGATTTTTGCTTATATCTTTGTTTAGGTATGTATATTTTAGGTAAATAAAGGGTTTCACATTACTGTAGGGAATTAAATTTCCCATTATTAACGTTTTTAATTTTGTCAAGACAATATAACAAAAATTTTAACTACCGGACCGTTTGTGAGTTAACCCCCTATGTATCGAGAGTTGATGGTGGATTTATCTAAATTAAGAATTCCGTTGTAGTTTGATGCTTAATTGACAGTTTTGCATGTTTCCGGTGAAGCTTATCCCTGAAATTCTAATAAATCTAGCTGCGACTTGCGGTTTCTCCCAGGGTCTCATTATATATTTATACTGACAGAGTACGAGTATATATAAATGTATATAAATATATATTGTTTATTTGTTCTTCATTATAGCATGTTATATAAAGCTCTCTGTAATGTTATTTTTGTGTAATTAATGGTTATTTATCGGGTATTTATCGCGTATCTTTGAAAATAATAACAAAGGTACGCGATAAATACCCGATAGATAATAATCATTGTAGCGGGTAAGATGGGAGGGTGAAGGAAAAAGCAACTTCGCCGGTACGCAATTTATTTTCGAGCGGGGAACGTTGTAACATGTGTTGACTCGGGGGACGTTTGTGCGGCGGCTCGTTTAGTCAAACGTATCGGTTGCCGGGTAATCCGAGTCTCACCTCAACGTTGACTAAACTAACCCAAAAAGACCCTACCAGTACCAATAGCCGAGTGATCCGGAATATTTGGTATGGAGGATGAAGGCTCCTAATAAGATTCGATACAGAACAAATTTCACAAAAATTATATAAACCACACCCGTGCGTTTTCGTCAGCGCGATCTAGCGCTCGGTCAATTTTAGCAGCGCCATCTAGTTATAAAATGTGTAAACAAGTTTGTTTGCGCTTTTGCCTTCTAGTGTAGTTTTGATAAGATTTTATGCTTGATACGCGTTACATCATTAAATTATGTTAACAAATCGAGAAAGTTTAAAAAGTTATTTTTGTGATTAATAAACTGAATTTGAATTTGAAATTATTTTAAGATGATAGGGCACTTATCTAGCACTTTTTACTATGTGGACTCACTTTTTCATGCTTTAGTCCGAAATGAGCAATCTACCCCTTTTCTTCACTGTACTTTAATCTTTGTTGTGCATTAGGTAAGTAAATTGCAAATTATACATAATATTCTTTGGAAATAGTGTGTCTCTGCGTTGAGTAGTAAAGTAACACAACACAGATCATCTGTTGAGTTTGGGCTGCTGCTGGGAGAAGGTACTACCTACATCATTTTACTAATGGTGTCTATTCAGATGTTACAAAACTAGACTAAACTAATCTGACAAGACTAAAAATGATGCCATCCTTATTATTTCGATCGTAATGACAGGAACAGCAACATTTTTCGTACTGTCAAATTAGTTTAGTTAAGTTATGGCGACATCGGAATAGACACCAATATCTATGATTCTGACACATCATTATCGTCTCGGATAGTCTTGTCTTCTGAGACGTACTTAATTAAAGGATAAAGGAAAAACATGACCAAAAACTGACGCCTGCATTGTAGCTACCTTATAAAGGGTTTTTCAACAAGAACTTTGTTTTCTAAAACAAAATAAAACAAAGAGTTTAGATGAAGATGATTTAAATTTTTATTGTATTACGAAGAGAAAAGTTTGGCAGGTTTTATTAAACTATGTACTGTACATAGTTTAATAAAACCGGCCAGTCTCAAGATTACTGATATAGTATTATATTATCTGTAGATACAATGTTCGTATGTTTACGAACATTGTATCTATATAAACTTAAAACTTTGTGTGTAAGTTATGAAAACAAAAACCCATTTTATAAACCTCTTCTCTTAGAAAACAAGATAACTACATATAAATCACACTAGTATAAAAAATGCGAAAGTTTTGACGTTTGGATGCATGGATGTTTGGACAGCGTGTTCACACCAAAACTATTAAACGGATCGGACGGCTGAAATCTACGCTGAAATGCGTACAGCATTCTGGAATCATGCCGGCTACTTTTATCCCATAAATCAGTTTGCATGGGATAGAATACGTATGCAGAAAAACAACTCGTGCGAAGCCGTGGGCTACTATATAATTATGTATATAAATATTTGAATAAACTATACTAGTCAAGCATTAGCCAAAAAAGTGAAAGAGTTTGAAATAACGAAAATATTTTGTAAGCTAAAATAAAAAAACAACATAATTAAAACTATTAACTTGTCGATTTGTGATCCTTTCTTCAGATCATCACAATTGGTTACGTCGCAAATAAATTATTGATTTGATTTGCCATGGGACGCCCTGTTATATAATAAAAATTTGACTTGTCTGACGATTTAACGTGCTTATTTTGTAAGTCTAAAGAAATAAATGATTTGACTCTTGCCTCTTGACTCCTGTCATTTTTTTAAATAATTCTTAGTGTTTTACTGTCTAGCTATCTAGTCATCGTTCTTGAAGACGAACCTACGATTAGTTCCCATGACGTAGTATGTCATCTACAATTTTTATTCCATACAAATTTTAAGCAAATCATTCCCGTCTCGGAGCGATCTGCCAAAGAACGTGAAAACTAAATCTTGCCATAAAACACGCATGGCCACATGAAGTTCTACTTTTTTATCGTGCTGACTGAACTTTTGACATTTAGGCCGTCAAATAAATTCGTTTTGATGTGACACGCCGCGTAAGGAACCAATTGAACATCCTGAGCCTGATTCCATTAACTGTTAATGAATCAGGCCCCATAATAGTGTCAAAGTGAGGCGATTGTGTTAGTGACTAACAATCGCCTCGCTATGACACTATTAGGTATATATTATAGCGTATTAATCGCCGCCATCGACACCTTTTGGTGTTCTAATAACACGATCTTTTTTTGTTTATCCACACCATTGACATGACATAAATCATAGAGATTGTTATCTTATGGTAATACTCGTAGAATTCCAAATAAATTTACGACAAAATCTCTATACGATTAAAGTAAAAAAAATAAGTCAAAAATAACGGAATTAGGCCCCAGGGTGCGCGTTCTTTATAAGCTACGCTGTCATCTGTCTGGTGGAGCTCGTAGCACATGCGACGATAAGTTCTTCGTAGCACATGCTACGATAAGATACATGCTTCGTAGCACTACGAGCTCCACTCGCCCAAAACATATGGTGCAGCAAGAGACTTGTAATCTTGTCAATGAAACATTTTCAGCAATAGGTATATGCAATGCATGGCTTTTTTATCGATTATTTAGGTTAAGACAACAGAAAGAAAAATATAATAGAAAAAATATATTAAATTATTAAGGTAAAAAAAAAAGACGTGTGGCACTCGGGGACTGCCGCGGTAAAGCTATTGCAATGCCATCTAGAGGCGAGTTGCTGAACTAAAGAGACAAACGTCAAGGTTTTTTCGTTACGGAATTTCTGGATTCGGTCCCCGCGCTCAAGGCCCGCGATAGAAGCTATGCAATAGCTTAATAAAGTAAAACTTCACTCACTTTCGGGTGATAAAAACGATCATCGGATTGTAAAAAGTTAAGTAAAAGTAAAAAGGCGTTTATTTTGTTACCATTACACATAAGTAATTAAGTCATACAAAATACATGGGTACACAAGATAAAGGTTACAAAAATGTATGTTAACTCAAAGTCAAAACTTTATGACCATACAAAAATGTTCCAGTGTGACGTCACGGTTCAGGTGCCAATAGCATTGCGTTTAGAAATTTAGTTATTGATACTTAAAAAATCTGCTTTTCAATTATTAAATTTTGCAATGAAAATATCAAAAAATACAAAAATCTACAAACAGATTATATTTCTATATCAATAGAGAATACATAAACATATTACAAGCTTTTTTGAAGCATCACGCATATACCCTTTTCCTATTTTTCAAAAGTTCTAAGATGCTGTTGACTGCAGATAGTCACGACAGCGTTACCAGACTTTGAGTGTTTACAGAGGGCACCACGCACAAGAGCCACCACTTGGGCTGTCGCCAGATGCTATAAGAGGACATGTAGATTTTGCTTTAGGTGCACAAATGCAACGATAGGCGGATGCGGGAAATTCTTCCTTGCATGCGGCGGGATCGGTTTTGGGTCGGCTGTGTAGTGTGCAGAAACGAATCGGTTACCGTCACCTCCGGATGAGCGGCGGTGATTGGGTTAACGGGGTCACCTGGAACGTATCTATGTAATTTCGGAGCAAATTTCCTAAAGTCAGGGCACTCTACTATTACCCGTAGTGAAAACTGCAATAGTCGGCAAAGTGCGAGGGCACTTAGCTCCGAAATCGTCTCGTTCTACAGAGCTGCTGGAGCTTACCAATTAGGCACAATAATTGTATTGTGCTTGTATGAAACATTTTAACCACATAACCATGTAAGGGTTAATTCTAATTCTAATTCTATGGGTGGAGAACTGGCAGGTCTTAACCAGCCCAGCTCCATGAAGTATCGGAGCAGGACTTTAGGTGACTGACAGCTTCGTTTCAGCTTTTCAGTGGGTGTGGATGGGGTTGATGTCTCAGTAAGTCACTTCAGCGTCGTTTGTGTCTGGCCTCTTCTGTGGCCGTGCAGTGTACCACAATGTGTTCCACAGCTTCTTCTTCTTGGAAGCAGTCACGACATAAGCTGTTGTCTGTGGCTCCTGTCTTGAAAAGATGATGGTTCAGATCACAGTGACCTGTGATGATGCCTACCATCGTTCTTAGGTCCTCCCGGCTGATTTCGAGCTTCGTGTGTCGGTCCGGCGCTCCCATAGCGTCACGTGAGGATTATGTTCACAATATTTATTTAATGCAGTTGAAAAGCCTGATCACTAACATTTTAACTGCAAATACACCTCGGTTAAACCGCATAATATCGATAGTGATCAAGATTGTAATTTTTCATATGGACTTAAGGAACCCTAAAAAGATTATTTTTTTCTTTTTGACAAATAAAAGCATTCACCGGATATGTCTATTACCAACTGACCAACCACGCTGCCCACCTAGTTGTATAGTTAGTTATTATTTTTCTTAACCGACAACCTATTTGCTCGTAGTTTGTTCCTCAGTAATCGCAAAGACGTCACTCAACTGCAGCATCAAATTAAACAACGGAACTCAACAGCACCGCCTCGGGCGAAATCTATTATCAACTCGCGCTCAGATCTCTCAGAAATATAATCCCGCACTCAAGATCCAAGCTTCCCATCTAACTGGACGGTAGACTCCATCTCGAGTGCCCGGCTTAGCGCTTTTATTAAACTACGATCCTCGCGTTTCATGCTGAATAAAACTTAAATGTTGTTACAAAGTATTTAGACATCGAAATGTATTTTTATCAAAAATTCACGAAGGCACTAACATTTGTCTGTTAATTTTAATGGTCGCTGATGGTATAATTTTGTTAAGAGGTTAATATTATGTATTCAAGTTACGACGCGAACGAAAAACAAAATAACAACGGACAAAATGTCGCACGGGTCCAATCAGATAAGAAAAAATTAATGCATTAGCTATTACTTATTCTATAAGAACTAACCCGCTTGGACTCAGGTAAATACCTACTTCAGTTTTTTTAAAACTATCTTGTTTGAGGATTTTTTGTGGGTTGGGAACTTTGTCGATATGTAACTTTGTTTAGTGAAAATTCTCAGATCGATATGAAACTTAGACGGTTGAGATATGACTAAAATAAAAGTTCAAATTTGGCATATATGTGAATTGGTTACTTATTGCAGAATCTGTATACCCATGATTGGACCGAACCTAACGACCCAATCATGGGTATACAGAGCACAACTTGCCGAAATATAATGTTTTACAAACGTATCATAACAATAGGACACACTATTCTTGACTGAATGAAATACATTTTTTCTTTGAATATTAATAATAAGGTACACGTGCCACCTAACCACGTGAGGATTACGTTAACAATATATTTTTTATTTCTGTTGCAAAGCCTGATCTTTTAAACTCTCTTTTAAACTTGGTGGTAAATTCTGGTGGGAAATGATTCAAAGTGAAAAATAATGCCTATAATCTCCACGCTGGGCATGCGGGTTGGGGATCGCAGTTCGGTGGTAGAATAATTCTGAAGGGGGCACTGCTGCCCGCCCCCCGACGAATATCCCTTAGTCACCTCTTACGATACCCACTGGAAGAGTCAGAGTCAAAGCCAGAGTCAGAATCAAATCGTTTATATCTTTAGACTTACAAAATAAGCACTAAGACAAGTAATTTTTTTTACTATATAGAGTTGGGGTGGTGCGATTCTAAGCCAGCCACACAGCTGTGCAAGCACAGCACATGCGGCATGGAATTCCCTTGCGGCGAATACGCCACGTTACGACGCCGGTCGGTAGGCTGCGAGCTCGTCGCGATTAGTAATCACAGCGACATCGTGCTCTTGTTCGCGCACTTTTGCACACTTTCCTTAAAATCGCTGCTCAAAGAAAATAAATAAATTTCAGCACAAATAAACAACATTTTATATTCATTGGTAACAAACGATGAGCAAGGCTATATATTAATTGAGATTACTTAGGTTTTCTGATTTGATTGTGTATTGCGCTTAGTGCTCCTAATTTTTTTGCAAGGGAGCTTAAGTGGGTTTTTTGGCAAGATATCACAAATATGGTTTTACCTCAAAACGCCTGAAACCGAGAGCACAAAATCCGTGCTCGTGACAATACAAGGGCAAAGTAAAATCGAAAGAGTGTAGCGTGTCTACTTTCACTTACATTGTACTATGCTGTGTAAACGGTTCAAGGCCGGGCTATTCCAGTTTAGGTTTTGGTTTCATTTTGCGGAAAAGTTATAAATGTAAGCTTAACTAGGTTGAAGTTAGCTTAGCTTGCTTCCAGAAATGCCTACGTATAACTCGTGTACCATATTTAACATAAAGATTGTCAGTGACAGGACATAAAGTGTCAGTGACTTGGTGGGACTCGATACTGAAAATAGCCCACTTGGTCGGCCCTACGAACTTGTGTAATAAAAAATCATAACCGCAAATACCGAAATTATGTTTTCTTTGAATTACTTAAAATAAGTGTCTGTGATTATTTTTTTAGAACTTCGAAAGCATAACCACATATTCGTTTGTTTTGAGGAAAATTTTTAGGGCCAGTGACTGATGTCCTTATAACACACAAAAAAAATTTATGAATTAAAACATAAATTGAGTAAACTACTCCCAACAGATAATTTGATATAAATTGATATAAAGAAGGAATATCTTTATTGTGTGCTCGTAAATTACGAGCACATTATATATATATACGAGCGCAGCTATTAAAAGTCGTAAAAGCCTCAACAGCCTATATCGGTCCACTGCTGGACGCAGGCCACCCCATGATACGCGCCTTATTGGCGTTTATCTAAGGAGGGGTAATGCCTATAATCCCCACGATGGACATGCGGGTTGGAGATCGCAGTTTGGTGGTAGAAGGGGGCGCTGCTGCCCGCCTCCCAGTGGATATCCTTCAGTCGCCTCTGACGACACCCGCGGGAAAAGTTGGGGTGGTACAATTCTTGCTTCAATTGGTTGCCTGGAAGAAATAGCTTTAAGCGATAAGGCCGGCCATTCTATTGTTGTTCTTGTCCCTTTATCTAATTATGTAAATAAATGTTTTAACGAAGGTGATGAATAAAGATTTATCTATCTATCTATCTAATTCTAAGCCAGCGCCACACGGCTGTTTAATTATTAGCTTCCCACTAACGAACCTCATGTGAATTGGAAAGCTCAAAACTCAAATCATGGTAAATATCCTGTAGTAAATAACTTTAGTGTTAATAACCATGATGAATTCAAAAGATTTATTTTGAACCTCATGTGCACTTCCTTGAATAGACATCCTGTACTAGAGATTCCTAAGTTATTAGTATAATTTATTTAATCACTCCTAAGAACTTGTAAAATATGAGCACAATGACCGGAGAGAAAAGCATAGAATTCTATACAGCTTGTCTGCGATTAAAATAACTCCCGTCTGAATGAACGCCAGACAAAAAGACGAAGGTCAAGGTCGGTCACAGATGACAACACAGTACCCCTCCGCAATGCGGTCCGCTCCTTGCGGAATGTTAATAAACTCCTGATGAATTCGGTCGTGTTTTGTTTTGATAGCGGCACGAAGGCTACGAAATGAACCGAATTTGTTATTTCACGTGTAACGAATCATTACGCGTGAGGTAACAAATTCGGTTCTTTCTATTTACACGTTTATAAGTAACTAGCTGCGCCCCGCGGCTTCGCACGCGTTGTTCCTATTTTCTTTGCTATAAACCTCACGGAGTCCGAGACCTTTCCAACGAATGCAAAACCGTGCGTGTGCGAAATCGGTTCGTGCGTTCTGGAGTTAAAGCGTCAGGAAGGAAAACCCGACTTATTTTCACATCACACTAACATTATATAGGCGAAAGTTTGTATGGATGTATGGATGGATGTTTGTTACTACTTCACGCCAAAACTACTGGACGGATCTAGCTGAAATTTTGCATACAGGTAATTCTAATCCTGGAATAAAACATAGGCAACTTTTTATCCCATAAAACTGATCCCGTGAGATCACCTTTTAATGTTTCCATAGGAACAACGCGTGCGAAGCCGCGGGGCGCAGCTAGTTATAGATATGTGCGAGTGACTTGTGTGTTAAGGCGCATACCCGAGCCAATATGACAGCGATACCTATTTTATCATATTTTTACGTTTATCATAGAAATTTTTAAAAATCCTATGTTCGGTTTGTGGTATCTATTAAAGGTTATTTTTTAATTTTATCTCATATAGTTTAGGAGGAGATGCGAATATAGAATTTGGTGGCGAAAAAGCGCAACTTCGTATCTCTGCCTAAGCTTTACAAAATGAAACTATTACAGAGACATTTATAAATAACTTATAATAGATACCACAAACTGAACGTAGAATTTTTAAAACTTGCTGTGTTTAACGTATTAATAAGATACAATAGTTGGGCCACTTTCACTGGTGTATGCGCCTTAAGTATGTGATTAGTAAAATCAGCTTGTAACCGGAAAAAAATTACTAATCACTGATTACTTACTCTTGTCACTCGCACTTGATAATCATCATCATCATCAGCCTGTATACGTCCACTGCTGACATAGGCCCATCCCCCAAACGACGCCACGAATAGCGGTCCTGAGCCGCCTCCATCCATCGACTCCCTGCGACCGCTACAATGTCGTCGGTCCATCGAGTGGGAGGTCTTCCCACACTCCGTTTCGCATTGCATCGCGGTCGCCACACTCGCCACTCGAGAACCTTTGATAATCAACAAAGGTAACTAACCCATTAGTATCCGTTGACAGATCAGTTAGTTTGAACTGACCATGGTCACTGTTCTATCTGTGGTTCGATTGTATCATCTAATCAGGGACAGCACAGTCTAATGGTATCCGTTGCTGGATCACCCTTGGTTAAATAAACCCAACTAATCAGGGAAAATTTACACTCAAAAGATATCCATGTTCAGAATGCAGTGGTCGACTGTGTGACCAGGTTCATTATTTTAAAACTTGTTAGCAATTTTTGAGAGGATTATTTTTATGAATTTTGGCGGAAATTTGTGTTTTTTGGGTACTTATGGTAGCACCGTTAGCAATTCCTCCTCGCGAGCATTAAAGTTCAGGAACTTTCTTGAACATTGTGTTTTTAACCTATGTGGCTATGGCTACGTTAAGATAATGAGTTTGCGTATCTCTACTTTGGGATAAGTTTCAAGCAGTTCTCATTGGGTTGAGCATGCAATTGAATTCACGTGTTTTCTTTTTCATTGTATGGAGAGTTTTAAAAATGCTAAAGTTTGTATGTATGGCTGGATGGATGTCTATTACTTCTGTTCTTCTTCTCTTCTTCACCCTTATACTACTGAACGGATCGGACTTAAAAAATTCTGAAAAGACTCTCGGCTATTTTAATTTTCTTTTTACATATTATTCCGAAATTCACACTAGTTGGTAATGGAACTATTTGTACGTAATAAGTTGGATTACAATATTTTTAATTATGGCGCACACAGGAGACAATATGACAGCGCCAGCTATTTTATCATATTATTACGCTAAACATAGGACATTTTAAAAGTCCATCGTACAGTTTGTGGTATCTTTTATAAGCTTTTTCCTGATAGCTAGTTTTTGATACCTCTGTAATAGTTTTATCTTATGTAGTTTAGGAGGAGATGCGAAAATAGAGTTTGGTGGCCAAAAAGCGCAACTTCGTATCTCTTCCTAAGCTTTACAAAATGAAACTATTACAGAGGCATTATTAAATAACTTATAATAGACACCACAAAATGTACGATAGATTTTTAAAAATTCCTGTGTATAACGAAATAATAAGATAAAATAAGTGGGGGCGCCGCTTTCACAGGTGTATGCGCCTTAAATGCGGCCATTAACATGCCGTGTAATTAAACTACGAGGCCTTAGTAATAAAATCATATCTCTCAGTAGGTATATTTTTATGGTAAACAACTGAGATCAACTGGGCTGTATTTTATAAGAACGCAAGAGATCATAATAATTGAATAGACGACAGTGTAGATTTTTGCGTTTGCGTGAGCGTTATGTCCATGGAACTAAAGTCGTGTCGTTTTGGTACGCCTCAATGTAAATTTGTATGCCTGACATGATCGAGAGTCGCTTGAATATGCACAATAAACAGCTATGATTGCATGTAGAAATTGCCTCCAGTGAACTTGCATAATTAAGCTCAGTAGTGGGACCTAAGCTCAGCTATAGGTATGGTCCATAAACCAGTATTGTTTGTGTGCAGTCACGTCTCGTACACAAACACCATTTGATTGTATACGCACGCGTCAATGAATCGACATGGCATACCAAAGTAGTTTTGATAGAATTCATAATATGATTGGGTATGAATGAACCTGGATTTATATTCGACATTTCTGAGTCGTAGTCACAAATAGAAGTTAAGTTGGAATTAACAGAGTGACGAAAATTAAAACTAGTTGAGATAATTTGGGTCGTTTCGCATCTCGAGTGGTTCAAACTACGGTGCGAATCGCCCAAGAGCTCTTTTTGAGAGGGTAATTTCGCACCACGGTGCGAATCATCTAAGCACTTTTTGTAATGGGTCTTTTCGCGCAGTGGGCAACCAAACAGTTCATTTTTTCGATGGGTGAATTTGGACAAAGAAGATACTGTAGTTTTTTCAGAGATTCCTAGTACAACCAGTTACAAACTAAAAGAAATAGATAATGTTTACATCGATTAGCATAGGTTTGCTCTGTTAGCATAGGTTTGCTGTAAGAAAACTCTTTTAGGGTTAAGCTCGCCTTTGTACATATCCAGTATTTGTTAACTTTTATGTATGTTATTTTGTGTGCAATAAAAAATTTAAGAATTTAAGAATCGAACGCGAACGGTTAATTCAAAATGGCCAAATGCAATTAATTAATGCGGATATAAACGTTGGGCATTTTTTTGAATAATTAAGTTGGTAAAATAGACGTATACACCTATTCTGTTGAAGATGATTTAAAAAATAAGCAGTTTACTTTTTTTTTTTTTCGCCTACACATAATTAAGGTAAGTACTGTCTTATCAATTACTATATGTCTCTATACAAGTTATTCTAACTTAGTGAGAGCGAGGAGTCATTTTCTTTGACATAGTAGGTTAATATTAAGTATGTTTGTACTAGACAGTAATCATTTGAAAAATTGTAAACCTATCCGTAAATAAATATTTTTATTATTATTATTTTATTATAATGTTTCATAAGTTTTGATAAAGTAAAACTAATGGGAAAAAAATAACACCTGCGAAGTTTTACTATCAGTAAGTCTGTTGGGAAGAAAATTCCCAATAGTTCAACTGGTAAGACGACTCGGTAAAACTACTGGGAACAGCCGGTTTTATTTTGTGGCCGGCGGGTTGTACCGCCGGGCCAGTAACTGTATAGACAGCTAGCTTATGTTAAACTATATCAAAGTCAAAAAAAGAGTGAAATTATTTAAAGGAATCGATAGGACTCCTTTTTCCACGGCACATTTAAAATGTTTGCCTGGAGTGATTCTGTCAAGTATACACTATTCATGCCTAATTCATACAGATATGACTTTGAAATGACTGCGATTTTGGCAGTGAAAGATTATTTCCAGAAGACAAAATAACGAAACTGTTATGTTCACTATAGCCAAAGTGTAAGGGAGCAGCTAACTCAAAATTGAGTGTAATCCATGTTCAGGTTCAGAACCGTCGCAATCAAAGGTGTCCTCTTTAGATTCGAATTATTTTTGATGACAATTTTTTTTTTGATTCGCTACGGCTAATTATTTGAGTAGCATCAATCTTGTTTTCCAATATACTGATATATTTTATATCCTCTTTAGTTTTTTTCTCAACCTTTTTATTTAATCATAATAATCTTCTCTAATTATAAAAGAAAGTCGTGTTAGTTACACTATTTATAACTTGAGAACGGCTGAACCGATTTGGCTGAAAATTAGCGGGGAGGTTAGCTTAGAACCAGGAGACGGACATAGGATAGTTTTTATTTCGTTCCCGGCTAAAAGAATCTTGATGAAATTTGGCAGTTAGAGGTAAACGGTATCCCGGGAACGGACATAGGCTACTTGAATAGAGCGTGCGAAGCCGCGGGCAAAAGCTAGTATTATTTTTAGAACAACGAAAGAAGTCTGGACGGTATTGTTGCTGTTTTCTTGGGTTTTTCATGGATCTTGGATTTATTGAAATAGCATTGTTTACATTTTTACCATAAATAATTAGTTCTGTGATGCTTACACTTGCTCTTTTCCTTATAAATCAACAAAACCTAAATATATTAAAGTATCGAGTAATATGCTGCTTAACCGAAGAGAGTAGACATTTTAATTTATTTTTAACATCCATTTTCTTATATTATTTTTAACATCTATACCTAATGCTAAGTAGAAATTAATTAAAATGGAACTTAACTATAGCTCATGGTCTAGCAACAAGAAAGCTATTTCAAATCTGTTTAAAATGCGAGCTCATGTAAACAAACATCGGTACAAAATTTGAATCAAAATAACTGTTCAAATGATTGTGTGTTTAGGTGTTTACTGCTATAACTAATCTATTCTAATAATTATAATATTATATATTATAAGAAGGAAAGATTTGATTGTTCGTTTGTATTGAATAAGCTCCGAAACTACGGGACCGATTTAAAAAAAAAACTTTCATCATAAAACGCTTACTTTTCAGGGAACGTGACATAATGTTATTTTTTACTATAGAAACTTTCGTAGTTTGACGAATTCATTATGAATGTAATTTGTGTCTTCCAACACAAACAAGGCGAACCTTGTTTGTGTTGGAAGACACAAATTACACTTACGGGTTAACTACGAATAGTTAACCCGCTTACATTCATAATGAATGTTATATTTTAGCCCGAAATTTCCATGGAAACGGGAACTACGCGGGTGAAACCACGAGGCACTGCTAGTAACCAATACCAATGGAACAAGACAAGTGATTGAATTTTTTTTTATTGTTTTGTTGATCCTAATTTTAAGTAGGAAAGCTTCTTTTATTTTATTTTCAAATCTTCGGAAAACTTACAGCTAGAACAAAAACATGAAATATGAATCTAAACACATGAAAGTAACATGTGACACATGAAAGTAACACCTGAAGGCTATTTACGAAGTTTATAGCCCGATGTTTCCGACGATTATCAAATAACCTCTGAGATTACTGGTTGCCGCTCTTTATTATAAAGAGTTAGTATAATTTGACTTTTTTAGCTGGCAAAAGACTGAAGGCAGATGCTGGATGCGTCAGGCTGAGGACCGGGCGCTATGGCGCTCAATAGGGGAGGCCTTTGTCTGCAGCAGTGGACTGATATAGGCTGATAATGATGATACGATTACCTGTAAATTTGATTGTCACGATATAGGTGTAAGATTTACGTAGTTTTTGAAAATTGCGTTCATAGCATTTTAAATAGTTTGTTTCCGTTTTTACAGGCAAAGTAAAGTCCACTCTCACATTTAGATACTTAACTTCAAAAGCCTGCACTCTCATATGTTTTAAAACTGTAAATTTTACATAACCAAGTGTCTAATGTGTCTTCTGAACTGAACTGGTGGTTTAGGTAGATTGATAAGCAAGCTGGCTAGCAACTAGACCGGAACGCCATCCGATAACTGGATCAGACTATTGCATCAGGCTATCGGATGACAAAATCTGACCGATATTCCTAGCCAGAGCTAGGAAATGGGTGGAAATTTAACAAGATGACTGGAAATAGCAAAGTATGAAGGAGGCCTACGCCCTTTAGAAGGTGGTTATAGTGAAATAGAAACTGGTTTTCAAATTAAACTCGCTAACTCGCATGTTCACCTCTCATAGAAAAATAAAAATAAAAAATTGTTTCGTCAACAAACAAACAAAATGGCTCTAACGGAAGAACTCCTAGAGTATCTGTTAAAATTGAAAGACTTATTCACTTATTTATTACTAGACTTATTTAACAGTTTTTGCACGCCTGGCCTTATCGTGCCGCAATCCATGAACTGAATCGTCCTTTGTCATTTTAGAGGAATTCTCTAATGTTATTTTATTGTATTGATCTTATCTGAGGCGGAACTGAATGTGAGTGGCTATCATCAAGTATAAAACTACTTTGGAACTACTTTGGTGGAAACATAATAGACGCTATCGGCGTATTTACGTATAAAAATAAATTTATACTTACTTATTTTAGAAAACGTAATAGAACCGCGTGACTATGAAACAGAAAGCCGTAGGCCACGATTATGTGAAGTTTTGATATTAACATCCGCATATTAATATTATTCATTATATCTTATTCTAGAAGCTTGGAAAATCGTGAGAAACCTTATAAAGATCATTAATATACCTAGTCGATACGTTATCATCATCATAAACTTATGACACAAAAGTGAACACATTTCATGATATCCTGACAATTAAAAGATACATCCAACATTAATTTCAACAAACGATTGAAAGACATGCTATTTAAAAAATGTTATTACACACTTAACGATTTTTTAGACTATTAAACTTCGTAATAATACAGTAAGTAATTTATACTAACTTAAGTATCTGTCTTTTCCCATTTGCTACACCCGGACCGGGTATTTATAAATAAATAAATAATAGGCACTGGACAATTCACACAGCATTATCTAGCTAAATTGCATTTTTTTTTCTCTTCTAATAAAGTTGAAACAACATTGTCTTTCATTCAATGGTTCTTAATTTAAATTCGTATGTAACTACTTTTTTAAGTTGGTAGGTAAATTATTATGTCGCTACCCATGTTCGCTCTAACGACGATGGTTTATACCTACTTAAAAATGTCTCTGAATTTTTTTTGCTAATTATACTTATTTTTAAACTTCAAATAGCAATATTTTTTTCTTCAAAATAAAATAGAAGGTTCCTAAGAACAAAACCTTCTACTAACTACAAAATAAACGGTACCCTTTAGGGGCTAAAAATTTGTCCCATCATGTATACTACGCAAATTGTTGGTATTGGCCGTCTATGCAGGCCGCTTTTCCAAGGTCAAATCAAATCAAAAACTAAAAATGTTTCCTCATTAAAAAGTCAGGTTATTAAATTAACCCTTGTTACTCGTACATTACCGAGTTACATTACCAGCAGTGTACAAGGAAAAATATTCTTCGCATAGAACCGCTATTATGAAATATTTAAACACTGACAGATCATTACGATCCCAAGCATTTTATAACCACTAGATAATTTCCTCAGATATTTTAAATTAGCCTGTTTGAACTCTGTTAGAAGGTTTTGACAATTTGTTTTAATTTCTTTACTTCTAATTGCTGTAACTAACTAGGAGTGATAGTTGTAGAAGCGTATACATTGCCCTTTAAAAAGTACAATTGATAATAGGCTTAACACGTGACGATCGAAGATCAAAAGGCAGGCCGCCACAAACCTTTTGATAAATTAAAATAGGTATGAGACATCAGGGCCCTTCCTCAACACTTTGATGGCCTAAGACGCAGAGTGCTTTTCCACCCCCGTGACGCGGCTGGGCACTAAATGCGATACTAACAACGAAATCGAAGATCCGTCGCGGATCTTATACAAGCACGAATAGAGTTGGTTTTGCATGACAACAAAGACGAAACTTCTATTTTCCTTTTCCAATTATCCAAGTAACTTTACCATTTCGCATAAAAGGCCTAATACTTTTCATGAGACGTTGGGAATGACCACAGGGAATGACAGTAGTTTACAAACAAATTGTACCAATAACACCAGTGCCGCTTAGCTTGGAGCTAGGTGAAGATTATTTTATAGTTCAAAGGCAGTGGAAGAATTTAGGGTTCGTTTTGTTATGTTAGGCATAGATAGTTAGGCAAAGTAGGCAACCGCAAATCGTGACCTCTAAAATGACAAAATTGTGGTACACGGGGTATAGTGCCATCTTCATAGTCCTCAGCTAGGTTTAACTACTCAAATCAATTCAAATCAAATCAAATCAAATCATTTATTTGCAGACAACGGGTTACATGGTTGGTATTATTATTTAAAAATATCCCTTGCGATGGCTTACCAGCTAGACAGTTTTGGTGTGCAAAAATTATATTATAATGGCTAATAGACTACTGCTGAGTACCTAAAGGTTGCCTGGAAGAGATCGCTTCTAAGCGATAAGGCTGCCCATTTTACTCGTTTTATATATTGTATCCATGTACATGTTATTTTTATGGTGTACAACAAAGAATTTTTGTATTGTATTGTATTGTAATGCCTCCACGCATTTTTAATTGCCACTAGGGTACTACTGTATGTTAGTTTCACTAGTAATTTATTGTTCGGTCTATTATGTTCAATTGCCTGAATGTTCTTTCACCGAATGTCCAACTCTCTTATATTTTGTGTTATGTACCACAAAATAACACAAATCTGGTTAGGTAAGCGATAAATGAAGACGGACGGTTGGTTCTCAAGGCGCCAAATCCTTCAAACCTAAAGTTTAAATTATTTCTTACCAACTCTAGATTCCATTTACTCGTAGTGTTGCAAGGCGGCAGTAGAAAAAAGATGTAGCACTTACCTAAAACAAACGAAAAATCACTTACACTTTATATTACGTATTTATGAAAATTTACCACTATCCTATTCTAAGCTATTCTACCTATAATTGAAGAACAATAAAGTCATTAAAGTACGATACATCCATGAAATATGCATGATATTATGCTGCCAAAGGCCAATTACAAATATCCACATACAAAGTACATTATTATTGCTATATTACCAACACAAAATTATACAGTCCGGCTGTCAAATGTTAAGACACAGTACATACGTATTTTTTTACATAATATCTCTAGAGCGTGCCACGAAACCAAGACGCCATAACCGAAAAAAGCGGTAATGTGTCTATACTACATAATATTGTTTAATTACATAATTTGTTTTTATGCATGCAGATGTATTACGTAATTTTTTTCACAAACTTAAAACCATAATAACAAATTAGGTAAATGCACTTCAAAAAGCTCATTATTTTAGTACGTAAGTATTTATGTTTATAACTATGTAAATAGAAAATCTTACCAAAAAAAATATTTATTTAGTATTGTCGATAGAACTTTGTTGGACCACAATCTCATCTGGTGGAAAGCGATAATGTGGTCGACGATGTAACACGATTACACGGACTAAAAGATACCTAGATTAGGATATCGCTATGTATGGCACCACCTAATTGCAAAACAAGGAGCTTACGATGTGCAGACGACATACAGACAGCTCGCTATCGCTATAGCAAGCTGTCTGTATGTCGTCTGCACACGTCGTTTGACGGCTGTCTGTATTACTTTATAAAACAAGAAATGTCAGAAGTTTAAGAATTATCTAGTTGCATAAGTTTTCGTTTTGTGTGTATGTTTCCTTTATAAGGTAAATTACAATATAGGAATAGGATTGTATTTGAAATGTATGCAATGAAAAACAGGCCTAGCCTAGTGCGGGGATCATACGAAATACTCTCACATTAAACCATAAAAATGTAACAACTACTCATAGGTACACCGATACACCTTCTTGTAATCTTAATGTCAAATAAATTATTTTGTATTTTTTTGTAATGTATCAGTTTGTCAGCAGAAAGTTTGAGTTGATTAATATAACTTACAGATTTTTGTAACGGACCACAGTTAAACGAAAAGCGACACGATGCACTCTCGTAAGAGCTAAAAAACGTCATGAAATTTATACAGCGGATCAAATGTTGCTTATTAAATGCTAAAGTAATTGGGAAAAGGTTTAAAGTGAAAGATATGCAGCAGTCATTTTTATGATGTCACAAATCTGGTTTCAGACTAAACCAATGATAATAGGCGAGCACCTGTCTAGTTGGTGCTGGCTTAGAATCTGCACCACCCATCTCTTCGACTAAGGACGACTAAAGGACATCCACCCGGGGCGGGAAGCAGCGTCCCCTGTCGAACAATTCGACCACCGAACTGCGATCCCGAACCCGCATGCCCAGTGTGGGGATTATGAGCATTACCCCTCATTAGATAAACGCCAACGAGGCGCTTATCAGGGGGAGGCCTACGTCCAGCAGTGGACCAATACAGGCTGTTAAAGTTGAGGTTGAGAAGAGCTGTACCACCACACCCTTGATGTTGAATATTTAAATTTATTTATCAAGATCTAACTTTTAATCTATCTTTGCTTTAGGTTGTGATGTAGAAACGTGAAGTGGCCGAGTTCTTTTAAGAAAGCTTAGACAGGAAACAATCTTACCTATGATCATGTAAGAATATAAGGTGTATATCATGTACTGGGTCTACAACCCCCTTCATACTTTTCCAGGCTTAGGAAGTGTTCCTTTGTACAGCTTGTAGGCAGATATTATGTTTAACAAAGATTCATAATGTTTAAAAGTTCAATTGACTAATATCAAGTGGTAGTTAGAAAGCTTTTATTCACCTTTCATTGTTTAATGTAGGCGCATTTACTTATTAGACCTAGTAGATAGGCCGACCGGCAAATAGTAAGCTAACAGTGTGAGTCTGAGGAAGTGCTTGAGTAAAATTCAGTAAAATCAATCCAAAGGCTTTTAGTATGTTGAACCAACTACTGCGAGAATAACTGTAAATAAAATATGATGGACACAGTAGAATGTTAGGAGTAGAACGCTTCCAATCCAATCCAATCCACAGCCTGTATCGGTCCACTGCTGGACGCAGGCCTCCCCCTGATAAACGCCTTATTGGCGTAGAACGCTTATTTTTTGTAAATTCCTACAGGCTGCAAACAGCAATTAAAGTCTCGATACAAACCCAGTATGCAAAAATACGCGACATCTTATAACTAACACAGAACTATTTAGAGCACAACCGATATTTAAAGTCTTTATTACTAATATATAATTCTACGAAGCTTCTGCAGCTGCCGGCGCCTCTCTCCAACATAGAAGTAGGTAGGTCCGACCTATTTCTAGCTAGACGACACTAGATACACAAAGGTGTATTCAGGAACTGCTTGGAACTCCAGAACTCCTCCGACTTAAGCACCCGAGCGCTTCTTGTTCCACTCCAGTTATCTCTACCTATCTATGAAAGTTAACGAAATACCACTAACTTTGGTATTGCATGCTATATACAATAGACTCACTAATACAATCGATTTCCTCTGCTTGCTATATCAATTGGTCCCTCAACCCATTCCTTTCTCATCTGCGATTGATCCGAAAACTCTCTTAGGAAACTTCTGAATTCTGAAATATTGAATGGGGTTTTCGATATCATATAATTTGACTTTGTTATTTTCTAGTTTCCACCGAAATGACCAATTTGTCAAACGTTTTTCATTCTACGCTTCAAAATTCAAAAAATCCTAGACAAAACTACCGACAACTCTGCACGAATCCAAATAGAATATTTATTTCCATCCAAGCAGCGAGTATCGAACGCCAAGCAAAATAATCTAAATAATTGAAATCAAATTATGATATTTAATAAATATAATATATGCAAATAAATGGTCTAGCCATTCTGGACCGTTACAGAGCGATGACCAGTTGATTGCAGTGCCGAGGCCTTTATTATATAATATATTGTAAGAATCATGATTGTAATATGAACAAAAATATAGGACAGGATTGGAGGTAAAAAAAAATCGGGTACAATATTATTATAATAAAGAGTTTTTGATTAAAACCCAGTCAAGTGTTGATTGTGTTATTATTATGTTTATTAAAGAACTTTAAAAATACGTTTTTGTATTATCTTTAAAAATCAAATGTTACATTCTTTTATTGTACCGATAAATGATAACTTTAAACGAGGAGCCTGTATAAAATCCTTTGAAAAGGTAGGTATGCATTTGTAAAAAACATATTGCCGACGTTTTCAGACGAATAAAGACATATTAGGTAACGCAAAGAAATGGCTATAAACTAAACTATTAGATGGATTTCAGTATTTATTACTGAATCTGTGAATCTTTTGACATTTGTCATTAATATGAATAGTTGTTTTTTTTCTTCTAATGATGCCTTTTTCATTTATATTCACTGAGGGCATCATACCATTACGAGTATTGTGTGGTCCCTTTCGGCTAAGTTGTGAATAAATAGGGGGTATCTCTTGTTACGTGACGCCCGGAATCTATAATGAAAATATGAATTCTACAAAAGATGATTTAGTTTTGTGGTGATTTTGTTGCCGGACTTCCGTCCGTTTCACCTTGCGTGGACTTGACACTTGTTCAGTATCAACTCTCAGTAAAATAAACTATACAAATAAACAAATGAAGTTGAGCTACCTGTAGAACATTCGCAATAGTCTGCAGTTCACAGTACAATAGTTCTAATTTGTTTCAATTATTTGATTGTAGTTTTCAAAGGTTTAAAGCCATTGGAAATCGCATAACCGAACTAGAATGGAGCTGGGCTGGACACTTTGCACGGAGACAAGACGACAGGAGGAGTAAGGCGCTAACTGAATGGTGTCCAAGAACAGAAGACAGAAGTTACAGAAGCGTCGGACGTCAGGCGGCAAGATGGACAGACGATATATCCAACATTGCGGGACGAACCTGGATGAGATTGGCTCAGGACCGTGTGGAGTTGCACAAAAACTGTCGCAATTCGTCAACATCGTAAAAAAACTAAAAACGTGTTTTACAGCCTACTGGATTATACACAAGACCTAATGCAATTTGCACTGCTCTAATCTCATAAGCAACCGCACTTGTTTAGCCTCAAGCTATGTACAGTACACGTAACTACAAAATGTAGAGCTAATTTATTTCCAACGATATTAAGGCACGAGTTACTTAACTCTGACGGTTAATATACTTTTTAGTAGAACAGGCTATTTTTATTATTCGAGGATATGCAGGAAGTAAGTTTGGGCTTGTTCGAAGCATAACTAGTAGTCAGCCCATAACAATATCATCGTGAGCGTTTTATGAAGTCAAGTCTAGAGGCAAGTCTCTAGACTTGAAACTACATAATACTATATAATGTTAATAGGTACGAAAAAAAATTATACTCACAGATTAGTAATATCTTCATCTCATAATCATAATAGTTAATCGTTTATTTGCAAGAATACATAATTATTTATAGGTACATTGTGTCAAATCTTGTATGCAAACGTTTTTCATTCTACGCTTCAAAATTCAAAAAATCCTAGACAAAACTACCGACAACTCTGCACGAATCCAAATAGAATATTTATTTCCATCCAAGCAGCGAGTATCGAACGCCAAGCAAAATAATCTAAATAATTGAAATCAAATTATGATATTTAATAAATATAATATATGCAAATAAATGGTCTAGCCATTCTGGACCGTTACAGAGCGATGACCAGTTGATTGCAGTGCCGAGGCCTTTATTATATAATATATTGTAAGAATCATGATTGTAATATGAACAAAAATATAGGACAGGATTGGAGGTAAAAAGAAATCGGGTACAATATTATTATAATAAAGAGTTTTTGATTAAAACCCAGTCAAGTGTTGATTGTGTTATTATTATGTTTATTAAAGAACTTTAAAAATACGTTTTTGTATTATCTTTAAAAATCAAATGTTACATTCTTTTATTGTACCGATAAATGATAACTTTAAACGAGGAGCCTGTATAAAATCCTTTGAAAAGGTAGGTATGCATTTGTAAAAAACATATTGCCGACGTTTTCAGACGAATAAAGACATATTAGGTAACGCAAAGAAATGGCTATAAACTAAACTATTAGATGGATTTCAGTATTTATTACTGAATCTGTGAATCTTTTGACATTTGTCATTAATATGAATAGTTGTTTTTTTTCTTCTAATGATGCCTTTTTCATTTATATTCACTGAGGGCATCATACCATTACGAGTATTGTGTGGTCCCTTTCGGCTAAGTTGTGAATAAATAGGGGGTATCTCTTGTTACGTGACGCCCGGAATCTATAATGAAAATATGAATTCTACAAAAGATGATTTAGTTTTGTGGTGATTTTGTTGCCGGACTTCCGTCCGTTTCACCTTGCGTGGACTTGACACTTGTTCAGTATCAACTCTCAGTAAAATAAACTATACAAATAAACAAATGAAGTTGAGCTACCTGTAGAACATTCGCAATAGTCTGCAGTTCACAGTACAATAGTTCTAATTTGTTTCAATTATTTGATTGTAGTTTTCAAAGGTTTAAAGCCATTGGAAATCGCATAACCGAACTAGAATGGAGCTGGGCTGGACACTTTGCACGGAGACAAGACGACAGGAGGAGTAAGGCGCTAACTGAATGGTGTCCAAGAACAGAAGACAGAAGTTACAGAAGCGTCGGACGTCAGGCGGCAAGATGGACAGACGATATATCCAAAATTGCGGGACGAACCTGGATGAGATTGGCTCAGGACCGTGTGGAGTTGCACAAAAACTGTCGCAATTCGTCAACATCGTAAAAAAACTAAAAACGTGTTTTACAGCCTACTGGATTATACACAAGACCTAATGCAATTTGCACTGCTCTAATCTCATAAGCAACCGCACTTGTTTAGCCTCAAGCTATGTACAGTACACGTAACTACAAAATGTAGAGCTAATTTATTTCCAACGATATTAAGGCACGAGTTACTTAACTCTGACGGTTAATATACTTTTTAGTAGAACAGGCTATTTTTATTATTCGAGGATATGCAGGAAGTAAGTTTGGGCTTGTTCGAAGCATAACTAGTAGTCAGCCCATAACAATATCATCGTGAGCGTTTTATGAAGTCAAGTCTAGAGGCAAGTCTCTAGACTTGAAACTACATAATACTATTTAATGTTAATAGGTACGAAAAAAAATTATGCTCACAGATTAGTAATATCTTCATCTCATAATCATAATAGTTAATCGTTTATTTGCAAGAATACATAATTATTTATAGGTACATTGTGTCAAATCTTGTATGCAGCCTGCACTCAGTCGTGCAAATGAGAGTATTACAATTATATTAAACTATATTATATTATTATTCATATAAATTACAATTCAAATTCCCAAAAATACGTTCACAGTATAAAAACAGTTTTTAAGTCCTGTTCTTTATTGAATCGAAAATCATAATCAAATAATATAAATAAAGTTAAACTAGTATTTAAAACTGAAATAATTGAGCTAAATGCTCAATTATTTCAATTCCAAATGTCGCAAACAAAAGGCTGGCTCCACTGCCCCGCTGTATTTTGAAGTAGCCTCTTAACTTTTTCGTGAATCTATTTCCATTAAGTTATTCTAATTCTTCCGGTAATTTATTTCACATAGTGATGCGCTTAATTATATATATATATAATCATTTGTTTTATCTTTTTGACAGTGGTGTCTCTCAATTTTTTAGTCGGGTTATCACTTTATAGCATTTTTGAAAGTAGGTTGGATGTGATATAACAAATAGACAAATTTCCCTGATATACAAACATGCAGTACGCCTAGCACGGGGATTGTTGTCTAGGGTAGAATAGAAAAAAATACGTCACTTTGTAATCGAACGCGTGAAATGTTTGTTATTCATTCCTTTAATTTCAATAATTAACGCAATGTATGACGATGCGATGTCATTTTTCTCTATTCTACCCAACACAACAAACTCCGTGCTAGGCCGGCAGGTGAGAAGTATAGGATCTCTATAGTTCTTGAATAAAGGTTTAAAACTCTCAAGGAACCAACAAAAAGTGTTTGTTTATCACTCTGAGGTTTTTTGAATTTCACACTCTTTCAACATCAGTTCACGTTTTTATTTAAGAATCCAAAATAAAATACACAGAGGTACGCAAAAAAGGTAAGTTTAATGATCTATATGGTAGAGCTTATATTCTTTCGATGTCTTAAAACCCAACGTCTGTCTGGATCTGTTTCGAGTGGTTCAGAAGTTAAAACGGTTTGAAATTCCCTTGGAAACAAGTTGTAAACCTGCTGATCATTTACAGATGCCACATTATGGCTTTAGTTTTCCTGAAGATCAAGACATGGCATGAGGGATTTTAGAAATCCCTTGGAGCCATGTTGTATGGTTCGGATAATTCTGCTGATTACGTAGACAACAATTATCTATCTGTTTGTTTTTCGCTATTGTATGGCCAAGTAACACGAAATCATCCAAAAAAATTGAGAAATTGATGTAGTATTTGTCCCGCACGCAATTATACTACGGAATTCGTTCTTAGCTTTTTAAAAACAATAAATTTAGTATATTAAATTATTACTATTACACTAATATTAATGTTATGTAACGCTACACCTCAACATTAAGATCAATTAAAGTACCGCTAGCTGAGCCACTCAATGGGTGAGTAGGATGACCTTGGCGGCTCGCCAAAACACCCTTGTAGTACGCGGGCTGGCAAAGTCAACGTGCATTTTTGCATGTTGACCGTGACATCACAAGCAACAGGTTTTATCATCATCATAAGATGTTAAAATGGACATTCATTAAAGTACTTTTACTGACTTGCTTATCGAATACATACATATTCAGTTGGTCTGTTATGTAATGTATTATACACGGATGGGACGTCTCAAATACACGGACGTCAAGGATCAACTGCAGTCGACCACTGTCGTCGTCTGCAGTTGACGGGTGCTTGCAGTTGTCTTGCAGTCGGCTTGTGGTTAACAGATTAGAAGTCAGATTTAAGCAATTTTGCTATAAACCAAAAAACAGTACACGACAACACTACAATCCACGAATCATCTATGAATTGTAATTGTCGTTTTCGACTCTATTGCCACTAAGATATTTTTTTCTTAAATCAACATTATGTCGAAAGACTCCAAAACTACAATTTTGATTCTTTTTATTTTTTATAATTCATAGCAACACTTCTTGTCTTCTTTATAAATTACTTGTATACGTTACAACATGTAAGTTTGTAAAAGTTGAATAAATTTCATTTCATTTCCACCTAGAAAATAGTTAAAACCTGATTTCTTTTTCGGGGCGTCAACAAACTGCCATTTGAGCATCTAGTATTCAATTACCTATAGCAAAATCCCTTCTTTGATTTGTAGGGAAATATATTTACGAACCGACTGCATCCTGGCTAAAGGACATATGGACGTATGCTGAAATCAACAAGTTATTCGGTACCTACGATATGATTTGATATGAATAGTTAATAATGCAGTTTATCGTTTAACTCTCAAAGTTGGGAGTTGTTACATATATCGGCAGACTCAGCAGTAGTTCAAACTAGGATGGCTGAATTCCTTCATCTATCCTTGGTTGAGACCCAGCTCAACATGCAGTTAAAACATTTATACGAAAAACTATTTGATCTTGCAGTATGTACTATGTATAAACTGGATTACGCTCCCAATTTCAACGATTTTTAATTATAAAATATGACAGTGTTTTACGGTGTGAACTGTGAAATTAAGTCAGTTTTCGGAAATTCCAATATAAAAGCAGTATTTGGGAAATCCGTCATAGCATTTATGATGAAAATCAGAGGCGTGAACCTCCGCTTCTCGTCATGCATGTTATATTGGATTTCCGAAAACTGTAGGTGATTGAACCCATTATCTACAAAAATGTGCCAGCATGATTTTTATTCAATATAACCAGAAATGTTGAACTTCCGTTTACTGCCACACAGTTACATAGTAGAACAAAAGTTTTTTGTGCATACAGACCAAAGAAATACTGCGATTTGTACGTTGATGTGAATAATATTTCCAATAATTTTAGGCGGTATTTTTTTTTTATTCGACAATTAAAAAAACCCTTGTGTGAATTTATTGGTTAAGTCACAACAAAGCAACCGGTTTTAATTTTATTATGCCTTTAGGGCAAGTAGCTTTAGTAGCTCAAATGCGTAAATTATCGAGTCAACAGCTAAATCACAGAACTATTGCACGGTGCGAATTTTATCAATCTCAAAAAGTAGTACGGTATAATACTTAATTTAATCACAACAATAACATTGCAGAATATTAATTATTAAATACCTAGGTGACTATTTCCGACTAATTCAGCTAGAGGTCACAGTACATTCCCTTCGTATATGTTGAATGATCGAATATTGGATTTAGTTTTAGTCTCTCTGGGCATGGATGAGGTGGTGGTATGCCCCGCGGACGAGGAGCTGGTGCCACGCGATGAGCAGCACCCGCCGCTCGCGGTGTCGGTGCGACGCGCTCCGCCGCATGCCGCACGCGCGCCGCCCTCCGCGCCGCCTTCCGCACCGTCGCCCATAGACGAACAGCAATGGAACTTTTCCAAAGCTGACTATCACGAACTGTATTCGTCGATTGCGGCAGCGGATTGGAGTCCTCTCTACGGAACTCGAGATCCAGAGGAAGCCTTGGATTTACTCTATTGCACGTTAATAAAAATTTTTGACAAATGTGTTCCCAAAAAATGCCATCGTAAAACAAACTCTAGGTATCAGTATCCAAACTGGTACACAGCGGACATCATAAGAGAGATTAAACTGAAGGCAAGTCTACATAGGCAATACAAACAAGGAGGATCAAGTTACGTAGCATTTTCAGAAAGTAGAGCAAGGGTGAAGAAAATGATAGAGGAGGCGCAAACTCAACACCAACAACGAGTAGAGCAACGTCTGACGGAGGATCCGAAATCGTTCTGGAATTTTATAAATTCAAAACGAGGGACCGTAAACCGGAAACAAATTACACTGCACGGAAAAACTCTCTCGGAACCGGAATGTGCGGAGGAATTCGCGAAGTTTTTTCATTCGGTTTACGGTACCTCACCGGCTCTCCTAGACGTGGCAGCGGCGGAGGCGGCGAGCCCCGCCAGCGCCGCGCGCGTGCACGTGCCGCGCCTGACGCTGGCCGAGGTGCGCGCGGCGCTGACGAGGCTCAAGCCGAAGCGGTCCGCAGGCCCAGACGGCATACCAGTCTTTATTATGAGAGACTGTCGAAAGCCGCTTGCGGAACCACTTGCCCACATTTACAATGCTTGTCTGGAGAAATCACACTTTCCGGAACGATGGAAGCTAACAAGGGTTATTCCTATACCTAAGGGCTCTGGATCAGAGGTGACAGAATACCGACCGGTGGCCATTCTGTCGACGGCGGCGAAGGTCTTCGAATCAGCCATGCAGTGCAGCATGCAGACGCAGGTCTCGGCACGGCTGTCCGACGCGCAGCACGGTTTTCGGCCGGCGCATAGCACCTCAACGAACCTCCTTGACTCCATGGCCTACGTGCTACCGCAAGTCGACGCAGGGGTGCAAGTCGACGCCGCCTACTTCGACTTCAAAAAAGCGTTCGATCTAGTCGACAACGACATCTTCCTGCAGAAGATGGCGATGATCGGCTGCACCACCAAACTGCTGCAGTTCTTCGCGAGTTATATGAAGGACCGGCGGCAGTATGTCGACTACGCGGGATGCAAATCAAAGGCATACTCTACCTTAACCGGCGTGAGTCAGGGAAGTAATTTGGGGCCGCTAGAGTTTATCTTAATGATAAACGACCTGCCGACCGTCGTCCAAGACGCCAAATGCTTGTTGTTCGCGGACGACCTCAAGTTACTCTTGCCCATCAAGGACGAAAACGACTGTGTGCGCCTTCAGCAGGACGTGGACAGAGTGGTAGAGTGGAGTAGGGTAAATGAATTGCAGTTCAATACCAGCAAATGCTCTATAATTACTTTTAGTCGAGCTAAGACTCCAATCTACCACGACTACCAGTTGAGGCGTACACAGTTGAAGAGAGTCAACTCGGTGAGGGATTTAGGGGTCCGTCTGGACGACAAACTACAATTCCGGGTGCAGGTGGTCAACATCTGCAAGAAGGCATTTAGAACTTTAGGCTTTGTACTCCGGCAGACAAATAGCTTCAAAAACCTGCAAGCAGTAAAATCGCTCTATAATTCGTTGGTAAGAAGCCATTTGGAGTTCAATGCAGCGATATGGGCTCCGCACGAGGCCAAGTACAGCCAAATGATAGAGCGCATCCAAAATAAATTCCTAAGATTTTTATACCTGAAGATCTACGGTATATACCCCTTCTACCCGTTGATGTATCCAACCTTGTTTGTTATAGGCATGGTTGGATACAACAAGCTAGAAGTAAGGAGGGATGCAGCGCTTGCTCTGCATTTGTTCAAGGTGTTGAGAGGGATGATCGCCCATCCAGGTATTTTAGTGGAAATACGGCTGAATGTGCCTACCGACTTTGTGCACAGACGAAGGCGTCCCGCCCTATTGGCAGTACCAAAAGCGCGAACCAACCTGCTGCACAAAGCACCTCTGACGCGCAGCATACGCACGCTTAATCAGATTGCCGAGAGAATCGATCTATTTTACTGTTCCGTGAGCGAATTCCAAAAGGCTTTGTTTTTTATTTTATGTTATAGCATGTAATTTTTTAGAATTGTTTACTATTAATTTTATTGATATTGGGACATTTTAATTGTATTTTATTGTGTATTTAATGTAGTTTTTTGATTTCTTTAGAATTAATTATTGACATTGTGACTTTTTATTGGGATTTTACTGTGTAATTAATATAGATTTAAGTATCATTAGGATTAGTTATTGACATTGAGACCCTTAAATGATTTTTTATTGTGCAATTAATATTAATGTTGACATAAGTATTTAGGATTATTTTAATTATTATATAATTTGAACATAAGGACAAGAATAGATTAAAACGGTACTCTATTGCATTGGGTGTGCCCGTAAGGATAGATGTACATTTTTATAAATAAATAAATAAATAAATGTTTAGAGCTAAATTATTGGAGATATTTCTGAAGGTAGACAAAACTTGTTAGAAGGATTTATGGATCCAGAAATTAACCCCCTACTCAGGTAGGCTATGCTTCACCGTCAAAATTAATTTCCACGGACAATATTGTTTCGTTTCGCTGTTGATTGTCCGACTTGGGGCTTGGCCGACGGTCGAATAAATGAATCGAACGGAAAAAAAACTTTGCAGGCAAAATATAGGTTTTTTTCTCCAACAAACCTATATTTTGCCTTGCCATCTAAACAAAAATTCAACATCTCCTTTTAACATATAAAAAATTTTTTTCGACGTATATATGTTTAAAATATGATATTCAAAGTGCGAGCTTTTAGTTTCGCACGCATGTCATGTGTAGACAAAAACAATATCATTAAGAAAATCAACATTTAGGCTTAAAAGCCTAATAAGTTACACGTACAGTTTTAGATAAATGGTTATTTTGACTTCTTGGTTTAGCAATTCTCTGTGAGTCTTCTCAGTCATTTTAGATGTAAGAATTCAAAAGATCAACTAAACTTCGGACAGACTATTCAAAGCGGGACTTAATGAAAATTTACCTTAATAGACCGGGCCGCGTAAATGGAAATGCTTTAGTAGGTGAAGCACTGGCGGTGGAGACGTACTGAAGTAGCATTTCAATATACGCGACCGTTCCACCTAGCAATCTTTGCTGTAGGTGACCAGGATCCCATCCTCAATTACTTTACTACTACGCCACACAAATATAATTAACAAAACACAATCGTTTATTTCAGATTGCATTACAGTAGTTAATATATATTTAAAGATTTTTGTCTTCAACTGTAGTACACGGTACGCACACAACCAATGTCGAAAGAAACAATTATTTGGGCATTGAGTAATCGTATTAAGAATGCTATTCTTTTAAACCCTTAACCGTACCCCACCGAGACACAATTCGGTCTCGGAGTAATAAATTTGTAGGTATACAGTTGTATACATAAGTGTACATTTGTAAGTTTCTTATTTTGGGCTGGAGATATTTTTATGCATAAACCATCCTCGCTATAGCGAATATGGGTCTTCAAATGTAAAAAAAAAGTAGTTACATACATATTTAAATTAAGAACCATTAAATGATCGACATTATTGTTTTCACTTACTCGTTTTTTCATAGAAAATGTATGGGAATTGTTTTTTTTAATTATTGCCTAAACTTACTTAAAATTTTATTTGGTATGTTACTTTGGGAAAAGTTTTCCTGGTTGAAAATAGAGTCTTTATGATTAAGACCAATTTTTTTTTTGACAAATGTCATTTTTTGGGCGAAGCGTACTTTTTTTCAAAAAACTAGAATTCACAATATATTTTCTTCAAAATAAAACAGAAGGTTCCTTAGAACAAAACCTTCTAACTACAAAAAAAACGGTAGCTACCCTGAAGGGTCCAAAAATTTGCCCCACCCTGTATAATACAGCCCTAACATTACTCTACTATACACAGTTAACGAGTTCTGATAAGCGCAACCAGCTCAGTGTGCCATGGCCAGAATTGATTTTTTACTGCTATAATTTCCTAGAACGTCTAGGTAAATTATACGGCATCGCATTTTAGTTGCAGTTATTTTATAATTGCTTTTTACTAAGTTAACCATTTCAAAACGTGATAGTTTTGAACTTGAATGAGATTAAAATACTTTAAATACCTGAAGTAATTGTCATAAATACCTACTTATTATCTACTAATGGTGTACGGTCGAAAGTTTGGATACCTATATAAAATAAAATAAATAATGTTGGACGATTCACACAGCATTATCTAGCCCCAAGGATGCAGAGCTTGTGTTATGACTTATGAGTACTAGATAACTAAAATACTTAATACAATATATTATGTACGTTGATATATATTTTTATATGACTGAGATGATTAGGCGAAGAAAACTCTAAAATCACTGAACCGATTCGATTATTCAAATTATATTTATTATAATAGGCTGATAAACGAGAAAAAAATCTTCATATTTAACCGACTTAAAAAAAAGAAGGTTTTCATTTCGATTGTATTTTTTATGTTTGTTACCTCAGAACTTTTGACTGGGTGGTCCGATTTTTTATTTAAAAGCTGGTGCTTCCCGTGTGGTCCCATTTTAATTTGGTCCATCAAATCAAATAAGTCAACCGATTGTTAACCGTTTTTTTACTGTATTTTCTGCATGCACTTTTCCGAACTATGAAACATGAATACCTACATAAATAACAAATATTTTTCCCAAAAGTAGGAAACACCATTTTGAAATAAAACTTACATGCCATGTGTTTTTTCCCTCGAACTAATAATCTGACTGATCCCAAAAGCAAAACTTGAACTAGGAATACCTGATAAAACATTACACCAGAATAATTTTACAAATACCTAGAGCATCTCCTCACACCAAAGTCCTGAAAATCTGTCATTTTAACACATGTCATAAAAGTACTATATGAATATAAGTATTGTAGTAATTCAAACTCAATAAACTAATCGTAAGTTACAAAGATATTGCGTAAGCGCCTGACGGTTAGGTCCTATCAGTGAATGCCAAGCTTAGTTTCCACTTTATCCGGTAGATTGATGCCTTTGATAATTTTCTTGCGTGCTTACTTCGCACCATAATGAATTACATTTAAAGTCGCCTTGATCGTTACGTAACAATATTTTCTTGATCGTTACGTAACTTATAACACATTATAGTTGTAAAAAAAATAGTTTGTAAACCTAAACATTCACTGTTTATAATTTTGTTTCCGTTTTTCCATTTACTGTGTTTTCTTTCGTATTAACTAAACAGGCCTACAGAAAAAATATTTTTTCTCTGTTTGTGTCTATGGTTGAAAAAGCAGGTTATGTACGATATATGGCCATACGTCATTTTAACTCATCAGCTCTAGTTTTTCAGTTCAGTTCAGTTCTGTTAGTTATTGATAAGAAAATAATCTTACAACCGTTTACCTACAACCCTCATTTAATTTTTTTTTCCGGTCTTGTTCGTAAAAAGTCATTATTACAATAACATCGATAAAGTTTGTGTTACTATTTCATTATGGCTAGTACGACCAGATGTTTTGTTAACAATCCTGATATGTTTTGTTATGTTTGTGGTTAATACATACTGAAAGATCAGCGATTACAGACACTGTAAATCATTTGTATTCTGCTTACTTCGGTATTGAAATTCGACAACAAGATAAAGTGTGGGTGCTTCATAGTGTGTGTAAACTATGCGTTCAACATTTGCGACAATGGGAGAAGGGGACACGTAAGTCTTTAAAGTTTGGAGTGCTTATTATATGGCGTGAACAAAAAAATCATTATGACGACTGTTACTTTTGTATGACTAATATAGGGGTCTTTAGTCGTTTCGCACCACAAACGATTCGAACCGCGGTGCAAATCGCCCAAGTGTTCCTTTTGAATGGTGGGCATCAACAAAAACAATCGCCATAAATGGAAATACCCTAATGTTTCTTCAGCACAAAACCTATTCTTCATTCAGAAAATGTTCCGATACCAGCTTTTCACCAGGTAGTGCAGCAGTCTCAGGAGGATCAAGCTGAAACACCTATTTCTTCTCCAGCAGATGATGACTTTGAATACTGCGGAAACACATCAAATCCTATCGATGACTGAGGAAGCTTTCATAATACGGGCCTTAGATCTTTCTAAGGAACGTGCTGAGGTACTAGCGTCTAGATTAATAGAAAAAAAATTGGCTTTCCTCAGACGTTCGAGTGTCTACATATCGCACAAGAGAACGAAGCTTATTGCAGTTTTTTTCATCTGATGAAAATTTTGCGTATTGTTGTTGTAATGTGAGTGGTTTGCTGATATTTTTTGGTTTGACGATCTTTCACCCCAATGAATGACGTCTCTTTATTGACAGTAGTAAACGAAGCCTTAAAGCAGTTCTTCTACATAATGGAAATAAATATGCTCCCGTTCCATAAGGTAATTTAAATTCTTTTACAGAAAATAAAATATTTATAACATAACTGGGTGATCTACGTAGACTTGAAGATGGTTAATTTTTTATTAGTTCTTTTTTCTATTTCTTCTATTTCTACTAAATACCTATGCTTTATTTGTCTCTGGGACAGTCGTGCCAAATCACATCATTGGACACAAAAAAATGGCCATTGAGATGCTCTTGTTGTTGGAGATGTTATAAATGAAGCCTTAGTTTCAAGAGAAAAATCATTCTTCCGCCATTGCATATAAAATTAGGGCTGATGAAGCAATTTGTTAAAGCTCTCGACAGAAATGGTCAATGTTTTCAGTTTATTTCACAGAAATTTCCTGGTTTAAGTACTAAAAAACCAATCTTTGATGGACCTCAAATACGACAATAATGAAAGACTACTAATTTTGAGACTTCTATGAATGATCTGGAAAGGTTTGCGTGGAAATCTTTTGTAGCAGTTGCACGAAATTTCATTGGAAATCATAAGGCTGACAACTATGTAGAATTAGTAGAAGAAATGCTGGTTTGTTTTAAAAATTTAGGCTGTAATATGAGTTTAAAATTACACTATCTCAATAGTCATCTAGATCATTTTCAACACAATTTAGGAGATTTAAGCGAAGAACAAGGAGAACGTTTCCACCAACATACAAACGATGGAGAAGAGATACCAAGGAAGGTGGAACACTCATATGATGGCCGACTATTGCTGGAGAATCATGCGAGATTGCCCACGTCAGTTTCATTGTAGAACATCACATTAAAGACAATTTCTTGATGTTTAATGCCAATGAAATATAAAATTTAAATAAAAACATTCGATAACTTTATTTTCTTTGTCTCTGAAACTAGAGCTGAAAGAAGATTTTTTTTTTATCTTTCATGATTTTGTGCTTTGTAAAAAAAATTACATAAAAGGGTGCACTATGTGCAAAGATAAGTAAGCTATTGCCAAGGTAATAGCTTACTTATCTTTTCTAAGAGCGAGCGGTTTAAACTAAGACTAAGATACTAGGTCTAAACTCTGTATATTACTTTTTAGACCTTTTCAAATAAACGTTTGTATTATTATGATTATATTTTCCTATAACAGCAACACGACATCGAGGCCGATCTTTAAGCATTAGTTGTGTACTAGCTGGTACTTAGTTATAGAGAAAAACAGTACACGTTAGGAAACCATTAACTGCCGATTTTAACAAATTTCGTTCTCGTACTGCCATCAAGCAATCCTAGATAGGATTGCGCAGGTCACTAAGGTAAGCTGAAAAGTGACAAGGCCGATAATAAATCTGTCTCCTATTTATTTATTTTTTTGTTAATTTTGTAATTAAGAATTTTACATTGCTAATAGGCGAGACATTTCTTTGCATCTTTAATTTCACCGGTTCTCGTGAGTTCTGTTCTTAAGTATTTAGAAAGTTAGAATTTTATTAATTACTGGGATTGAGATCGCTTACTATACGTAGTAACAATATTTAGTCAAGTAAATTACAAAATGGGGGAGTCAAGTCATGCAAGGCATGGTACATAAGCGTAATAAAATAAAACGCTGTTGGTACTTCGTTTATAACACGGAATAACTGTATATTATTGTAGTTCGATACTAAAGTAGATAAATTGAATACATGATTTAACAAAATCTTCGTAACAAAATTTGTTAATTCACAACGGTCTCGAAAATACCAATTTTCGAGCTAAATTCGTAGAAGTCAGAATATAATAAAAACTGGAAAGTTGAAGCTCGATCTGAAAACGAATGGAGTGTCCTAGATATGATTTATTATTGGTTTAATTAAACTTTGTTTATTATCAACCATAATAAAAAGTCCACACAAGTTTCGTTCCTTCATAAAGATATTTTGGGTAGTTTCTCTCTTTTCATTGAGTTAAGTCAATAATACTACCTTAATTAGGTTTGGAGCTATATTTACCCTGCAGGGAAAAATGATCCATTACCGTTTTCTTTGATTAAATTCTTAATAGGTATATAAATTTAGTATTTTTTGGCTTTACTTTGTACTACTACTTACTTACTCAATGAATATAACTTTTAAGAATTCTTTATGAAAGCAGTTTTAATTTGGTCCTTATTATACTACATACTATATTATTCAAAAGGCATATCTTATTAGTCATATATAAAGTTTATATTTAACTGGGTCTTTGGAAAATTACAATCTTGACATCATAAGTCATGAAATACTAGTTAGGTGGACCTTTTCGGTGGCTAAATACACAAAAAATAAATTGACTATACCGTGTCCATTTTGAATGAGGCATAAACGTATACAAACCGCCCATACTTAACCTAAAATTCACTTTGTTGGCGCGTCCTTTTATACGTAATTTACATTACTTGTCGATTTTAGATTTTATTGAAGGGCAATTTTTATTGAAGGGAGGATTCCCTTCAATAAAAATTGCTTACAATTATATCTGAAACTCGACGCCAAGCAAGTGAGTTTTTGTTATTTGTATCGTGGTTTATTTACTAACATGCTCCATGCTGGATGGATAAACCATAGATATAGGTACCAAAAAGGAAAAGACAAAAAAATCTTCGGATTACCTAACGACTTTCTGCTGCAATCTATAGATATCCTAATGTGTTTGACAGAAAAAAGCACACAAGATGCCATACTAGGGAAGCAGTAGCCTGAAAAAGTCGTTTATTGCCACAGCAGCCCTGCTTGGCACTGCAAACCAAGTTTACGGTAGCATCGAAATCGAAAAACTTTATTTATGACAGTTTAGCGTAAAAAGCTAACATTCTCGAAATATTGGAATTGGTACTTCGCCAAACCAGCTGAGCATATGCAATTCGACGAAGACACGAAGACTGGCCCCCAAAAAATGTTCTACGTGCGAGTTTTGTCCCTAAAACCCCCGTTTTCTAAATTTTGTAATGGACACCGTAGATCGAGAATCTAGGCTGACCTAGTTGCCAAACAGTATACTGACAGTATAAAAACGTCAATCTGCGAACCTTCTTTTCGTTATTTTTCAACGGTTCCCTATTTTAAGTTCGCAGATTGACGTTTTTTTTTTATACTGTCTGTATTATACTGTTTGGCAACTAGGTCAACCTTGATTCTCGATCTACGGTTTGGCAGTAGCCTAAAAGGCAGTCAAAAGGATAAAAAGGCAACACGGCTGTTTTTGGAGAAAATGTTACTGGTATTTCGAAATTATACTTTCGAGTTTAATCTCATCTTTTGCGTCCATCAGTTATTTCGAATGCAGTGCTACGAACTTTTCATGCACTAATTCGGATTACAATAAAGATCGGTGTACTGATTGACTGTGTCTTAATAAAGCAAATTTTGATTATGTCAAACCTTATTCAGACTGTGAAAGCCAAAGGTGGGAAGAGTTTAATGATGCCGGATACAACGAAAACAGAAATGCTGCCTAATGACATCTTGAACTGGTTCATCTATAGACGTTTTTTAGAGCAGACGATGTAAAAGCCCTCTGTGTACATATTTGAAAGCATTTGCCATCTAAAATGTAAGATCTCAACGAGGATTTAATAAACTTTGAGAAACTAGTGCTTTAAGATCTACTTTTATTTACCTTTACACATTCAAGCACCGAATGACTAAGCCTTACGTTCCTTTTACTATCGTGTGGATAAGACGCGCAAAAGAGTATTAAAGTTTTCATGAAAATGTTTATCTAATGCTTGATAAAAAGCTTTTTCAGCGCTCTTTTGAAAAATTAATGATGCGAGACCAGACCGAATGAAAGAAATAAAACATTCAAGCCCCCGAAATAATAGGCGAAGCCTTTATTGCATCTAAAACTAGCTAGACAGTTGTGAGTTGTTGTGACTGACTGCAAACTTATAACTTGATAATGTGCAAACAGTCTGTCAGTTATTAATGTCATTTTATCTGTCGAAAAAAATGATTTTTGGCAGCTATTTATTATTTTTTATTTATTATGGGGCTTTACTGACAGCATCGCCCGTAACGAAAAGTGGAATATAAACTTAAAATACGTATAACAAAGTAAACCATAATAAGTAACACAATACCTTCACAAGAAGGGTCGTATAATAGGCTGTTCACATTTATCCTATAACCACCGTGCGATTTTCATTAAAGCAAGTCGATCTGAAGGTTGCATTCCGAACACATTTTACTAATATATGCTGAATGTTCTCCGTAATATATAAACTCCTCACAGTATGGCGAGCTATTAAAAATAAAGGGCAAATTATATTTCGACTTGAGTCAGCCATTTTATTATGATTAAATTGGCAAATAAAGGGTCATTTAGATAATCCTGCGTGAATCGTCCAACAGTACCTTTTTTATTTATTTTATTTGCTAACTTCATAGTCGAAAGTAATAAAACGGCTGATTTGGCTCTTCTCGGGACCTCAACCATTTTTACAGTGGAGTATTGCGATTGCGAAACAACACCGTATTGGTTAGAATCATTTATTTGGCCAAACATTATAAAATTCTATCGAAAGGCAAGACGAGTCGTTTTAAAATTAGGAACTGAATTTTTGTATGATCCGTAGTTAATAATACATAGTAAAAACTGCATTATAAACTGTTTTAATAACAAAGCCACATAATTTCCTTTTATACACGTTACGAAAGAAAATTAAAAACTTTACTCTGTAAAATTTCAAAGTGCGCTTGACGCAGACTAGCTTTGGAGATGACTTTTAAGCACCCAGTTAGCAACCTCTTTTTTAATTACTAGGTCATATTTTTAATTACTAGGGTTTTTATTCAGAAACAGTTTACAAAACGTATCAGAAAGAACTAGTGGTGCACGGGGTTTGTAGAATTAACTACGAAATATTAGGATATTTCGTAAACATGATCGCACTTAAATATCTCAAGTTTCTTAAATAAAAATCGAGGCGGTTCAATTTACCATGCCCACAGGTGATTGGTAAGATTAATAATCAACATGGTTTGATTTCAAATTTCTTTGTTACCTTAGGTTATAAAATAAACAACGAGGCAAGTGAAATGATACAGGTAACAGCTTTATAAAACTTTAACATAAAAATGAGTAGGAAATACTGTGTTTACCGAATTTTAAAAAATTGCTTGCTTTAACCATTACTTAGACCTATTAAAGTTCCAAAAATGAAATCCTGTTTGTTTATGAGGTTAAGGTAGAGCAAATCAAATGAATCATGTTTGTGAGACAGATTGCCTGTTCTGTTCTTCATGTATGACGGATTTGATTTTTATTATTGACTCTGCCGTATTGGTCTTTGCCATAAAAATACAGAGTTATTATTATTTTAGGATTCTAGTGGGGCGATTACGGAACTAGGAAATAATTTAAAAAAAGTCTGTATGTAACTTTAATAATTCAAAAAAATGTTATTTTCTTGTACAACTTCGTATCGCCAATATGTCTGGTACTAACCCTGCATGTCCCAACCCAAGTAATTATAAAAAAGGCGTTATTAAATTTATTTTCAGTTAAATTTTTGTTCACTCGGCATGTCATAGAAGAGCTACCTTAAGGCGCATACACGAGCCAATATGACAGCGATACCTATATTATCATAGGAATTTTTTAAAATCCTACGTTCAGTTTGTGGTATCTATTATAAGCTATTTTTAATACCTCTTTTATAATTTTATCTCATATAGTTTAGGAGGAGGTACAAAAATAGAGTTTGGTGGCCAAAAAGCGCAACTTCGTATCTCTTCCTAAGCTTTACAAAAGTTCAGTTTGAACGTAGGATTTTTAAAACTTGCTGCGTGTAACGTAATTATAAGATAAAATAGTTGGGGGCGCCACTTTCGCTGGTGTATGGGCCTTAAATAAGAGTTCGTCAACCGTGCAAAACAACACATACTTACCCGCTTATGCACCGGACAGTATTACCACCTACAGCAAAAGTTTCAAGTTTGCTTCATTCCTTTTTTAGCTAACTTGAAACTTCGGTTGGGACATGGAGGGTTAGTACAACGACAACGACACCGTAATGCAAGACTTGTGGCAAACAAATCCAGTTGAAGTTAATTTAAATGATGTATAAATTATTTTGCAGTGCCCTACAGGATGCATATACTATCGACCTAAGCTACCCTAAGCGTATATCATGTACGTACATGAGATCAAAATAAATAAATCTAAATGGTTGACATGACGATACATGCCAATTAGAAGAAGTTTTTATTATAATTCGTTAAATGTCATTCACTAACAAAGCACTTTGTCACGATGCAACTCTTAGCTACAATAATAACAAAGGGGAGAGACTGCTTAGCGCTTCGAGGCAAAACCCTGCCACTGGCATTGTTTGTTCGGATCGGATGTAGATGGAGAGGTTACCAACAAAGTTGGAAGTATTCCTTGACATATATTATATTTAAGCTGTGTTAACAACAGGATTATATCCTATGCTCACTACCTTGATATCCATCACCAGTAGGCTCTAGAAATATATATACTTAAGTAAAACATCACAATTTCCGGAAAAAGGTACTTACTAACTTTTACGTTATTGTTATGTTAAGTAAGGTGTTATAATAAATTCATGAGTGTCCCAGCTGTTATTTGGCAAAACGTATAGCGAGAAAGTTTTTATAAGTAAACAATAGAAAGTGTAGAATATAGAATAGGAATATATTAGGTCCTTACATATGAAATTGACGTTTTGTATGGGAGGAACAAAAAGTCAAATATTTTTTAATATAATATATTTAATTAATCAAAGTATGAACCATTATTTTCTATGCACTTTTGCCATCTTATAGGTAGTTCATTGATCCCTTTACTAAAAAAACCAGTCGGACGGGAATCAATAAAATCTTTGAAGGCGATTTGGACTGCCCCATCGGAGTTGAATTTTTTCCCTTGCAAGAAGTTATCCAAATTTCGAAAAAAATGGTAATCTGTTGGAGCAAGGTCCGGGGAGTACGGAGGATGTCTTAGACTTTCCAATTGAAGCTCTTCTAATTTAGTAGCCGTCTGTTGCGCAGTGTGTGGTCTAGCGTTGTCGTGAAGCAGCAGTGGCGTGGAGCGATTGACCAGCCTAGGTTGTTTAGCCGCTAGCTTTTCCATCATGGTTTGCAATTGCTGACAATAGACATCAGCCGTAATAGTCTGGGCAGATTTGAGAAAACTGTAATGAACAATACCGGCACTAGTCCACCAAACGCTTACAAGTAACTTTTTTGGGGTTAATTTTCGCTTGGGGCAGGATTTGGCTGGCTGGCCAGGATCCAACCATTGCGCTGAGCGCTTCCGATTATCGTAAAGAACCCATTTTTCATCACAGGTAATGATTCGGTTTAAAATACCTTTATTATTGTGCCGGTTTAGTAATGTAACGCAGCAGTCGACGCGCGTTTGCCGGTTTGCTTCAGTCAATTCGTGAGGTACCCACCTTTCAAGCTTTTTAATCTTCCCAATTTGCTTCAAGTGAATTAAAACAGTTTTATCACTAACATCGCAGCCTGCAGCTAACTCGGACGTGGTTTGCGATGGATCCGCTTCCACAATAGCCTTCAACTCTTCATTATCAACTTGAGTCTCAGGCCGTCCACGGGGCTTGTTCTGCAGGTCGAAATTTCCAGAACGAAAACGTTGGAACCAAAAACGAACTGTGTTTTCTTTTGCAACACGACCGCCATACACATCATTCACCCTTCGAGTTGTTTCCGCAGCACTAGTGCCACGGCGGAACTCGAAGGGTGAATGATGTGTATGGCGGTCGTGTTGCAAAAGAAAACACAGTTCGTTTTGTAAAATGAGTGACGCAAACAGAAAAAAACAGAAGAAAAAAAACAAATAAATGACGATCATCGAAGCACAAATACATGAGTCTATAGCTGTACAAATTTGAATTTGGAATTCCTTACCAAAGAGGAGAAATTTGTGATTAAAGTGGCCAGTACGAAAAACGCCAATTTCATATGTAAGGACCTAATATTTGATCTCTCCTCCCCCCGCCCTCCCTTTTTAAAGAAAGTGTATTATGTTAGTCGCTTAACTAAAATTTTCATCAAGCTTTACTCAGAGGTTACTATAAAAGAACCGGCAAAATTTTGAGAAGTTGTGTCCTAGATTGTGTGGTCTATTAGTTTAAGATGTTTTTTAAATTAACTTTTCAATATGGTTGAAATAAGTTAATGCGAAAATGAGAGAGAGGTCAATTAAATGATGAATGAAAGCTTTCAAATCCAAAAATTGTTTCGAGCTTCTATGCTTCGTTCCAATGTCGTTAAATATTTTCCAACAATATTTCTTAGGTTTCATAACCTCTTTGTAAACAAAAAATATTCAGGTTTTTGAATTCAGGAGATGATTTGACGCTTTTCTACTTTTTGATGCCAGTCATTGATAAACCCACTATTTGTCATTATTGTATTGGAGTACTTTTTCGGTGAGCAACAAAGGAATAATGTTTGAAACTAACCCTCGAATACTCAAACGCAACTCAGGTTTAAAGCAGGTCTTGAGTCGCGATTTTTGACAGTTGTCAATCAAAATGACAGAAAATCGTTAAGCTTCCGCCAATTGGGACTGCTAGGTGAAGGGACCGCGTCCCATTTTCCGGATTGATTTTATTTTATTAGTTTTCTTCTGGCGAATGGGACCGCTCTCAAAATGATTGAAAAAATCTATTGTTCAGTTCAGGGCAATTAAAGTACAATCAAAAGAAAAGTAGGTATGGAAATTTATGTTAAAGAACAAAACTCTTTGATTGAACAAATTATTTATTAAAAAAAACGAATTATTAACAAAGTTTGATTACTCTTTGGTTGATATCTTGGTATTAAAAAGGTACCTAATAAACGAACTAATGCCTTGCTGAAACAATGCCGATTGAGTATTCGAGGGACTAGACCTTTCGTAAATCACAGTAGTCGAATGCTTATTGTAAAACCGAATTAATGTGTTAGCCGGCTTAGTCGGAGATAAACTCTCTGAGTGAGAGTAAATCGGGAATAACAAAGGATATGTCTTTTTTATTAATAAGGCTGTAGGCGTTTTGAAACGAGCGAGAAATGAAAAATGGAGTGAAATACTTTTTTGTTTAAGAATGGTTTTATTACGATTTCTTGTCCTATATCTACTTAGTATGTGTTATTAAAGACATTAAAAAAAAGAAAATATTATGGAAAGAAATTATTTTAATTATAATTGCAAGTAAACATTTAAAAAAAGCTGCAGGCATGGTCATATTATAAAGATACTAGAGCGAGTGGCAGTAAATCTAGGTCTGATTTTTGATGAGCAGTTGAAGTTTGAACACCATTTTTCAGAAAAAGCAACGAACTGTTTCTATAGGTTGAAGATTTTGTACAAAATCAGAAATAATCAAAGCACTAATCTAATATCCGATTTAAGGTTGGTTGACTCTTGTGCTATCTATCTAATTTCACACATAACAGCTTCATTATAACCTAATACACAATACAATGATAAATAAAATGTTTTTAACTAAACTTCTGACTATACTAAATTGAAATTATACGTCTGGTATGGACTGCCTAGGGCGGTTAAAGCCTCGTCCAAGCCTTTCCATTATGTTCTATCTCGCGCAGCTCTTTGCCAAAGGATTACTGCCAATCTTCTGAGGTATTCATCCCAACGTCGCGTTTGTCGCCTCGAAGTGACCAGTTTGTGATAATTTGGCTCCAACGGTTGTCCTGAGCTCTCTGTATCCTGCCCATTTCCACTTGAGACCTAGAATTCGTACTTTGTTATGACCTGTAATTGGTTTTTTATTTTATTTATTTCTGATCCTATGATATTGCTCTGATTACTTACTATTAAGGTCTCTACCATTAATTCTAGTCGCCTCCACTGACAGTGAAATTAGGTCGTCTGTTAGGTAATAGGGTATATGCATGTGATTTCAAAATGGCTAAAAAAATATATACGTATTCTCTATTGATATAGAAACATATCTACATATTTATTTTTGCATTTTGAGATGTTTTTATTGTAGAATTTAACCATTGAAAAATTGATATTTTAAATCTCAATCGCAAAATTTCAAAACGCTATGCCATTGACTAGAGCGGACGTGACATCACTGTGCACATTTTTTCTTTTTTTATTCTGCTTGTTGCACCATGATTTGACACTATTCTGCCCACTTGACATTTCGTATTGTCGATTATTTTCAGTTTTTTCGGAAAACCTCTTTCCTGAGATGATCACTACCGAGGTCGTCACCAAAGGTTTTAATCAAGTGTGTACGTCGACGTCACATAAACATGGCGCCAATATGGCAGCGTTTTTATCACCCGAAAATGATTGTAGTTTTGATTTGTTTTTTTACCTTGTTAATGCGAAATTCAGTGAGCGTCTTATCATTCCTCGGTTAAATAATGACCTAAAGAATCGATTAAAACAATAATAAAAATCGATGCATATACCCTATTACCACCGATCTTTATTCCCAGTTGACTCCAGTGCAGCCTCCTGAATACGCTTTCCAATACAGCAATGAATATGTTAGGAGATAGCGGGTCGCCCTGTCTTACTCCACGTTCTATTATATTTGGAAGGTTAGGCCAGGCGTTTCGATCATTACTCTTGCACTACTGTTTCTGTAGACAACTTTGAAGGTCTCTATGTAGTCAAATTTTTACTTTAAACTATATCAAACAAGAAAGGGGTCCTGTAATAAAGCTTAGGCTAGTTCGGGATTCTGCGGGCTCAATATTATATTGTAAACATTTTATTGTGTCTTATGTATGTATGATTTGTATTATGTATTCATTTTCTCAATGATCTTTTTTTTTATCTGTTTTATAGTGTGGATGTGATCAACTGTGATGAAGTTTTTTCGAAAACCAGTTTGTCCTATCGGTTAATTTACTACTATTGTTGTTGTAAATACCTTGTACAGGAAAGATATTAAACTGATAGGCCGATATATCGACCTAAGGGAACCGAAGGAAATAACAAACTATAGTTTGTTAATTGCTTCGGGTTCCTTTTTGTAGAGAAGGACTTTTTCAGAGACTTGATGTGGGATTTCCTTGTGTTTCAGGATGAGATTGAACAAACGCGTTAATAGTTAAGTGAGTTTTTCCTTTCCTGCTATGAGCAATTCATTGGAAACTCTATCTGGGCCTGGACTTCTTTCTGGTTTGAGTTTTATCAGCAGATTCCACTTCATGCTCTATGAACCTCCTCCTAGAGCTTAAAAATTAGTTCAACTTTAGTATAAAGATCAGATGTTATTTGATGGAACTTTAACGTGAATCTCAGTGAGGTAAAGCATACACGGACTTTATGGTATCTACTATTGTCAAGTTTCTTCAGAGACTTGTGACTTCAGGAGAACCGCGTATATAAATAAAAAAAATATCACACACATACACTCTGCACGCTTCGTGGAGCACGGTGCACGAACAGGGGAGAGATGCGAAAAGGCAATTTAAGCTAAATTGCGGTTGCAGGAATAATCAAAAGCATGATTTAAGTTGTCGTCGTTTTTTGATCTATGTTAAATTATCTGTATAATGTTAGGGTAACTTGTTTTTATATCATACTGTTAAATCAGAATAATCGTATTTCATTTCACTGAACGGCTGAATTTTTCCGTATATGAATACGGAAAAATTCAGCCCGATCCCTTCAGTAGTAATTGCGTGAAGAGATAAAATCCATCAATTCATACCTTCGCATTTTTATTATTACTCTGATGTGATAAATTATTAAAAATATATAATGATATAAAATCTCACAGATGGGTTAGATTCACGTGTAAATACAACGTCATTCTCTCTCATTCAAGATATTTGGGATTTCAAATAAGGTAGTCGAAGCGCGAAACGGACCCGATCTGAAAACTCATACTTTTCTTTAATATTACTTCGAGATTTGTTCAAACGCTGCTACTTGCTAGTACCTTGTTCTACTTTGAGATTGTTTCAAATTTTATTGTATTTCAGGAAGCGTAGGGTTTTTTAGATTTATAAACACATGCGTCACATATATTTATTAGTATATTTTCTTCAATCTACTATTTGATTTATCAAATCAAATAGTATATTAAAGAAAATATACTGTATTTACCCCTGAATACCCAAACGCAGAGTAGATGGTCATCATCCAGCTTGGATAAAGCAACTCCAAAGTCTCAAATGACGAATTCTTTTCTTATTTGAAATACTAATTCTGATTTGTTATTTGATTGTAATTTTCTTCGTAAATAACATATCCAACCGAAAAATCATTCAAAATCATAATCATGAGAATCTGAAAGAAAAACCTAGTGACGAGTTATAGAAAAGTTTGGGAAAATGATTTTGTATTTTTTTGTACCGATTTTGATTGTAGGACGCGGCGAGGACGCTACATGGGCTAGAGTCGTCCCTGGGTGTATCATTGGTAATTATTAGAGATGCGCCGAGTACAAGTTTAACCGAGTTACCGAGTTTACTCGGTTTAACGCCAAGTACAAGTTTAACCGAGTCACCGGGTTTACTCGGTTTGATGTTTGTCAAATCGAGTACTCGGCCGAGTAACTCTGTTCAATGTAAATGATGAAAATAAAACTACGCCTTAGCTTGGTCGGATCTTTGGTTCGGCTTAACCACACAATATGCTGTCATCAACTGGTGTGAAATATGGAAAAGAAACGAACTAAAGTTTTTTATACTGGCTTGAAAGTCGCAAAAAACTTTTCTCAAGCCATGTAATACGTGTGTGTAATTTCTCTCTATTCTACCCTAGACAACAATCGCCGTGCTAGGCCGGCTGTACAGAAGTCAATAACATTCTGTAATTCTGTATTTATTTATTGGACACACAAATAATACATACATAGTATGAACTATTTTAAAAAGAAATATACAAAGGCGAGCTTAACCCTGATAAAGAGTTTTTTTCCAGCAAAACTTTAGGAGAGGCGATGGAATAGGTAGAGGAAGTGTAGAAATTACGAATATAATAATATGCATACGTTTAAGCTTAGCATACATAGATTAAAATAATAATGACTGAAATACACTTAATAAACACCTCTCTAGATTAGTTAGCAGTAATTTCCTTGTTTGTTTTTGTTATGTATTAATGGTGCAATAAAGTTATAATCTATCTATCTATCTATAAATAAATACATATTTATAATATATTATACAATACTTAGATTATAATAATTAATTCCAAAGGTTGCCTGGAAGAGATCGCTTTTAGCGATAAGGCCGCCGATTGTGCCACACTAGATTATAGTTAGCAATAAGTCCTATTTTAATTCTTTTTTTGTATTGATGGTGCAATAAAGACATAATCTATCTATCTATCTATCTAATTATGGTAGTTGAAAGTGCTCTTTGACCTTTGTTTTAAATACGTTAAGCGATAGACTTTCGCAGATCTACAAAAGACTGCAGGCAGATGCTGGATGCGTTAAGCTGAAGACACGGCGCTATGGCGCTCATTAGGGGAGGCCTATGCCCAGCCAGAGTGGACTAGTATAGGCTGATGATGATGAAGCGATCGACTAGCTCGAATTTCATGGGGGATAGAGTTTCACAATCTAGCTGCTTGCGCGGCGAAAGAACCTACAGGCTTACTGGAAAGACGTATTGATATTGCCGTCCTACAATGCACATCGTGGGGACCAAGGAATTGAAATCGTTCGCGGAGGTATGTCGGAGGAATGGGGCTAAAGAAAATGAAGTATTGGTTGGTAGGACAGAATGTGGAGACCGCGCCGCCGCCGTCGTATATGTAGACAGTGGCGTAGCTACCTATGGGCTAGGTTGTGCAGTGCACAAGGACTCTCAAGCTCGGGGACCCTCGGGTCCCGATCAGGCAAACTTCAAACTGAACTTAAGATAATGCCCCAAAAAACGTTACAACAGCGGCATAGCAGGGAATTATAACGCCTTACCCTTCATAAGTACGCGCTACAGTAGCGATAGAGAACTTCTCAATCGCTCCTATACCCTTGAAAAGGGCTAACGTTATAAGGGCTTCAGTGCTACAAAAGCGACAGAAGCAACATAATGACCTTATCCTACCCATAGAATACAGAACAGAACTCTTGTGTGTTTTTTGTGAAGCCTTTTTTGTCCCACTACTTGGCCAAGGTCTTTTAGCAAATTCCCGCCACTCCTGGTCTATTTCTTTGATTAGGATTATTTTCTAAGCCACAAAATTTTCGCGGCTCGCTCCGCACGCCTTCGCCGGTGGGTATAAATTTATTCGTTTTGGCACAAACCTCAGTGGTTTACTCAGTGTTATAAATATTACTATCAGTTTTCAATGTAATACATATTTAAGTACCTACTTAGCTAAACAAATTTAGATAAACCAAAACTTCGATAAAATAACAACAAAATTGTATTTTGATTCTCATTTTGAAAAAAAACAATATGGTTCCGATGTTACATGTTCAAACTCTTTGGGTTCCGTTCATTCGTTTAGCTGTGAGAAAGCAACAGACCGACAGATTGACAGATAGATAAATAGACAGACAGACAGAGTTACTTTCCAATTTATAATATTATGTATGGATGGTATCGTCCCATAACTCTTCTTACAGTATAATGCTAACTAGTTTATGGGTGTTTTAAAAATTCCATTATTACGGCGCATACACGAGAGAAAGTGGCGAAAGTGTGGTATCGTAGTAAGTTAGATATTTAAGAAAGCCTCTGAATTAGTTTAATTTTGTAAAGTTTAGGCAGAGATACGAATTTGCAAAAATAGATACCACAAACTGTACGATGGATTTTTAAAACTTCCTGTGTTTAACGTAATAATAAGATAAAATCGGTGCCGCTGTCATATTGGCTCATGTATGCGCCTTAACGAGTTATGTTCAAAACAGACTTAATTCAACAGAAAACAAGTGAAGTTTACCAGCTGTTTCTTCCTCGTTCCTGTTTCACCCTCACCCACACACCCTATTGACCTGAGCACGTTATACATTACGGGGGTCAAGGCCAGACTGTCTCCGACCATGCCTCCGTCGCTCTACAAAAAAAGTCTGCAACTGCGGATTATTCACTCAATTGAACTTATTTTACTGTCTATGAATAGTGGGTAAGTAGCAAGTATAGATCTGACTTGTTTTTTGCTAATTCTGAATGAATGAAATTTTTGCCAACTTTACGTACTAGGATCAAGTTTGATGCAAAAATAAACAAAATGTAATTATACCCAGACGAGCAGTCCGGGTATAATTACAAATGTACAAAACTAAGATGACTAATATACAAAAATGTAAAATTCAAAGAAATAAATAAACAAAATGAAAAGTTACTCGTTCGGGTATAATTACAAATATACAAAACTAAATTGACTAATATACAAAAATGTAAAATTCAAAGAAATAAATTACAATATTCTTAAAATAATAAGCACTAGGTAGGTACGTTACACGCTACTGTTTAATATCAAGAAAAGTCTAATATATTATCAAAGTACTAGTATTTTTAACCGACTTCAAAAAAGGAGGAGGTTCTATAATCGACTGTATTTTTTTTTTAATTTTGGTACCTACATCAGAACTTTTGAGTGGGTGGTCTGATATTCATGATTTTTTTTAGTGATAGCTGGTGCGTCCCACGTGGTTCCAATTTATATTGGTCCAATGGGATCCATGAAAAAACTATATAATTGAAGTCGGTTTATAGTTTTTTTAAACAAAATCATATAGTTTAATTAGTAAGTATCTCTCCGCGAAGGAAAGGACAGATGACGAATTAAAAGAAAGAGGAGCTTTATATTGAACTAAGAGATCATACATACAAAGGAGGTGAAATGAATAGGACAGTACATAAGATAAGCAATAGTTCCTAAATCCAAACAACATTCACTGATGGATGAGTCACTTGTTTTGTATTTATAGGTACACCATTTATTGTATTGCTCCAAACTATTGAAAGTTCTGATGATAATTGTATGTATATTTATCTTATAGATAAATATGAATCCTATCGATGTAAAGAGACAAAAATGCGTTAAATTATATAGTTCTCTATAGATTTTGCTTGTGTTGTTTTTATGGTAATAATACGATATCAAATATAGTTTTCTGTCTATATAACCTACTCGTCCAAGCATCAAGAGTTCCAATAATTTGATTTGAAAACGATGGTAAAAGCTCCTTTGTACTGGAAGGAACCTTAATTGAAAGCGATACAGTCCATTTTACACAACACGGGCATCAGAGTGACGGACCTTACCTCTGTTTCTCGCAAAGCTCGGGCCCACTTTATTATTTCGAATGAGTACACCGAAATTGAGAATTTCACCTGTTTTTTTATAGTCTGGTTTTATGGCTGCGTCGACTTTGTGAGGATCTACCACTACAATATGACGGAGAAATATCTGCAGAGGCGATTGAATTATCTAATGTATTGGAATCAACAAATAGTAGATAGCAGATACATACTTATGAAACTGCCTTAGAATAAATATATACATGATTAAAATTATGGAGTTTATCAGTTTTCTAGTAAAACACTATAGCTATAACACTGCTTAGCTTGGGGCTAGGTAATGCATAAAGATGCATCAACCTACTTCATCCCAAATTATGATATATTTGTTTTTCAACTATTCTGAATGGATGTGGTTGAGTTGAGTGATTCAATGTATTTGTAGGCAACTACAATCGTTTTTTTACTATAAAAACATTTAAACGTATTTTGACAAATTCATGATGAATGTAAGCGGGTTAAATACGAACCTAGTTTGTGTTAGAAGAACACCACCGTTTCATCCCTTAGCGAGAGACTTTATCAGAGCTTCATAACTACATGAACGCAACATTGTTTTTAAATAGAAACGTAGTTGTTGTCCGCTAAACCAATTAAGTGTTAAAGAGATTAATAAATTAAATACAATAATAATACTGGACATATCACACAAAATCAAACATCAAACACATTTTCAAAATCATCAAATCATCAAACTCATTTTCAAAATGAAACCATGTACCAATTATTTACTCTGAGGTGGTATGTTTTCAGATCAATCTTTTCGAAAGAAATTGTTTCAAAGAACATGTTCTTAAGTAATAAAACTCGGGACCTAGGTGTGGGGTACAAATGAGACATCGCCAGATCGATATACTTGAGGTCGCTGCGGATTTCGCAAACAACTTATGTACTTTTTTCAAGGTGAACCGAACATGAAAGTTTTTAGGTGGGTCAATGTTTAAAGATAAAGACGAAAGACTGCAAGCCTGTGACCTATAGGTCACAGTAGCAAGCTGCAATCGACGTTGGCATACAGTGTCAAATGTAATATCTATCATTAAACATAATTAATTTGATCATAAATTGATCATTGTAAATACTAGTTTTAATTTATTTGATTGTATTTTTCTTTGCAATAAAAAAATATGAATGATTTTTTTTATTATGAATCACATTAATCAAAAATGATGATCGATAGGGCAGTTAAAAGAATGACGTTGAATGCGCCAAGGTGTATCGTATCGTGTTGGTGCAATCGCGAGTGTTTTTTTTGTGTTTCTTGACGAAAAACCTGGCAAAAAGTAATTTGCTGCAAATCGTTTACCATTTTCCATTACCTAATGAAAAAACTACAATCAAACAATAGAAATAAATGAGAACTAGTTTTTAAAATTAGTACAATCGAGCTTACTGCAGACTGTTGCAACCCATCTTCAGGTAGCTCAACTGATCCATATCAATACCAGTCGGAAGCGTACCTAAGACACTGGCTGCAATGCCCCGCTATATGGCGATTCAACTACTCACCAGCTCTCGGGTCACGCATCGCTTCGACCAGATCATTTTTGAAAATCCGAACGGCCTCGGTACCTTATGGACCTAGGATCTAAATGTGTTACTCTGTCGAGACCTAACAATGTAATAATTCAGCTTCAAGACTCAAGAGTCAAGAGTCAAATCGTTTATTTCTTTAGACTTACAAAATAAGCACTTAGACATGTCTATTTTTTAATATATAAACAGCTTGATAAATAGTTATTACTATCAAACAAGAAATAAGGTGCAATGGACTCTAATCCACTTCAATTTTTTGTCCACTAGCGGAAGAAGTGAAAAAGAAACCACTAGCAAGTTTATCGCTTATCAACTAATACAATCTTAGCATAACTAAGTCTAACTGTTCTTACATACTATTGTCGATGTGGAACTGGGCGACATCCGGCCAGGCATTAACATCATTAACGTAATCATCTTAGGCTTTCTTGATAAGATTTCGTTTTATATACAGTTTAAATTTACGAATAGGGAGCTCAGTTGCTTCAGATGGAAGCTTATTATAGAATCTTACTGTTAAAATATTTATTTCTTTAAATAATTCCCTCAACGAGTCACGTGGATTTAATTTATAAATAGCGCGTACTTCGCATTTAGCAAAAAAGAATATTTAGGGCAACATATTCCCAAATGCTCCTGAAATATAATTGAATCAAACTTGTTTTTATAATGGATTCTTGGTTTACTATTTGCGGAAAATTACTTTTCTCACGTGAGACGATGCATATTCTCAAAAATAGCAAATAGTTAAGCTCCCTTAGTAGTCTGCAGTCAGTTCATCTGTTAAACATTTTAGTTCTACTTCTTTCGTTGAATTATGTTTTTGTTTCAAATGACATCTGTTAAAAAAAACATGACTGCAGGAGAGGATTTTTCCCGTCCAGCAACACATCTGCTAATTGACCTACATTTATACAAGGCAAAACACTATTTAATTTACAGGTAATCAGACAAATCAAAATTGCGGTCAAATAACAACGTTTCAAAGTAGGTCAAGTTTTCTGGTAACGAACAAAATGTAGAAAGTTTATCGCACTATCAAGATCCATAATTAATTAGTTTAGGTCGGGAATGCGAAAACGAACATGCCCAAGTTTCTTTCAAAGTGTGATTTATTACAATGAAGTCGCTAATTTCAGCACGGACGCTACGGTGGTCTTTTCAAAGATTTATTGCAGGAAGCTGTTTCAAATTTAATGCGATCAAACTAGCCGCGTTCTCACCCCTACTTATTTTAATTTGGAACCCGGTGGAATGAATTCTAGGAGCGCGGTGGAAATACCCCGAAAAACCCATTGTTGCGTGTTACTGAACTTCGAGCAACTTGACAACAAATGATCCAATTATATTCAACAGAAAATAACATGAATCCGCACTTTGAAAAAAAATTTAAGAATCTAAGCTGAACTGGAGATTTCGAATTTCCTAGGTTCAAACTGAGTGGTCACTTGCACAATTCCTACAATAGATTATGTTTCTTATAGAATACATATATTTTATAGTTAATAATATATTTGCAAATAACTATATCTGTGCTGAAAATAATAACTGCTGAATATATCAAGTCCACTTTGATGACATCAAGTGAAATGTATCAGTTAAATTAGCACTCACTTTTTCCGGGGTCTCTTTCTTGGACGTCGTCGCTCGCCATCCATTTCTTTGTCGAGGCCGCGGCGCCGCGGGCCCTGGTTAGGCTTACGGTTCATCTTGCGCTCCGGAGGCGCCTCCAGCGGCCCGTCCTCTATGGTAACTCGCGGCAAGCACTCATCTTCCTCGATGTGTTTAGGTGTCTGCGGTGCGCCCAACCGAAGACGCCACCACAGCACCCACGAGCTGATGTTATCGCGAATTTTGCTGGAGAGCGACGCGTTCGAACCAAACCCTCCGTCGGGCGGCAGCTTGACGATCTATTTGTTTACGTCAGTCTCAAAAAACGGTATGTAAATACCAATTATCCTAATCTTACGCTATCGGAAGGCAGCGTGGCAGTGAAGCGGTCGTGAAGTGATGGTATGTGAACTCAGCTATTGCGCTCGTATCAACCGCGGTCAGAGAATGTAATCATCGTCCCGAGTACCGTTCAAGCAACAAGCGTCGAGTTCTAACTTAAAACTAAACTTATACATTATTTGGCAGGAATTAGCGGCAGTTATTTTAAATTCTACATGTTTTTAGGTATCGTTCGGGTGGCGAACGGTAGCCATGGTGGCCGAGTCGTCGTCGGCATCCGCGGGTGGCGACATGACGGTGCGCGGTATGGTCAGCGGTGCAAGCGTGCCGGCGGTGGCTCACTCAACAGATGTCGAGTTGGTGTTACGTAACTGAGGGACGGGGCGTACCGAACGCGCGGGTAGCAGCGCGTCGGCGGCAGGCGCGCGAGTGCCGTACCGTGCCCGGCAGCACCCGTGCCTTCGCCGCCGCCCCCCGGCCCGCGTGCCTTCTGCCTCCCCCCCGAAGGACCGCCATCCGACCATACATCATTCCTGCCCAGTTATTGCATGACCTTAACTTTCTGTCCCACTCATATTATACTAGAGTGCCAAAAGTAGGACAAATCCTACAGATAAGGACAGCTGTCTCAAGGACACAAAACGATTCCCTCGTTTTCCACGAGCCTATTTATATTCTAATGGGTCAGTTTGTCAGTTGGTTTTTGGTTCTCTTATTTATTTATTTTTACAAAATAGTCTTGAAAATAGCCTGCGATAGTAAAATACCTTCATGTAAACCTACCTACAAGTCATAAAATATTTAAAACCACATGTGCAAACCATAAATATTTACGAATGTGATTCATCAAGATCCGTTCAGCCGCGTATAAAGATTACAGACAGCCATACAGCTATACTCCGATAAAAAATCCAACATATTTTATGTCAACAAAGACATCAATTAAAACTTAGCAAAATCCCATAACAATAACAGAAAACAACAAGGTAATTAATCACAATAACCCAAAACACTAATTTCAACAACGCAACATGTGCAGCAAAAATATACATATAAATTTAAATTCGAAAATGAATGAGAGGTCAATATACATATGAATAAAAGCTTTCAAATCCAAGAATTGTTTCGAGCTTCTGTGCTTAAGTTCGATGACACCAATATCGTTGAATATTTTTCAACAATATTCCTTAGGTTATGGAACCTCTTTCTATGCAAAAAATATCCAGATCTTTGAATCGGATGATTCAAAGACCTGGAGTCATTTTGAGTAAGTAATTTTCATTGTAATAGATATCTAAGTATGAATTTCAGCCGGATAAGGCCGGTGGTTTGAGTGTCAAGACGTAACAAAAATCCATTCGTCGAAACTTTTGCGTATAAAATTACGTTTTAAAAACAACAGCACCTTTGGTCATTAAAACTTCAGAACGTAGGCTATCACTTTTCACTCAAAATTTACCAAACAAAGAACACTTTTTTGTTGCCAAGAATAATAATGACAGAGGTTGTCATTGACCCCATAAGACCTCATCAGTCTTCCAGATTACTTTCTCAACGCAGGTGTGCATTGGGCATAGCCTTTCAACGCGGTCTTTGTGTGTCCAAATGACAACGTAACGTCACCTACACCTTTATATAACCACGAAAGTAATTGAAAGTGTAACCTGAAAAGAAGGATTGGCAGAGCAGCACATCACCTAGAATGTCTATCTGTAGAATGTTTGCGACAGTCTGCTGTTAGCTCAATTATAAATAATATTACTAACTAGCTGCGCCCCGCGGCTTCGCACGCGTTGTACCTATGGAAACGTTAAAAAAGTGAGTTTCATCCCACGGGAATTGATTTATGGGATAAAAATTAGAATTAAATATTAGAATTACCTGTATTCAAAATTTCAGCCAGATCCGTCCAGTAGTTTTGGCGTGAAGAGGGAACAAACATCCATCCATATAAACTTTCGCATTTATAATATTATTGTGATTGACTTTTTGTTTGATTAAAATTATCTTTTTCTTCTTTCTCAAAAATTAAGTAGGTAGTTACTTTAATAATTAAATATACATATCTACTGAATTAATTCTATTATATAATCGCTAAAATTTTAAATTAACACAACGACATATTTTTATCCGCATTATTGATGTTCTTTTATAAGTTATGTATCCGTTCACCTTTAATTCAGTTTGTTATAAAAAAACTGATATCCATAATACATTGCATAATATACATAACTTACAACTTATTCGTGCCTGTACCTGCGTCTCATTTTTGACATTGGAGGGAGCATGTTATTGCAACATCTTGAGTTCATGGACTTGTTTGTTACAGATATTTTCATCGAATGCCAATAACAACTTCTACTGAATTACAAAACCTGTGGAATAAATAGTCACAGCAGTCTTGTTTGTTCTAACGTCATTGGTTACAAGTAAAATCTTATTTATACCTTTATACGAATCACGAAAACGGCTCCAACGATTTTCTTAAAATTTAGTATTTAGGGTTTCGGGAGCGACAAATCGATCTAGCTAGGATTCATTTTTAGAAAATGACGTTTTATTCGTTTAATTATGTTTTCAATAATTAACTTTATCGTTATCAATTGACACTTCCTGACATCTATTGGCGAATTACTTCTATAATTTCTAAAAAGCACAATTTACCAAAAAAAAACACGAACCGTAGCAGTTCGTAGGTAGTCAATGACCCGTCTAATAAATCCGTGACATGTCAAAGACGCAAAATAAACCGTTTCCGACGCTTAAATTAGATAGTCTTGTTTTTCTTTTCATCGTCATCAACCTATTCCACTACTGGACATAGGCCTCCGATAATGAGCGTCATAGCGCCCTGTCTTCAGCTTGACACATCCAGCAACTGCCTGCAGTTTTTCGCAGATCATCATCCTACCTGGCCGTCGGGCGTCCTACACTATGTTTGCCGAGTCGCGGTCTCCACTCATGAACACGTTTACCCCAGCGGTAGTCGGCTCTTAATTGCAACTAAAATGTTGGTCTTTTCATCATTGCTTGATAATTATATCTTCAAACGCGCAATGTTATATCTCAATAAGCAATGCAACCAGCTGTCTTATACGCTTCCGACTGGTATTGGATATGTCAACCGTCTACAGTTAGCTCAATTGTTTCAGTTGTTAATACTTGTTTTCGTTTATATATATTATTTGATTATAATTTTCTTTTTCAATATAGAACATAAAAAATAATATAGAATAAAAAAAAATATGTTAGTTTTATATTTTTTAGTAATAAGTAGTAGGTAGTTAGTTTTTTATTATACGGGACTGTTTTAGTCAGCAATGACTCAAAGTCAAAATAAAAAAAATAATAAAAATATGAATAAAAAAAATTGATAATTTAATGTAGATCTCATACATTCACCGTCATAGATAAATGAGCTGTAATTATTTAATACGAGGATCACCTCTGTGGCGCGGTGGGCGAAGGTCCGCCTGCAACGCAAGAGGTTGCAGGTTCGATTCCCGCCTAGGGACAAATGTGTGAGCGACTGAAGGTCGCTCACACATCTGAAGATATTTATTCAGAGCGTTCTGGATGTTTTCTATACACATATAATGAAAAAACTTCTTTGATAGGTATCAAAGTAGTATTTAATTGTATATCAGTTATCGAGTACCCATAACACAAGCTCTGCTTAGCTTGGGGCTAAATAATGCTGTGTGAACTGTCCAACATCATTTGTTTATTTATTTAATAAAAAAAGTATTCCTAACACAGGCTACAAACACAGTGTAACTATTCCTGACACAAGCAGGAATAGTTGCAATAGGGTATATGCATCGATTTTTTTTATTGTTTTAATCGATTCTTTAGGTCATTATTTAACCGAGGAATGATAAGACGCTCACTGAATTTCGCATTAACAAGGTAAAAAAAACAAATCAAAACTACAATCATTTTCGGGTGATAAAAACGCTGCCATATTGGCGCCATGTTTATGTGACGTCGACGTACACACTTGATTAAAACCTTTGGTGACGACCTCGGTAGTGATCATCTCAGGAAAGAGGTTTTCCGAAAAAACTGAAAATAATCGACAATACGAAATGTCAAGTGGGTAGAATAGTGTCAAATCAAGGTGCAGCAAGCAGAATAAAAAAAGAAGAAATGTGTACAGTGATGTCACATCCGCTCTAGCCAATGGCGTAGCGTTATGAAATTTTGCGATTGAGATTTAAAATATCAATTTTTCAATGGTTAAATTCTACAATAAAAACATCTCAAAATGCAAAAATAAATATGTAGATATGTTTCTATATCAATAGAGAATACGTATATATTTTTTTAGCCATTTTGAAATCACATGCATATACCCTATTACCCGCCCTGGCAAGCAATTGCAACTAATTGCTTATTTAACTATTCTATCTATGGGCTACTGTTAAATTCAAAAACATGCCGTGATTACGATTGGATAATGATAGGGTAGGATAGTTCATAGACAATTTTAATAACTTTACCTTTGAAATAACGTCCAATATTCCAGAAAGTACTGTTTTGCCTTGGGAATTGCAACGATTTCAAAACTCAACTTGAGTATGTAGAACCAGGCGCGCTGGTTAAAGAAGGCTGCACACATAAGTGCGGTTTAAAGACAGTACTCAATTTTTTTTTCGGTTTTTGAATTTTTTTATTAGTTAAGGTATAGAATTCGTCAAAAATATGGTCGCTTTGCCTTGTGGTCGGACTGTCTACTCTTCGTTCATCATCAAAAACTTAGTTTTTCAATCAAATTTCAACGGTCTTTTTGAGTTGTCGGTTTTTTGTCGTGTTTTGTGTTTTGTGGATCATTTACACACTTGATACCATTCGTCGTGGTTTAATGTGGAAAATAATGCATTTGAACTTCAGCTTTGCAGCCGTCATCGGTTGGTTTCGTGGCAAAAAAATTGATTTATCAACAGAAGCTTATCTTTTTATTATTTTTTCATGCAATCAATGCAATTTAGTAGGATAATTTATCAGGTTCAAAGGATATTAATAAAACCTAGGGTTTCACATACAAACATTCAGAGAAATCATGATTTTTTTTACCCCTGTCAGTGTTAGCATCCTTAGTTAGGCTGCACATGGACGCCATCTTGCAAAAACCTATGTTATCATATTATTGCGTTTAACATAGGTAAATTTAAAAATCCATCGTACAGTTTGGTATTATTATACGCTATTTTTTAATACAAATGAATTAGTTTTATCTTATATAGTTTAGGAAGAGATCCGAAAATAGAGTTTGGTGGCCAAAAAGCGCAACTTCGTTTCTCTGCCTAAGCTTTACAAAATGAAACGATTACAGAGGCATTGTGTATCGTGAATCTATTGTGAAAATGACATTAGTTGAGATGGTTTTAATTGAGATTAACATGTCTGATGGGGCCGGCGAAAATCTTGATCGATGGATTTTTTGTAATCCAAAGCCAAACGAAGAATTTTAGAAAATAATTCTAAGCATAGCAGGGATTCAAAGTACCTTGAGGTTATATAATTAGCAGACTTCATTTTTATGTTTGTTACCTCAGAGCTTTTGAGGGTGGTCCGATTTATTTGCTTCCCGTGGTCCCATTTTAATTTGATCCAGATCTGACAATGGGTTTCATCCATTGAAATGGAAGTCAGTTTATAGTTTTTTTTTAAAACAATTCTATTATTTTGGTACCGTGTGGCACACTGTGCTTTTCATCCCACACTATGACAAAAATAAATAAAATATGCTTTTTGTAGTAACGAATATTTACCTACGTATATTCTGGTAATAATATTCTACTTTCACTGCTAGAACTTTGGGTAAAACCAATTAAGATTCTCGGTAATATTCTGGTAGAAAGAAAGTTATAAGAAAACGAATAAGAAGTTCCCGCGTATTTTTAATTTAATTTGGTTATCGAATGCCGCGTCTTCGTTTTTTTTATCACCGACCAGGACTTTATCGGATCGAGGAACCCTTCGTCTTTTTTCAAATAGTTGGAAAAAAAAGGAATAAAAAGTAGATCAGTATTGAACGACAGCTCTGCGTGGTCGGCAATATGATTATAGATGTAAATCAGTGGGTTAAAAACCACACACACACGCAGCTGTGTGGTGCGCGCTTAGAATTTACACCAACCGAATTCATATGCTAAGTATATTATCTAATTAAATCTTTCCGCGGGTGTCAAAAGAGGGATATCAACATGGGGTGGATAGCAGCTCCCCTGCAGAACAACCACCAACGAACTGCGATTCCCAAACTCATTACCAACGTGGGAATTATGGGAACTAACCCTCAGATAAAAGCCAATAAAGAACTTATCATGGGGAGGCCTGTGTTCAGCTGTGGACCAATATAGGCTATATGTATAGATGAGGTTGAGGGGTAAACCCCGGTGTATACCAAAAGCCACCAATGCTGAATATCATATTGCCAATCAAAAGCGGTAATAACCCGATTTTGGTACGGGGAAAGGTGGGTTTGCTAATCGTTTTAGAATGGGTTTTAGCGCGTTCTGTGTCATTCTTTGTACATAACCATGACGATTTCGTACGAAAAGTATTTAAACTTTTACGGACTCGTACAATACGATGGGCATCGAAAATGAGCGCGGTCTGCGCGTCGAATGAACGTAGCGACCGCTACGAAATCGTCGTAGCAAATGCGCTACGAATATGCCAGCGCGTAGCGATCTCTCGCGAAAGCAAAGTTGGCCACAAAGCTAAGTTTACTGCAAAACTACATTCGTGAGCAAAAAACCGATCAAGGATACTGTAAACTTTACTTGAAAAGGTATGCTTTCGATTTAGTTGTTTAGGGTAAACGACATTTTTCTTTCTTTTGTTAGCGCTATCAGTAACATATGGAAGCGCTGAGTGTTGTTAAAGTACAATGTTTATTATAAATAACTGACGAACTGTTATTATTCCACATCATTTAAAGAGCTAAGAAAAAATAAAAGAAACGAAATTTGATAAGTATCGACCGTTAGGTTATTGACCGGACGACGGACCGACCGGAGGTTGCGGGTTCGATTCCCGCCTTGGGACCAATGTGTGTACTATTTCAGATTTGTTCAGGGTGTTCGGATGTTTTCAATTAATAATAAAAAATATCTATCTATGTAGTATATTGTATTATGTATATTAGATAACTAGTAGGTACCTATAACACAAGCTCTGCTTAGCTTGGGGCTAGATAATGCTGTGTGAATGACCTGACTACTCAAAAATTCTAATGAGTCTATTAATCAAAAAATTATGAAGATGTAGCCATGTAAAGTTTCGCGTGACGTCACGGTTCTGTAAAAAGTGTCACAATTTTTACAGAGCCGTGACGTCACTAGACCCCGCTCCTTTGACAACTTTGACACACTTTATTTTTGAAATTGTTTGTTCTCTCATCGCTTACTCAACCACTGGCTTGTGTTACTATGACACTTCACAAACACACAACCGAGTGCAATAATTATAATGAACAAACACATGGGCATTTCTGTAGTACTTTAGTCATTAAATCACACTAAATTACGTCGTAGCAATCACGCGTAGCACGAACGTTGCCGCCCGGTCCAATTATGACTGAGGTAGGTGGACCTAATTTGAGCCTACCACTTAAGTGAAGCTAGTACCTCATCTACTCTTTTTTAGTTAGATCGATGCTTGGAAAAACACAATGTCCCTCGCATCTGACAAAGTCGAACGATTCCAAAGCTAATATTGTCACAGTGAAGCTAATTGCGCTAGTTCACTTATTACATAGCTTTGCGTTTCTTCTAAAATAATAAGTAACGAGTCGAGTCGTACATAGTGCATCGCTGCAAAGATTTTTTTCGGTGTAGTAATAAAAAAAAAATGCCAACGCCTATACCTGTACAATAATCACGTGTCCATCCAACGGTTGCCTGGAAGAAATCGCTCTTAGCGATAAGGCCGTATTTATGTAACTGTTATTATTACGTCGTTTTGGTGTTTGTGTTTTTCTTTTCTGTATTTCTGTAACTTGGAGTGCAATAAAGAGTATTTGTATTGTATTGTATTAACTGAGGCCTTGCAGTGTAATCATAGTTTTTCTTACAATCCTTAACCTCAACAGCCTGTATTGGTCCACTGCTGGGCGCAGGCCTCCCCTTGATAAGCGCCTCATTGGCGCTTATCTCATGGCCCATAATCCCCACGCTGGGCATTGCAGTTCGCTAGTAGAATCGTTGCAAGGGGAACTGCTGCCGCCTCCCGATATGCCTTAGTCGCCCCTTACGACACCAACGAGTAGAGTGGGGTGGTGCAAATTCTAAGCCAGCACCATACAGCTACATACAATCATTTGGGGCCATTTCCATGATTCAACTTAAAGCGATACGTTTATTTTCTACCACCTATGTCGAGGCTGCTCGCCCAGGCTTGCCGACCAACATCGGCATACGATATTAGTGTACTGGATAAAAAAACATTATATTAATAAGAGTTTCAGTTAAATTATCTAAAATTTTAGTACACATATAAAAAAAAATGTACACAATAAGGAATAAAATTGTTACAGCGCGTCAATTTGTTTTGTAGTGAAAGTGGCGCCCCAACTATTTTATCTTATTATTACGTTAAAAGCAGCAAGTTTTAAAAATCCTACGTTCAGTTTGTGGTATCTATTACAAGTTATTTATTAATGCATCTGTATTAGTTTCATTTTGTAAAGCTTAGGTAGAAATACGAAGTTGCGCTTTTTGGCCACCAAACTCTATTTTCGCATCTCCTTCTAAACTATATGAGATAAAATTATTACAGAGGTATAAATAAATAGCTTATAATAGATACCACAAACTGAACGTAGGATTTTTAAAAATTCCTATGATAAACGTAAAAATATGATAAAATAGGTATCGCTGTCATAGTGGCTAGGGTATGCGCCTTAATCAACAATAGAAAAAGCTTCCAATATTTTCTGATAATAACCAAAAAAATATTTTTTTTAACCGACTTCAAAAAAAAGATGACGCTATCAATTTGACTGTTTTTTTTTTGTTACCTCAGAACTTTTGACTGGGTGATTCGAACTTCATGATTCTTTTTTTATATGAAAGCTGGTGCTTCCCGTGAGGTCCGATTTTAATTTTGTTCAGTCTTGACGCTGGGATCCATGAAAATTCATGAAAAAACTATAAAAAATTAGATCGGTTTCATCATCATCATCATCCGCAGCCCGACTTCACCCACTGCTGGGTATAGGCCTCCAAACTTTTGTGCCACTCCACACGGTCCTGAGCCAATCTCATCCAGGTCGGTTTATAGTTTTTTAAAACAAAATTAATTATTTATTTAGTTTTACAAAAAACCTGAGAGGCTAATTATATCTTATAGGACACTAGCCTATTGTTTACATAATTTATTTAATAAATAACGTTGTTTCATCTGCCGATATAGAAGTTAAAAATATAAATTATCCTTATAAAAAAAATCAAATAATATACTGTACATATTTCATAGATTGTAAAACGAATACGCAAAAATCTTTATTCTTATTTTATAAAACGAATTACGAACTCAATAAAACTTATACTTACACAATACTGTAAGGAAAACTGGTGCAACATGTTTGTTTAGTAGACTAGAATTAATTTCCACCCCAAACGCCACAAGTGTACGCAAGATGGTATGGGTAGGTATCTATGGAAGCGTGCCAAACAAAGAGTTAAACAGAAGTCTTGGCTAAGCCAGCGTGAATATGAGCTTTATTTAACTTCACGGGAGTATTCAGCCTTTCAGCCGTCCTAGAAAGAAAGAAGAAGAAAATAATATCCCGTATAATAATATTTTTAACCGACTTCAAAAGTAGGAGGAGGTTCTCAATTCGACTATATTTTTTTTAATGTTTGTTACCTCAGAACTTTTGACTGGGTGGTCCGATTTTCATGATTCTTTTTTTATTTGAAAGCTGGTGCTTTTCGAGTGGTCCCATTTTAATTTTGTTCAGTACCCTCTGTGGGATCCATGGAAATTTAAATAAACAATAAAAACAATAAATATTGAAGTCGGTTTATAGTTTTTTAAAACAAATTTAATTATTCCTTTACATATAGACTTACAGACAAGGTAGATCATCATCATCATCATCAGGCCATACTAGTCCACTGCTGGACATAGGTCTCCCCTATGAGCTGATATGAGCGCCATAGCGCCGTCTTCAGCTTGACGCATCTGCCTGCAGTCTTTCGCAGATCGTCATCCGGAGGGCGTCCTACACTACGTTTATCACGACTAGGTAGATGCCTCCTCTAAAATATCAAAATAAAACTATACAAGAACAATAAAAAAGGACACAAACTTAGGGAATAAAAGGGTTTCCACCTCACCGTGTAGTATTCGGCTATGCCCAACCATACGTCGGTTTTCAGGTGGAGCCCGGTTGACTGATTTACATACCAATATTAGCAGTCCCTATTACATGGACATATAATAGGGTAAATGCATGGATTTTTTCAGTTTCTAATTCGATTAGGTATTTAAGTAAACACATAAACGCAAGATAATATAACAGTCAAAAAATACTCAATTATTGAGGTAAAAAACAAAAAGTATAATTACACTCAGTTTTGGGTGATAAAAACGCTGCCATGTTAGCACTTGCATTTTGTGACGTCACGGTTCATCAGATCCCATATGTCAACCAAAAGTCAAAACTTCATGCCATACAAAAATGTTCAAGTACGACGTCACGGTTCGGGTACCAAAAACGTTGAGTTCAGAAATTTTGAAAAATTATGCTACGACCAAATAAGATTCTTCTCAAAATCGCAATATTAGCTAGATTATATGTCTACCCTAGGTACGCGTAGATATTTAGTCTAAAAACCACAGAAGTACTACAAAACATTCAAATGAAGTCCTTGGACGAACGAAACTCTAGAGCCTGACTATGATCACGTTATATCGACTAACTGAGTTCCAAGCGAATGTGATATACAAAGTGAATGTGTATTTAGTTGAAAGAGGGTGATTCTGGACCTCAAGGCGATCGACTTGTGATTTTTTTATTCTGTATATTGGTTATATAAAAAAAATGTCTTCCTCCATTCATGGCGGTCATAGGTGGTCTTTAACAGGCAATTTTGGCATATTTTACATGATTAAATATTATCACAAACCATTCTTGTTTTATTTTTTTAGGAAAACCCGTGTTTAGTTATGAAATGTGAACATATGATTGTAACAATATAAAAAAATTATGCATGCGATGCTTAGTACCTCTATATTTCGTTGCCTCTAATCGAATTTGAAAGAACATTGGAAGAGAAAATAAGGTAAGGTACCTACATCGATAAATTTAGCGAGCGCGTGGGGCGCCGGCCCAAGGCCACAGTGTCAAGTGCGAGTCAAGGCCGCCCAACTGGGCCACGCGATACAATCAGGATACTGTGCTCATTTGAATTTCGATTTTCCACAACCCTGAATGTAAGACTGTTTCTAAGTTACCAAAAACAATGGGCTTTACACTTCCAATTCGCTCTTTTATTCAAATTCTATTATTTCCATAAATAAAATAAATGCACACTTATAAAAGGTTAAATCATAACAAAAAATACACTGGACACGGAAATAAAGTGGTATTTTCGATTTCGGCCGCTTTGGTATGTAAATTAGTACCTAGTATTTAGATTAAACTAAAGAAACGACGAAGAAACCTTTTGCCTGGTAATTGTAATTTTTCGAGTTGGAGCAAAATCCGTCCCAAGCTTTTTTATCTTCTTAATAATCTGATATAATAATGGTAACCGTTTTTAAGTTTAGGTACTTTTCCTATTTAAGGCCCATACACCAGCGAAAGTGGCGCCCCCAACTATTTTATCTTATAATTACGTTAAACGCAGCAAGTTTTAAAAATCCTACGTTCAGTTTGTGGTATCTATTATGAGTTATTTATTAATGCCTCTGTAATAGTTTCATTTTGTAAAGCTTAGGAAGAGATACGAAGTTGCGCTTTTTGGCCACTAACATCTATTTTTGTATCTCCTCCTAAACTATATGAGATAAAATTATAAAAGTGGTATTAAAAAATAGCTTATAATAGATACCTGCCACAAACTGAACGTAAGATTTTTAAAAAATCCTATGATTAACGTAAAAATATGATAAAATTAGTCCGCGTAGAAGTTTGTGGTTGGTGAACTAACTCCACGAAGGTCAAATTAATACCAGCGCAGCGCTGAGTAAGTAATCCGACTTATCTACTCAGCACCATGCTGCGTCGATGCCTTCTTGACTCGGCACTCGGTGGCTTACCAAGCAGTATACGGAAATACTAATGATTTTTAACTTCTTAAACATAGGTCTTAGTTAAATTTTGATTGTTACTTGCGTACCATTTTAGTCGACGACCTCTGTGGCGCGGTGGGCGAAGGTCCGCCTGCGACGCAAGAGGTTGTGGGTTCGATTCCCGCCTCGGGACAAATATTTGTACGATCTGCAGATATTTGTTTAGGGCATTCTGGATGTTTTCTATGTAGAATAAAACATATCTATCTATCTAGTGTATTGTATTATGTATATCAGTTATCTAGTACCCATAACACAAGCTCTGCGTAGCTTCGGGCTAGATAATGCTGTGTGAATTTGTCCAGCATTGTTCATTAATTATTTATTTACTATTCTATGCGAATGAGTGTGTTCAGTAAAATAAACTAGAAAACAGTCAAAAAATCACTCATGCATTAGCGATTTGGCACTGCCAAAAGGTTAGTTTTGGCACTGCCAAATTTTGGAAGTAATATAAAATAATATCGAAACTATAATTTTATTACGCTGGGTGATTTGTCCCGCATTTATAATGTTTTTTTCTTAAACTTTTTTTTTACAATTGCCATAAATTTATTTCTTTGGAATAAATAAAGTAAACACCAGAAAGGAGAGACTCCGGGCTATAGAATGTAACTCAAATATTCGGGCAGTCATTATGGACCCTATATTATATTATAGCAATCTAATGTATAAACAAAATGTACAAACAAAACAAACGTGTGATGCTCCTCAGCAGTACGGTCCACGGTCTTAATCGATAGTTTTTTATACAATTTACATACTAAATTGTACGTTTAAAATAATACATAAATACCCCAACGCTGGGCATGCATACAGGTTGGGGAATTGTGTAGGGGGCGCTGCTCTAGACGACTAAAGGACCTACACTTTGGGTGACCCCAAGGTGTATTTCCCTTAGTGGACTCTTACGAGTCTGACGAAAAGTGTTTGGTTGGTGCAAATTCTATGCCGGCACCACTCCCCTCGCCATCCATATCGCAAACGAAAACTTTCATATTTCGCATCTTCATCGTTTTGTGTGAAACCTGAAGTACCTATTTTTATTTATACGAACAATTTATGAATTAAAACGTAAGAAAATCATGTATAAAACTATTGATACAGACTGTGGTACTGCTAGGGTGCATCGCACAAACAAACACAACAAACAGAGATAATTTGTTTTTTTTTGTGTAAAAAAATATTATCCAGTGGCTAGAGTTAAGATAAATATTTTTTACTCTGTAATTTGTATTGTGAAAGTGTTGTTCGTTTTTGTTTTTATTATAATATAATAAAAACAAAAAAGAACTACACTTTCACAATACATCTGTCATATTATGACAGATGTAACGGTTTAGGCTAAGTCCTGTAATGTTATATCTTGATGTTTAAATAAATAAATAATTCACAGCTAATCTAATGAAACAATTGTGACTACATAATTCAAATATCTGCTGTTGCAATCCCTAGAACCGGTCTTATGATTTAGTTCTTTATGATTTATGCAAACTCTGGTACACCCCAATCCAGTCAGATATCAAAGCACCCAGCTTAGCCACTAAAAAAACTATAATACGACTAACAAACACATTGCCAGAACTGGACGAAATTAAAATGAGGACGGGAAAGCACCAGCTTTCAAACAAAAAAAGAATCATGAAAATCGGACCACCCTGTCCAGTCAAAAGATCTGAGATAGCATACAGAAAAAAAAAGACGTGTGGCACTCGGGGACTGCCGCGGTAAAGCTATTGCAATGCCATCTAGAGGCGAGTTGCTGAACTAAAGAGACAAACGTCAAGGTTTTTTCGTTACGGAATTTCTGGATTCGGTCCCCGCGCTCAAGGCCCGCGATAGAAGCTATGCAATAGCTTAAAAATTACAGTCGGATTGAGAACCGCCTCCTTTTTTTGAAGTCGGTTAAAAACAACCATACTGTCTGACCTCTTACTATCGCGCAAGCAGTGACAAAGGTCCGCCAGTTGAAACGTGTACGTGTACGTACATATCGACGGCAGAAAGCGAAGTGGCATATCTCTAAGATAAATGATGGCGTAAGATTGGGCTAAATGACTTTTAGCAATATTGTATTAAAAATATAGCTAAAAGTCATTAAGCCCAATCTTTGAGATACGCCACTACCGCTTTCTGCCGTCGATATGTATAAACAAAAGGTGTGCCTGCGCTCCTACCGAGTAACAAATACATATAAATTGATGTTAAAGCTTTGATACCGAGAAGCCAAGTCCACCGTATAGGTCAATAGTTACAAGGATTCGTTCTCATAATAACTAGAACATTTGTTTTAACCAGCATTGAACGTGCCTGCTGAATATGGGATAACTTAAATACTACGTTTATCGCGTCACGAAACGAAACAGTAACGTTTACGTTATGTTTTACAACCCAGTTATTCAAGAAACGATTATTCATGCATAAGGTCATTTTACATGGGATAAAAAACTGAGCTCTTAGAAACATAGGTACTGAAAAATTTTAGTACATGCTCCTCGACGCGTACATAGTATTTTGTTCCCTTTACGTAGCGTGTCATCTCAAAGCGAATTTTAGGTACGAAGGTTACCAAACCTACATAAGTACCTATCTATGTACGCGTTGGCTACAAGGTACTAAATTATGTGTTTCAAGTATCTATTTTCCAAGTAATTTTATTTTAATAATTGATTTAGTTTAAATAAAACTACTTATAAACCAACTTTAATTATATAGATCCCATTGTCAGAACTGGGCAAAATTAAAATGGGACGGGGGACAGGGGAATCACCAGCTTTCGAATAAAAATGAAGCTTGAAAATAGGACCACCCAGTCAAAAGTTTTCTAAAGAAATCTCTAACGAGCTCGTATTTGTAATGTTTGAGTTCGACCAAACTCGCTGTCAATACACGTTTCAATCTGTTTGATTATTTACTTATCTTTTTCATGAATTTACTTCAAAATATAACAATAGCAGAGTAGATCATCTATCTGTCTCACTTGTGGGCCATAATTGGGTAATGTCAATAAATAATTGGGCTCTGAAACACAGACAGAAGTCAAGTAACGAGTAACGAGTTCCTACCGTTTGTTTCTACATAGTTATCTCTCGTCTTTTGGCTATGATTAAAGCAGAATTCCACTTAGCCAATTTTCCATCTCTTCTGTTATCTGGTAGAGAAAAAAAGCTAGCTTTTATAGTCTTTGGAGAACTGACAATCTTAAAAATGTATTATATTTACATTTTCTATCAGTTCCAACGTTGATCGTGAGGGAGTAAAATTTTGACTAAAAAACTGTGAACTTGTGTGATTCATTATTTTTTTGTTAAACACGAAATAATGGATTGTAATACCGCGCCTCTGTGATACTTATCAAACCAAAGAATGAAGAAATAACTCGACAAGAAAGAGATTGTTTCTAAAGAAGAATATAAATTATTCATTAAATGTGTCCACTTACAACGAATCAGTCATGCACAAGTTTAAGGCCTTTCGGTACATGAATCCTAATTACTTTTATTCACAATTGCCAAAACTCCCACTTACCAAAATACCTACTCATATGTTGTCCATTATCTACAATCACTACTGCCTATAATTATCATTTCGTTTTAGGATATACATAGGTGGACACCTTAAGCTTGAACAATGAAGTTGGCACTTTTCATATAATCAAGGAGCTCGTCCGGGGCGCTACTTTGTCTCTTGGTTGCTTCCAAGAAGAAGAGACTGTGGAATACGTTGTCCTACACTGCACGGCCACAGAGGTGGCCAGAAACAAAACAGGGCTGAAGTGTCTCATCGAGGCATCAACCCCATCCACACCCACAAAAAAGCTGAAACGAAGCTGTCAGTCACCAAAAGTCCTGCTCCGATATTTCAAGGAGCAGGGCTGGTTAGGGCCTACTTAGGCAGGGGGATAATGCACAATACACAGGAGTGTATTGTGCATTATCCCCCTGTAGGACAACGTATTCCACAGTATCTTCTTCTTGGAATTACCCTTCTTAGTTCCCTTATTTAGAATTAGGATTAGAATTGGTCTGGTCTCTTGGTCAGCTTAAGCAAAATATTTTGTAGGCAAGGATTTTGGTATCCCACGATTCGGCTAGACCCGCCACTATTTTGCTAAAGATACCTACAGTGTTTTTTTTACTGCGACATATGGGGTCATGGAGGGGTCATGAATAACTTAGAGAATTCCTAGAATTGTGTAATTTGCTCGGTTTTTCATCAATTCCATAAAATGAAATGATCCATACATAAATAAAACCATATCAAACTGAGTCGATCAGCATAAAAAAGTGGACACATTAGATACACATACACCTGTTTCGATTAGTTCAACGGAAGTTAAACCAGTTGAACTTATTGGGGCTAGATAATGCTGTGTAAATTGTCCAGATCTATTTATTTATTGCACCAAAAACTTCCCGTTATTACTGCTTCGATTTATTTTAACTTTTCTCTTAAAATGACCTCAACCTCAACAGTCTCTATTGATCCACTGCTGGACGCACGCAGGCCTCCCCCTGATAAACGCCTTATTTGTTATTATAGTTGGGGATGGCAGTTTGGTGATAGAATTGTTTTGCAAGAGCCGCTGCTGCCCCCGGAATGATATTCCTTAGTCGCGTCTTACGACACTCGGGGAAAGAGTTGGGGTGGAGAAAATTCTAACTCGGCACCGCACGGAGTAAAAACCAGTCCAAATCCCTGCTTTTATTTTATTGATTCTGATTCTTGAAGTACATACACTACACAACACTACATGCTGCTTGGCTAAATGTTAAACAAATGCTAAATCCTTCGACATTCGATGACCTCTGTACCGCGGTGGGCGAAGGTCCGCCTGCGACGCAGGAGGTTATCGGTTCGATTTCCGCCTCGGGACAAATGTGTGTAGGTAAGATCTGCTGATATTATTTTTGTTTTCTATGCATAATAAAAAAAATATCTATCTATATAGGTAGGTAGTGTAAAATTTGTTATCCGGTACCCATTACACAAGCTTTGCTTAGCTCGGGGCTAAAAGGATCGGGGCCATGCAAAAAGCATTTTTTGCATGGCCCCGATCATCTACAACAAAATCCCTTTGCCAATACGCTCCGAGAATAATTTAAATGCATTTAAAAACAAATTATGCAAACTATTAGAAGAAAAAGTTTACTATAGTATTGATGAATTTTTAAATGACAAATTTTAATATGTTCGATTAGTACCTGCGTTTCATTTTTTTTTTCTCGTTTTTAACCATAATTATATATTTTTTATTTTTTGACATGCATTTACTGTAATTTTTATTGACATCTGACTTTTTATTAATAATTTGCTTGTGTGACAATATATATATATATATATATTGTCACACAATATATATATAAATATTACTTTTTAACTAGATCTGTAAATATCGTAGACTAAAAAAATTGTATTGTAAACTGTAAACTGTAAATATTGTAAACTGTTCGTAAAATGTTGTAAGCCTAATCACGGCAGACTAGAGATACATAAATATAATATGAAGACCAATGTAATGTTACCACCTAGTAAAACAACAATAAAATAATTTATCATTTATCATTATCTAAATAATGCGCAGCGTGTGAATTATGCGTCCAGAACTATTTATTATTAATAGTTCTTGATACAATAGGCGCATTTCACGATAAATAAGTAGGATCTATGTCCAGGACCCCTTATCGCTCACTGCGAGTGGAAATGATAGTGTTGAACCATTAATCTAATTTGAACATGTTTATTATATTTAAGCGAATTCAAAAAAGGAGGAGGTTATCAAATAGACTGTTTTTTTTATGTTGGAGGACGTAACCTATCTTCCCTTTTTAAATCAATGTTGTTACCTGTTACATTTGACTGGGTGATCCGATTTTGATACGGCTATATATAAAACTATATTAAAGTTGGTGCTTTCTGTGTGGTCCCATTTATATTCGGTCCAGTTTTTACAATGGCGTTCACGAGAAAACCATAAAATTTAAGTCGATAGTTTTTTTTTAAAACAAAATGAATTGTCCAGCATTAATTAATTAACTATGTAATAAGTTTCATAACAGTAATACTAAATTAAATAATTATAATTAATAATAATTGAATAAAATACAATAAAATTAATACTTAAAAACTGTAATATTTTTTGTAATGTTTTGCAATAAAGATAGGTACTGAATACTGAATACAGTATATTTTCATAACGTAAATCTTTATTTCACGACAGTAAAAGTAGTTCGATGCTCATAATAGGTCTAATTAACAGGTTGCACTACATACCGGCACGAATAGCAACGCGGGTCCGGGAACGCAAACGGTCCGTTCTGTTCTGTAGGTCATCCTGCGAGGTAGCTGCACCGGAAACAGTATCACAAGTGCAACCTCCTTTATTACAAACTAGCTGCGCCTAGCGGCTTCGCACGCGTTGTTTCTATGGAAACGTTGAAAGGTGATTTTCATCCCACGGGACCTGATTTATGGGATAAATCCATACATCCATACATCTATACATCTATACAAACTTTCGCATTTATAATATTATAGTGTGAGTGTGATTAGTGTGATGCCTTTACAAAGGCACATTGCGCAGCATTTTGTGAAAAAAAAATGTCATAGGATTTTGCGTTCATAGAAGCAGGAAAGAGCATACGTTTTTGGAACGGCGTAGGCGCAAAAATGATGTTTTTGTGTATTACAAGAAAACTACTCCACTTATAAAAAAATCCAACCGAGGAACCAAAGAATTAGTAACCTACGAATACGAATCAAAACAAAAATATTTTCTACAGACCGCGGGGTTCCTGAGATCTACAGCAAATTATGACAAAACAGTGCAGTTTCGTGATTTTTATGGTATTTTTTTTTACTGAATCGTGTTTTTACAACCAAGGAACCGAAGAAAAAATATTTAATTTTATGTAATTCCTGTTCGTTTTTTACCACGGGGATCCCGTTATTACGGAGATCCGACAGGAATTCGTACATAGTTGTACGCGTCCCCGCTGCAGAATAAATACTGAAACAAGTGATATTTTACACTAAGAACCTTCGAAGCCGACAGTAATTTGCATAAAAACAGCCGTCTACTAACTAATTAAATCTCAGCTCGTAAGTAGTGTTTATTTTAAAATAGGAAACACTCTGTCACTACAATTTGTACAATCCGATCAGAGTCAGAGTCAAACGTTTATTTCTTTACACTAACAAAATAAGCACTTATTTAAGTCAAATTTTTCACGTACCTATCACGTAATATTACTAACTTATGATAGATTATGGTGATTGGTGAATAAAGCCTACTGTATTCCGTCTCTACTGTGCTACAATAAGTGTGTCAGGGATAAAGCAAGGCCAATAGAGCATGCCACCGAACGATTACGATAATGTATGCTAATAATCTTTTTTCTTTGCACTGGCGAAAATAACTGCGCTCTGAATCTTATGTATACAGGCTTTCAAATATCCATAAACATTATTTATTTATTTATAAGTTTATTTATTCGTTTAACAAAATCCACAGCCCTTGATTAATTACAAACGAGCCCTCGCAGCCCTGAACAAACTCTTGGAGGCCCACCCAGACACCGATATATTTGCGGACGAGTGGAGAACTCTTATGCATGTGATTTTATCTTTATGTGAATCTGATTTTTGACAAATGTTTAACCGTATTATTAATTTTGACTTATTTTTAAATTATGTGTAAATCTATCAATTTAATATTTTTATGTTTTATTAGTTTTTTTTGTTTTGTTTTATAAGATAATTTAGATATTGATCATTGTTTATTCTTTGACATAATGTATGTAACTATTATTTAATTTTTAAACCTACTGTAACTAGTAGGTATAATTGGCCTAAAGCCGTTCTAATTACATTAATAAATATTATTAAAACTTACGGCCAAAAATGGATTTACTTTGTAAGCATACAAGTTTTTTTTTATAGAACAGACAGTTTTTCATTTCTTTTAATTTATTACACCGTAGGTTCATTTATACATACATATGTACACTTGATGTCGTTGTAATCTAATTTCACATAATATATTTAACTATAATTATTATAATATTATAAGACAAAACACACAAATTTTTGAAAGGACACACCATAGGGGAATAAAACGCAGGAAAAGAGTGCCTAACTAATGAAAGTAAAAAATAAAATAAAAAGAGACAGACGGTAATTTTTAAATAAACACATACTTGTACGTACGGCTGGGTTGTACGGCTTCGCACGCTCTATTCAAGTAGCCTATGTCCGTTCCCGGGATACCGTTTACCTCCCTGTCAAATTTCATCAAGATTCGTTCGGCCGGGAACGAAATGAAAACCATTCTATGTCCGTCTCCTGGTTCTAAGCTACCTCCCCACCAATTTTCAGCCAAATTGGTTCAGCCGTTCTTGAGTTATAAATAGGTAGTGTAACTAACACGACCTTCTTTTATATGTATAGATAACAACACGATCTTTTTTTATTTATGCCATAACTATGACTATTACAATTATGACAACAGTTTGACAATTTGACCGTTCAATGGTGTGGTGGGGCAAGTGTGGACATAGACATCAATAAATAAATTATTATACAGGGCGTTTGGTACATACAAAGTTTGTCATATGAAAACTGGGGGTGGGAGATGGAAACAAGATAAATAATTCAACTAAATACGTTGCATTAAACTCCCTGTATAATAATTTATTTCATGATGACTATGGCCGCCCGTCCCACCACACCAACACGCTATGATAAGTCATAGAGATTTTTAATCTTATGGTAATAGAATACCAAATAAATTTACGACAAAATCGTATAGCGCTATTAAAGCATTTGTTTAAAAAAAAGTAGAATTAGGCCACTGTTATTGTTGAAATGTCAACAATAACAGTGGCCTAATTCTACTATTTTTTTCTACCATTCATAATGATCTGCTTACATAAAACAGCTGCTAAGTAGTGTTATTTTCTCAGTTTGACTTATGTCAATAGAAGAAGAGAGCGAGATTTAGCAGTGTGCTAAGTTAGCAGACTATTATGAATAATCGCGGTTAGTCTTAATAATTTATCCTTACTAAAGTAATTTCTTTTTTTCTATTGTTAACTGTAAAAAACAGAAATTTTGTCAATGACGCTGCAGTGAAACAAATTATATCACATTAATTTTATAAATGTGAAAGTTTCGATATACTTATGGATGGAAGTTTGTTAGCTCGTCACGCTAAAACTACTGAACGGCTCGGGCTAAAATTTTGCATACAGGTAATTCTAATCCTGGAACCAAACAAAAGCTAGGTACCTAATTTTTATCTTATAAGTAAGTGCCCGTAAGTGCCCTTGGGATAGAACTCACCTTTATTTATTTATTTAATAAAGGTTCACCAACAGTATATAGGTACAATATAATTCTATTATATAAAGCTCGATTACCACTCACTGACTGACTGATTGACAGAATTGATCTCCGTGATGGTGGAGGGGGAGGTATGGTTTTTTTTGCGGAAATGTATTTCTCATGCCTGGGGGACCTCGGGAAAATTCCGACTTTTTGAGATTTGCACCGGGGGGCCCCCGCCCCCCAGGGGGGCTTCCAAGCAGAGCCATACTGACTGATAATTTTATGGGGGTTGTATAGAGGGGTACAAGTGATTTTGATTGCAAAAATTTGTTTACCCCCCCTTGCCCCCCAGACCCCCCCTTTTTCAAGTGCTAACAGAAAACGACGTGATAGAGTGTTTTCAATTGCAGGGTCGTATAGAGGGTATCTTCTTGAATTGGAAGAAAAAAAAAATTACCCCCCCTTTTACCCCCCCTTTTTTAGCCCCCGTTGGTATCTCCCAAACGGACTGACTTTTCAGATTTTTTTTTTCACAGTCATGTAGAGTAGGGCAAATAATTTAAAATGCAAAAAAAATATTTTCCCCTTTAGGCCCCTAGACCCCCTTTTTTATTAAAAAACCAAAAAAACCCAAAAAATGGCCGATTTTCACCTTTTTTTTCGGGCGGAGCATTGCGGCGAGCGAAGCGAGCTGCAATGCGACCACGGGGAACAGCATGGCGAGCGAAGCGAGCCGTGCTGTGACACCCCAACCCCGGCCCCCCGTGAACCCCCCCCCCCATCCAAGAATTTGATGCCTGCAGCACGAGCGACGTCGTATTGCGGTGAGCGAAGCGAACCGCAATGCGACTCCAGGGCACAGCACGGCGAGCGAAGCGAGCCGTGCCGTCTTCCTTCACGCCCCCAGCCCCCCCTGAAACCCCTCCCCCATCCAAGAATTTGAAATGGGTATCGTTTTCGACTAACATTGGGGTGGGGATTACGAATTTGATGTCGGCAGGGGTGGGCCAGATTGCGGTGAGCGAAGCGAACCGCAAACTGGCACTTGTCACACTGCAAGGCGAGCGAAGCGAGCCTTGCTGTGTGGCTGACTGAGCGTGGTCGTATTGCGGTGAGCGAAGCGAACCGCAATGCGACCATGGGGCACAGTGATACTTTCCAGGACCCCAGTCCCCCCCCTGCACCCCCTCTCCCATACAAGAATTTGATATGGGTATCGTTTTCGACTAACATAAGGTCGCGGATTACGATTTTGCACCCCAGACCCCCCGAACCCCCTCCCCCATCCAAGAATTTGAAATGGGTATACTCTTCGACCAACATGGAGCTACAGATTACGAATTTGATGGCGGCGGGCATGTAACGGACAAACGCGAGCTGCTTGCAGCTCGCGCACTTATACAACCTAGTAGTTTATATATAACTTATTGTTCCTTCAAACGTTTCCATAGCTACATAAATGCCTAGGCCGACCGTTGAACTATCGTTGAAATAAACGTTCTACAATATGGCTGATCATCTGAATTAGCCCGATAAGAAAATGGCTAGGACCACCGCCCCTGCAGAACAATTGATCCCCAACCCGCATGCCCAGCGTGAGGATTATGGGCACTACCCTCCATGAGATAAACGCCAATTAAGCGCTTATCAGGGGGAAGCTTGCGACCAGCAGTGGACCAATACAGGCTGTTGAGGTTGAGGTTGGGCTTAAGGTTGAAGTGGACATTTGGGGACACAGTCAACATTAAACAAAGCGGCTGCGACATATATACAATCACACTAATATTAGAAATGTGAAAGTTTGGATTGAAGTATGGATGTTTGTTACCTCTTCACGCCAAAACTACTGAACGGATCGGGCTGAAATTTTGCATACAGGTAATTCTAATCCTGGAATCAAACATGCTACTTTTTATCCTATAAATCAGTTCCCGTAGGATAAAAATCACCTTTAAACGTTTCCATGGGAACAACGCGTGCGAAGCCGCGGGGCGCAGCTAGTTTATATTATAGTAGTCTAACCAGATCAAGGACAGTTCTAGTTATGATGTACCTGCAAGTGCGGTTGGCGTGTCAAGAGCCTTGCCTGCTGATTTGATTGACGTCACAAAGCTGCAATGCAATGCAATGCTCCGTAGAAAGCACACTTCAATTAGGTTAATGGCTTTATTTATTTATTTATTTATTAAAAAGGAACGCCAACAGCGTATACATAAAGCATTTTGTTTTAACTTAATATCTAGGCAGGTTCTAATATATACGCTTATAATAGGCGGACACAACATTGTTACACAATACTTTCTTAAAAATATTTAAATTATTAAATGAGATCGAAGTTAAACATTATAAATATAGGTAATAGAAGATATGGTTAAACTTAAGAAACATTAATAAACTACTACATAACAAAAATATAATAGTATATATATTTATTTATTAATTAAGTAAAATTGAGATCTAAGAAGCATTATGTTCATATTGTTCATTCCGGAAATGTTCCAGCACTTTAAATTTGAATTTATTGAGGTTATCACTGAAAATGTCTATATCAGGAACTTGTTTGACGGTATAATTATATAGTTTACAGAGCTGAACTACTGGAGCCTGTAGGCCTTTATTAGAGTTGCAAAAAGGAGTGTTGAAAATGCTAGTGATGGGATGTCTGGGGTTCCTAGTAGGTACTGTAAGACGAATGTTTAGCAGGATATCTTTACAATCGACTAGACCGTTAATTACCTTGTGTAAAAATGTTAGTTGTTGAACCCTACGACGGTTATAAAGGGAGATCATACTAAAGAATTTTAATCTTAGGGCATAGGGAGTCCTGTGGGATATACCGGATAAATTGAAGGCAAGGTGGCGAGTAAACGATCTTTGGATAGTTTCAAGTCTCTGCGAATGGATGGAATAGAAGGGATTCCAGGAAATACATGCAAACTCAAGGATACTCCTGACAAGGGCATTGAACAGTGAAATTTTAGTGGTAAACTTTTTAAATTCTTTTGAGTTTCGTTTGAGAAAGCCTAATACTTGTGCTGCTTTTTTGACAGTTTTGTCATAATGTGTACAAAAACTTAATTGATTGTCCAATGTAATCCCCAGGTCTCTTATTTCTTTAACCTGTGCAATTTCAATATTATTAAGAAGATAGCTAGAGTTAAGGGGAATCTTTTTTCTACTGAATTTAATATGGAAACATTTAGTTGGATTGAGTAGCATTTTGTTATCACTACACCATGTAGCTATTGAATCTAAGTCGTCCTGAATTAATTGAATATCGTTTGTTGACTTAATAGTATGGTAAATTTTCAAATCGTCGGCATATAAGGAGTAATTACAGTGTTTGATGGATTGTGTTATGTCATTTATAAAAATAAGAAACAGAATAGGACCTAGGTGAGAGCCTTGTGGTACCCCTGAGCTTGCATGGTAGACCTGAGACTCGTATCCTTTGACAGAAACAATCTGAGGTCTATTAGACAAATAGGATCGGAACCAATCAAGAAGAGCGCCAAAGATTCCCTGTCCATATAGTTTCTCCAGTAGTATAGAATGGTCAACTTTGTCAAACGCGCTGCTAAAATCTGTGTATATGGCATCCGTTATAATACCTTTATCAAGGTTAAGAGTAATATCAGAGATAAAAGTTACTAAATTAGTATCAATAGAGCGACCATTTTTAAAGCCGTGTTGAGAGTCGGTGATGGATAATTTTGTGTGGCGGGTGATGATAGGTGTTACTAATGCCTCGAATACTTTAGAAAAACATGATAAAATAGAAATAGGACGGTAATTTTGAACTACATCTTGATCACCCTTCTTGAATACCGGTACTACTCTAGCTTTTTTCCACACATCTGGGAAAGTTGCTTCTTCAAGAGATTTATTGATAATGAGCGTGATAGGAAGGGTAAGCTCCTTGGCGTATCGTTTAATAAAAAGTGGGTGTATTTTATCCGGACCAGCTCCCTTAGAAATGTCTAATGATTTTAACTGTTTACAGACTTCTGTTTCTGAGAACCTTAATTTACCAAGACAATTTGAGTTCAATGATGCATTTAAAGAATAAGATAAGTTGCTACTATTGCTGTCTTTAGAAGAATAAACAGATGAAAAATAAGTAGCATGGCTTTGATCAATGCTCGACGAATGTCCCTGAAACAGTTTACTCCCACCTGTTTTTCTGAGTAGTTCTGCTGACAGAACTACTGGGATTTTTTCTCTATTAGTTCTGTAACTATGCTACTATTAGACTATGCTTTACACCCATTGATTTATTAAAAACGAAGATGAGGTACTGGTTGCTCGAAAGTGGCAACCTCAAATTGTGTAAAATTGTGTTCCCACATCAGTCACTGTCTGACCGGCGGCACGGGCGGTCATGATTCGCGTGAAATATTGTTGTCTCAGTCTCACTTAGGTCCTAGATACGTCTTTCCGTCTTTGTTCTTCTTTATATTGCACAGGACTGGAAATATAACTGTGAGCGTATGTGTTTGCGTGTAGTTGTAATGGTACGTTCGTTTACACGCTTGCCAAGCCTTGGCAAACTGCAAACAGTCCCAAGCCTCCACAAATCTCGTTTGGCGTTTGAAAGGCGTTTATACGCTTGTGAATGCGTCAGTCTGCAATATACATCCAAGCATGGCGGACACCGAACTTGTGACGGCTATTGCATTTGGTTTAACGTACTTTTATTTGAAATGAAATACTACTAAACGCGGACCAACATGTAAATGTATCGCAAGCACTTGCCGCAAACGCCCTTTGATCTGCGTAAAAAAACCGACACTCGACTGGAACGGAAGCAAGCAGGCACAAGCCCACGCAAGCCAAGCCAAACGCCCTTTTTACATGCTTGCGATTGTCGATCCTTGCCAAGGCTTGGCAAGCGTGTAAACGTACCATAACACATGCCAATTTTTGAGTAAGCGCTGGGAGAACGTAACCTATCGTCCCTTTTTAAATCAATGTTTACACCCGACTTTTATCTCTACTATTCCCACCTATGTTGAGTAATTATGTTGACAGTAGGTACTACTGGTCATTTCTCCGCATTAGTTCTGTGATTTAAAAAACTTAACTTACCTATGTACTTACATATTGGCAATAAATAAACAGGTAAATGATAGACAACCGAGAATGCATTTCTCTGTCCGTCTGTCCGTATGTCCGTCCGTATGTCCGTATGTCCGTCTGTCACCAGGCTTTATCTCATGAACCGTGACAGCTAGTCAGTTGAAATTTTCACATATTATGTATTATATATATATATTATATATACAGGGTGTCCCAGAAGTCGACGTCAAGCCGGGAGCGGGTGACAGGCCGAGTCAAAATAGTGAAAAAAATATTTAAAAAATCTAAGTTTTGTTTTTTTTTAATTATAGGTAATTATTAAATTTTGGTAAAATCTACACCCTGTGATAGTGTTTTTACTCCCATTCCTACAATTTTTATACATAATCATACAATTATAATACTATATATAGTTGTATGATTATGTATATTATTATATAGTATTTCTGTTACCGCCAAAACAATAAAAGGTTAATAATTTTAATAAGGGGGGCAACGTCCTTATCACCTTGAGAACCGATCACCGAGGATAAGCAACGTCGGGCGCGGTTAGTACTTGGATGGGTGACCGCTTCACGTTGACTTTTTGTTAACCGACTTAAAAAAAGGAGGAGGTTTTCAATTCAAATGTATTTTTTAAGCTATTGCATAGCTTCTATCGCGGGCCTTGAGCGCGGGGACCGAATCCAGAAATTCCGTAACGAAAAAACCTTGACGTTTGTCTCTTTAGTTCAGCAACTCGCCTCTAGATGGCATTGCAATAGCTTTACCGCGGCAGTCCCCGAGTGCCACACGTCTTTTTTTTATGTTTTTTACCTCATAACTTTTGACTTGGTGGTCCGATTTTTACGATTCTTTTTTTATATGAAAGCTGGTGCTTCCCGTGTAGTCCCATTTTAATTTTGTTCAGTTCTTACAAATGAAAAAACTATAAAAATTGAAGAAAGTTTTTTGAAGACAGTTTTTAAAAAAAAAAATAATTATTTATTTTACGAGGAAAGATTAAACTATTACAGAGGTATTAAAAAATAGCTTAAAATAGAAACCACAAACTATACGATGGATTTTTAAAATTTACTGTGTTAAACGTAATAATATGATGGTTATAGGTATAATTTAGGAGGAGATGCGAATGAGCGAATGATGAAACTATTAAAGAGGCATTATTAAATAACTTATACAATATTACTTATAAACTTATAATACAAACTATACGATAGATTTTTAAAACTTCCTGATTTAACGCATCTAATCAGATGAAATAGGAGGGCTCCCCACTTACACTCGTGTATGAGTCTAAAACTTAGCTGTAGTTAGGTACTAGGGTGACTCGACGGTAGGTACCTCTACCGACATCGAGTTCTGAATATATTAGTACTCGGCGCTACTCTGATGGCACATGCATTCTGTGTGAGACTTAAGGCCCATACACCAGCGAAAGTGGCGCCCCCAACTATTATATCTCATAATTACGTTGAACGCAGGAATTTTTCAAAATCCTACGTTCAGTTTGTGGTATCTATTATAAGCTATTTATTAATGCCTCTGTAATAGTTTCAATTTGCAAAGCTTAGGAAGAGATACGAAGTTGCGCTTTTTGGCCACCAAACTCTATTTTTGCATCTCCTCCTAAACTATATGAGATAAAATTATAAAAGAGGTATTAAAAAATAGCTTATAATAGATACCACAAACTGAACGTAGGATTTTTTAAAATTCCTATGATAAACGTAAAAATATGATAAAATAGGAATTGCTGTCAGATTGGCTCGGGTATGCGCCTTAATAAAAATTACGTTGCATCTTAATTGGCAGGACGTATTTTGATTAAAGAATGGTCAAATCTATAAAAAATGAATCGCTAAATGTATTGGTAAGCGCGTAACTCAATTACGCCTGGACAAATTTGGCCAATTTTTTTTTTAAATGTTGTTGAAGTACAACGAGTGCGAAGCCGCGGGGCACAGCTAGTTACTTATAAAATTAAACACTGCCACGGAAATAAAGTGATATGTTGGATTTCTGCTGCTTCGGTACGTCGGTACATAGTACTAAAGTAAAGAAGCGTCGAAGAAACCTTTAGACTGTTAGTTGTAAATTTTTTGAGTTTGATCTAAATTCGTTCCAAGCTTTTTATCTTCAACTAATCTGATATTTTATAGTAAGCCTTTTTACATGGCAAGGTTTTGACAACTTGTTTGAATTTATTTATTGATAATTTTACTACTCACAGGAACTATTTTTAACGCCTGATTTTATAAAAGAAGAGGCAAAAACAGTAGTGGTAAACCTTTTACCACCTAAATCAAAAGGAAGTTACCTAAAATAGTACCTGCGAGTTAATAAAATGGCGCGCTGAGAAAAAAGTGAGATCGTAAGAAAATACCTATATTTTAACGAATTCTCAGACTTACAATTACAAACCTTCAAGAATCTAATTAAGTACTAAACACAATCTACATTTAAAGGATTTCGAGAGACTAGACTCAAAAGAAAAAAGATGGAATGGAACCAAAAAAATCACTTCAAAATGTTTTTACTTCTCAAGAGGTACAGTCAGCGTCAAATTGATATGAGCGTGTACAGTAGTTAAAATGATCTGAAAAACATTGAAGCAAATTAATATACGAAGTTCGAATCATTATATTGTTTTAAGCACCCAAGGTGTTCAAAATATCTTACCACTCATTGTTTCATATTTATATGAGCAGCCAGGGTGTTCAAAATCATCTTAGCAAACAAAGCTCTCAAATAACATTGCATTGTATTATTCACTTGAGCGAGTTTTGTTAGCTAAGATAATTTTGAACGTTTTGACTGCTCTTATAAATATGAAAAAATGTGTAGTAAGATGTTTTGAGCACCTTGGGTGTTTACAACAATATTAATGATGATTCGAACTGAGATAATAAAATTGATTTTTATGTTAGTATTTCAAAACATTTTGACTACTCGAGACGCTCGTCGTACCTAACTAATAATTGCTCTAACTTTACCTTTGACTTTAAATAAATATCTCAGATAAGTTGTTGATTTATGTGAAATAAAATTTACTCATTTTAACTGACTTTAAAAAAGGAGGATTTTATGTTTGTTACCTCAGACATATTGACTGGATGGTCCGATTTTCATGATTCTTTTTTTATATGAAAATTAGTGCTTCCCGTGTGGTTCCATTTTAATTTGTTCCAGTTCTGACAATAGGATCCATATAATAGAAGTCGTATTTGTTTACTGCCCATTCATATTTTTATTTTTACTTTCCTTGTACCTATTCGCAATGAAAAGCACAGTGTTTACCTCGGGTGAAAGTAACTTATTTATTATATTATTAACGATTAGCACCCTCGATTACCACCCTGTTATCACTTTTTTAACCCTGCAGGTTTCGTTTCAATAGTTCTACCATGGAACTCATGGTAGAACTATTGAAACGAAACCTGTCCCATTTATTCTATAGAACTAATAATAGTTGGTAACTCCCAGTAGAACTATAGAACTGTTGGTCCAAAGAACTAATAAAAAATAAATTATCCTTCAAGTACTATCATAGAACTATTGATACAGAAAATGCGTTATTGGTCCCATACTTAAACTCAAACTAAAAAATACTTTATTTCCATAAATTAAATAAATATACACTTAGAAAAGGTCAAATCATATTAAAAAATACACTGACACGGAAATAAAGTGGTATTTTTGTATTTCGTATTTCGATCGCTTCGGTATGTAGACTTTCATCCCTTGGGTCACAATGTACGTATATTAAATACTAGCTGCACCCCGCGGCTTCGCCCCCGTGGAATTTATCTCACATCCCACGGGAACGGGATAAAAAGTATCCTATGTCAGTCTCCTGGTTTTAAGCTACCTCCCGACCAATTTTCAGCCAAGTCGCTTCAGCCGTTCTTGAGTTGTAAGTGTTGTAACAAACGCGACTTTCTTTTATATATATATATATATATATATATATATATATATATATATATATAGTTAAAATGTTGAGAGCAAATCAAATGGGAATTACTTCAACCTCCTCAACCTCAACAGCCTATATTGGTCCACTGCTGGACACAGGCCTCCCCCTGATAAGCGCCTTTATTGGCTGTTATCTCATGGGGGGCAATGCCCATAATCCCCACGCTGGGCATGCGGGTTGGGGATGGGAATGGGAATTAGGTAGTAGGTAAATTAGGTGCTCACGCATATTGCAGAATAAAACTCCGTTACAAAATGGAATCGAATTTTTGTTTATTCATCAAAATACTTACATATACCTAAAATGACAATTATTACTTATTTATTTATTCATTCAAGGGCAACCAACTAGAAGTAACACACGATATCACAAAATTCATACCATAAAACTTAAAACTAGTACCTCTATATTACAGGTAGCTACAATAAGCGCAATAAATAATGAAACTCGACACGAATTAATTACCGGTATTGATTATTATTGATTATTATTAATTACCGTTACTGGTTATTATTAATTACTGTTATTGATTATGATTGAATATTTAAATTAACCCTTTCCCCCCGGGGTAGTGATTTTTAACGAATTTCCGCTTTTGAACCTTATTAGCATAATACGGTAGGTAAAAGGAAATGCACAGATTTTTTTGAGATTTTTATTATACCTAGAAGTACTATTTCCAAGACCTAGACTTAAAAGTACCGTCAGGAACTTCGTGTTATCACAATGTTAGGAACTTTGATAGAAACTACAAAAGTAATGAGATTCAATATTGACTTCGTAATAATTAAATTAATAGGTTTTTAATTACAGATTAACCTCGTGGTATTCAACAAAACAATTTTTCTTTTCATTTACACACAAAAACACGTTGCAATGCGAACATTTACTATGAGGCTTCGACTGAATCTTCTTCAAACTACAAACCTCGCACCTTCCTCTATTCTCTACGAACAGGCCAATGGATGCCTCTGTTACCCATGCGTACGTCATTTATAGTGGTATAGTCAGATTTGCGCCTTTTGGAAGGGCCGCCTTTCGCCGTATTATCAGTAGAAGTCTTTCTTTTCTGACCAGCATCTTTCATTGTCATCAAGCCTTGAGTAACAGAGCGTCGAAAATCTTTTACAGTAGTCTGTTCCATTATAAGTCCATGAATGACATATGAATTGACAAATGCGATGTCCAGGAGACCCCAAAACATCCTGTGCCATCATTTCGGAGATTTGCGATCTATACAGTATAGAGGGCTCTCAAACGATGAGCTGTATCTACGCCGCCCTAATGGTCTCTCCACGCAGGACAAGTATTGTAACCCATAAAAAAATTAATACCTATAAATGATAACAGTTTCACCTTTTTTAGGTTCAATACCTTGCCTTTCTGAGTAGCATAATGGTTACTTTGGTATATGATTGTCAATAATATCTTCAATCAATACTAAAAATATATCAATCGGTGTGGTACAGTGAGCAAAACAGTCTTTTACTACTCCAGTATCTGCAATGTATTCCGGTAAAATTGTATCTAGGTCCCTCTTTTTCCATTTACGTTTTGGTTCGGGTAATCGCTGGTTAGTTCTGTGTGAAGAGGTATTTACAGACGGTAGATCAGTCTGAACACTAGATCCAGGTATTGGTACCTGATTTATAGGGCACTCCATTACATCTTCATTTGACGGCGAAGATGGCGGAACTTCGGCAAAAACATCTTCTAGAGCTCTTTCAAAAACCTCATCGAAACCTCTTGATGGGGGTAGTTGAAGATTTTCCACTTCATCATCGGACACACCTGCATCAGACTCTTCGTCGCAGTCCGGAAGTTCTTCTAATAACAAGGCTTCAATTAGAGCAAAATCCTTTGTAATATCCATCTCAACAGCTAAAACAATAAAAAAAATGGTCAGAACAATAATAAAAATAAAAACATTCGTTTATGATAAAACAAAATACCCACTTCATCGAGTATGTTTATTATAAAAACCCATAATTTTTGAGACTAAAATCACCTGACGGTACTTTTAAGTCCTCACCAGTTTTTAGCAAATATTCATATAAAATAAAGTGATATTACATTATAACAGCTTTTACAAATGTAGTCAAGGATATAAACAACGTAAAAAGTAAAAAAAATAGCACTTACCTATGATATTCTATTTATAAAACATTTCCAATTACACTGCACAGCGACGTGACAAAATTTTCGACAGGTTGTTACTCGTTGTTCAAATTATTCGACAGCATCACGCGGTAATTCAAATAACGCGCTGTGGCTGGCTTACGGAAACGGTACTCTAAAGGATCGCCAGTTGTAGTGTTTATAAAGTGTTTTCGTACTTAAGTTATTAGACGAAAAATGTGGAGGTACTTTTAAGTACCGTAAGGAGGGAAAGGGTTAATAAAATCGACGATATTTAATATTTGCACACATGCTTACGGGTTGAATGCATTTGACATTACTCTAGTTATATGAAATGAAATACTTTATACTGCATTAAACCAAAAGTTACATAGTCGGTAAAATGCGATCGATTTCTGGTCAAATAATAAATTTTCATAAATTAATAAATACAAAAAAATATCAAAGAGATTTTCTTCAGTTAAAGTCACAATAAAAAAGATCTGACATGCCTGTAAGTATCTAATGTATTCATCAAATAAATGATTTGATTTGATTTGATTTGACAACTCAACTACTTATTTATTTACCTAAACTAATTACCTACCTACATCTTTCTATCATCTACATACCTTCCTAAAAATACTTCTTAAATTTAATCGGTTTTCGCTCCAGCGAGCCTGAGCGGCGTTTCACTATTACCATTGCTACCACATTCGGTATCACAATAGACTCCGCCGGTCGTGGCTCATCCACTTCTCCGCGGCCTCTGCCAACTCCACATCAGTATCATCATCACACACGCTTCTCGCTCAACTCCCCCGCGAGCAGCATAATTGCCTTAACCCAAGGACCGAGGGGTCGCCACCTCTCGAGTTGAAGCCGGGGTAGAGGCCACGCCTCGAGGCCCCCCTCGTGCCCCCACAAGGGCCGGAAAGAAGTTGCTGCAAGTTGCTGCTGTCACCGCCGACACATCTCCCTCCGCTACGTCGTCGGTGGTGGCCACCGGAAAGGGGTGAGACATGTACCTTAGGGCGGCGGCGGCGCGGCGGCGGCGCTGGAGAATCCCTTTGTCGTGGTAGTGATGAACCGATCACCGACAATAAGTACCGTCCCGTCCACCCTAACCTTAACAAGCAGAATTTAATGATTATTTTATCGGGTATTTATCGCGTACCTTGGTTTCTCGATCACTGTAATGCGGTAGAAAGGTAGGGGAAATAAGAACAAAGGTACGCGATAAATACCTGATAAATAATCATTAAATTAATTTAACAATCATTTCAATAATTTTCCTTATTCGATTGATATGCCTTTTACAATAACTGTTATAATCATTAAAATAAATTTCATAACATTCTAGATCCTATTACTTGTTTATTATTCCTGCACTCTAAATGCTATTTTTTGCTATAAACCTGAGGTGGTTTACCCATACCTACAGTTTTACCTACTATAAAACATGTGTTAGGTTTTGTATTTGTGTTAATTTATTCTCCAAATTAAAAGTACCTACATTGCATTATAACGTTCCTGCCAAACTGTGCAACAGTTTGTCGGCAGTAGCTCTCGTGGACACAATTGTATGTTCTAAATGTACTGAACTCATTGATTTATTAAAAACGAAGATGAGGCACTGGTTGCTCGAAAGTGGCAACCTCAAATTGTGTAAAATTGTGTTCTCTCACATCAGTCGCCGTCTGACATGCGGCACGGGCGGTCGTGATTCGCGTGAAATATTGTTGTCTCAGTCTCACTTCGGTCCTAGATACGTCTTTCCGTCTTTGTTCTTCTTTGTATTGCACAGGACTGGAAATATAACTGTGAGCGTATGTGTTTGCGTGTAGTTGTAACTGTAACACATGGCAATTTTTGAGTAAGCGCTGGGAGAACGTAACCTATCTTCCCTTTTTATATCAATGACTGAACTACTTAAACTTAAACGAATGACTTATCTGTTGATACTTCTATTCTTAACTACGTGAGCTATACTAATATTACAAATGCAAAATAGATTAATAAATAAATAAATGAATAAATAAATAATGATGGACAATTCACACATCATTATCTAGCCCCAAGCTAAGCAGAGCTTGTGTTACGGGTACTACTCGTAGTATTAATAGTTGTTAATAGAGGTTAACATTTATTTCCTTACTTGAAAAATCTATACATTGATACATGGGTAAGTATTTTAAACACTACGATGATACTACGCTACACACGTAAACAATAGAAACATACATTTATACCTACCTACATACAATAAGTTTATAAGTAGGCAGTACCTTACATAGGAGTGTACCTTATTTTATTTTTGCATAAACAAATGTTATTTTATTTATTCAAGATACAAATATTAAATATTAAAAATATGCTTGACATCGATTTATTTTTGAATTAACGTCTACCTCAAAACAGATCTACCTCTATATATACATATTTTTTTTTTAATTAATTCGTTTATTAAAAACCAGACCTAACATTACAGAGTTCTCCAATGTGTTATATAATATAGGTCTACCTCGCAAAAGGCCTATCTCTCAAAAGGTCTTAACAGGTAAAGCGCGAAATTCAAATTCGAAAACAATACAAGGATTTTTCTGCGTGGGTCTGAGAAACCCTACCAGGCATGTCGAAGGTTTATACATTTTGCATTGACGTTAAATTTATCTACAGCCTTTTTTTTGTTTTTTTTTTAAGGACTTTATTCGCTTAGCGAATATGCCAGTCCCGTTATGCTTTCACAAACGTAACCCTTACTTTATCTAATAACATCGTACGCCATTCTGTACAAGGCCTTAGCGGGCTCGCACAGTGAAGAGGAAAGTAAACTATGAACTAAACCTAATTCTTAGAGATTAAAATGAAAATCAGCGATCATTGATCTCACACCGACTGAGACCGAACACATTCTACCAAGATATGGTGAACGTCTTCTGTGACACCGCCCGAATAGCAATTAGCGGAGTCAACCTTCCTCATGAGGTGGTTGAACTTTTTTAGTGGAATATGTCCAGACCGCAGTCTATGAGCACCAGATGACGCTTCAACCCACTGTTCACCCACCAGGGGACACGAGGAGGTTCACTCTGAACAATTTTGTACCATATACCTTTCGTACAAGATGTTTCGTTATATAACTCTTTCCACTTTTCGAAAACCTTTTATCTGTATTTTAACGAAACCTCTGTGTACTCCGGAACGATATATACTTCAGCCCCGATCTCAACAGCCTGTTTTGCGAGCAGGTCAACCTCCTCGTTTCCGCTTACTCCTACATAAGAAGGAATCCATTGCAATCTCAGTTGCACGTTATTGTCAAAAATAAATCTAGCTTTCTTTAGGATCACAAAGAACGCTACCGAAGCATGATGAAAAATCATATCTCAACTTCGATCTTTTCGGCGGTCGCTGAATATTAACAATTGGCGAGATGTGGCCTGCGCGGCCTACGGCCAGCGTTGGCTCTGCATGAACTTGGACTACACTTTCGAAACTCACCACCTCTCACTATCCATGCCCTCATCCACCGGAAGAGTCCCAAAGGAGTTTCTCCTGGACGGAGATCGAGGATCGAACTCGCCCATCGTTAATTAGTTCTCACTAAGTTCAGTTCAGTTCATTTATTTAATAATGTGACGTGCATTACAGGTCATAAATTATTGTTCAGTTTAGGTAGCTTGTTATTTATACATTGCAAGTACTTACACAATATTTTTTGAACTTATTTAGTGGAATATGTCCAGCCCCAGAGGAAGTAGACGTGGCGACACTGTGACTAAAAATGAGATCGACTTCATCATGACGGATAGCAAGCACATATTCAGAGATGTCTCAGTGATCAACAGGTTTAATACCGGATCTGATCACCGACTGCTCCGAGGCTCTCTGAATATCAACTTAAAGCTTGAAAGAAACCGTCTGATGAAGTCCACGCTCCGACCTAACCCAATCAAATCATGGCGGCCACTGAGAAGTTCCAGCAGCGTAGAGTGAGTACGTCCAGTTCCTTGAAGAAAGGGCGGGCGGAGGTTTGCTCACTGCTCGAACAGCCGCTTTTGTAAGCGAAAGGCTCGCTCCCACTCGGCGGCGCGGCCCCAAAGCTCTGCTCCGTACTGGAGTACAAATTGTACCGTCGCAAAATAGCAAGAGCGTACGACCTCCCTTGGTAGGGAATTCGATAGCCACCATAGTGCAAAGCACGCTCCACCCAGTTTACCACAGACGTTGTTAATATAGCTTTCCCAGGTGAGCGCGCGGTCTATCCCAAAACCGATAGCACCTGGGTGCTAGTCAGGTACCTACTCCACGAGCCGAGTGCACAGCCCGTTCTTGAGTACTTTGGCCACCACCGGGATGGATACTGGTCGGTATGAGTCTATGTCGCGCTGCTTACCTTTGCCCTTGTATATAGGGATAGGGACGAAGGATAACGAGAAGACTCGACGTAGTTTTCCAAACGCTGCCAAGCCCATTTGAATCCTACTCTTGGCCTCCTTCTCAAAATTGCGTTTAACCAACTGCAGAATTTGCCCAAGAAGTATACTCGGAAACAATGCAACCGAAAAAATGCACCGCTTGCTAAAGTGCAATTGTGCGGTTTATACATTAATCGTACATGCTCCCGAGGGAGAAGAATACAAAAAGATTATCTAAGTTATAAAAAATGATTACACGTTAATTGATAAAAACTAAAATAGTAAAAAGTATGTATAAAAATCGTCTCTAATAATGTTCATTATATTTCATAGTTCCATTAGTAGAAGATAATTCGTACCACGTAGTGCTTGTTCTGTTCGGTAACCAAACCTGCATGCTTTAGAGTCGATAAATTTTATCGATTACAACACTAAAACACCGTCCCAGCCCTACCTCCTCGCCAGCAGAACGCCATTCTTTTTCTGTGCACGGTAGCCACTGCACGTTACAAATTTCTTTTACGAACTTTTACAATATATTTAGTGAATTTACCAAAAGTGAAAACCAAACAATTCAGCGGTACCTGTCAAGCAGAAATCAAAGCTTGAACAAAATAAAAAAGCCAGTCAAAGTTGTCGAATTATTGAATTCTCGAAAAATGCAGGTAAGTTCTATTATGATTTCAGGAATCGATTTGGATCTGTTATAAATCTTTTTAATTTAACCATACCATACCGTCTTAAAGTCTGCCTGGAGGGTTTACTGTAGGTAGGTACTCCACGAAGGCTAGACAGGATGGGTTAAAAACATGTGGGTTTGACTGTAGATCAGTCACGGAGGTTATAAAGCAAGTAGATTACCTAGAATAATCTAGATGTAAATCTTTACAATTCAACCTTACTATACCATCTAAAAGTCTGCCTGGGGGATTTACTGCGGGTACTTCACGAAGGCTAGACAGGATGAGATAAAAACCTGGGGGTTTGGCTGTAGATCAGTCACGGAGGTTCTAAAGCAAGTAGATTACCTAGAATAATCTAGATGTAAAATCTTTACAATTCAACCATACCTACTATACCATCTTAAAGTCTGCCTGGGGGATTTACTGCGGGTACTTCACGAAGGCTAGACAGGATGAGATCAAAACCTGGGGGTTTGACTGAAGGTCACTCACGAAGGTTATAAAGCAAATAGACATCTATCTACTTTGCATATCAATGGTTCATACTTCGTTCAAACTTCCTAGAATAATCTAGACGTTATATTCTTTACAATTCTAATATACTGTATCATCTAAAAATCTGCCTGGAGGATTTACTGCGGGTACTTCACGGTAGACAGAATGAAAAAAAAACATCTATCTACTGCGCATATCAATGGTTCGTACCATCACGAGAACTCATCATCTCATAAAAATAATTGAAAACCTAGCGGTGTAGGTCATCCAGAAAGGCCGTAAAGCAAGTAGTCATCAACTTGGCATACCATTAGATTTTACATGCCTAGAACTAACAATTCCATAAAATTGTGTCGAAGACGAAAAATTATCAGTAAAAAGGTCGTTCACAAAGGTCATAATCATAAAGCAGGAAGGTAGTCATCTACTCTGCTATCATTGGATTTAATATTCCTAGAACTCAACATTTCGTAAGATTGTGGCGATGAAAAATATTTCGCACTACCTGCAAAATTATTGTTAATATGGATTTGGGTTCCCCTTTACGGAAATGAACCTTTATTTACTTATATATAGCTATGTAGCTAATGAAGCAGGTATAAAATAATAATGATATTGAAAACCCGATAACGAGAAACTAGGGGCTCGACTGAATAGATTCCAGGTGTTTACGATGAGAATATACATACACTCACGTCCAGCAAAACGAAAGTTGTCGAATTTTGTCTGATCTGAATATTCATTCAATAGATCAAATCAATAAAAACACACAGTGGGGCCAATAACAGCAAATGTTGATGAAACGTTCCTGAAACTGATTCGAGCCAAAATTCGAGATGATACCTGTTCACTGTTTACTCAAAATTCAATACAAATTGTAATACAATACAATTTAATTCAATTCTTGATTAAAAAATGTATGTTGACTCAACATAGTCTGATAAAATCAAAACTGCCAGAACAATTGAAAAACAAGGATTTGGTAGGTACCTACGCCAAAACCCACCCCGCAAGCTCCAAACGGGAGGCCCTCCGCATTAATCCGCGTCGAACAAGGGGGGGGGGGGGTATGGTACATGGCGCACCCAGAGTACATAGTACATACCCCAGTGGGAATCTAACACCATTATCTGAATACGAACCAACGACATCCCCCACTTCGAGAGTCGTGATATCCATCTACATGAAGGCATATTACGTCATTATTATTATAACTATTCGCTCTATTATCAAAACAATTTTGTTTTCGACACCGATTTGGACGGTTACCGAATTTCGCTGACTAGCAATATTACTCAGTCATACAATGCCTAAAAATATTCTACTTCTACTCGAGTTGAGAAGATTTTTACATATTGGTGCAATACCGTATTGTATGTTATGTACCATAGAATACAATCATATTCAGCAACATTGTTGACACCTAAGCCTAACGGTAAACATAAGTTAACTTTTTAAAAATCATTTGAAAGTTCCTAAGGAACACAATCAGATTAGAAGAACATGAGACCGCTTGTAATTATCAAAACAAGGCTATTATGTTACAGATATGTATGTTCCATATGATTGGACCTATATTTACTGTTTCATCAAAATTGATCAAAATTATAAAACGATGTTTTTACTCGTAGTAGATAATAATATATAGCATTCCAGTTGACCAGTCTTGACGGCGCAACCCGCAGGCACACGCTGCCGCCGCCGCCTGACGGCGACGATGGAGATGGAAATGTGATTCGTGGGCCATGAAATTGTTAGTTTACACATTCACTGCCCAGCCTCGGAGGTGCGACCCGCGGGGGCGGGTCGCAGCCGCCTCTCGGATCGCCGAGATTCGCTGCCGCTGTTTACGTGTCCAATCAGGTGATGGACACGTAAACCATAAACGTTTCAAGTTTTCGACTGAAAGCTACTGCTCAGCCTCAAATTTAGATCATAGTAACTATCTATGAAAAATGCATTATATATAATTATAAACAAAATACACTTAACCTAAGCCGACCTGCAAGTTTTAAGGCTTTACATTTCATACCTTACGAGTTAAGCCTTATCTGAAGAAAAACATGAACAGTTGTCACATAAATATTTGAAATTCCTACACGATTCGAGATAGTTTTGCAGCATGCCGGGCTGTTAAATATAGCTTGGCACAAAGGTATTTTTTAGGAGAAATAATGCGCTAAAAATAATAAAAATATTAATAATAATAATCAACTGATGATAACAGACAAAAAACCCGATGTATACTGGTCTGGTGAAATCCTTAATTTCTAACACCTACCTACCTGAAAATCCATAAAATATTCACTGATGACTTTGTCCTGGATGGGTTATAATAATAATAATAATAATAATGTTTTATTCAGTAATAAAAGATACATCAGTCATAATAATAGTTGCTGCTTGCAATGTCATGTGCGCACTCAAATAGACACTGAAATGAATGTGCCTTCAATTTCACATTAATAACTTACCTACAGCAAGTAGCTTTTTAGGTCCTAAGAGTTTGCTCGTGATAAATAGAATAATAATTGGTCACAGATAATACGACGGGAACAAACCAATAGAATGGAGATAAGAAAATTATTTCAGGCACTAAATAAGAACTTAACTCACCTGTGTCCACTTTGGTAGTTCACTCAGTAGGTACATCACTTTGGACAACCTTACATTCAACGTTTCGCATCTCGCTAACGCCTACTGTGACACTTTTGTGTAATGGAGGCCTGATTCCGTTTTCTCTTCTATTGACAAATATACCATAACATAATTATGTATGTATCTTTACTGGTTTCACCGTCATCAATTATACTAAAATGTTTACCAAAATGAATAACAAGCACTCAACTGGAATCATTGTGTTCCCTAACTAGCCTTCTTTATCTATTGAATAGTTCGATGGTATGTAGCCGAACTCATTTTCGTAGACAAAGTTTTGCGTTTTAATTATAGCACACCGTCCGACAGATCTTACCCTCAGAGGGCTACGGTCGTCTACAGGAAGCGTTTTTACTGCGACCGGTTCGGTGAGGAACCGGATATGATATTTTTTACAGATATCCCGATTCTACCTTTTTTGGAGGAACCTTATAACACTTATAGCATTACATTAAAATTATTATGCATTTGTTAAATTGCTTCAAACATAGCTCAATCATATCATAGTGGTAGTATAATTTAACAGAATAACTCCACATGAGAGCTTCTTATAGTTCACCTAGTATAAAGTCACCGACCGGGTCCTTTAATGGCACAAAGTCGGTTCTGCTAAACACATTACCTCCCCCTTAAAAAGAGTATATACGTACTCGTACTTTAGCAGCTGTCGAGTTTACCATAATACAGTGTTATTTAATAATATAAATACAAATATGTGACCCGCAAACATTGCAGTTCTAGATTTCATCAATAAAATTGGTATACTAATATTGAATTACATTTGGATAAATTATTTACGAAGCTAACTATATAAAATTGTATAAATATACTTTATGCTGATTATTAAAAATTATTAAAAATTAAGAACCTCAGCATCGAATTATGAAGTAGGTATTATTATAGGTATACTTAATATACCATTATCATACTTAAAGCCTTAGGTACATCTGCCAGCCATCTAATCGTTATAGATATGTCTGCCACGAGTAACATAAAAAGTGAAATAAGTAATTTATTCATCACCGATAAAGGACCGCATGAGCAAGCAAAGTCACCAATTATTGCTCAGTTGAGAGCAAGCCGCGGCGTTGGAACTTTCGTCGCACAAACCACGCGCCACGCCACGCCGATACGCTGAGCGCCCACGCTGCTGGCCTAGTCAGCAAGGCAGCCGACTGGACACAAAAGCCTTTGGCTTATTTAATATAACGATACAATTTTATTGGATTTTATTTATTATTTTTGTAAGACCATAGACATACAATGGAAATAGAGTTTAATATACTTTACGCATAAGAAATTGCTATGCACTGACTAAACAGTAAAGTACTTCTACAATATACATTATTATGTTTCTCATATATTTTGTTTTATAGTTACCTACATACACGTAAGATAATGATCTAAAACACGTATTTGTTTTATCCGTGTGTATAAAATCAACGAATTAAGCAGAATAGGTAACTGCTCCAAAGTACCAAAAACTTAAGTAGATAGTTAAGCTCTAAACATCTACGTGGTACGAATTATCTTCTACTAATGGAACTATGAAATATAATAGATGATTAAAAGAACTTAACAAGTGAAGTTCAATCGCTATTATATGAATAGTTCCATTAGTAGAAGACACAAGAACCCACCCACCACATCCCAGCTCAAGTTTTTGGTTGCTTTTGCTATCCTCTAAAAAGAATGGCGTTCTGCTGGCGAGGAGGTAGGGCTGGGACGGTGTTTTAGTGTTGTAATCGATAAAATTTATCGACTCTAAAGCATGCAGGTTTGGTTACCGAACAGAACAAGCACTACGTGGTACGAATTATCTTCTACTAATGGAACTATTCATATAATAGCGATTGAACTTCACTTGTTAAGTTCTTTTAATCATCTATCTTATGATATTTATTATTATTATTCACTGCACTTCACTTTTAACAAAACGTTAATGTAGTTGCGTGAACACAATCGGAATTATTGTGCGCACTTCGAGTCACTGATGACTGATTGTCGATGATACTGGTGCTCACTGTGAGTTGCCGTCGGCGCCGCCGGAGTTGTTGTGTAGTGAACACGTATGTTGGGATGCTCGCTGTGGTGCGCCACCGTCGGCGCGGGCGCGAGTTCGCGCTCGGACGGGGGCGAGATTCGCGCAGAGCAGCGGAGTCGCCATCGCCGCCAGGCGAATAGCCCGACAGCTAGTAGGCCTGCTCCGACTAAAAGGTATAGGACCACGAACTGATACACGTCGTGATATGATGTGGTATGAGATAGCTCTATGCTCGAGACGGTAGATCCTTCTGATACTTTAGATTCTCCAAATCATGTAACATATTCGCATTGATAGGTATTGTTAAGTTGATGATGTTATTGATTGGAGAAATCTCTATCTGCATGATATCTGGTCCTGTTTTTAATAGATTCGTTTGTCTGTTGTGTGCGAATATTTCAAAGTCTTCGCTCTTGATAATACAGCCGTCTCCTAGTGTCATAATGCCGGCCTTGCTGACTGGTACAGCCGTAACTTGATGACCAATTGGCTGTACATTTTTTAATGTTAGTTGTGCATTGATTTGATGACTAGTCCATTATACAAAGATTTTTGTCTGACGTCTGTAATGGGCACAGGCGTGTTGATGAGTCATAAGGATGACAGTTTTGAATTTCATTTCTGATAGTGTGATATACGAATCCTTTTGAATGTTCATGGCTACATATTCTGATATAGGTGAGATTACGACCATTATTTTTCCGCACTGGTGAGGTATTGGTATGTATAAGTATGGTCAAATCCTTAGAAAGTTGCCCTGATATGATATTGAGCTCATTTCGTAGTTGCTTTGGGGTCCACAGATGGATATTGAATTTCCTATATGTGGATATCTGTGATAGTATCCACCAGTGTGTCTTGTATGTTTTTTAAGTTTATCATGATGCTGTTGGCGATGACGGATGATAAGGCAAAAACATTATTATTTGCCACTGATTCGATTTGTTTAGATAGAGCATTGGAGTTTTTCTCTATGGTAATAATTTGCTGGTAAAATAATTTATGTTGATTATTCATTGATTGCTCCACTCGTTTCAGTAAGTTATATTCTGATTCAATTACTGATGTTTGATTTTTTCACAAAAGTATCAAATGTTTTTGATTATTTCGAATCGACTCTATATCTTCCTCATATTGCTCTGCGAACTGTTCGTCCAGTATTCCAAACAGACTATGTGCTAGGTAGAAGAAGTAGTAGTCTTCATCTCACCCCTTGTGGGGGGTGGGAATAGGGTATCGGGACTGTGCCCCCTGGCCTTGGCTCGTCTCCGCCCATTACTATGATCGGGTCTGTTGGGTAGTTGGTTTTTAAATTTAGCTGCCATCGCCGGTGCCGCCTATGGCTCGTGCGATCTGGCCCTGCCGGGAAAGGCCCAGCGAGCCGATCAGCGACCGAGGTAGCGGCCACCGGTAATGGTGCTAAGTTTGGTGTCTCGGTTTCTTTTTGTGTATCTGTATCTAGATTGATGATGGATTCTCTGGCGTAGGGCTTATATTTGCGTTTTCCAGACTGGTCTGGTGGTCTGGCGTGTTGCGGGGCTATCTCTCTAACATGTTGGTGTACGGAAGCGTCTGCTTTTCCAAACATGTTAGAAAGCAGTCTGTTGATGTAGTCCTTCGTTTTCTTGATTTTAAGGTCTTTGAGGATGGTTTACTTCCGCACGTACCGCGGTGCTCCTACGATCCTTCGGAGTGCGATGGTTTCCTGCGTTTGGAGTCTGTTTTTGTTGGTAACACTCAGATACGGGTACCACGCTGGAGCTGCGTAGGTAAGCCGTGATCTGTCTTTTTTCATGCTTTTGCAATTTCTTTTCGAGTTGATAAAACTGCATCAAACTGTTGTAATATTGTAGTTCTTCGAATCCGTGACGTAAATGTAGTAAGATAAGGTCACAGTGTGATTGCTTTGATGTTTCTGTTGATAAATATATTTCGAGAATAACTGCATTCCTTGCCGATTATGGGTTCATGTCATAATAAACTTTAAGTTTTCATTGATCTCGTACAAGGTGGATAGTTGATAATTTGTCGAAACAAATGCTTTGATTGTTGTTGATATTTGATAGCTTGTAGCATTTTCATGCTTTTGCAATTTGACGGGCGATATGAATAACATCATTGTCATCATCGATAGCCCTACAAAATTGATCGATTAGATGTTTTTGGTTTTGATTGCTTGCTTGGTAATTTTTGTTCCGTTTATGCTGGTTTATTTTGTTCTCACTGATCCAATCTTGTTGATAGCTGATTTCCAGGCAGTTTTGATAATTATACTATTGGTCTTTTCATAGTACCATTCTTAGTTTTTAGCGTGAATACGCGAACATATCCGTCTTTTCCGGAGTGAAGCTCTAACACTTTTCCGATGGCCCATTTTCCGTCGGGTACATTCGCATCGTGAATGATTACGATGTCACTTGCAGATCACTTAGCTCGATGTTTGCTTCTGCTTGCTGCCATTTGCTTCTGTTTGATAATTGATATAAATACTCGGCTTGCCACCTCTTCCAGGTATCCTTGAATGTTTTCTGTACTAATTGCCATCTGGTGCGTTGATCTGTTTCAGTTTCCAAAATAGTAAGAACTGGACCGCTTGACAAAAAGTGAGATGGTGTTAGACAATATATGTCATCTGGATCTTCTCTTAGGCGCATAAGGGCCTAGTGTTAAGACAACCTTCAATCTGTGCAAGAAGTGTTGATAGCTCTTCGTAGGTGAGCTTTTGGCCTTCAATCACCCTACGAAAATGATGTTTTAAGCTTTTAACTGCACTTTTAACAACTCTTAACAATCCATCTTTGTCCAGAAACGGATTCAATGAGAGAAGCTTACTAGATGATGATAATTTCTTTTGCTTTTGTAATGCGTTAATTTCTTCCGAAAATGATTCTTGCTGGACGCATTTGATAAGTTTTACTTTTGCTAAATTCATTTCTTGCGCTGTTAGGTATGCAGGCTGGCGGCGGTTGCTTTTATAACTTGAAACACGTGACATCCACGCGACATGGCGCGTCACGCAAGTGAGAGTTGTGTTTTTGTGTTAGCTCACTGATGACGTCACCCCCTTGACACTGTCTGACAGCGTTCGATTGATTTCTTTTCTTGATTAGTGTCGTATACCACTGCTTGATCTACTTTCGTGGCGATAATAACAACGCAGTTCCATTCCACCAAAGTGTATGCTCTTTCAGTTGTGTTGCAGTTATTCCGCGACTCTCGCAGTCAGCTGGGTTTTCAGCTGATTTGAGATACTGCCAATTTTTCGCTGGTATGATTTCATTGATTTTTATGACTCTTTTTGCTACGAATGGCTTCTAACGGTTAGGATCGCCGTTAATCCAACCTAAAACCGCTGTCCAGTCGGACCATCCAAATGATATTTGCATATTGTGTTCTAATAAGTTTTGCTTGACGATTTTCATGAAAATTTATAGTAGGAATGCCGCGCACAGCGGCACTAACCTCGATTTTGCTGCTATGATCACAGGTTTATCTGTGTTTTTGAGCTTGCTGTAGATACACAGGCATATGCGCTTTCGGAAGCATCGCAGAATCTGTGTAGGTCTATGTTATCATTTTAGTGACTTTCCATTGAATCTGAAGCATGTTGATTACTCCTTGATCTTGCTTGATATTCGACCATTCGGCGTTCAATGATGCGGGAATCTGTTTATCCCATTGTATGTTTTGTTGCCATACTGACTGAAACAGTAATTTCAGTTTGGTTTTTACAGGACACAGCCAAAAAATAGTTGTTATTTCTGATAGAAGTGATCATTTAGTGGCTGGCTTTGTTGATGATGATATTTTTAATTGAACTGAAAACACGTCTTCTCGGGGGCCCCATCGAAGTCCAAGTGCTTTCGTTGATTCTTGATGTTTGAAGTCAAATGATGATGATGATGATGTTTGTTCGTTTTGCTGATCCAATAATGCCCTCTCATTAGTTGACCATTTTCGAAGATTGAAGCTTCCTGATTTTAAGAGGCCAATACAATGTGCTTTGCGGATTGGATGCTGTGTGCTCCGCTGATTAGGTCATCCATGTAGAAGTCTCTATCCAAGACTTTTGCTGCTTCTGGATATTTTTCGCCTCATCAATTGCTAACTGCTTGAGGATCATCATGACCAAGAAGGGCGCTCCCTTGGTTCCATATGTCACCGTGGTAAGTCTCCATTCTTTCAATAATTGATCTTTGTCATCTCTTTACACTAACAGTTGATATTTTTGATCTTCATCGTGGCAAAGAATCTGTCTGAACACCTTCTCGATGTCCGCAATAAATACTATTTTGTACTGCCTCCATCTCAAAATCAATGATAATAGATCTGCTTGTAGATTAGGCCCACTGTACATACGATCGTTAAGGCTAAAGCCTGATGAAGTTCTCGATGACGCGTTGAATACGACCCGAAGTGCAGTAGTAGTGGACTCCGCGCGCTGCACACAATGATGCGGTAAGTAATAGTCAGGTTTCAAGTTACTTACGCTCGGCCTCATATGACTTAATTCCTGATATTCAGGGATAAACAGTTTGTAATCTTTGACTATTTTTTCATGCTTTTGCAATTTCTTTTCGAGTTGATAAAACTGAGCTACTGCTTTCTGTTTTGATTTACCTAATTTTTCTTTGATTTCAGGTTCAGGGGCTGCCGGAAGATGTAGCGGCCATCTTTCTGACGACGAGTTTCTGTCTTAAATTGTTGTAGACAGAAATGATCTTCCGTTGACATATTAATGGCGGAGATGTCTTCTATTTCCCAAAATTTGTTTATTTCATCGATATTATTGATGACGACATTGCAATGATATGATATTATGTTTCAACATATCCATAATCCAACCATGGCCACTTTGCTGAATGATAGAGATTGATTCACCATTTCTGATGAGGCCGCCAAGGATGATGTTTGAGCAAAATTCGGCGCCTAATAAAATGTCTACGGGACGACTAATATTGAAATCTGGGTCACCCAATTGAATACCTTCAAGGTTAGACAAAGTCGGTTTTTGGAATGTTCTATTCGGCAAATTGCTGATCAAATTTTTCATTATTAGTACGTCAGTGCTGAATGTGTAATTGCTGTAAAATGATTTTGCTGTGATCGTAACCACCCGTGATACACCCTTGCAGTTGTTTTCTTTTGTACCAATTCAAAAAATTACTTCCTTGCAACTCTGTCGTGCCAACACCAGCCGTTGTGCGGCGTTTTCAGCGACGTCTGTGACCCTTGATCAATTAGGGCACGCATTTTGATGATGGAACCATTAACAGCCACTTCTTGGATTAGTGCTGTTGCGAATATTATCTCTGCTATGTTGTCTTGAGATACGTGAGTCACATTTTTTTTCTTGGTGTACTGGATTCGGGCTGTTCTACGTAGGCTTCATGCAAAAGCGTAATATGGGTACCTTTGCACTGCTGACAACGTTTTTCCGAAAAAACATGCCGTCCCTTTATGATCATACAGACAATTTTCTGATATAAGACGGTCCGCTGGTTTTAGTTCACTAAATATTTTGCATTTCAATATACCGTGCTGACTGTTGCATTGTGGGCATTTTTGTTGCGAAACTTGGAAAGATTTTTATATTGGAATGATAATTGTTTGATTTTATAAATGGCTTTTTATTTGAGTTTTGATTGGCAGGATATTTATTTGATTCTTGTTGTTGGTTTGATCTTGATGTTTCTCCACGACCACGACGAGACGCTTCTGAAGCAGTGAGTTAAGAGTTTAAGAATTTTAAAAAATCTGATAGAACGGGAATGTCTTTGGGATCTTGTACATACTCGACGTAATCATTGTGGGTATCCGCGTCCATCTAATGAGACAAAAGGTCGATGATAAGCGGATCCCAGTGTGAAATATTGACGCCTAGATTTTTGATGGCATTTAGGCACTCGTTGGTTGTATCGTGAAGTTTTTTGATTGATGATGATGATTGTTGCTGCATGTTTGGTATTGATAAAAGAATCAGATGAAAGTTTAGAATAAGCTTTTTGTTGTCATATCTCTGATTAAGAATCTCCCAACAAACTTCATAATTATCTTGGCTGATATTGAGATGCTGTTTGAGTTTTTCTGCTGCGCCCTTACTTTGATTTTTAGATATTGCATCTTTTGAGAATTTGATAGTGATTTGTTTGTGTGGATGGTTTCGATGAACAAGTCTTTGAAAGACATCCACTGATAATAGTTGTGGGTGAAGACGGGAATCTCCATGGCAGGCGCAATGCTCGCGATGCCGAGCCGACCTCATGCTGCTGTTGATAGATATTTTGATATTGTTGTACTTTTCTCCATAATGATAGTACATTTCCTCGTATTCAGGGTTGTCACACACTAGTTCGCTGTCGATCTCCCAGTGTAAAGAGTCAACGACGGACCAACGACATTGAATAGTATGAAGAACGTCCTCGAACTCCCGAGTGGGGGGTTTTTCTCTCCGACCCATCCTTCCTAAAATTTATAGACTGCCTTTCTACTTCGTTAATGGTTTGCTAGTAAGTCTTCTATTTGTTACTTCTTACAGTGATATGATGCGCTAATGATCGCTCTGAGCTCTGTAGTACTTGGGTAGTACCTACTCACTGATGCTAGGTAGTGATAGGTAATGCTATCATCTATCATAGTGATTCCTTGCGCGATATATGCACCTTTTGAGTTTAGCCGGTGAGACCCGCTGGTGGGAGGCCAACTAAACCGATTCGCTATCGCACTCGCGATACCTAGAACAGTTACCTTGATTCTGCAACGTCACGAAGGCTTCAATACTACCTTACTCGTTGCTAATGATGATGATGTCACTCACAAAATGCACATAGCACTTATCACAGGTTTCAGTGGCAGACGGACAATGTAGCGGCCATCTTTCTGACGACGGGTTTCTGTCTTAAATTGTTGGAGACAAAAATGATCTTCTGTTGACATATTAATGACGAAATTTTCGGCGATGTCACTCACAAAATGCACATAGCATTTCTCACAGGTTTCAGTGGCAGACGGACGATGTAGCGGCCATCTTTCTGGCGACGGGTTTCTGTCTTAAATTGTTGGAGACAGAAATGATCTTCCGTTGACATATTAATGACGGAGCTTTCGGCGATATCTTCTATTTCCCAAATTTTACATATTCTCTCCGGCCCATCCTTCCTATAATTTATAGACTGCCTTTCTACTTCGTTGATGATTTGCTGCTGGTTTACTAGTAGGTCTTCCATTTTTTACTACTTACAGTGATATGATGCGCTGATGATCGTTGTGAGTTTTGTAGTACTTGGGTAGTACCTACTCGCTGATGCTAGGTAGTTATAGGTAATGCTATGATCTATGCCAGTGATCCCTTGCGCGATATATGCACCTTCTCAGTTTAGCCGGTGAGACCCGCTGGTGGGAAGCCAACTAAACCAATTCGCTATCGCACTCGAGATACCTAGAACAGTTACCTTGATTCTGCAACGTCACGAAGGCTTCAATACTACCTTACTCATTGCTAATGATGATGATGTCACTCACAAAATGCACATAGCCCTTCTCACAGGTTTCAGTGGCAGACGGACGATGTAGTGGCCATCTTTCTGACGACGGGTTTCTGTCTTAAATTGTTGGACACAGAAATGATCTTCCGTTGACATATTAATGACGGAGCTTTCGGAGATATCTTCTCTTTCCCAAAATTTACTTATTACATCGATATTATTGATGTCGACATTGCAATGATATGATTTCATGTTTCCACAGATAATTCAACCGAGGCAACTTTGCTGTAATATAGGGGTTGATTCACCCTCTCTGATCAGGCCGCCAAGGATAATGTTTGAGTCTCAGATGAATAAAAAAGCAAGATAGAGTTTCGCCGGCCGACTCACCGATGGCGGCAAAACTAAGCCTAGCCGTGTACATACACAGTTACACGCACAGACATAAAACGAAACTAAGCCATACCTTGTCAGTCGAGCTATGCCGGCGCGCGGAGTGTCACGATATAATATTTCGTATTTTTTACAGAAACAATGTCAAATTGTGTTGTAAAATGGTGTAAAAACCAATCTTCAATAAACAAGAAGTAGGATGGAATCACATTTCATACTTAAGTAAACTTAAAAACATATATTTTTAGTAAATCAACTTTATAAATTATCATGACAACTTGGAACACAAAACCGCCACAAGTGCTGCCACAAAGCGTCACAAAAGTTCCCGTTTGTTAAGGAAGTTATTAATGTGACGTGAAACGTAATGTTATGTATTAATTTACTTAGGTACCTATTTTTTTTTACCCGACTACCAACGGAGCATGGATAAATAAGGTTGGCTTCGTTTGTATGTTTGTAAGTAGCCGATTTTATTTTCTCACGTAGCGCTGAAACTATAAGTGTGATTTCAATAAATGAGGAGTCTAATGATTCGTCTTGATGCCCCGGTAGTTATAGGATAATGAATAACATCAGACGAAATTGGGGTCCAACGAGATATCGTGGTCTAAGTGGGCAATATAAATCAGTTAATAAAAAGATTTTAAAGCGATTTATTGGCAAAGACAACGTTTTCTCTAACTTGGAGACTGAGCACAGTTATGCTGGCCAAGAGCATAAAATAAGCGATGCATCATCGAAAAATATTTATGATAAGACCCTAATACGTTCTACAGAAAACTTACGCAATATAAAGGCCATTAAAACCAATGTTTGATATTACTGTTGTTTTATTGTCCCCCTTTCTAGTCGGAATAAACATACCTACTTATATACTACCTCTAAGTGAGGTAAATATACAATTTGAAAAAATGTCATCTTATCTACTATTTACTTATCCATTCATTCTGCTAATACAATAAAATATTAGGGGTAATTCGTTTTTACTACACGGTAACACTCATCAAACGCGCACATGTTTACGAAACCGGCATCAGTTTGTCGGCCGGCGTCACTCTGTCTTGTTTTTTTACTTAGTCTGAGGTTTGAGTAAATTTCGACGCCTAGTAAAATGTCCACGGGACGACATAAATTGAAATCTGAGTCAGCCAATTGAATACCTTCAAGGTTAGACGAAGTCGGTTTTTGGAATGTTCTATTCGGCAAATTGCTGATCAAATTTTTCATTATTAGTATGTCAGTGCTGAATGTGTAATTGCTGTAAAATGATTTTGCTGTGATCTTGACCACCCGTGATACACCCTTGCAGTTGTTTTCTTTTGTACCAATTCAAAAAATGACTTCCTTGCAACTCTGTCGTGCCAACACTAGCCGTTGTGCGGCGTTTTCAGTAATCAGCGACGTCTGTGACCCTTGATCAATTAGGGCACGCATTTTGATGATGGAACCATTTACAGCCACTTCTTGGATTAGTGCTGTTGCGAATATTATCTCTGCTATGTTGTCTTGAGATACGTGAGTCACATTTTTTTCTTGGTGTACTGGATTCGGGCTGTTCTACGTAGGCTTCATGCAAAAGCGTGGTATGGTTACCTTTGCACTGCTGACAACGTTTTTCCGAAAAAACATGCCGTCCCTTTATGATCATACAGACAATTTTCTGATATAAGACGGTCCGCCGGTTTTAGTTCACTAAATATTTTGCATTTCAATACACCGTGCTGACTGTTGCATTGTGGGCATTTTTGTTGCGAAACTTGGAAAGATTTTTTTATTGGAATGATAATTGTTTGATTTTATAAATGGCTTTTAATTTGAGTTTTGATTGGCAGGTTTTTTATTTGATTCTTGTTGTTGATTTGAGCTTGATGTTTCTTCACGACCACGACGAGACGCTTCTAATGCAGTGAATATAAAGTCCAAAGTTTTTAAAAAATCTGATAGAACGGGAATGTCCTTGGGATCTTGTACATACTCGACGTAATCATTGTGGGTGTCCGCGTCCAACTTTTGAGACAAAAGGTAGATGATAAGCGGATCCCAGTGTGAAATATTGATGCCGAGATTTTTGATGGCATTAAGGCACTCGTTTGTTGTATCGTGAAGTTTTTTGATTGATGATGATGATTATTGCTGCATGTTTGGTATTGATAAAAGAATGAGATGAGAGTTTAGAATAAGTTTTTAGTTGTTATATCTCTGATTAAGAATCTCCCAACAAACTTCATGATTATCTTGGCTGATATTGAGATGCTGTATGAGTTTTTCTGCTGCGCCTTTTACTTAGCTTTTTGATATTGGATCTTTTGAGAATTTGATAGTGATTTGTTTGTGCGGATGGTTTCGGTGAACAAGTCTTTGAAAGACATCCACTGATGATAGATGCCGGTGAAGACGGGAATCTCCATGGCAGGCGTAGAATGCTCGCGATGCCGAGCCGACCACATGCTGCTGTTGATAGATTTTTTGATATTGTTGAACTTCTCTTTATAATGATAGTACATTTCCTCGTATTCAGGGTTGTCACACACTAGTTCTCTGTCGATCTCCCAGTATAAAGAGTCAACGACGGACCAACGACCTTGAATAGTATGAAGAACGTCCTCGAACTCCCAGTTCTCTGATAGTGATGAGACATTAGTACTGCTGATTGCTTTTGCTAATGCCTAGAAATTGATCTTCTGTTTTCTTAACATTTCGTCTAGTTTGGTAGAGTTACCTCTGTCAACCCTGCGTGACGACTGTCCAGAAGTACCTGCTTGATGCTGATTGATGCTTGGTCCACGCTGTGGCGGTTGAGGCGTCGCTGTTTCAGCGGGGGGCCAGTCGAAGTTGCGTGCTCATCCCGAGTTCGCCGGCTTCAATAAAGATTTGTCCTCTGCTACTAGGAAAGGTTGGATTTTACCTTGATATTCCTGGGCCATTTTCATAAATCCCTCGTAGTTGTTGTCTTTGAAGTAGGCGTTATCAGTCAGACTCGAACTCACACAACTTCCTATGATTACTGTCGAAGTCTGCACAGTAGGCTTTGAGAGCTTCAAGCCTCTTCTTGGCATAGTGCGGGGTTTTTCCTCTGCGGCCCATCCTTCCTTAAATTTATTGACTGCCTTTCTACTTCGTTGATGATTTGCTGCTAGTTTGCTAGTAGGTCTTACTACTTACAGTGATATGATGCGCTGATGATCGCTCTGAGCTCTGTAGTAGTTGGGTGGTACCTACTCGCTTATGCTAGGTGATGTGCTAGTGATAGGTAATGCTATGATCTATGCCAGTGATCCCTTGCGCGATATATGCACCTTCTCAGTTTAGCCGGTGAGACCCGCTGGTGGGAGGCCAACTAAACCGATTCGCTATCGCACTCGAGATACCTTGATTCTGCAACGTCACGAAGTCTTCAATATTACCTTACTCGTACTAATGATGATGATGTCACTCACAAAATGCACATAGCACTTCTGGCGTATGATGATATTGATAGTTTAGATAAAATGATATTTTCCATTAATAGTCACTATGATTGCTAATGAATGTCACGTCACCCGGCAAATTCACAGGAAACACGTGATTTCGTAACTAAGTCACTACACCGCGTGGTCCTTGATTCAAACTTATCCGCGCGCCGGGTCAAATGTCGAAGGACCATAAAGATGTAAGGTTTTCCGCCCTGCACCTTTAGATGATATTGATAGGAGATGTAGGAGTGATAGAGAGATTTAACTAAAGTTATTTACAACGGGATATTTACCATGATTTGAGATTTAAGTAATTGATAATGTTATGAATACACGGGACTTCGGTCTAAGGCGTACTGACTGCTTTAGCTGATCTTGGTAAAAATGCACCGCTTGCTAAAGTGCGATTGTGCGGTTTATACATTAATCGTACAGAGCAGTCAGTGGAGCTGAAGGGATGTCATATGTTCGGCGGCGGCCTGGGCTATTCCCCAGTGCTTCCCCGTGGGTCACGGGGGCGCCCGGGAAACCACTCTGCGAATCGCACTCCTGGGGGCCACACATCTGGCGATGTCAGCTGCAAGGCATCGTTATCATGATCGCAACGTGCCTGTCTGTACGTATCTTTCTCTTTTAGACCGTGAAATTCGACTTCACTATTTTGTTTAGGAAAAGTTCATTTTTTTCCGTAGTAGTTTGGGCTCGAAGTACAAAGCTTGTATATAGCGTATTCTTTCCACGGCCCTAAGCTCATGGTCACTGTTCCCCGTGCCTATTACGACAACAGGTCGTTTGTTCCGTTTCGGTCCTTCTACTTTCTTTCTATTCTATTCGGATTTTGTTTGGTTTTGTTGAATACTAGACGGAGATTGAGACTCTGTTGTTGCATTTGTTACTGCTTCAGCAATCGTCTCCTTGGCAGGATTTTTTGTCCCCGAAGTCGAAGCAATCGTCATGGTTTTACCTGGTAAAATTGGTAAATTCACATTCAATAATACTTTGTTTACATCTCGCGTTGGCGCAGCGCTTGATGTTTTCTCGAAGGCGGTTATTCTGTTTCGACGCTCAGCGCGTTCCGACCTTTACAGCGCTGCAGCGGGCTGTTTTGTCACTGCAGCTGTCACTTGGTCCGGCGCAGATGACGAGCACTTTTTGCATGATTTGCTATTTGATGTCGGCAGTATTAAAATAATCTTCGATCGTTCTTCTAGTTTGCTTCCAACGAGTGCTATTTTTTTTCCCAAACCTAGAAAGGTGTTTTGTAGGTCTCGTATGATAGCTTCGAGCGGTTTATTCGTAATTATTTACGTTAAAAGTACATATCTATTTAGGCAAAGTCGAACCTCGCACGGCCAGTGTTACGCGTCGCTGATTATACTACAAATGCATGTGCAATCAGTACAACGCACTGCGCGCAACTTATCTGAGCAATGGATTGAAGTAATCCAGTATGGCGTCACTCACTCGGGCTCTCTGTGGAAGAAGATAATAATATGAAGTTAATAAATAAATAATACGTACCTACTCGTATCAACAGCATCATCCGGGCTTTTTTTTCCGATTTCGGGATTGCGTGATTGAATTGAGCTATCTCGAAATCCCAGGATTTGAGACAAGCAATCACACTAATATTATAAATGCGAAATTTTGTATGGATGGATGTTTGTTGCCTCTTCACGCCAAAACTACTGAACGGATCTGGCTGAAATTTTGTACACAGGTAATTCTAATACTACTTTTCGTTCCGTAAATCTGTTCCCGTGGGATAAAAATCACCCTTAAACGTTTCCATAGGAACAACGCGTGCGAAGCCGCGGGGCGCTAGTAGCTAGTACAACATAATGCTAAGGTTTGTAGCTCACATGGGTCGTCGCCAGGTGTCTGACACACCTAATAGGTACTGCTACACCTACACCCGGAACCAATACTTGCTATCTAATAATATTTGTCCCGCTGCAGGAATCGAACCTGCAGTTTTTTGCGTTGAAGGAGAAATTTCATCTTAAATCATCCAAATCAGTGTTATTACATTACACTACGTGTTGTGTTGTCGAAATATATTTTTAACGTCTTATTTAAGCAGTATTACACAGAAATACCGATAACTTAATATTTTTCTATACGGTATATTTCGTTTGTAGACAGAAATATATTAATATATGAAGGAATTTTCAAAAACTTTCAAAGTATATACATTATGGAGTGTGTATTCTGTGTTTAAGACAACAACGCAATGTACATTCTTCAGGATTTCGCGATACTAACATTGGGTACGGATCCCGAACAAAATCCTCTCAACATCTCTTCTACGCCGAGTGTCCGTAGTTTCCGAAGGACAGGGTCAACTGTTCTTCGACTAGTCCTCTGTAAAAATAAATAATTTTGTTTTAAAAAACTATAAACCGACTTTAATTATATAGTTTTTTCGTGGATTTTAATGGATCCCACTGTTGGGGATCCATTAAAATCCACTTACTACACAACTTTCATATAAAAATAATCATGGAAATCGTTCCCACCCAGTCAAAAGTTCTGAGGTAGCTTTAGCGAGATTTTACGAAGAAAGCGAAGTACATCCCTCTATGTATATTCTCTCTAGTAGTGAGTCGTGTTGTACATCATTATCATCATCAGCCTATACTAGTCCACAGCTGGACATAGGCTTCCCGTAAAGAGCGCTATAGCACCCTGTCTTCAGCTTGACGCATCCAGCATCTGCCTGCAGTCTTTCGCTGATCGTCATCCCACCTGGCCTGAGGGATTCCTACACTACGTTTGCCGAGTCGCGGTCTCCACTCAAGGACTCGTTTACCCAGCGGTAGTCGGTTCTTCGCGAAATATGGCCGGCTCACTGCCACTTCAGTTTGCTCATTCTTTGAGCTATGTCGATAACTTTGGTTCCCTGTCGGATGTATTCGTAAGGAATCCTATCCTTCAGAAAAACTCCGAGCAAAGCTCTGCTACTTTAATTTGGTGGACCAACCCTATCGTTAGTGTCCACGTCTCAGCTCCGTAGGTCATTACGGGTAGTATGCACTGATTGAAAACTTTCGTTTTCAAGCATTGCGGTATGAATGACGAGAAGACTCGACGTAGTTTTCCAAACGCTGCCCAGCCTAGCTGGATCCTCCGCTTGGCTTCCTTCTCAAAATTGTTTTTACCCAACTCCAAGAATCCTCCTGAATTGGTCCAAGAAACCATTTCAAGAGCAATGTACGAAGACCGGTCCCGGATCAATGAGGCCATTGATCATGACTTTGGTTTTATCCAAATTCATGCTGAGACCGATGCATTGCGAGACTAAAGCTAGGCCGTCTAGCATCTAGTTCAGCTCCTTCAGCTATGTCATCAGCGAATCGTAGGTGTGAGATGTAATCGCCGTTTATGTTAAGCCCTTACCTTTCCAGTCCAGCGTCTTAAACATATCTTCCAATGCGCTCGTGGACAGTTTCGGGGATATAACACTCCTGTCTCACTCCTCTGCGCAGTTGGATGGGTTTGAACTGCTGGTCACAGGACCAGCAAGTACAGACCAAGTACAGACTTGGACACTCATGGTTGCAGCGTCATAGAGACATCTCAGCACCTCGATATAACGATAGTCTACTTGGCATCGCAGTAAGGATTCCAGAACAGCCCAGGTTTCGACAGAGTCAAAGGCCAGACACAGGGGCTGATTATACTCTTCGGACTTCCGTATAATCTGCCTCACTGTGTGTATGTGGTCTAGGGTGCCATATCCTCCGCGAAACTCAGCCTGTTCCAGTGGCTGAAACTCGTCGAGTCCTCTGGCGAGACGGTTTATGATCACTCGTGCAAACAGCTTATAGACGTGGCTCAGGAGTGAGATGGGTCTATAGTTTTTAAGTAGGGTTTTATCTCCCTTCTTAAAAAAGAGCACCACCAAACTCCCGCTCGACGCCTTTGGATGGCTCCCACTGTGAAGGACGGCGCTGAAGAGGTTTGGTAGTTCATGTATAACAGGGGCTTCTCCGGCTTTCAAAAGCTCTGATGTTATGCCGTCCTCACTGGAGGCTTTTCCATTTCTAAGCTGCCTCAGAGCTAGCACAATCTCGTCTTGACATATGTCTGGCAGTTCTTCGGTATAGTGGCGTGTCAGGGTGGCTCTGGAATCGTGGTCGACTCGTTGGGAACGAATGGCATGTGCAGCGTAAAATCGGCCATAGAAATCCTCTATCTCGGCGGATATTTCCAAAGCTTTCGCTTCGACAAAACGGTCCTCCTCCCATCGTGCGTTTTAAGCTTCGTCAGGTTGCTCCTGCTAAGCTGCTGAATGAATACTTTGTACCCTCGGTTTCGCTCTATTGCGTCTTCAATAATAATAATAATATTCAGGTCTGACCTGTCTGACGAAGTCACTTGGGTGGTTTCCCGTCTTTTTGCCATCAGCCCGAGAGTCTCACCCGAGAGTTTGTATTTCTTGCCAGTACGCTTTCATTCCTCAACGTTTCGATCCGATTGTGTAGGGTCTCGTCAGCGTCATCAGTGCAATCCAAGGCAACGAATCTATTCCCGAGAAGCTGCTGGAACTTCTTGGTGCCCGCCATGATTTGGATTGGGTGAGGTCGGAGCGTGGACTTCATCAGACGGTTTCTTTCAGGCTTTAAGATTCAGAGAGCCTTGGAGCAGTCGGTGTGCAGATCCGGTATTGAACCTGTTGATCATTGAGACATCTCTGAATATGTGCTTGCTATCATGATGAAGTCGATCTCATTTTTAGTCCCTGGGGCTTCGCCACGTCCACTTCCTTTGGGGCTGTTTCTTAAAGGAGTTCATTAAGAACAGCCCCTTCTTCTCAAGGAAGATGACAAGCATTTGCCCCCTGTGATTCCTGACTCTACAACCATGCGAGCCTATTCGGGATTCGTTGCCAGTCCGGGTTCCCACCTTAGTCCCCCATAACAACGTTGAAGTGAGCCTTAATGGTGTTGTGTAAGGCTTTGGATATGTCTTCATACAAATCCTCCATTTCATCATCGGAGTGTGCCGAGGTTGGTGCGTAGACCTGAATTACCTTCATGCTATACCGCATGGATAGCCGAAAAGTTGTCAGCGAGGGCCTCATTGACGAGGAAACCTACGCCACCCTGGGATGTTTTATCACCCTCGCGAAAGTAGAGAAGATGGCCCGAGTCTAGGGTTACGGTGTCCTTCCCCTCTCTACGGACTTCACATAACCTCAAAACATGCCATTTATTGTTATCTAACTCCACTTTCACTGCGCTAGGTGATGGTCAAGCCTCAAAATTCGTCTGTTGTACGTTGCCAGAGTCGTTTGATGGTGGGGTCTCAACCGGAGATTCTTAGCACCCCTGACCCCAGGGCTGGCATGGCGCCCGTCAACGCCAGCACAGCCGCTGGTGTCGCCGGGCACTTGGGGCCTTCTGTGTGGACTATCAATCATATCTCAATCGGGTTTGGACCATGACCCACCACGCTGGTCCAGTGCGTGTTGGTGGGTTGTTTTGCCATTTCCTCGGTTGTTGGTCGGCAGGGAGCACCGCGGGCAGGTGAGATGATGATGATTCGAACAGTGTATATCAAATTGCTTTCATGTTTTTCAGATCATTTTGACTACTCTAGACGCTCAATCCATTTGACGCTGACTGTACTCTATCTGACTATTCTACAAAAAACAAAGAAACAGAGTCAGAGTCAAATTGTTTCTTCTACATACAGCTTGATAAATAATAGTTACTATCAAATAATAAATAAGGTGCATTGACTCTAATTCACTTCAATTTTTGTCCAGCAAAAAAAAAAGCTACCTACAGGTACGTCGTACGCGGTGTACGCGACCGGAATCATTAACAATAAAATATACCTCCATATACATAAAGAGTCCATAAAGGGCCTCCACGTCCAAAATTGGGTGGGCCATCAGGCTGCAGTACGGCGGCATCGCGGCGGAATCCAGCAAAGCGTCAAGTTGCTGGCGGGAACCGCGGCAACTGAGACTTGTGATAGCTTTTATAGCCTCACTCTTACATCTGCGACACAAATATACATAGATGTCATGTGCATTGTCTCATTAGTCTTTTTCAGCTAGAAAGCGTTCCGTGATGATGGACTGCGTTACATTTCAGTTATACGAGTACAATATTTTGAAAATTCAAATAAGTTTTGTTTAAAAGTTATCAATAACAATTGATTTTTTTAAAAAGAACTATAAACAGTCAGATCAGAACTGGACCAAATTAAAATGGGACAACACGGAAAGCACAAGCTTTCATATAAAAAATAATCATGAAAATCGGACTTTTTTACTGGGTGTGTCCAAAGTTCTGAGGTAACATAAAATAAATCAGTCAAATTGAGAACCTCCTCCTTTTTGAAGTCGGTTAAAAACTAAATTAAAATTAGCACGTAATAAAAGAAATATTTTTTTTGATAAAATCAGATTCGTTTTTCGTAGAACGGGACAAAATGGCATGTTTTTGTGTCTCTACTACTTTACCTTCATAGTAATATTGATTTATATAAAATTGATATTACTTTACTTATTAGAATACATTTTTATAAATCAATAATGACACAAAAAATGCTTGTCTCTAAAGTCGGTTGAGGAATGATAATTTTACGTGATAACGTCATTTACTTGATCTATTGAAAATCTTCTCTCGTAGTTTATATACTTGTTTTTTCTATTCTGGTGTTAGCTAGCTATCAACGCTGTCTATTAGACGGATATAGCTTTAATCTTCAGTGCTTCAGTCGTCATGACAACATCATCAACAATGTGACACGGAACATGATCTGTTTTGAACATGCTACCCATGTTCATCGATTTAATAGACGGCTATCTCGTCAAAATCAAATAAAGTATTTCGATTACATTACTATTATTATTATTATTAATAAATAATGTAAAACCCGCAACCTCCTGCGTCGCAGACGGACCTTCGCCCACCGCGCCACAGAGGTCAAATAAGAGCGATATTTTTGCGTTGCGCACTTATAAGAACAATATCTCATATTACAATCCACTCACTAGAATGGCGCGTCAGTACAATGAGCAATCTATAAAACATGTTGAACTTGACATTTTTAATCCTAGAATCAACCGCTTCATAAAAAGACTTAAAGATTCCCATCCTCCATTTCAAAGATGTGGAGGAACAGCGTTATGAGGAAAACGCTGTTCCTCCACCCCGGAGTATTCAACCTGGTGGTGGAAGTATAAAGGATACTGCCAGGTCTTAGGTATAGTATCCCTTAAAATACTATGCCTAACTCTGTGCAAGTGCACTAGGTAGAGACACTGCTGGCTGTACAATTAGTTTTGTTGTATATATTTAGTTTTATCTAACTACGTAATTATTAGATTTTAGTGTTTATTATTAGTCCATTTATTACGAATATGTATACTTAGCTGTACACACATATTTTTACGCTACAATGTAGATTATAACAATATTTTTGATATGTTCATTTTAGCTAACATTGTAATGTGTTTTGTGTGTTAAATAAATAAATAAGAGGTCTCGTGCAAGGACATTGCTGACTCACTGGTCATTTCCGACGGTTAGAGCTGGCACCATCGCGTCTAGTAAACCCCCGATCAATTCTGGATCTATGTAGAAAGGCCTGTCCATGATGACGCTAACTGCCTCCACTGCGGTCTACAAACAAAAGAATCAACATTCAAACAAACAAACAAAATACATGACTACCTCTGTGGCATGGTGGGCGAAGGTCCGCCTGCGACGCAGGAGGTTGCTGGTGCCTGCCTCGGGACAAATGTGTGTACGATCTGCAGATATTTGTTCAGGGCATTCTGGATGTTTTCTATGTATATTAAAAATTATCTATCTAAGCAGTGTATTGTATTATATGTGCACAGGATGGGGCACATTCTTCCAATGGGGCACTAGCGGAATAAAAATTGTTTATTTCAAGTACCAAGACTCATAAAAATACACAATAATAAAATCAATAATTAATAATAAAACACAGTAATTAATAATAATAAAACACAGTAATTAATAATAATAAAACACAGTAATTAATAATAATAAAACACAGTAAAAAATAATAATAATAATAATTTTAAATGTCGAGAAAAATTAAAATGAATAATAACAAAATAGGGACAAGGCCAGATCAGCAGACACGAGAGACCATCAGTGACCTGGGCACCGCCCCTTAGAAAGGGTTGCGTGCAAGTTTATCCAGTGCCCTATAAACGGAGAGTCCCACCTGTCCACCAATGTGCTTAGAATGATGTTGGGGCTGCCACGCAGGCGTTTCATGAGCGACGCACAACGCTTTCTTATGATGGCGTGAAAACCATCAATGTGCGCCTCACTGAACATACCTGAAGCACTGCAGAATCGTGGCAACCCCATCAGCACTCTAAACCCATTGTTATATTGCACGCGCAGTGCGTTGTACGCCTTCTGCGTATAGGTCACCCACAGGCTGCCGGTATATAGTGACTGACAGTATGCCTTGAAAAGCGTCAACTATTATTGAGCGAACCGTACTTTTTTTCAAAAAATTAAAAATGTCATTTTTTTTTTCTTCAAAATAAAACAGAAGGTTCCTTAGAACAAAACCTTCTAACTACAAAAGAAACGGTAGCTACCCTGAAGGGGCCAAAGATTTGCCCCACTCTGTATATATATATATATAAATATACTACTCGTAATAGGAAGCCTCAATCCATCACACAAGTTTTCATAAGAAATTATTTAAATACTTTAGGTACCTGGACTCTTGTTGGGTACCCGCATTGGAGTTCGTCAACAATGTTCTCAAAGTCGTCAGGCCTTCGGTTCTGAAAAAAAAACGAGTATTAAAGAAAATATAAGAAACTTCTGAAAAAAGCCTTAGGTACCTATGTCTTTTTACTATGATAGAGTAGGGAATTTGTAACTCTGTTCCATCTTATATAATTATTGTTGTACATTTTACAAATCAATACAAATAAAGTTAAATTAACTAACTAATTTAATTTTAATTAAGTAATTTGTAACTCTGTTCCATTTTATATAATTATAGTTGTACGTTTTACAAATCAATACAAATAAAGTTAAATAACTAATGTAATTTTCAGTAAGTGAAATGGTATGGCTTTCAAATAATTTGGCAATTTGTTGTAAATTTTTATTGCATAGGCATTCTTTGTTACAAGTTTTACTCTGTGTTCCGGGACATAGAGCCTGTCTCTGTGTCGTATGTCTAAAAGTAATAGGGATATTGTTTCACAAACAGGCATATGTCATGAAGGGCAATGGTTATACATATATAAAAAAATAAACAAAGGTTTTGGCAGCTTTCCGTAATCCACGGCGAGCTGCCACGCCACGGATGGCTTGTACGCATTTTATCTGGATTATAACGGGCTAATCTGCATAATATGTAGAATTTCCCCACAAAACAACTAAATGCAAGACAAGGACCTATCTTTGTAGTATATCCACACCTTTACTTTTGTGAGTTAACTTAGCAGCTATATACCGATAGAAAATTCGACTGCCTCCGCTCCCGGCTCATCGAGAAGCCAGCCGGCATGGGCACGTGACTATTTATGGAGACGATGTTTTGGAACAGGGCGTAACACTCGTCATACGTCAGCATGCCGTCAGTTGAGAAGATGTTACGCATAAACTGCTGCGGAGTCAGGGACAGAAACCGGATCTTTTGTAGCAATTGTCGGATATGGTGCTCTGGAACAAATGCATTTACTGTTATTTATCAGTGTTGTTTTGCATATCTACACACATTTCCATTTGAACATTTGTGAAACAGTAATTAACTTTGTTGATATTAAGGGTGAATGAAGGTGTCGTGTCGAGGCATAATAGAATATTACGTACAGGGGGCATTCACTCTAGGGTCAAGGGGGGCATGGTCTGGGCGGAAGGCTTCGAGGGGCGTCAAAGCCGGAGCTGGCTTTGATGCCGGACAGGGTTTGTCTGATACCTGAACTTATGCGAAAAAGGGACAGTGGTCGCTCTTGCACTGCACTGGGGTGTGACTCGGCAGCACCCTTAGAGACGAATCAGTTGTATTTAGAAAGGCACTGCTTATCCCGCTCAGCCAATGAGGGGACTAAAAAGGTGTCCCAAAAATTGTTTACTCCAACCTCATATGCGCAGTATTAACCACGGCTGCTTATGCATCCATCAACTCGTGGTAGAAATAAGGTGAATATAATAAAACCAACAATCATCATCTTCCTAACAAAAAAAAATAAGTCGAAACAAATAATAATAAAAAATATGATATTTGGTGCCTAGAACGTGAGTCCACTCCTCGATCGTGCTGGTAACTTGTGTCCCGGAGAACTCGGGCGTTACAATGTTGACATCGCCGCCCTTAGTGAGACTCACCTGGCAGAAGAGGGAGTGTTAGTTGAGCGCGGGGGAGGTTACACGTTTTACTGGAAAGCTACAGCTGCAATCGAGCCAAGAAGATCCGGCGTAGGTTTTGTAATCAAAAATAGAATTGTCACAACAATAGAAAACCACCCAGTTGGAATATCTGATCGAGTTATCTCACTTCGACTCAACCTAAGTGATAGTGATACTCTTAATATGATTAGTGTTTATGCATCAACAATGGATAAGACTGACGAAGTCAAAGACAAGTTCTACGGAGAACTCACGGAAACTTTGACAAAAATTGACCTTAATGAGAAGATCTTAATGCTGGTTGACTTCAATGCCCGTTTCGGCCGTGACTTCGATACATGGCCTTGTGTGCTGGGAAAACATGGGGCCGCTGCTACGAATAGCAATGGCCACTTGCTGCTAACACTATGCTCACAGTTTAACCTGGCTATCATGAACACCATGTTTAGACTTCCCGCAAAGTACAAAACAACGTCGATGCACCCTCGTTCAAAACACTCGCACTTAATTGAGTAGGCTATTGTAAGGCAACGTGATCTCTCGTGACAAGTGTCATGCGTGGGGCGAACTGCTTGGACTGGACAGGTCGCAGACTTGTTATAACTAAACTAAGTCAGCGCCTGCGACTACCTGTCAGAACTACCAGGGCTAAGCCCACTTCTTAAAATCTCGAAAATAAAGAAACACAACTTCCCTATGCGCACACCTTAACCGGTGCAATAATTAACTCCTCGGAACCACTAAGTTTCCAACTTATGATTGACACAGCTGATAATGTTGGGATGCCGTTTACCTCCCTGCCAAATTTCATTAGGACCCGTTGGGCCGTTTAGGTTTATGAAAATTTAATAGACAGACTGACAAACATAGGTTCTTTTAAAATTTATATTATTGGTAGGTATACATATTATATAATCTACACGCCTTTTCCCCAAATAGTGACACGAAATTTTTGGGGCTCGCTCCGCTGGCCGTTATTTGCTCGAATTTTCTTGCCTCCGCCAAAATGACAATAATTGCCGCTGTTCGTATCGCTCGCTCTTCAGCGTCGTTGCATTGTATTTTCAACCTTATCTTTTACAAATAAAAAAATCCTAATCGTCTCTAAAGAAGTCTTTTAATTTTAGCGGCTTCTGGAATGCAACCACAGAAATCGTTATAATAAGCTACTATTATTACGATTACTGTGAATGCAACCTACCTATCTACCATAGGTGTGCGCAGGTAATGGGTCTGACAAACGATTTTTACTTTACATGCCAAATAAATCTACAAAAAATTACGAGAAAACCTGTGTTTTTACTTTTTTCATATCTTTAGAAATGGCTGAGGTATTTACGATTGAAGTGCGGTATTTCTGGCCGAAGGTTTTTAAAAACGCGGGCGGCGGCTCACACGCAGATGACGTCACAACCTCGCTCATTCGACAGGCGCGCTCTCGTACGCACGCCGCTGCGCAGAAAAATAAAGTTTTCTCGTGGAAAATGCCTAGGAAATATTGTATTGTGCCTCAGTGCTTTAATTCAACAGTTAAAGCACCCGATAAACTCTTTTTTTATGTGCCTGAGGACCCAAAAATTAGATAAAAGTGGATGACAGCCGTAAGAGTCGACGCATTAGAAGAAAAACTGTTTGTTAATAAATAAACTAAAGCGGACATACCTAGTATAAAATGAATAAAAAATACCTATCTGTTTTGGTATAAAATATTATAATAATACATAGGTAAGTATTTGCCTACTTAGAAATCTGATAGCTACGTAAATAAAATACCTACTAGGACTTACCTAGGTAGGTACATCTGTATAATATTATGGGTAAATAGCATTGATTTATTAAAAACGAAGCTGAGGCACTGGTTGCTCGAAAGTGGCAACCTCAAATTGTGTAAAATTGTGTTCTCCCACATCAGTCACCGTCTGACCGGCGGCACGGGCGGTCGTGATTCGCGTAAAATATTGTTGTCTCAGTCTCACTTCGGTCCTAGATACGTCTTTCCGTCTTTGTTCTTCTTTGTATTACACTGGACTGGAAATATAACTGTGAGCGTATGTGTTTGCGTGTAGTTGTAACACATGCCAATTTTTGAGTAAGCGCTGGGAGAACGTAACCTATCTTCCCTTTTTAAATCAATGGTAAATAGTGACATCTATACATACTAATATTATAAAGAGGAAAGATTTGATTTGATTGTTTGTTTGTTTGTACCTATTGAATAGGCTCCGAAAGTAGGTACTGGACCGATTTGAAACATTCTATCCCCGTTAGGAAGCTAGGTAGGTACTACACATTGATTCCGATAGACGTCCGTACCTACACCTTTACAGGTTATATTTTACAACCGATCGTTACGAAATCTCGTGTACAGATTCTAGGGTCATTGCGCCTGTTTGCGTCCAGTTAGCGGAGTTGTCCGATACAGATATCGAAAAAAATATATTTTTGTGAGCTCATAAGAATAAAACTGATTTCACCACATGACTAATATACTCTATTTTCACATGGAAAATAGACTTTCTTCTTAAATTTAACTGTTAATTTAAAAAAAATACTTTAATCCGAAATGCCCCATTTTACCCGTTCTCGTCCAAAAATTCCAGTTTGCGACCCTATGTTGCCTAGTTCTCGACCACTATATATCTGATAGGAAACTTACTTATAATAATCATAATCATCACCCTGTTTTAGTCCTCTGCTGGACATAGGCCTCAGAGTTCTAAAATCTTGGTCTTGTGGTCTCGTCGTCGTTGGGAACGAGGGGTATGTGCAAAGTATAATCTGCCATAGAATGTCCTCTCATCATGCATTTTAAGATTCGTCAGGTGGCTCCTGCCAAGCTCCTGAGTGAATACTTTGTACCCTCGCCTCGGTTCGGATTTGTCTGACGAAGTCACTTAGGTGGTTTCCCGTCTTTTTGCCATCAGCCCGAAAGACTCATCCGAGAGTTTGGATTGCTTGCCAGTACGCTGCTTTTGGCAGAACTTGATGCCCTTGTGCCTCAACGTTTCAACCAGATTGTGTAGGGTCTCGTCAGCGTCATCAGTGGGATCCAAGGCAGCGAACCTATTCCCGAGAAGCTGCCGGAACTTCTCGGTGCCCGCCATGATTTCGATTGGATTAGGTCGGAGCGTGGATTTCATCAGATGGTTTCTTCCTAGCTTTAAGTTGATATCCAGAGAGCCTCGGAGCAGTCGGTGATCAGATCCGGTACTAAACCTGTTGATCACTGAGTCATCTCTGAATATGTGCTTGCTATCCATCATGATCAGAAGTTGATCTCATTTTAAGTCACAGTGTCGGGGCTTCGCCACGTCCACATACGAGCCTTATGGATGTTGTGTAAGGCTTTGGATATGTCTTCATAAATATCCTCCACTTCATCATCCGATTGTGCCGAAGTCGGTGCGTAGACCTGACTTACTGTTCCCTGAATACCTAATATATGTTGATCACTGAGTCATCTCTGAATATGTGCTTGCTATCCATCATGATCAGAAGTTGATCTCATTTTAAGTCACAGTGTCGGGGCTTCGCCACGTCCACATACGAGCCTTATGGATGTTGTGTAAGGCTTTGGATATGTCTTCATAAATATCCTCCACTTCATCATCCGATTGTGCCGAAGTCGGTGCGTAGACCTGACTTACTGTTCCCTGAATACCTGTCAACATACTGGAGATTTCTTGAATGTTGTTAGCGAGGGTATTATTGACGAGGTCACCTACGTACGTCACGCTGGGATGTTTTATCACCCTCGCGAAAGTAGAGAAGATGGCCCGAGCCTAGTGTTACTGTGTCCTCCCCCTCTCTACTACTACTCTACATAACCCCATAACATGCCATTTAATGTTCTCTAACTCCACTTACAACTGCGCTAGGTGATGGTCAAACCTCAAAGTTCGGTGGGACTTCACCCGAGGATTCTTCGCACCCCTAATCCCAGGTCTGGCATGGCACCCGTCAACGCCAGCACAGCCGCTGGTGTCGCTGGGCACTTTGGACTTTTTTCTTGGCTATCTATATCATTAATTGAGGGTTTGGGCCATGACCCACCACGCTGGCCCAGTGCGTGTTAGTGGGTTGTTTTGTCATTGCCTCGTTTGTTGGTTGCATTTAGGAATTAGGAAGCACCGCGGGCAGTTGAGGTTGGCTTGGTATGGTGTGGTATGGTAAGTGTACTCTTTTTTCCGCACTCAAGACTCGGGATGGTCCATTGTGGGTGTTTGTTTGCTAGTCTAGCTAGCCTAACTCCGTCCAGAAGCGCAGAATCTTTCTGGGATTTTCACAGGCTTCGCGGATTGACCTCGTATGGTCACGGATTTCATGTCGCTGTGCTGTTACTCCCTCGCATATCAGGACTACGTGGGCAGCTGATTCCTCGTCACTGAGACACCTGCAGAGAGGGCTATCTGGTTACTCTGATGGTGTAGAGGTATTTGTTTAGTGGGCGGGCAGTGTCCTGTGAGTATGCCAACAAGGACGCGTAGGTCTCTTCTGGTCAGGTTCAGTAGCTTTGGTGATGCAGCCGGAAGCGCTTCTCTTGCCTGGCGGCACTCCTGTAGGTGTGTCCATCATTCGGCATGCGTTCCTCTGGCTTTTTGCCTTATCCATGTTCGGAATTGTGAGAATGCTAAGGGGAGGAGCGGACGTACGCCTGTTTTAGGCGTGCCTGACCCTTTCCGTGCTAATCAGCAGCGTCGTTACCAAGTGATCCGCTATGTCCCTTGTTCCATGGGATGGTTATCCGGTTGTTGGTGAAAATCCTCTCAATTGCCAAGTGACATTCGTGTACGAGTTTGGAGTTGCAGCTGTTTCCTGCCAAGGCCCTGAGTGTAGCAGCACTGTCAGAAAAGATACGCACGCATTCGATGTCCATGTTCCTTCTTTGCACAGCTGATAAACATTCTTTGGAATCGTTGCAATTTAGTTATTGAGGTTTATCGTATTGTATAGGTATTTTTGAAAGTAGTAGTGGCTATCACTAGCTACTAGTATACAAAAATACCTAATAAACATTAACATTTATTAGTATTCTATATTTAGGACTCTGATGACTGCCACTGTGTTTTATTATACGCAGATGGTCGATATCTGGTCTTATATAGTAGTTGTCGACCACAATTTTATTTAAAAAACTTGCATATAGCTTATTTCAAATAAAGTAAAATTGAATGAAATAATGTTAAATACACAATACTGGATAACTCAATGACTTAATATACAAAATTCTATTACATTATTGTTAAGTTTACATAATCAATAAATCTAAGGTCGAAATCAGGACGTCATTTAACCTTGTCCAATTCCCGACCATAAGAAATTTCATAACTCAGTATTTTATAGTTCGTTGCTCCGAGCCTGGACGAAATATGGTTTTTAGATACCTTACGAGCATAAGGTTCAAATTTAATAAAATGTTTGAGTAAATTTTCATACAATAATTAAAACAAGAAACCACCTTATTGACACGATATGTCCGATTCGCGTCCAGCCCGGTCTAAAACGGGACTTTCTCAAAATATCGTGGAACAGTTCTCGTCCACGTAATATTTCAAATTTATTGACTATAATTTAGACAGAATTACACAAATTGATATTTTTCAATCCAAAATGAAGTCACACTAATAACCATCAACTCTGAAATGCATAAAAATAATGTAAAACTTAGCGTTGAATTTGCGACACGCTGCTATTTTTCGCGTTGATATAGACACGTTTGGTCTTGTTGACGGCGGACCACAAATTAAATGGTTTGTTTTACTTATATTTCTGGTGCGAGTTATGTGAAGTTAGCTTGTATGCTTAGCTTACACATCTAGGTTGTTGATATAATTTAATGTTTTTGTGTGAGAGTGCAAATAAGGCTATTTTCGATAAAAAGTAACCAGTAGTGCCGCGAAAGGTCGTGAATGGGGCCTGGACGCGTAACAGGCGCATCTACCTACGATTTTATAGGTTTTTTGTCGTCGAGGGTTTCTGATTAAAGGTGTACTTCCCTCAAAGAGGCAAAAAGGGGGCTTTGGAATATCTCCGTCGACGTCTGATTTTGATAACAACAAATTATCATACCTACTTGGTAAAGGTCTGATCAGGATTTTTGGTATGACAAGCAGAATAACTTTTTTTATTTATTTATGAACAATAATGGACAATATTAAATCATAACAGGTTTAAATTGATACAACAAAGATAGAACAGCGCCATCTATTAGATTATATTTGTAATACTTCGAGATCGAGATCAATGTCATCGCACGCACCCGCTGACTTTGTGTCCGTACTACATATACATCCAAAGGCATAAAAGAGATAGAGAAATATTTGAAACAATAACAAAAATGAAGGGTGGTCTAGAGGGATTCGAACCCGGTCCTAATATTTAGGAACAAAACAGGGCGTCTAGTTACGAGCGACAACCCCCTCGGCTAGACGTCCTGCTGTAGTTTCAGTTGAATGTATCCTTTCGTTCCATCTTTGGGGTTGTGGGTGGGTACCGTAGCCGTACAGAGATTGGATCATATAAGTAAGTAACATTTCGAGAGTTCCATGAGAGTGAAGTCTTTTTTATTGAAACTTACATTTTGTTAATAAATTAACCAAGTTTGACCTACAAAAGTTTATTCAATAAGATTTTTGGAGGTAAAACTTTGATAAAAACTTTACCTCCAAAAAATTTGTTTTGATAAACTAAAAAAGATTATTCTATTTGGCTCAGGCCGCGGATTTCACGACTTATTTTTGTATTGACAAGTTTTTAAAAGAATACATATTATGTTATTATAAAAGAGAATAATGAAATTGATGTTTTTATCTGCATCATATTCTTTTCCGATATTTTTCCCGAAATCCCGGGGGCGTATCCATACTATCCATAATGTTTGAGGTCATCGACCCTAAATTGCACTACCCATTCCAATCTCCGGTGATAATCGTCGCTCTTGCTAGGAACCACACCCTCTCTAACTACCAGGAAGTGTAATTGTGAGAAGACTAACGACGACTTACGATGCCTAATTTGGTATTCATAAACGCAACTTAAATTTTGACAGCAGTCAAAAGACGCGTCGTTTCAGTGCTGTCAAAATTTCAGTTCTCGATCGATAAGCATGCGCTTATTTTAAGACTGGTCACCATACCAATCATACATTGCGAGGACGTTCCTAGATTTGATACAACAAAAATACTATTTACGTTAAATGAAATAGTTAATCAAAAGCAGTTTGCAGCGACCGGTCTAAGGATTGTATGTATCTACAACAATTGTGACTCACAATTGTTGTAGATACATGTATGTCTCACAATTTGTGAGACATGCAAAATCAAAAACATGCAATATACTGCGCGCTTATTGCAAGCATTTGAGGAAGAAACGAAACCTGCGTATTTGAGGAAGATATTATCCGCTTTAAGAAACATGTATATATGTAACATTAAAATCCAGTTTCTCAATTTCCGTGAGTGCGAACGAGCTAAAAACGAATAAATGATGCGCAATTATAGTCGATTTTAGTGAATATTATAATGGCAAATATCATAAAGAGGTCCAGTCCCACCATTTTAGAGGCTCGCGAAACCAAGTGTCCTTGGTCAGGTATGGTTCATATGTACGACGGCTAAAATAAATATTTAGCGAACTCGTTTGGTACACTTTCTTCGTCAAATTATCGAAATGGATAAGAACCGAACATGCATATGTGGATACAGTTCATTTCTTTTGAACGTCGTCGACACAATACCGACAGATGGTAAAGGCTATGGTAAAGGTCCTGCGGATGGCTGATAAAATTGTTGCTGCAGGTCATTCAAACGCGCAAGAATTTATTAATAAATTGAATAGCGCCAGTAAAATAAAACTACTTCTAATAGAAGGCGAAGCTATAAAACAAATGCAAGATGAGCTGGCCATCTCAAACTTCAACCTTTAGACGGTAAAGAAAGAATCATCAAACTTCGATGAGAATAGGGTATATGCATGGATTTTTTTTATTTTTTAATCGATTATTTAGGTTAATACATAAAAGAAAAAAAATATAACACCCAAAAAGAATTAAATTATTGAGGTAAAAAACTAAAAGTAAAACTACACTCAGTTTCGGGTGATAAAAACGCTGCCTTGTTAGCCATTGCATTTTATGACGTCACGGATCATCGAGTTCCATATGTAAACTCAAAGTCAAAACTTCATGCCCATACAAAAATGTTCAAGTATGACGTCACGATGCACGTGCCAATAGCGTTGCGTTTAGAGATTTTGCTGTTGAGCCTTAAAATATCTACTTTTCAATGATTAAATTTTACAATAAAAACATCATAAAATACAAAAATAAATATACAGATATAGTTCTATACCACGAGAGAATACGTAAAAAAAATAGCTTTTTTGAAGTCACATGCATATACCCTATTGGCGAAGATATCACAAAAATTGTTGTAACTCGTCGTGATTTTTCTGAAGTAGGTATTTTGTTGTTTTTTAAGTTTGACGGGATATATACAAATCCTTCGAGAATAAAACTTTTATATGATCAATTCGAAACCATTCTCTATACTTATTGTATAGAGAATGGTTTCGAATCTTGAAAGAGTTGTAATTTATTTTAAAATATTTAATTTTTAAAATTGGTCCAAAATTGACGGAGAAATCGGTGAACATACATACAAAAACACAAAGGCGAACATACATAGAACCTCCTCCTCAAGTCGGTAATAAAATATAGAATCTGTACACGAGAATTCGTAACGTTCGGTTGTAAAATACGACCTATAGAGGAGTACGGACATAGTAACAGAAAGGGCGTTGCCCCCCTTAATTATTTAAATTATTTAACTTTTATTATTTCTATAAAATACAATAGGTACATCATCTGTGAAATTCAACTGTCTAGCTATCACGGTTTATGAGATACAGCCTAGTGAGTGGTGACAGGCGGACAGACAGACAGACGAACAGCAGCGGAGGCTTAGCTATAGGGTTCCGTTTTACCCTTTGGGTACGGAACCCTAAAAATTGGCTAGTAGTAGAAACAGAGACCTTTCGCTCACTAACGCGCTTCGGTCAATAATACTCCGGGCATTTGTGTGATATGACAGTAAATTGAACAATATCTTACCTCTGTACAGGTGTTTCCAAGTCCGTTTATACTTGCGAACAGCGTCGTACAGGATTATTTCATTATCGATATTTAGGTTGTCCACAGAAAGCAACTCGCTGAATGTCTCCAAATTCATATCAGAACAATTTTTTAGGGAATGTTCGGGACTCGTATATAAGAGCTGCAATAAAAAATAATACAATCAATTTGTGGTTATTTATTACCTATATATTCGTGTACAGCTCATTTGAGGTAGGTACATTTACATCACCGTCGGCCCGTATACTGCTAAACCTCGCTTTCCATCAAACAACACCCCAGATTTCAATCGGATTAATTTGATTTAAAAACGATTTTTTTGATTATTATAATAATCATCTCTTTGGTCTATTCAGTTTAAGGTGTTTTTTGGGTAATGGTACGATTCAAAGATTTTGCAAACAGCAGAAGATAATATGAGTATTAAAGAAACTACGAAAATTCCTAGGATATATTAAAATCAGTGAATTTTTTGAATCCTCAACAAAGTTAATTATTTGTTGCAACTTTGCAAGTGCCAAGAAATCAAATAATGTCCCAAAAATTGTCAGCTTTGACGGGACTCAAAGTCGCATCTTCACCTCATCGCAGATAGATGCTGCCATATACCAATAGCTATGAAATGCACATCCAATTCTGCTATTCTGGGTACAGGTACAGATGTGCATTGAAAATATGAAGGCCACAGAGGTCGTCGGTGGCAGTGTTGCCATATGGATAAGACATGGATTCCGTATTTTCGTTCCAAAAGTCCGTACAAAATCCGTATTGCAATTCAGAGTGAAATTCCGTATGAATTCCGTATAAAAATGACTACATAATAATTACTTATAATAATTTTATTTAAACATATCTTTATTTATCATCATCTTTAACGTATTTACATCGATATTTAAATCAAAACAGAGTGATTTATCTAAAAGTTGCTTGGTATGTAACAAGCCTGTTGCCATTTGCCACAGTAGGTATCTCTGCCATTGTATCTGTGCTTAATTTATTTCTTTGTTTTGTTGTTAGAAGATTTATGGCGGAGAAAATTCGCTCTAACGCCGCACTCGAGTGAGGCAAACTCATCAACGCCGAGTTGAATACATACGTAACCTCTTCGTGCGCAGCGGCGGCGGCGGGGCAGCAGCTTTATGTTACCATGATATTGTGCTGCTTTACATTTTTGACAGGGGCAACTATTATAACATGTTAAGTTGCATACCCGAGCCAATATGACAGCGATACCTATTTTGTCATATTTTTACGTTTATCATAGGAATTTTTAAAAATCCTACGTTCAGTTTGTGGTATCTATTTAATTATAAGCTATTTTTTAATACCTCTGTAATAATTTTATCTCATATAGTTTAGGAGGTGATGCAAAAATAGAGTTTGGTTGCCAAAAATCGCAACTTCGTATCTCTGCCTAAGCTTTACAAAATGAAACTATTACAGAGGCATTAATAAATAACTTATAATAGATACCTACCACAAACTGACCGATGGAATTTTAAAAACTTGCTGCGTTTAACGTAAAATAGTTGGGGGCGCCACTTTCACTGGTGTATGGGCCTTAAATACTTCTTATTTACGTTACAAAGGTTTTGCGGACAGCTTTCAACCCAAAACTTGGTCAAACGAATTATCAAATTATCGCTAGCAGCTCTATCTTTGTGTCATATCCTGAAGCATTTCAATACCTTTCTTACTAAAAAGCTTTAGAACGGATATCGGTGGCGTAGTTCCTTTATAAAAGCAATAGATGTCGTGGTTGTTAATACATACATTTGACGGTGTGGCGCCAACGGCAATTTTTCTCAGTAGGTACATGCGCAACTTTAAATAAATATGATAGTTATGGTTTAAATAATGAAAACATCATCTAAATGTGCTCTTCATCGACTGCATCTGCCTTAGAAGAGTCTGTGTAAAGTTAAATCTGCCTGTTGCATAAATCCGTTTAAAAATCCGTAAGTCTAAATCATCCGTATTGGGCTTCCAAAATCCGTACAAATACGGACAAATCCGTATATATGGCAACGCTGATCAGCCCACACTGCGACCTATTCGCGGACCGTTTCTGAGAAATAATGTCGGAATGCTTGCGGTTTTGTGAGCGTGATGTATGATTGTGTGTCTGTTTAAAATCTATTTAATTATAATTACTTTTTTTGAATTATATAATATTTATTAGGTAATTAATCAAATTGTGTATTTTTAATTAATGTAAGTGGTATTGTTACCGTTTTAATTAAAGTAAAATAAATAAATAAATAAATGTCAGTTTATCTAAGGTTTATCCATTTTGAATGAAGAATGTTAGTAAACAAAGTACGACACAAATAACAAAATCTCACTTGCTTGGCGTCGAGTTTCAGATATAATTGTAAGCAATTTTTATTGAAGGGAGGATCTAAAATCGACATGTACCTACCTAATGTAAATTACGTACAAAAGGACGCGCCAACAAAGTGAATTTTAGGTTAAGTACGGGTGGTTTATTTACTTTTATGCTCCATTCAAAATGGACACGGTTATAGTAGGAACGGTGACGCAAGACTTCCGCGATGATTCGATTGGATTGAAGGAAAGATACCCAACTGCGGTGGGTATTGATAATATCTCCACGGCAGTCTTAAAACGTAATGCTAAACACATAGGAGAGCCGTTAGCTCACGTTATAAACCTATCGTTCGAGCAAGGCGTATTTCCTGAGAACTTAAAAGTATCTGTTATTAAACCTTTGCATAAAAAAGGTGATAAAACTAAGTTGAGTAATTATCGGCCAATTACACTTATATCCATTCTGTCAAAGATTTTTGAGAAGTTAATGTACGTCCGCATGATTAAGTTTGTCGAAAAGCATGGTATATTAAAAGAAGAACAGAATGGTTTTAGACGTAACAAATCGACAACTTTGGCTGCATTTAATTTGATGAAAAATATTACTGACTCTATTGACGAGAAGGTACCTATTTGTGCTCTATTCATGGACATGTCTAAAGCTTTTGATTTTGTTTCGCATCATGTGTTGCTTGATAAACTAGAGTCATACGGCATCCGTGGGAACTGCCATAGATGGCTACAATCATATTTGAGCAATAGAGTCCAGTGTACTTGTATCTCTACATTAGATGAGAAATCAAAAATCTTAGTGGAACACAGGTCCCTCTTCAGAAACAATTATTATGGTGTACCACAAGGTAGTATATTAGGGCCTCTACTGTTTATTCTCTACATAAATGATTTATGTGACTCTATTGAGCATCCGATGATTCTTTTTGCCGATGATAGTGTAGCTATTGTAAGAGGAGATAATTTACCTAAATATCAAGATGACGTAAACTCTACATTAGGAAAACTTGCAACATGGATGGCAGGAAATAATTTGGTGCTCAATATAGAAAAAACTAAATACATGCAGTTCTATTGCCCTCAAAATTCGGCTCAGTCTTTGAATGTAAACTACATAGGTACAACTGTCGAGCAAGTGTCCACATTTCCCTTCTTAGGTATGATCGTTGACCAGCATGTGAACTGGAAAGACCATTGCATAAGACTGAGCTCTAAGTTAAATAAATATGTATATGCTCTAAGGAGAATAGTGGATAAGTCATCCCTTGAAGCTGGCAAGATGGCGTATCACGGCTATGTTAGCTCAAATTTAAGATATGGCCTAATTCTTTGGGGCAACTCTACTGAAATCCATTCTGTATTTATAGCACAAAAAAAATGCATCCGAGCATTATGTAACACTTGGGATCAGACAGAATCTTGTAGACCACTATTTAAAGATCTTAAAATATTACCCCTGTGCAGTCTCTACATTTATGAAATATGTTTATTTGTAAAAAAATTTGAAAATGTTTATTTTAAGAAAAAGGAATTTAAAAGTGCAAGAATTCGTGAGCGTTTTGAGAACAAACTGGCCACTCCTATGTTTAGGCTTTCTTCTAGTCGCAAAAGTATTTACTATATGTCGGTCAAAGTTTATAATAATATACCTGCTGAAATAACTTCCTTGTCCTTCCAGAAGTTTAAAACAAAACTATTTAATTGGCTCTTGAAAAATTGTTTTTATGACATGAAAGAATTTTTTAACTGACATGATGGCCATATATTATTTTAATTACTATTATTGACTGTTTATGATTAATCTTGATTTTATTTTATTATTATAATTTTATTGTGAATTTTTAAATGTTGAATATTTTTAGCTACTGACAATTTATAATGTTTATTTTACAATATGACTGCATGTGATTTCAAATCTAATTAGTTATAAAATCTTTGTACGCTCGAAAGAGTAGATTGTGTAGACCGAAAATTATATTTAAGACCTGATGTATTACATACCACAATCACAATGAATAAATGGTTTCAAATGGTTTCAAATGGTTTGGTACTACTTCATCCGACGCAGCGGTAGAGCGGTACGGAGCGATTTCGTTCCGAGTGAGGACGGCAACACTGTTTCTTTTCTTTGCACTGTTTTTTTATTACCATGCAATACCATGCCTCGGGCAAAATAAACAAGTCTTGCGAAGATAATGTAATGTTTTCTCTTTGTAAACAAATAAAGAAGTAAAAAGCTCTGCACAAATAAAAAGAGGTTTTAGCTTTGAGCTCGTTTACTTCGGAAGGGAAACTGGAGGAACCATGGAGACTCGGTACTACGAGGGTTGTGGGAGAGAAGGACCTATCCAGTGCATCTTCCTCGGGGAGTTCCATCCAATCGCTGGTCCTAAGATATCCTGCCAGGTATTCTAATACTGACATTATAAACAATACTTGAACTTTTCATCTAAGTGTACGCAACAATAAATAATTCTTTATAAAAAAAACTAAGGTTATGTATAATTTTAAATATTTATTTGCCGTTTTCTAGTTTCCTGAAGACTATGTCTCTAAAGACCTATTCGATTCCATAAGCGCCTACATCATACCGAAGCTACAAATCCAGAAATGTACTATGACCATGTAAGTATTTATGTAAGTATAGAATAACATGGATAGGAACCTTTCAGGCCATGTAGTGACTTGGTTCTATGGTTTGTTGCTCACAGCTTTGCACACATAGTTTCTACGGAAACATTTTATGGATATTACGATCTCAAGGGAACTTATTTATGGGATAAAAAGAAGCCTTTGTGTTATTCCTAGCTAAGAACTAACTGTATGCAAAATTTTAGGCTGATCCATTCAAAAGTTTTTGTGTGAAAAAGCAATACATAACAAACATTACACCTCCATTCGTGGACTGGCTCAACCCAAAATTAATGTTTTTGGGAAATTAGGAAAATGTTTTTCAGTTCTTGACAGATTTTGGTAAATCACACTATAAGTTGATGTTTTTTTTAATATTTTTTCTTTTCTATAAGACACAATACAATTATACTGTGCTTTATTTTGATATCAGCAAGCTGCTGATCAGTGGTATCATGCAACGCATCATGATGTCCATCATGCTTGTCATGATTGCTCCAAATATGTTAGTCCAGTTTTCACACATTTGGAATCTCTGGGATTTTACTTAGGTGCTTGTAGGGTGGTCTTCCTTGCATTTGATGTATCACCAACGGTCTGAAACATTGATTTTTGGAGTGTCCGAATCTCTGGCAGCTTTTGCATTGAAGTACCTCTTTTTCTCGTACAGTGTTTCAAAAGTTACTTTCATGTAGTTTAGGGAGTTTTATTTTAAATATGTCCTAGTTGTGTTTTGGTTCTAGATCCACATAAAAACTCAAACTCAAACTCAAAAATGCTTTATTTCCATAAATACAATAAATGTACACTTAGAAAAGGTCAAATCATAGTAAAAAATACACTGACACGGAAATAAAGTGGTATTTTTGATTTCGATCGCTTCGGTATGTAGACTAAAGTAAAGAAACGACGAAGAAACCTTTAGCCTGTTAGTTGTTATTTTTCGAGTTGGAGCAAAATCCGTCCCAAGCTTTTTTATCCTCTAGATAATCTGATATTTTATAGTAAGCCTTTTTGCATAATAAAGTTTTGACAATTTGTTTGAATTTATTTACTGATAATTTTTGCAGCTCAGTAGGGGTTTTGTTGTAGAAGCGTATACATTGCCCTTTAAAAGATACATTAATTTTATGCAGCCTAGTTGTGGGTACAGCGAGTTTATGTTTATATCTAGTATTTACATTATGTATATCGCAATTTTTTGGGAAACTATTGATATTTTTATGAGTATACAACAAGTTTTCATAAATATATTGACTTGGTACTGTCATTATATTTATTTCTTTGAATTTATCACGTAGGGATTCGAAAAGAGTGGGAGAGTCTCTTTGGTAGTTATATGTAGTATCTTGGCTACTTGGCAGACCTTGTGTCCTAGTTTTTCTAGTTCAGCGGTGATGTTAGTGGTTTTCTCTGACATGTGCAGGCCAGGAAGGACTACTCTGTAAGCTCTTTCGCTTGTAAGTTTGTCGATCTTAAGTACTTGCCCTTCATGCTTCGTCAATGTGTTCCCGAGGCCTGTGGAATGTGTGGAGCTCGTTCATCATCACAGCATTGCCCGGGGTGTACATATAGATGGAGTATGTGAGCCCAAGACTAGACCGCGGCGGCAGTCTAGTTATGGCGTGGACGTGTATGAAGCAGTTGTCGGTGCGCGCCTGATAGCCTATCTTCACACCACACCTAGGCGTTTGCTACTGGTTTACTTAGCATTTTATAGAGAGGTGTCCCCTGGCAAGGGACACGCCCCAATAAGGCCTGCACAACCCTATAAGTTGATGAAATAGAGAGTTATTTACAAATTCAAAATATTACATGTTATTTGGTCTAACCATTACATATACGGATAAAAAATTATTTCAAAATATTTAAAACTGTAGAAGTAAATCAACGCTGAAAAAAAAACAAATAAGGAGTCACTTTAGTACCTAAAAACTTTCGAGCTTTTGACTTTTATACAAATGTGTCTCTTTAACTCCTAGCAATACATTTTATTGGATGACTTATTTACAAACAGTTCCCTTTAATTCTTAAAGTGATACAGTTATGTACTAAAATAACTCTATGGTATGGAAATTAAAACATAAATTGGTATTATGATCTGTTATTTTATTATCTGTTGATTACCTGTTATTAAACTTCTTAACTACTCAACTTATGTAGTATTATCTGCTGACATAACGCACATTGTTCTAAGATAACCATTTAAAATCTTTGCTATTTATTTTACAAACGAATCAGGCATTGGCTCTCAATATCATTTGCTATGGTTTTCCTAAACAACAAAAATAAAATAGTAAACTAAACGTTATTACAGGTACACATCTATTGTAAGTATGACAAATAGTATTTTTTTTGTAGGTATCACTAGTGCTAACCTAATATCAATCAACTACAAGAAGGAACTTGGGAATTTAAATTATAATTATTATTGATCAAATACTACAAAAATAAGCTTAACAATCTACTTAGTCATTGAGGTATTATCATTTACTTACATAGTTAAAAATAAAAAACTGACAATAGTTATACCTAATAGTAAATATCTGTTTAGAAAATTTGTATTTGTGTATTTGTCTTATCTGGGTTCAACTGGAAACATACAAGATCGGATATAAGAATGTTGTAGGTCTACATCATTTAATTACCAGTAATGATTGGTTAATTCTACCCTGACTGCGTTTTGTATGTTATCCGGCCATTTCAGCCTGCATTTACACGCGGCCTTAATGCTGCGAGCAGGCACCTGTACTTTTGATAAGTGTACAGAGGATTTCCCGCTATTTCTCAGTATTTTCATCATGTTTTGTTTCCAATTGTCGGGGTCCCCTCTAAGTTTTCTAGACTATCGGGTAGTCTTGTTAGATCTTAAAGCATTCGTAGGAGGTGAGGATGCGGATGACGAGGAACTTGGTGGTGGGATATTTCGAACACCCCTTTGTATGTTGTTTGGGTGTGTTGGATCCGAGTCATCTAAGTCTACGTCCCTTTCATCAATATATATTGGTGATACCTGATAGTTTGGACGAACTAATGAACGAGCTGAATTAGTGTTTCTTGACTGGTCTGAACTTGACGAACTCTATGAGGAAGGACTGGATGAAGACGAACTTTTCGAGCTTAATTTGATGAAAGCTTTTACTCTTGAGTAAGATGTTTTTAGTTCACTTTCAGTCCTTTCTGTATATTTTTCTACCTAAAAGTAAGATCACTTAATTCATGACAACTATTTTAAGTCCACTCAATAAGATGTGTAAGTAATCAAAAGATCTTAGTATCGACTCGTATCTTAAGCTTCTGCGTTAACTTTAAATGTATGTATCTGGTCTGGTGTAGTTTTTTTTAATTAAAGGTGGTGGACTGTCACAAGCCTTTTCATCTGTCACTTATGCTTCAAAATTCTATACAATCTGGAAATTAAAAACAAATTTGCATACCAAGTAATCAAATTAAATAGTAATAATTTAAAATAAAAAAGAATATAATAATTGTACAAAAGTGATAGAAAAAAATAATAATAATACCACATTACCAGAATAAAATAGTTATCTTATTGTTGCTAAAAAATTGAAAATAATCTGACTAATAACCATGTCTGAGTGCAACATCATCATCTTTCGATATATTTATGCAGAAACGGACCTAACCCACCATAAGTCCGCAAAAATAAATGATTAATAAATAAAATACAGACCTTAACTTTAAAAAAACCCGTAGTTCTGATCTTCCCGATCTGATTCGAATACTGACCAAACTTTGTTTCAGTCACAAAAAATATCTGTTTTCAGTTGTAGCTTTTCGATTGAAATTAACGTAGTAAACTTACCCCAAGTTTTCTACAAGAGTAACGTACTCAGGTCTAGGTCACTTTCTCGTTAGTTGCGCAGTGTCCGACTCCAACCACTTGTCACGCAAAACTAAATACCGCATCCTCGTAATGACGAAAGGCACCGGACTCGTCAATAAGAAAGAGACAGAAGATAGCATTTCTCCTTTTCTAGCCCTATTAGGGCAGTTTCTGAGGCGATAGAGCGCGCTTTTTTGAGACGTTCGGTATACATAACATAAATCAATTCACCCAATTTTTTTATTGAGTCTGTTTACGACTGAAGCTGCGATATAACAAACATATACATATATATTAGGTCCTTACATATGAAATTGGCGTTTTGTATGGGAGGAACAAAAAGTCGAATATTTTTTAATATAATATATTTAATTAATCAAAGTATGAACCATTATTTTCTATGCACTTTTGCCATCTTATAGGTAGTTCATTGATCCCTTTACTAAAAAAACCAGTCGGACGGGAATCAATAAAATCTTTGAAGGCGATTTGGACTGCCCCATCGGAGTTGAATTTTTTCCCTTGCAAGAAGTTATCCAAATTTCGAAAAAAATGGTAATCTGTTGGAGCAAGCTCCGGGGAGTACGGAGGATGTCTTAGACTTTCCAATTGAAGCTCTTCTAATTTAGTAGCCGTCTGTTGCGCAGTGTGTGGTCTAGCGTTGTCGTGAAGCAGCAGTGGCGTGGAGCGATTGACCAGCCTAGGTTGTTTAGCCGCTAGCTTTTCCATCATGGTTTGCAATTGCTGACAATAGACATCAGCCGTAATAGTCTGGCCAGATTTGAGAAAACTGTAATGAACAATACCGGCACTAGTCCACCAAACGCTTACAAGTAACTTTTTTGGGGTTAATTTTCGCTTGGGGCAGGATTTGGCTGGCTGGCCAGGATCCAACCATTGCGCTGAGCGCTTCCGATTATCGTAAAGAACCCATTTTTCATCACAGGTAATGATTCGGTTTAAAATACCTTCATTATTGTGCCGGTTTAGTAATGTAACGCAGCAGTCGACGCGCGTTTGCCGGTTTGCTTCAGTCAATTCGTGAGGTACCCACCTTTCAATCTTTTTAATCTTCCCAATTTGCTTCAAGTGAATTAAAACAGTTTTATCACTAACATCGCAGCCTGCAGCTAACTCGGACGTGGTTTGCGATGGATCCGCTTCCACAATAGCCTTCAACTCTTCATTATCAACTTGAGTCTCAGGCCGTCCACGGGGCTTGTTCTGCAGGTCGAAATTTCCAGAACGAAAACGTTGGAACCAAAAACGAACTGTGTTTTCTTTTGCAACACGACCGCCATACACATCATTCACCCTTCGAGTTGTTTCCGCAGCACTAGTGCCACGGCGGAACTCGTACTCGTAAATAATGCGATATTTTAAGTTTTCCATTTTGTAAAATGAGTGACGCAAACAGAAAAAAACAGAAGAAAAAAAACAAATGAATGACGATCATCGAAGCACAAATACATGAGTCTATAGCTGTACAAATTTGAATTTGGAATTCCTTACCAAAGAGGAGAAATTTGTGATTAAAGTGGCCAGTACGAAAAACGCCAATTTCATATGTAAGGACCTAATATTATAGGATCACAAGGAGTTTTTCTATACCTGACACACAATATGTTGTTTTGCTTCCAGAAATGCACTTGGTCACAAGATAATAGGTTACCCTGTGCGCATTGACAGCTCCAGGTATGAACGTAATGTCTACCTGTTCAATTTGTGCTTTGTATGTGACAGCTGGTCTAAGACAGTACAGTATGAGCCTGTTGTCAAGAAACTGGGAGAGCATCTGGTGAGTTAATAAAATAATTTTATTAATTAAATAGCAATAAACAACTTTTTACAATATATTTTACACTACTCTCTGTTCTCAGCTTCACATGCGTTATTTGAATAATAAAATAATAATAATAACAATAATTTATTCATAGATATCTTAGGTGGAGGCACATCCATAATCTATCGAGTTTATGTATCTATTTTCTGCCATTGTTTTGGCCGGACAGTCAGCAGAGCCTGTATTATGCTTACTGGGCTTCTTGTATTGTAGGCAAATGGCACACTTCGGTTCTTCCACCTTTTTATTGCAGTCCTTGATTGAAAGACCTTGAAGGTCCACTGTGGCTACAGATTTGGGTCAGCTCTCGGCACGTCTTGGCAGCGTGACCATACTGCTGGCATTTGAAATACCTTGTCACTAATGTGAAGTCTCTCACAGGACACGAGGACCAGTTTACGAAACCCTATTTACCGTTAGGAACTTTTCTAGAGTTAGGTCTGGTAGGTACTCAGCTACATTTTGCTTGTACAAGTAAAACTTCCTTTTCCTGCATTGATTTGGGCACTCCAATAATTACAACTGGGTTTGCGTTTTACCGGCTCATCGACCAACAGGCCAGAGATTGTGACCTGCATCGACTGCTTAATATTTTTAATGTCACCGTTTCAGTGGTTAAAATCACCCCTCCGTTCCTTGTCTTACGTAGGCCTCGGACTTGCAGCTTTATCTCTTCGGGGCAGATAATTTTTTTAATAAGGCTTTGGTCTCTTCGCTTGACTTAAGCTTATCATATGGGAAAATAGCCACTGAACTGACACTTCACCATGTCGGCAAACGAATTTCCCGAGAGAGGTTTAGAGGTCTCTTCAATGCTATTTTTTAGGACTTGAAGCTGATGCATTGCCGCATCATCATTTATTAGATGATGATGCGGCAGTGCATTACAGTGCGCTATGTCTATGTCATCATCATCATATTTAGATGATGATGATAACATAGACATACCCCGTACGTATATACAATATGGTATGGTCGAACCTTGATCAAATGAGATGTGCGGATACACGACTTATATTTATCGATACAAATCAGTGAAATATAGATATCAAAACACAAGCCGATTTTTTTAAAATGTAATCTACATCATCTGGGTTTTTCTTCGTTTCATTTTAAGTAAGCGGTGTATTTTATTCAAAGTAGTCATTTGTAAACTGGATAGCCTACCTAGCTAAAAAAAATTAAAACAAATTACAATATTGAACGAGCCTAGAAAAAATGTTTCTCTAGTTTGCGAAGAAAAATCGTTTTTTTTTATCTTTAACTTTAAATCTGGGTCATTGAGGTGCATTTTATTGTATGTTGTATTATTTTCTTCATGATTTTATCAATTTGTCCAACTCTTTTCGTTGCCATAATATTTTCGGCCAAAGAAGGTCCTATCAATATAATAATAATAACGAAATAATATGCAATATGTTGAACATTTCCCCAGACAATAATGGAGAAGGACGCTCTGTTTGTGTCGGGAGGCTCAAGCAAACTGCAGCAGTTGCTGGCCCACCTTATTCACGATCTGAATACACATCGCAAAGCTACGTTAGTTGGTGAGTTCTTTATATTCTATCTAGATTCCACCTGCGGTATGGCATCTAATGTGGTTTACAAGGGAAATTCTACGAAATTTGGCATACCTACCTATGTAGACATAAATAACCATAGGTAAAGCATAAAGGTATTCATGTCGACGAACTACATTATATTATGCCAAATTTCGTAAAATTTCCACTGCTGTATCCCTGCGGTACACCTATTGTAACTACAGATACCGTTCCAAAGAGTCCCTCTTTTCAAATGTACAACACCTCTATATACAGAAGGCGAAAAAAATATCGTTATGTCACGAAACACGTTAGCAAAATGATGATAAATATCATATAATAACTGAAAATCGAAACTAAACATAAAATAGATGGAATTTAGGACCAATCACGGATTTTCTCATTCTTTATTTTAAAATTACAATTTAGTTAAATAAAAATAGCTTAAATATGTCCTCTTTAACGTATTGAATTTACGTGTTTGGTTATAATGTAGTATTATTTGAAATAGGTACCTGCCTACTTAATTTTTTTAGGTTTCATTTTCTAGAACCCCTGAAGGTGAAGGCCTCCTCCAAAGTTTGCCCAACGTGGGGATTATGGACATTAACTTCCATGAGATAAACGCCAGTAAGGCGCTTATCAGGGGGAGCCCTGCGTCCATCAATGGACCAATACTGTTGAGGATTTTAATAATGATAGGTAAAATTATTGTTCGAGAAGTAAAAGGCTTTTTATTTGATTTATTTATGCACCAGAGGGCGACACCGTAATGCACCTCAAGGTGCTGGAAGTGCGGAAGGACCCGGTGCCAGTGGCGGACCTCGACGTGCCGGTGCTGCTGACGACCCTGGGGCTGCCCCTGCCGAGGCGCGGCCGGCCGCTGCCGCCCTCGCCCGTGGAACAGAGCCCCGACTCGCCTCAAGATGAGCAAGATGATGACTCATTTGATGTGCATCTAGACGCAGACTGGGATCTTACGACGAAACAGGTTAGTTAAGGAAAAAAATGTTGGAACCTTCTCTCAGCATTATATAGCCCCAAGCTAGGCAGAACTTTGTGTTATGTGTACTAGATAACTGATATCTAAGTATATAAAAGTAAGTCGTGTTAGTTTTACACTATTTATAACTCAAGAAGCTGAACCGATTTGGCTGAAAATTGGTGGGGAGGTACAACTAGGAGACGGCCATAGGATACTAGAATCTGGTAGTCCAGTTAGTCCACTGCTGGACATAGGCCTCCCCAAATAAGCGTTATCTATTGTATGTAAGATTGACTTCTCATATCTGCTGGAAATACCAAGTAATAATATTAATCTTTAAACTTTTCCTTGGAACAAGAATAAGATATCTGTTGAATAACGTATTTATAGGCTATTTTATCCAATTAAACAACGCGTGCAAAGCCGATGGCAGAAAGCTAGCTAAGCTATTATTAACTGGCCTGAAATATCAGGAAACTTAACAAATTATGCCTCTTTCGTTAAATATTTTCTGTTTTTGTTTAACTATTGTATAACATGCGTTTGATTTTGTTCCAGTTATTGCCATTCATAAATGGATACAACCATATCACGAAAATCGCAATGGACACAAACGTTGAAAAGACACTTGTCAAGTCCTGCATCCAAAACTTGATATACTATGGAGTTGTACGTATTATATAGAATTGCTTACTTTATACTAACACTCTATACCAACGTTCTGCCCGCGGCTCCGCACTCGTTGTTTCTATGGAAACGTTTTAAGGTTATTTCTATCCCAAGGGAGCTGATTTGTGGGATAAAAAGTAGCCTCTGTGTTATTCAAGGCCTAGAACTACTTGTATGCAAATTTTTGCCCGTTGCGTTCAGTAGTTTGTGCTTGAAAGAGAAACAAACATCAATGCATCCATACAAACATTTGCGTTCTTAATATTAGAAAGATTATAACGGTGAAGGTTATGTCAATTTACATTTAACATTATAATAGAGATAGATAACTAATAAGCACAAAATAATTAAAGGAACAAAATACAAAAGAATATAAGAACTCCCGTAAAAAAGAATTATCAAATGTGTTCATCCCAGTCTTTTCTATGTATACACATAAACAACGGTGTCAATTTAGATGTCGCCAAAACTAAACTGATTTCACAGTACTAAAAATGTCACTGTCCCTGTCAAAACGATCAAAATAATAAGGGTGGCAGAATTTTTAGTCCTGTCCAAGATCTTCGGATCAAACCTTACCGTACAACGTTGCCTATAATTTTGTAATTTTCTTATATCTTTTTGATTAACATTTTAACGAAGAATTCACTTCTTTATCTATCTTTATTACCGAACAACGTTGCTTTTATTTTTATTTGACTCTAATATTACGGACATTGGCGAAATTATGTCAACCCAGACGTAGACGCCATTATAAGAATAAAGGAAAGGAAGGAAATTAGTTTAGTTTTGGCAATATCTGAATAGACAGCATTATCACAGAAGAGGTATGTAGGCACTAGGTTCATTACAATATAGTGTTAAGAAACACAGCCTGATCTGTCAACTGCAGGCTCATTCTATAAACTCATTTCGAACCTCACTAAGCTGGATCCGCAGTGGGTTTGAAGTTTTGTATGAGTAATACTCGATAATGCTTGTAGCGCCTCAGTGACGAGCGTGGTAATGACGTTCGAAGGGAGCTCGGTCACTTAAGAGTACACTGTTTGTCATCAGTCATACAAACTGCTAACAAAGAAGCAACAAGGTAACAAAAGAAAAAAACTTTAACAATGCACAAGTTCGAAAGAATGAAATGAAATGAAAATTATTTATCGGTAAACGACCGCCGAACAGGCTTTAGCACAAGGGTTATCATAGAAAAACTATTGTATGTATATCTCTTCAAAATGAATTTATTTTGACTTATTGATAACTAAACTATGCCAGTAAACCCTTCATTTTAGAGTTTTCTTTCCCCGTGTGTTATTTATTTTCGCCCAAAGTTAAGCTAAAATTCATGTTGAAATACGAAAGTTTAGAAGCTTGTATTTTTCAAACGTATACTTTTTTTACTGTTTTAGTTGTATGCAAACATAGTTTATGACGATATGAATTGATTTCATCCTTAGTTTTTGAAGGTCAACATCAAACAGCCTTGTAGTTACCCTTCCACGTTTGTATAAAAAATGAGCCACCTTAAGTGAATTTGAGTTAGAATTCATACTTTTACAGAATCAGTCTGCTGATTCAAGTTCGAGATGAACGAATAGAAAAATGGAAGTAAAATGGCTTTTTCCGTCGACTAGATGGTACCAGATGATGGTCTGATGATGGTCTGGTTTCCAGGTGACTTTGATCCCACTCCTGAAGTTCAGCAACATGTACCGAGCCACGCCGAACCTGAGCCGCTTGTTCTCGGACACACAGCTGCAACGCGCCTGTCTTACCTACATCAGTCGGAACGGGGACGGCCAGGAAATGGTATGTATATAAATTACTTTTATGTATCGGAAAGTACGTTTGTATGGGGGCTTAGGTAACCGCACTAAACCATAAGTTATATATGTTGTTGTTTTATACTAAATAAAATGTATTCTATGTCACTCCCTGAAAAGCTTTTTAATGATGTTAGATTTTTTTAATTAGTTCAGTAGTTTCGGAGCCTATTTAATACAAACAGTCAAATCTATCCTCCTTAAAATATAAGTAAAGATAGAAATTTGGGCAGAAGTAGAAGACCAATAATAAGACATGTACGGTTTCCCTTGTTGAGCTGCGTGGTGCTGGCTTAGAATTTGCACCAATCTCTTCCCGTGGGTGTCGTTAGAAGCGACTAAGGGATATCTACCGGGGGTGGGTAGCAACGCCCCCTGCAGAACAACTACACCACCAAACTGCGATCCCCAACCCACATACCCAGTGGGTTCTCATTGTACATTAATTTTAAATGTAATGTTTGACATTAAATTGTTTTGTTAATGTATTGTACGAGTATAGTATCCTAATATATGTTCATGTTAGTCGTTTAAATGAACAGTAGTAGTATAAATTATAAGTATGTGTACCTTATTTAAGGAAAATTTCCGATACAATGTAACAATTGTTTGTGAATAAATAAATGAAATGAAAAGAAATGTGGGGATTATGGGCATTACCCCCCATTACATAAACGCCAACAAGGCGCTTAATAGGAGGAGGCTTGCTTCCAGCAGTAGACCAATATAGACTGTTGAGGTTCTCAGGGGAAGGCCTGCGTCCAGCAGTAGACTTATATAGACTCTTGAGACTATGCTCCAGGTACATTTCTCAACCGATACAATCCGGGGGAGTACAGACGGTTTCTGGTAATTCAGTCGCCATGGAGCGATACATGCTGTTGAGGTTGAGGTATCCCTTGTTGCAGCCTCACCTTCCGTCGGTGCTGGCGGCAGTATGTGCGCTGCAGCAGGGCAGCTCCCTGCGCGCGGTGTGCGAGCGCATCGTGAACGCGCCGGGCGCCGGCTTCGACATCCGCCGGCTGGTAGTGTTCGCGCTGGCGCACGACCTCATCAAGTGCCTGAACCGGTACGTACAGTCTCACACGCACCCAGGAAGTTAATTTTCACCTCTCTCGCTCGAAAACAGCGTCTTTTCTGCTCAAAACCAGTGAGGGAATTTTGCTTACAAGTGGATTAAAGGATAATTCAACAAATTGAAAAAATATATTTGAATTTAGAATGGTGCTATTTCATTTCAATGGTTTACTAGGCTCTAGAGACTATTGATACTCTATGGTCAGCGCCGAAAAAAAGAAGAAACTCATCGCCTTGTTCAAAAACTTCTTATGGCACGACGATGTTTTACTTAATTGCTACCGATGTTTTATTATTTTTATAAGAAGAGATGATTAAAAAACAGGGTTCTTTTTTGTAAATTCGTTAAATTTGTTTTTCAAATATAAATACTACAAAAATATCTATTACACTCTAATAAATACTTTTTGGTAATGGACCGGACCTATCAGGTATTTGAACGCACCGCAACTCAAAAGTGACATGGACCTAATAATTTTCTCACTGATCGAGGTGAAAAGTTGTATGTTTAACTCGAGAGCAAATGTTTTTTGTTTCGTGCCTTTTAAATCCCTCGCTAGCTCAGCAATCTACTTTAGAGCCAGCTTTGCTTACTTGTTGAACAAATAACTATTATTCGACTTTTGAGCAAAATTCGATTTTGTCACTGTTTTCGAGCAAGAGATGTTAAAATAAATATACAGATATATTTCTATATCAATAGAGAATACGTAAATAAATATTAGCTTTTTGAAATCACATGCATCATGTACCCTCTTATGGCTGCCTCGGAAGTATAAAGGAAACGATAGGATAGATTTAACATGAAGCTCATTGTTGCGTTTTATGTAAGATTCAAACTAGTTTTAATTTTAATAAAAATGTATGAGCAGACGAGAGAAACAAGGTGCAACAGCTAATAAGCGCGAGTGAGTCAGTGAGTCTCCTCTAGTGAGAGACCAGCAGGCAGCCGATGGAATGGCCGGTGTGTCTCGCGCTGATGTCATGTTCTTATATCATATCGTATGTCGAAAGTATAATTTGATGCAAGTATATTTGTGAGGAACGAAGGACACCACAGTAATACGAGCGACTTCATTGGCTGTTATAATTAAGGGGTAATGCCTGTTAGTCGGGCAGGCGACTGGGATCGCAGGGCAGTAGTCCGCGCAGTCTCAAACATAAGAGATATGACTAAACTGGCTATGAGAGAAAGAGAGAAATAAAATGTATTGTACGTCTCATTCTTTCAATTTTCACTACCTTATATCTCCCTCTCATTTTCCGTTTGTGTGTGATTACGATTTTTGCGTGTAACTACTTCACGCTATGCGCTTCTGGTAGCTCTTTGAATTTACATAACTTCTTTCTAATAAACATACGCTATAAAATAATCTCCAGTTAATGTTGTACAAAATCTACAAAATTCTTTGTGGTAAGAAACGGAAACGAGTTTTGGTTTGAAACGCCGACAAAATATTTTTTTTATGTGGGATGAAACGCTAGCTTTTGGTGTGAAACGGCAAAAATGAATTTGACATGAAAACCTGTGGTGCGAAACAGCGCTACACCGACGTGACTGACGGTGCCAATAACCTGTCATCACACTCATTTCTTCAACTAAACTACAAACTTTAACTAAAATTAAACCGGCCGTTTGACATGAGTGAGCAATCTATAAAACGGCAAAAAAATCAGGGAGCCCCCTTTAATATTTATCTCTTTTAACATGATGGGATCAACGCGGTCAGTGCCTTGGGTGTATCCAAGGCATCGACCGCGTTGATCCCAGCTTATACATTTAACAAGATAAAATGAGTTAGGTGCGTGAGTTAATAATTGTTATATTACACCCGCGGAGTGGGGGCACTGGTGACTTGTAATACAGGTTTTATAAACTTACCTCAAGCACCATGCTCTCACAAAACAGGTCAATGATGTTATTTATTTATTTATTTATTGAACCACCTTGTTGATGTTATCCTAGATCTTAATAATATCTACACAAATATTTCATACTAGACTACAGGTCTTTTGTGAGTGGAAAATAAATGGTTTTTATTATCATACTATTACTAGCTGCGCCCCGCGGCTTCCCACGCGTTATTCCTATGGAAACGTTTCAAGATGATTTCTATCATACGGGAACTTATTCATGGGATAAAAATCAATGTTTGATTCCAGGATTCGAATTACCTGTATGCAAAATTTCAGCCCGATCCGTTCAGTAGTTTTGGCATGAAGAGGTAACAAACATCCATCTATACAAACATCCATACAAGCTTTCGCATTTATAATATTAGTGTGATTCTCCTTATTCCAGATATCCCGTATACATTCGCAGCCCGGGACGAAGTAGCCTATCAAGTCCGCTAGGCATCCGCCGACTGTTCACTGGCCGATACTGCGTCGACGAAATATGCAGCATAGCGCATATCGACCTGCCGACAATCGACAGAATCATAGAGGACGATCCGAATATTGCCATAATCAGGAGGTAGACTTCTCGGTTTTTCTAAGACTATCGTTGGTAGATTGGGGTCATTTGGAGGTAACACCTCATTAATTATTTATTATATGCTTAAGCTAGTTTTCTTATTTTCTCCTAGGTTGTATGAAATTTAAACAATCGTTGTATGAATGTAATATTATAGGATACCGTAAACAACGATTGTAATTTTCAGTAAGGTTATTGGATGAAAATTATTTTACATCCAATAAAATAATATATCAATTGATATATTGCAATAGGTTGACAAAAAAACTCAGTCCAGAATATGAATAATTTAATTTTTTGATCATAACAAACACAACAAAAAAATAATTAAATAAATTGGTTGTTAATTGGCTGATTCACGCGTGATGCCGTGAACAAGGCAAAAGGGGATTCATTTTATATATATTACTAGCGGCGGGCGCCTTGCAGTTTCACCCGCGTAGTTCCCGTTCCCGTAGAGTTATCGGGATAAAATATAGCCTATGTTACACCCGAGAAGTAAGCTTTTTAATAGTGAAAGAATTTTTTAAATCGGTCCAGTAGTTTCGGAGCCTATTCAATATAATCAAACAATCAAATCTTTCCACTTTATAATAATGAGTATAGATATAATTATATAAGTGACAAACTGTAATAAGGTTTGTTACGCTTAAAGCTTTACTTCATTTTTACAGTCATGTAAAATAACAAGGTCAAAATCGCCTTGAGAAACAGGGAGTTATCAAAACTTTCGCGTCCGACTTACTATCACACCGCTCTTTCACGCCGATGTTACGGTTAGGAAATAATTTACCAACCACCACACTAGAGTGTCAAGGATAAAATTACAATTTCCTCACCTTAACACTGTTTGGATTTAAGTTCCTACCATTGACATGAATTAACTTACACATTGCTTTTATGGGTACTTCCACTTATTTAGTCCAACTGGTTTGACTACAAGGAATTATGTTTCCTCGTGGTTATTTCCTAACCGCAACACCAGTGTGAAACAGTGGTGCGACGTTGAGTCGGGCGCGAAAACTTTGTACGCATATTTAGTGAACTTAAATTGGGTCCTATGAAATGGCATTACGCTCTATAGATAGAGCATCTTATTATATGTTTAGGAAATTCAACAGTGAAATTAACAGTATTACTTATTTTATTTTTGTATTAGTAATTTATAATACCCAGTGTCTCGATTAAACTTGTATGAAAATTGTCTGGCCAAAACTAAGGCAAGTAGCATGTAGTTTTGGTAATAATTAATGAATCTGATGTTTTATGATATCATAAAGCAAATATGAGTAGTTTTTCACACTACATGCACGAAAATTGTAAATAATTCACGTGTCTAACGTCACAGGCGTTATTGAATCCCGAACGCAACTGGATTTTTACGTGCGAAGTAAGGGAGTTACTAGAATAAAAAAACGAATGATGCGTAACACGTTGTCAAACTTTTAGAATGTGCATAGGTAATGCTGTGTTAGTCTTGAGCTTGATTATTTCCCTCGCATTCTGGTAGCCCATAATCTACTATTAAACACTGCATTATTTTTCAGTTTCCTACATAACTTAACTACTAGTTTAGAATTATAATATCTGTGCCAATCAATTGGTCAATAAATAGCATTGCGTATAATATATGTTTTACTTTACATACTTAACTTTATTGTAAGGTGTACCTACTTACCTCTGCATTCTGCTTAGAGGACATATTATATACTGTATCCGAATAAAAACATTTACCAAGAAAACAACATTGTGTACTTATTTCTTTATTTTATGTACCTACCTATTACACCTGGGGGCCGGCGGGGGAGCGACTAACTATCGGCTATTTTCTCGTTCAAGAAACCTACAATAGATTTAGTCCGTGTAACAAAAGAGATGCATTATATTAATAGTTGATCGTTGCCTGTTCACACCGCCGCCGAGGACTCGCTGCTCTAATTTGTCGCTCAGCGACAAAAGCTATCTAAGATAATGCTCAGGAACTGAGCCCTACATTTTCAAGTCGATTTGCAAGGATTTCAAAAGTGAGCTCTCACTCCACAAGCACATTATCGGATACGTAACATAAACGTAAATGAACGGATTGTTTCATTTCATTTTATTTATTTATTGCCAATATGTACATAAGTCGGTAAAGTTTTAACTAATGCAAAGAAATTACCCGTAATTTTTTTACGATAAATAATAATAATAGTCAACAGAATTACTCAACAGAACAGGTGGGAATAGTAGAGATACAAGTCAGGTGTAAAGCATAGTCTTATAGTAGCATAGTAACAGAACGAATGGGGGGAAAATGCCAGTAGTTCTGTCAACAGAACAGGTGAGAGTAAATGTACAGCTTGGATCCCCAAGAAATCAGGTAAAAATAGGCTCTATCACACGAAGCAATCACCCAATCTCTTTGTCTTGGCAAGCCAACCGAAACAACTTTAGGTTACACCGTTCCTCTCTCCGTACCTACCTCTACAGAAAGGTCACAAGGGTAGCATTTGACTTTGGAACGGCTCCCAGCATCTATTTTCATTCAACAGAGCTAATGCCAGTTAACATAAAAACTTGTCAAGTACCTACCATCCTCTTACTCAACACACTAAGGTCCGGATTATGAAAGTTTCCTCAGTCTTAAATCTCTGCTTGAGTAACGCTTTTCTATAGCACAAATGTTGCTCAAGCATGCTCGATGACCGAGTGATGCTTATGTATAGTTTTGAGTATATACTAATTTTAAAACAATACTTGGGGACTCATTAGTTTCTACCCGGTAGGTACCTACTTCGTTGACTTGGTTACTGGATAAAAATCTAGCCCTTAATCTCAGGATAGTGTAGCCCTAAAATGTTATTACTTATTCCGGAGTTTACTCGAATCAATATCTACACTCACACATGTAACCCTCAAGTAACGATTCCTTTCTCCCACGTTATTACGTATTATGGAATGGTTACCAAGCATTACTTGAGTAATTGCCTATTTTAGAACAATTTAACCTTAAAATCTCTGCCTAGTGATTCTTTGAACTCATCTATACTCAAGTGTGGTCTGGACCACGCTTGAGTTATGCTTGGAAAGGATTTCTACGCACGAAAGCTTTTTTTTAAATAAAGGGCCAAAAGTTTTCGAAATGGTTGCGTTTCGTTTCACAAAAACCATCAAATCAACAAAATTACATTGTCAGTCAGGTTTATAAGGAAAGGAACGTTTTTCGCCTAGATAAATGTGTAGACCATAGACAAAACCCTACTCACTCAAGTAGAGATTTTGATAGTGCAGCTAGCAAAGTTACGCTCTACAATAAAGATTTACTCGAGCAGAGATTCAAAGCCTAGAACTCACGTAATGACTGCATAAGTAAGGCTTGGGGAAGCTTTCATAATACGGGCCTGAGTACCTACTTTACATCTCTTACCAGTTTCAAAGTCTATCTTTGACTCAAATCCTCACAAATGGACCACATCCTATGTCATTATTATATTTACCCATCATATTGTATCAGTATTTGATCTTTTTTGTTTCAATTTATTGTTGGTTGATCATGTCACTTTACTTACTACCTTCTACCCACCTTCTAATAGCCCCAAGCTCTATAGGTATTCCTATAATAATGCTGTGAACACTCATAAAATACTCGCACTTTCCTATTTGTTTTTTGTTAATTTGTTGTTTAATCTTAAACTTACTATAGCATTGTGCACTGCCTGCGGCTGCTACTGATTGTAGGAACCGGCGGAAGATCAGCGTTGCGTGTATTTGGTCTACCAGTTCACGTAGCATTCATGCTGAGCCAGTTCCTAATCTATAACTACAACCCACACACCACTTACCCTAATGTACTAGTTTTAAGTTATTGTTTAACTGTGTAATAGGTTGTAGTTAAAAATAAACTTATTTCTTTCTTTCTTTAAACATATATTTTATCAAGATGTTTATATAGTAAAAATTTGAATTGTCTAAGTGCTTATTTTGTGAGTCTAAAGAAATAAACGATTTGACTCTGACTCTGACTCTATGCAGTATATATAGGTACTCAAATATATAAGCATGTGTTATGTGAAATCCTACTTACCAACAGCATTAACTCTCAAACACAAAGCATGCAACAATCATTTATTACGACTTTATCCTATAACCCCCCAAACCACTATTAGAATAAACATTATGAAATTAAATCAAGCTAGTGAAAGTAAACGTATTCAGGCACTTTCAGTCAGACGTTGATCGTTCTATGACGGGTCTAGGAAACAACTACCTTACTGGTATCTACCATTTTGAAAACTCCCACTAATAGGTAGGTATAATAAAAAACGAGCATGTGCTTACATAATCTGTTTATTCACAATATGCCATGCACAATAATATGCGAAGCACAACGCCATATGAATTATCCGGGTTTTATAAATTATATCACAAAATAACTATATTATTCTGATATCTTATTGTAATTATACATATTTCTTTAAACCTAGCCAGAATAACAAAGGTACGTTAAAATTTCAAAACCAAATCCCCTTCAACTGAGAGCAAACAGGCGCTTCTGCTCTTGGTCGAAGTCGATTCCATTTACTAACTTTATAATGCTTACAGGCATAATGCCCGTCGACTGCCACCGACTGTGCAAACCGTGTTTAGGAGCCCTCATTTACTATCTAAACTACTTTAAGAATCTAGAAAGTAGTAACTACCCGATTTTTTATTTGACGGGTGACCCGTCAAATAAAAAATCGGGTAGTTACTACTTTCTAGATTCTTAAAGTAGTTTAGATAGTAAATGAGGGCTCCTAAACACGGTTTGCACAGTCGGTGGCAGTCGACGGGCATTATGCCGGAATAGTTTCGTCTCGCCCATTATTTCCGCCCATAAAGGGTCCGAACGACACTACTAAAAATGACTAGCGTCGTTTCGCCCATTGAGGAACATTTGCACAATACATTGCTGGTTTTGAAAAATTATTATTATATGAACGATTTTAAAGTTAAATTTATTTGCAAAATTCTAATCGGCGAGTAGACATTTCTATTTATGACAATAACGCCTATTAATCACCGCCGTCCGTGTATTTGAGACGTGCAGTCCCTGTATAACCCTAAGATGTTTAACGCAGTGTAAGCCACTTGGTATGAACTCATTAGACGAATTTTCAATCAAATGTAGTTTCGAGTCTATCGACATTACGTTCGTTTAGTAATAATTATCTTACATTGGTATCTATTCAGAGGTCACCAAAACTAAACTAAACTAATTTGACAGTACTAATGTCGCTGTCCCTTTCATAACGATCCAAACAATAAGGATGGCATCATTTTAAGTCATGTCAGATTAGTTTTGGCAACATCTGAATAGACACCATTGTCATGTCTTATATTATTAGACTTTCCTACAGGGTCATGTCAGAGAAATGGACTCTAAAAGACATTTTGATGCGACATTTGATGTTAGTTTTAGCATGGGTTCATTGCAAATGACTTATAATAGACGCAGACTAAACTGGAACTAATTGTATAAAGCACAATCACCAAAACCTGTTTTTCCTTTCCACCTTAAATTATTATATTATAGATTTAACTTCTGCATTACCTAAAGTTACCGCAAGTTACAGGCAATACTCGCGTCGTTAAATTTAATACAAAGGAAAATGTGTAATACCTTGCCACTTTACTTGCAGTGCATCTGGTGCATATTTAGTCAGCCTAAAGAACTTACGTTATTGACTCTGACTTGACTCTTTTGTCAAAGATGTAAACCTTTATTATTATTTTATTATATTATTAGATATAGACATAATATATATGATGTTTGTGTTCTTTAAATAAATAAATAAAAAAACGTGGTAAGTTTTGTACATAATTTGGTGTTTTATATTTCTTCTTGTAGAACTTACCGCTTGCGTATAAAGTACTGTCTTATTTACATGTCCAATCATATTAGCCGTAATATTTATAATTTATAATATTATAGTCTCAGAGTACTCGGTCGAGTAGTCTGCTCAAAAAGAGAAGAGTCGTGGGAATGGAGGGCGCTCGTGTGCCAATTGACAACTTTTGTTGTATTGACAACACTGCTCTGTCATTGCAGTAAGACTAAAAGTGTTAGTTCACCGAAACGCCACGACTCTTTCTTTTTTTGAATAGACTCTAGGAGGTAACTTAACCGAATCTTCAATTAAGATTTTTAAAAGACACTTCTTATTACTTCGTTCATCAGTAAACTAATACATTGTAGCAGCTAAGTTACCTGCGAACGAGAAAGTAGTATTTAGTAAAAAAAAAATACTAATAAATACTACAATTTACCATTTATATTACGAGTATGTATGCTGAGTGTGAATTGCCACACTGTTTACTATAAAGTTGCGTTAACTTTATTGTCTATAGAAATGTGAAAGTTTTGTAAACTACTCGCTTGGGGCGCTGTACATTGTGTGTCTAACACAGTGTACAGCGCCCTAAGCGAGAAGCGCCCCACGAGTTGTCACAGTCAAATCGCCTGACGTTACTACAGTAGTTACGTAAACACGCATATAGTTATCCACAGCGCATTTTAGTACCCAGCAATTCGCTAGAGGCGCTTTAGAAGTTTCCATACATTTTTTAACTACAGTCGCTAGCGTGTATAGATTGTAAAAACTCATGGTAGATACACTGTTTACTACAAAGTTTTCGTTACTCTATTTTCTATGAAAATGTGACATCGCTCCGAGCGAGAAGTATATCTTTCACATTTCTATGAAAATAGAGTGAACAGTATAGCAGTTCACAGTCAGCATACAAGTTTGTATTTTTAGTAGGATTCTATATAGGATTCTAATACAGAACATATATTTTTTTAATTCTTATAATAAAGGACATTCGAGTGTAACAATGACTAAGTCGGTCCAAACACATACAATGAATATTATATTAAATTCTCATTACTTATATTTTAATGGAAATGGATATCGGAAGATAGGATGTTGTGCCGAGCCCACCTAGGCTGGGGTGAGGAAGCACCAAACTATTAAACTCCTACAAATGAAGACTATAATATAGTTGTCAGAATTATCGATAAACTATCATTAGTTTTGGAAGTGGCCCATTACGCTGAATGAGATAATAAAAAAACATATACACCTACATAGCACCAACATATATATTATTTATACTATTTTATTGTTTTTTTAAGATAAGCCTTTTCCCGCTTACTCTGGGGTTATACTAGAGTATTATAACCCAAGAAATCTAGACTATACTAACTGTCGGACAAGTAGAGCTCCCTGATCTGACCGTCGTCACAACAGAGCAGTACCTTAAGCACCTATAGGCCAGCGTGGGCGAATAGATATTCGGACATTTAGCAGCTTCAATGAAAAACTTTCACGTTTTATGTATGGAAAATTCACACATGAATTGTTCGGCACAACGTTTTTCATATGGAAACTTGGTGTAGGTAGAACCAAGTGCAGGCTTGACGGATTTTTAATCCTTTGAACCATGCAATGTGTGAAAAAACATAAAATTTAAACTTTAAACTTTGATATGAATCTGGGAGTAGTATACCCCTCATTTAACATACACTTATCTTGAATATTGTAAATAGGATAACGAAACCTAAAATGGTTTCGTTTCCGACTTTAAATTTTCTAAAACCAAAATAAGACTTTATGCAGCTCTAGTTCAGCTCATTTTATTATACATTTTAGTAATAAAATGGCTTTCCACAATTTTCAAACGAGTGTCTGTCATTTGATGTCGTCAAGATAAAATGCATCTAAATGTTACGAGTTAAAGCCCGAATACGAATGCACATATATGTGCTGTGCAGCGGTGCTTCCCAGCTCTGCGACAAGCCATAATCAGCGTTAGAGAGTTTACCCTCATATACCATATTTTTATACCTAAGGTCACTACCGTTTTTGTACTGTATACTGTTGTAACATAGGTAATAAACGTATTTGATCAATTTATTAATACGCCTGTGATATAATTCAACAAGTTTAACACCTTCATGGCGCATGACGCAGATGTTCTACCACGTCCCTGTGTAGCGGACTGGGCAGTGAATGCGTTAACAACCTATATTGGTGCACTGCTGGACACAGGTCTCCCCGAAAAGCGTCTTATCGGCTTTTATCACATGGGTTGGTAATGCCCATAATTCCTTCGCTGGGCATGCGGGTCAGAGATCGCAATTTGGTGGTAGAATTTTTCTGCAAGAGGCGCTCCTGCCCGCCCCGGGAAGATATCCCTTAGTCGTCTTACGACACCCGCGGGAAGAGTTGGAGTGGTGCAAATTCTTCCACACGGCACCCTGCGATATAACCTCAGTTTGAAGTGTTCCGGTGCTACAGGGTACAGACTATGGAGGAGGATTGCGGGCGCAGTTCGAAGGCGGCGGCCAGCAGCAGGTGGTCCGAGGGGCAGGTCTGGTTCGGCATCGGGTACAGCGCGCTGCATTCCTCCGCGGCGGGCAGGCGCAGGCGGGAGACCACACGGAGGTTCCGGTAGCTAATAACAAATAAATCAATCTGGACATTTCACACTTATCCAGCCCCAAGCTAAGCAGAGCTTGTGTTATGGGTACTAGATAACTGATATACATAATACAATACACTACATAGATAGATATTTTTTATCATACATCCTTAGCAAACAGCCTTATTTCTTGTTTGATAGTAATAACTATTTATCAAGCTGTTTATATTGTAAAAATTTTACTTGTCTAAGTACATATTTTGTAAGTCTAAAGAAATAAACGATTTGACTCTGGCTCTGACTGATCCAGAACGCCCTGAACAAATAAATGTCTGCAGAACGTACAAACATTTCTCCCGAGGCGGGAATAAACCCGCAACCTCCTGCGTTGCAGAGGTCGTTATAATAAATTAAAATCCCATTTCTCACCTGAAGTACATGTAATCAACCGTGACCCATCGGTCCTGGTAGGAAGAGGCCTCCGCGCCGCCGTCGCTCTTGTACCGATCGTACACGGAGGTCAGGCCCAGCTTGTACTGGAGCTGGTCGCGGTGGAAGTACCCGCTGTACTGCAGTACGTCTTCCGAACGCGATACAGACTCGCCCGGTTGGTTTTTGTACTCGCTGTTGAATAACTGTAACAGGTGATGATATTTATTAGTGCCTTTATAATTTTTGCATTTCTTATTTATGAAAGAAAGTTACAATAAAATAATACAAATCAATTATAACTAGTATTTACAATTGAAACAATAGGGTATATGGATGGCTAAAAAAATATATACATATTCTCTATTGATATAGAAACATATCTACATATTTATTTTTGCATTTTGAGATGTTTTTATTGTAGAATTTAACCATTGAATCGCAAAATTTCAAAACGCTACGCCATTGACTAGAGCGGACGTGACATCACTGTACTCATTTCTTCTTTTTTTATTCTGCTTGCTACACCTTGATTTGACACTATTCTGCCCACTTGACATTTCGTATTGTCGATTATTTTCAGTTTTTTCGGAAAACCTCTTTCCTGAGATGATCAATACCGAGGTCGTCACCAAAGGTTTTAATCAAGTGTGTACGTCGACGTCACATAAACATGGCGCCAATATGGCAGCGTTTTTATCACCCGAAAATGATTGTAGTTTTGATTTGTTTTTTTTACCTTGTTAATGCGAAATTCAGTGAGCGTCTTATCATTCCTCGGTTAAATAATGACCTAAAGAATCGATTAAAACAATAAAAAAAATCGATGCATGGTCTATGCAATATACCTATGTTTTAAAGACAGCATAAAATAAGAAATAAAAAATGGTTTAACCAACATTTAAAGCTTACAGTTAGGTAACGGTAAATACCCTATTGAGCTGCTGCTTGTTGCAAACAAACTACAGCCGGCATAGCACGGAGATTGTTGTCTAGGGTAGAATAAAGAAAAATGACATCGCATCGTTATGATATCGTAAACACACTAAAAACTTTTATTGAATTCAAATTTATTTTGTTTATCTAAGAATGAAAAATAATATTTTCCGACTGCTTTTTGCGTAAACTATCTCAATAATATATTTTTAGATTTTTTCGGTTGGATTAAATCTTTTGCTGTTCATACCCTACTGTTATGAACAGCAAAAATGGAAAGACCTAGACCTAAGTGCAACCGAGACAACAATATGCGTGAAACGCGAACGCCGATGGCGTCGGTCGGCCTATGACTGAGGTGAGTGGATCTAATTGCACCTAATTTGAGCTTTCTACCTTCGAGAGGCTGTTACCACATCTCCACATCTCTTTAAACAGGTTAAATTAGATTATTGGATGTTACTTACTTTAGTTGTGCGAAAGTCCGTACTCTTGCCTTGCTGGCGATTCAGAAACACAGAAAGATGTTGGCAATTGTTCATGATACCTATCTGTTCCCAGTTTGAAGTGTCTTGGTACTCGAATGCACTGGAAATCGAAACATAATTGCGGTTTAGTAGTAATAATAATAATAAGTCTTTATTTCGGACAAGTCCATAGTTTCACAATAAATATAGGTATTACATACAGTTTAGAGTGGAATTTATGAGCTTCTGAAATTAATGAGCTTCATGTAAAATGTATCCTATCGGTTCCTTCATACTACACGCGGCGAGGAGCCAAACCTCTACTTCCGAGGCAGCCATGTTTGGATTGTTCATTATTTATTTATCAGATTCAACTCCGGTACCGTTATAAGACAGACAGAATTTACTTATTTGAGAGAGAACTTTTCTTATTTTGGTTTAATAATTTTATTGTTGACTTACGAAACGTATCCATCATCTAGTAATTTCACAACAGCGCTTTCTGGTTTAGAATTGAAGTCCCCTGTCAATATTATAGGCAGGTGTCCGGATCTGCAGAAAAAAGATTATAATTAATACTTTGGTCAATGGGTGAGCCAAGGACATTGCAACTTTTGTTTCGTTTGATTGATTCCTTTACGAACTAACATGCTACATATAATATGTGCACATGGGTTATGTACCTCAACCTCAACAGCCTATATTGGGTCTCTGCTGGACGTTAGCTTTCCTCTTTTAGGGTAAACATAATCCCAAAACAGAGCATGCAGTTTGGGGATCGCAGTTGTGGTAGAATTATTCTGCAGGAGGCGCTGCAGCCACTCCCAGTAGATATCCCTTAGTCGCCTCTTACGACACCCTCGGGAAGAGTTGGGATGGTGTAAATTCTAAGCGGGCACCACACATTTGGGTGTGACGATTATGTGTACTATCCCTCATGGGATAACATCCAATAAGAAGCGAGGCCTGTCCAGCCGTGGATCAATTAAGGCTGTTGAGGGTGGGACAAGTTACCTAAGTCACACAGGTAAATTGTCTCAGTGAGACTTAGGCACCTTTATTTTTGTTCTGGATGTTTTTCTATGTATAATAAAAAAATATCTATCTATGGTTTATCCATTTTGAATTAAGCATGTTAATAAACAAAATACGACACAAATAACAAAATCTCACTTGCTTGGCGTCGAGTTTCAGTAGTAATGTAAATTACGTATAAAAGGACGCGCCAAGAAAGTGAATTTTAGGTTAATTATGGGCGGTTTGTTTACGTTTATGCTCCATTCAAAATGGATACGATATAGGTATGTAGTGTATGTGAGGAGAACGCTCCCTTGTACTTACGTTTGCTGATCATGAAAGTAGGCGAACCGATCGATCTCCGCCAGCAGGACTTGCATCTGCGCGAGTCTGACATCGGTCCTCTTGGGGTTGTACAGCAGGTGCGTCGTCGCCACCACGAAGGGACACCCGCCGCTGGTCGGCGCTAGCTTCACGATCAGACCGATGTTGTCCCTATTCAGGATCGGAAGTTCCGGCTGGTTGAATTCCACCTAAAGCAACGAAATAAAGCTGATATTCTATTTACGTTAAATCACAGATTTAGGTATATACCCTGTCGAAACTGAAGATCACATGTTTACAAATATAGATCTTTCGATCAGGTGTTTCGCGGCTGAATAGATATCTATAATCTTACAAAAATTACACTCAAAATTGTCTATGAGTTGTTTTAACGCATACAGTGTGCGCAGAGCCGGAAAAGTTTTGCGCATATGGAACAAGAGATTAGTGAAGTCGAATTAAGTTTATTTCGTTTTGTAAGTAGGTACCTGAAAATATACGTAATAAACGCTGTTTTTACAGTAACAATCTGTAAATCATACCGTTACCTATTACTATTCAAATTAATTCATTTGGTTCTTTCTAATTAATAATAATATTTATAAAAATCTTTTATTTCGGACAGCAGCGTAGAATTTGATAGGTATGTAGGTGATCAAGATAATCATAGAACTGTTCCCGTGTAGTCAATACTTATCGAATATAATGCAACAAGAAAGGGAAAAAAAATGTTGCTATTATTTTATAAATGTTTCAATCAGTAATATTTACAGTATTTTATACTAAAAAAATCATTTTAAGAAGACATCATATGGTATTATTTGTACACCTCGGGACAAACGTTTGTACGATTTGCAGATTTGTTCAGGGTGTTGTTTTTCTATGTAGAACAATTCTATCTACATAATGTAGTGTATTGTATAATGTAGGTATATCAGTTATAAACGCCTTATTGGCTAAACGCCAATGAGGGGTAATGCCCATGATCCCCACGCTGGGCATTCGGGTTGGTAATCGCAATTTGGAGGAACATTTGTTATGCAGGAGGCGCTGCTGCCCACCCCCCCGGTAGATATCCCTTAGTCGTTTCTTACGACACCAACGGGAAGAGTTCGCGTGGTGCAAATTCTAAGCCAGCACCACACAGCTGTGCACTGTGTAAATTGTCCCACATTATTGAATCTACTCAGCCCGTGAGTACCTACTGCTGGAATATGCACTTTTTATTCCCCATCTTCTATCTACTCAGCCCGTACACTACGTACTACCTACTGCTGGAATATGCACTCTTTATTCCCCACTCTCGCTATGATTTTGCTCATTTATAATACTGTTGTGTATATAATAGTTATCATTGATTTCATAATTAATTATAAGTAAAGGTTGCGCGCTGTGGGCTCTATTGCCATCTGCGTGCGTCTGCGTGTCCTTTGTGTTTTAATGGTAGGTAAGATAGCGAGTTGGCAATTAAAGACATTGGTCACAGGTAGAGTTATCGCAAAACCTAATGAGCTCTGTGATCTTAGGCACGGAAGCAAAACTGCGCAAGTACAATCAAATGGAAAAGTTCTTGTATCTTTTCTCAAAAAATTCATGACATCAAACATAATTTTTCGTGTTTGACGACGCAGTACGTTTAGAAGAAACAGCTAATATCTGGGAATCACACCAATATTATAAATGCGGATGTTTGTATGGATATATAGATGGATGTATGGATAGATGTTAGTTACCTCTTCACGCCAAAACTACATATAAACGGATCTGGCTGAAATTTTGCATGTAGGTAATTCTAATCCTGGAACTTTTTATCCCATAAATTAGTTCCCGTGCGATAAAATCACCTTTAAACGTTTCCATAGGAACAACGCGTGCGAAGCCGCGGGGCGCAGCTAGTACTTCATAAAATCGCAAGAACAAATTTATGAAATCAACGAAACGAACACCGAAAAACCGTAAAAGACTTTGTTGCGTCATTGTATTCAAAAACCAAATTCGATAGCATTGTCAACATGATTATAAATAAATTTGCTACATTTAAATTTGGGTAAATTGATAAAAAGTTTGGTGTAATCATAAAATTTAGGTTTTAAGTAATTCGTCATTGAGTATAAGATGTTTTTAATTTTTATATAAATATTGAGTAGAAAAATAAATTGATGCAGAACAATTTGTGCTAGACAAAATAAAATACACCTAAATTCTTGCTGGCAGCCCTGGTTTGACAGACACATCCCTTCTCACCCCGTTCTTTTCCCTCGACGCCTTATTTACGGTTCGGTGAGCAGCCGTTGAAGCCAATTTTACAGAGCTCATAAACATTTGCGCGTACTCTAGATACTGCCATACAAAATCTATGGAGCATTTATTTATTTATTTATTTTTATTTATTTATTCTTCACGCCAAAACTATTAAAAGGATCGGGCTGAAATTGCTATAGGCCTGGAATAAACAAGGGCTTTATATGTATTATTTTTTACTTCTTCACGCCAAAACTATTAAACGGATCGGGCTGAAATTGCTATAGGCCTGGAATAAACAAGGGCTTTATATGCATTATTTTTACGTTTCAATCGTGTGGTACATGAGAAAATGACGACCAGATGGCAGCAGATGATGATGTCTGAATTACTTATTCGTTACTTGCTGTGCCCGCCGCTCGCCGGCACAGAATTATTATTTTTTAGGCGGAACCCTAATTATTCTGCTAATCAGGACAGAGACCCACCCTTTCTCGACCATTTTACCACTTGCCTGACCAGCGGTTGGTGAGTTTCCTGATTTATAACTATCGGTAGTTCTTTAGTTTCAATACACATTTAGCCGAGCGACGAAGTACAACATTTGTTGGACTTACGTCACACTTGACATATCATCATCATCATCAACCTATACTAGTCCACTGCTGGACATAGGCCTCCCCTAATGAGCGTCATAGCGCCCTGTTTTCAGCTTGGCCCACTGCCACTTCAGTTTGCTAATTCTTTGAGCTATGACAATAACTTTGGTTCTCTGTCTGATATATTCGTTACGAATCCTATCCTGCAGAGAGACTCCGAGCATAGCCCTTTCCATAGCTCGCTGAGTGACTTTAAACTGGTGGACCAACCCTATCCTGAGTGTCCACGTCTCAGCTCCATAGATTATGACGGGTAGGACGCACTGATTGAAAACTTTCGTTTTCAAAAATTGCATTGCGGTATGGATGACGAGAAGACTCGACGTAGCTTTCCAAATGCTGCCCCAGCCCAACTGGATCCTCATCAAGGCCTCCTTCTTAAATTGTTTTTATCTAGCTGCAGAATTTGTCCAAGGTAAGTGTACTCAGAAACAATTTCGAGAGGGTGGCCATGTACGACGACCGGCCCCGGATCAAAGAGGTCATTGATCATGACTTTGGTTTTATCCAAATTCATGCCGAGACCGATGCGTCGCGAGGCTGTTGCTAGGCCGTCCAGCATCCGGTTCAGCTCCTCTAGCGACTCCGTCATAAAACTATGTCATCAGCAAATCGCAGGTGTGAGATGTAGTCGGCGTTTATGTTAGTGCCCTTATCTTTCCAGTCCAGCATCTTAAACATATCCTCCAACGCGCTTGTGATCAGTTTCGGGGATATAACATCCCCCTGTCTCACTCTTCTGCGCAATTGGATGGGTTTAGACTGCTGACCCTGTACTTGAACACTCATGGTAGCGGCTTCGTAGAGACATCTCAGCACCTCGATATATCGACAGTCTACTTAGCATCGCTGTAAGGATTCCAGAACAGCCCAGGATTCGACGGAGTCAAAGGCCTTCTCATAATCCACAAAGGCCAAACACAGGGGCTGATTATACTCTTCGGACTTCTGTATAACCTGCCTCACGGTGTGTATGTGGTCTATGGTGCCAGATCCTCCGCGAAACCCGGTCTGCTCCAGTGGCTGGAACTCGTCGAGTCTCCTGGCGAGACGGTTCGTGACATTTTAAAATGTATGAATGGACTTCTATACTATTTTGTTAATTTACACACAAACCTCGATGACTAAGGGCCTCGTTCACGATCTCCAAGTAAAGTGTTGAGTAGTTACTTCTTAGATAATGTTAATTGGCAAGTAAAAGTCACGAGTATCTTTTGTCCATTTCACAAACTAAAATTGAGCCTCGAGTAACAACTTACTGGTTAAGTGAATGACGTATACAATCATACCCTACCATTCGTTCAATCATCGTTCAATAAACGTCAAACGTCATAGGCCGTTGTCAAATGTCTTGTCATTTGTTTTGTTTTGGTGTTTTGGAGGGAGTTTTTGAAAAGCGTTGTGTCGTGCGTATGATTATTTCTCTTTATTTTCTATCATGGATAAAGTTAAAAGGGAAAGAAGTGCAAACTTTTCTATTAATGAGAGGGATATTTTAGTGCATCTTGTGCAGAAATACCAAGATGTGCTGGAAAATAAACAAAGCGATGATGCTTCGACGAGAATGTCAGTAGATTTTATAGGTTAGGTATTAATAAAATCATTTGATTAATGACAAAAAACCACTCACCTTTGCGATTTAGGGATTATTTTGTGTTTTATTAAGATAAGCACTTTGTTTACTGCATATTTTGATAGGCGAAATCTAGCAAAAAAATCAGTTTCATCTAGGTCCGTAAAATAATCAACACGGAATTTAAATACACGAATCCTAGGTACTCGTTGCGTCGTAGAATCTTCTAATTCATCCAATTGATGATCAACTAGGTCAAATAAATCCATTTTTATTAATATATTTTAAATAATCGTTGGATATTATCGACACAAAATGAAAACTTACAGCTTTGAACTGTAAAGTAAATACGCTAATTGGCAGATGTTGTGACAAGTAAGTTACTGATCAGATAATCATATGATTAGTGCTACTCGAACATCGTGAAATTGGCATGTGAAGTTACGGGTGACTTTATCTAGTGGTTAGCCTACTCAACACTTTACTTGCGGGTGGTGAAAGAGGCCCTAAGTGATACATTTCAGTGATAAATAGAATAGATGGCGTTAGCTGCAAAAACTTTTTTATGGAATGAGACCCCATGCCTATACATAATATAGCATTATAATATCTGTGTGCCTAAACCTTACTAATTCTGCTTCCTATTAATACTAGGTGTCCAGAAAGAGGGTCGGTCTTGAACTGTTTAGAAAACAATTTGACTACAATTGATATTTGGCAAGAGCTTAAAGTGACAACTACATTATAGGTCAAGAACTCAAACCAACTAAAACAGAAATTTACTAGTGCATATTTTTCTACATAGCATAGTGACATGAACCCAAACTGTCGGGAAATTCAGGTATTAAATTTACTTTCTATCGTTTGGAGTTTAATATTATAACCAATATACTCTGAGTTTACACGTTTATACCTGTATGTTTACACGTGTTAAAAAATATATAATAATATTATTATTATCTGCGGTGATAGGGTAGCGGGTATTTGTTTTAGCGTTGAAATTGAAACAAAGGGGCGGTGGAGGGCAAAAAATCATGTCTGTTGCATGGGAGCCTCCTTAAATATTTTCTTTATTCTGTTTTTTAGTATTTGTTGTTATGGCGGCAACAGAATTACATCATCTATCACGGTTCATGAGATACAGCCTAGTGACAGACGGACGGACAGCGGAGTCTTAGTTATATGGTCCCGTTTTAACCTTTAGGTAAGTGTAACTCTAAAAATCATCGTTGCATTCGATTTTGATAAATAATTGCATATGATTCCTAGAAGTTTTGTTTTATTGAACTAACAAGTACCCGCTAACCTTCCAGGACACCTAAGTATTAAAAACGCGAAAGTTTGTTTGATTGCTACTCTTTCACGCAAAAACTACTGAACGAATCAGGCTGAAATTTTGCACATAAGTAAGTACTTCTAATTCTAGAATCTAACATACGCTACTTTTTATACAGAAATCTGTTTCCATGGGATACAAATAACCTTAAAACGTTTAAATAGAAACAACGCGTGCGAAGCAAAAACTAGTATTATATATTCTCTGGTTGTGTATCATCATCATCATCGTATTAGTCCACAGCTGGACATAGACCTCCCCCAATGAGCGCCATAGCGGCCTACTTCTCAAAATTGTTTTTACCTAACTGCAGAATTTTCCCAAGGTAAGTACTCGGAAACAATTTCGAGAGGGTGGCCATGTACGACAATCGGCCCCGGATCAATGAGCGCATTGATCATGACTGGTTTTATCCAATTTCATACCGAGACCGATGCATCGCAAGGCTGAAGCTAGGCTATTCAGCATCCGGTTCAGCTCCTCCAGCGACTCCGCCATTAAGACTATGTCATCAGCGAATCGCAGGTGTGAGATGTAATCGCCGTTTCTGCTAATGCTTTTGCCTTTCCAGTCCATCGTCTTAAACATATCTTCCAATGCGCTCGTGAACAGTTTCGGGGATATAACATCCCCTGCCTCACTCCTCTGCGCAGTTGGATGGGTTTGGACTGCTGGTCCTATACTTGGACACTCATGGTGGCGGCGTCGTAATCTCAGCACCTCAATATATCGACAGTCTACTTGGCATCGCTGTAAGGATTCCAGAACAGCCCAGTTTTCGACAGAGTAAAAGGCCTTTTCATAGTCCACAAAGGCCAGACATAGGGGCCGATTATACTCTTCGGACTTCTGTATAATCTGTCTCACTGTGTGTATGTGGTCTATGGTGTTATATCCTCCGCGAAACCCGGCCTGTTCCGGTGGCTGGAACTCGTCGAGTCTTCTGGCGAGACGGTTCGTGACCACTCGTGAGAACAGCTTATAGACTTGGCTCAGCAGTGAGATGGGTCTGTGGTCTGGTTGTGTATACTCGAAATAAATGGTTTAACGACGCAGTATGTTAAACAGCTAATACCTATCAGTGAATACTCCACCAACTCGCATGAAAAAGCTATTAAATCTATGTACAGGTTTTACAGGTTTTTTACAGGTTTTAATTATTAATCAAGCTACTAAAATATGTGCGATAGCTCATTCGATTCGGAATGACGTACATATTGACAAATTCAAACACATTAAAAAAACAATTTTGTGCGCTGTATAAAAGTTAACCAACTTCAAAAAAGGTTCTCAGTTTTATTGTAAGTACGTTTATTTTTTGTTTCATTGTCTTATGACTCTTTAAAAATATTATGTTGCTTTTTAAATTTTACGTAATTAATACATATATTTTATGGCCAATAGTGAAAGAATAAGCCAGAGATATTATCAAGAAATACGGTATTTCTTGATAATATCTCCGCCTGCATGGTTAACCGTTTTTGCTTATTCGTTCATGATTAGCCTAGCTCAACATTTATCTGTCATTTTAATCACGCGCAAGGCACGCGATTAAGGTTTCCACGGCCTTTTCCGTTTTGACAAGAACTGGCAAGTAATCGCTCGCGAAAGAACGCGCTACTTAAACATCATCGACGAAATAACACGATTGCGTGTGCAGACATTCCCGAACGCAATGCGCAATGTTTACGGTTCGGTGCGCAGCCGTTAAAGCCAATTTCACAGAGCTCATATCGATTTGCGCGTACTCTATCAAACGATTTTTTACGCCGTAACATAATTCTTGCATCTCGAATGGCCAGAGGAGTCGCCATTTTGCATCCTTGCAATTAATTCGCGAGACTTTTCACAGCTTTCGCATTTTAGAAAATTTTGATTGTATTGCTTAAAAGATGACAAAGGAGGAGATGAGTTTTTTATGTAAATAAGCAAATGAAGTATTGGCTGTGCTCGATATTATACATATTCACTATGGTTATCAATTACAATAATTAACAAAATGTATTTTATTAATTCTGGTCAATTCTCACCGTATCATCTAGCCCCAAGCTAAGCTTGTTTTATGGGTACTAGATAACTGATAATAATACATTATACAACATAGATATATATTTTTAATTATGGACAGAAAACACCCAGAATAAATATATCCAGATCGTACATTTTCTTATAACAATGTTATCAATGTTTGCTGCATTTCAGAACGTTTGAAGTTGTTTACTGTTGTGCCGTAAATAATTTCAAATACATGCATTTATGCATTTAGTGAGGCAAGGAACTTTCGACATTTGAACCACAATCTAATAAGGTATACCTAAGGTTACGCGAGTCGGTAGAGGCGACTGCTTAAATCAACAGTGAATTTTGAATGATATGAAATGAAATATTATTTATTTGCTTAAATATAGATATCAATGCTGGTTTTAGAATAAAGTATGTATCACTTTATTTGATTCGTGAGCCATGCAAATGTTTAATCGTAATAAAGACATTTTAGTAACAGTAGAAAAATTTACATAATAGTAAAGTTTCGAAAATCTTCTTCCGGTCCTTATTCCACGCTAGGTGGGGTCGGCACATCATGGCTTTTCCTTCCATTCTGCTCTATCAGTCGTCTCGTCGGGCACGTAGAAACAGCTCTTGCATTCCATGTATTCCATCCTTTTACTTTCTCTAGTAGCAACATCCTGGCCACCCACGCTTTTCCATCCCTTAAATGCATTCTTCTTTTCTTTCAAAATAGTTTTTACCCTTTATTTCACCACCAATTTTCCATTTATTTATTTATTTTATCAACTACTAGCTTTTGGGCTTTTGGATTTCTCTTGCCTACTCTTCTTTCTCTAATAAAAGCCATTAAATTTTTAGATGCGGCCTTCGATAATTTAAAGCGGTTTTAACTTTTATTCAAGTCTGCATTACGAGTATTCGATGTTGGCTAATTAGAGGCTCTGTGCTCCTGGTATGACTTTACAGTCCTTGACCGAACTTAATTTTCCTATTCTCAGGAGGAAGTAATCTATCTGCGCAGTGTGGTGTCCGCTTTTGTATGCTATATTTGCGCTTATATATATCAGTTGTTGGTCTTTCTTTGGATAAAAGTGTTCACTAACGCTAAGTCAAAAGAGGAGGCAGCCTGCAACAATGACTCTCCCTCCTGATTCCTGCTCCCAAACCCCAGGCACACTCTTATTTTCTCCTTTCATTCTTACCTCATACCCATTACAATCTCCACCTACATATTATATATCCTCATTTTGAGGAACACTTATTATCTTCGCGTCGAAATCTTCCCATAATTTTTCTTTCACCTTATATCACATCCACTCTGCGTTGCATACACATTCATTACATTCAACACCAAATCTTGGAATATCTATTTCACCACAATCACTCTACCATTTGCTCTCTTAACATCCGTCATACATTTTATCATTTCTTTATCCAATACAACTCCCACACCGTTCCTCTTTCCATCACTTATAAAACTTATGACCCCTTTCTTTGTTTTCGTATCTTTCCACTTCGTCTCTTACAAACACGCTGTCTTCCAGTCATCGTCACTACATTCCAACTTGCAATTCTCACTTTTTTTCCCGGATATTCTTACTCCTGTTCTAACGTTGCATCCATCCCTGATGCATTAACCCTAATCCATCTGCGTTTGCGCGTCGCCTGGTGGGTACGCCCTCGCATGGTCACTAATCTCCTTCACTCGTATTCCATGTTGTAAAAGGGTTTGACATAAGTTTTTTACGACCGGTCGCCTGCCTGACGTCAATCCTCCTTTGGAATACCCAGTTAAGAGCCCCTTTCGTTGTTCAACAGGCTGCACCGCGTGCAGGCGAGGTTGGCTTGGGGCCCATGTCATTTGAAACTTGATAATATAGCCGTATACCCATTGCATAGCAGTTCCTTGAATGACATTGATTATATGAATTTGACTTTTGCATTTTGTTAGTAATGTTAGGCATGAGTGTTAATTTCGCGCTGGGCTTATAAAAAAATCATGTATCACGGTAGAGCTTAGAACATCCATCATTATATTTAAGCTGAAGCTGAAAGTTGTCAAATTCTGCACAGGTCTCTTAGAACAGCCATGCTATCAAACTATTGAGTCTAATTATTATAAACGCGGATGCATTCAATCTCCGTCTGTCTGTCACCTGTTGACGACAATACTCGTGTCTAAATAAATAGATACAAACACACGTGCGTAACAAGAGGTAGATAATTGAGATCCTACAAGAAGGTGATAGAGTAGTTGGATTGCCCATCCATGAAAGACAAAACACTGGTGATTTGTCTTTCTAGCTAAACGGTTCTTTATAAAATTTAGTGATGAGAGACTGTAATTTGAGGATTAACGAAGTTAGCAAAAAAGTTAAGGCCCATACACCAGTGAAAGTGGCGCCCCCAATTATTTTATCTTATTATTACGTTAAACGCAGCAAGTTTTAAAAATCCATCGTTCAGTTTGTGGTATCTATTATAAGTTATTTATTAATGCCTCTGTAATAGTTTCATTTTGTATAGCTTAGGCAGAGATACAAAGTTGCGCTTTTTGGCCACTAAACTCTATTTTCGCATCTCCTCCTAAACTATAAGAGATAAAATTATTACAGAGGTATTAAAAATAGCTTATAGTAGATACCACAAACTGAACGTAGGATTTTTAAAAATTCCTATGATATGGTAAAATAGATATCGCTGTCATATTGGCTCGGGTATGCGCCTTAAGGTAGTCTTTTGTTTATTAGTCGGAGAATTTTTGATTAAATGAGCATGGCCTGGGGCGGATTAGCCATATAGCAAGAGTAACAAATGCTATACGGGCCCCGCGCCCAGGTAGGTCCTGCACTTGTAGCCAAAAAAATATTTATTTTTCGGCACGCTTCGTTAACCGCTATGTTGTTTTGTTTTTTTTTGCTAAGTGCTGCAATATCCTAGAACTTGTGTGTAGTTTCCTGAGCTTAGTCTTAGGTATGAGTGCAGCTTGCTCCGCTCGCCATTGTGTTGGCTTGAGAAGCATTATGTCAACCACCAAATGTTTACCGTACAAAACAGGTACATTTTGCGTGACAATTTAATTTATGGCTCCTGTCTTTTCTATCGAGTTAGATCGTGTTAAAGTGCATCACTCTAATCAAATCAAATCAAATCATTTATTTGCTAGTTTCTGAAACATGTCTACCACAAAACAAATTACCTAACGAGAACTATTGCAATTCAAAGCCAAATTTGCAACGGGCCCCACGCTGACTTAATCCGGCGCTTAGGCAGGGCCCAGGCTAACGTTTGAAACATTATTTAAAGTCGATAAGCAGAATCCTATCTTATTTCTGTCACAATTAACATTATCGCTTATGGAGATCTGATCTGCTATCTATACAGTTCACATGCGATGCAAATGTGACCTCCTTACGTCTTTCTGAGTTCATCAGATAATTTTTCTTATCTTTTCTGGAATATCTAGTACGTCTAAAGTCTATAGTTCACTGAGTAACAATGAGAATAACCTATCGAACATGAGATGAAAGACACTGAGGTCATAGCCTTGGAATTACGAACAGCATTTACATTTTTCCTTCTTTTAGAGACTAAATGACTGAACGGAATTTAAAGGAAGATTGTACACCCAGCGACGAAGGGTCCTATTCCTATTGAGTGTGTTATTTGAGGAGGCCTTAAAACACACGAGGTAGGAATCGCACTTTCTCCCAAGTGATACATTATTTTATAAAAAATAAAAAACTTTCGAGGAAAATCAGGTTTAAAATCTTCGAAATAACCCGAGTAAACTCAAATCATAAACGCAAATGTCGCACTAGATACGCGCACGTACGATTAGCACATGTTTTGTTATTTTTAAATTATTGTTCCGAATACGGAAGAGGACAATATACTCGTAATGGCGGGTTTGGAGTAAAATCTTTTAATTGTCTGACCTATTCTGCAAATAAATTTGAAATGAATTTCCATAAAAAAAATCCTGCCCCTAAGCCTAACCCTTCCCTAAGTTTGGTTATGGAATAAGCAACTTTCTGAGAAGGTATAGTATGAATATATTTTATTCTAGGATTCTCAGGCCCGTATTATGAAAGCTTGCTCAGTCATCCTGCTATGCTTCAGCTACGCTTTTCTATGGCATAAACGTCACTCAAGCATAGCTCTATGACTGAGTAAGCTTTCATAATACGGGCCTCAGACCCGGAACAAGATGCTTGTAAGTTGTAGATCATACAATAGTCCCGCCGGGGAAATTGAAACCGCAACCTCTCTCGTCACATGCGGACTTCGCCAGCTCAGAGTCGTATTTTTTAACCGACTTCAAAAAAAAGGAGGAGTGTCTCAATTCGACTGTATTTTTTTTTTCACGTTTCAGAAACTTTTGACAGGGTGGTCCGATTTTCATGTTTTTTTATATGAAAGCTGGTGCTTCCCTTGTGGTCCCATTTTAATTGTCTGACAGTAAGATTCATAAAAATTTAAGTCAGATTATAGTTTTTTAAAACAAAATTAATTATTAATGAAAAACCGCAAGCCTCAAGCACAGTGTGTTACTTTAGAATTCAGATTATTGATACGTGAAACAATGATGTCAATTCAGGATTCGCCAAATCTAAACTAAACTAATTTGACAGAACTAACAATGTTGCCGTCCCTTTCACATCGGTCGAATAAAAAGGATGGCATCATTTTAGTGCCGTCAGATTCGTTTAGTATAGTTTTAGCGACATCTGAATTGAAATTACTAATCTTCACACACAAACGTGTTACCCTTCCACGTTTGTGTCTGAAGATTAGTAATTTCTACTACACTGTTTGACGTTGACCATCCAAAACTTAAGATAACATCAACCTATCTTGTCATAATATGTTTTTATTTAAAAAGTACAATCTTCTCAACTTTCGTATTTCAACACTGATTTAGCCCAACTTTGGGCATAAATAATGTCATTCAAATGTTGAAATAAATTTATTTTTAAGTGGATGAACATATTCTTTTCATTTACACAGACACAGACCTTCTAGCTAGCTCCGAGGTGAGCACAGCTTATGTTATAATGACGGCATCGTGAGTGGAAGTGTAACTTTTTTTTAAGGCGCATACCCGAGCCAATCTGTCAGCGATACCTATTTTATCATATTTTTACGTTTATCATAGGAATTTTTAAAAATCCTACGTTCAGTTTGTGGTATCTATTATAAACTATTTTTTAATACCTCTTTCATAATTTTATCTCATATAGTTTAGGAGGAGATGCGAAAATAGAGTTTGGTGACCAAAAAGCGCAACTTCGTATTTCTTCCTAAGCTTTACAAAATGAAACTATTACAGAGACATTAATAAATAGCTTATAATAGATACCACAAACTGAACGTAGGATTTTTAAAAATACCTGCGTTTAACGTAATAATAAGATAAAATAGTTGGGGGCGCCACTTTTGCTGATGTATGGGCCTTAAGTGAAAAATTCTTTAGCAACGTTGTGCACTTTTTTTAGCATTGGTAATAAATGATAAACTCGCGTCACGTCACCAATCGTGTTACGTCACCACGGCCACGTGAGGCTGATGATGTTAGAACAGCATTACGTGACCGTGGTGACGTAATTTTGATGAGCTATCAAAAGTTACAGGTACCTGTGTAAATAGTTCACTTAGTTGAAAGAAGATGTCGCTTGTTCCGGGAGCAAGTAGTAGAGAAGTGTCGCCGTAGGCTAACAGATGGCGCCGTTCCAAGTATTTATTATCGCAAAGAACAAAATTGCCTCTTGTGGTGCCTTAGTACATCGGAAAAGTGTGCGCGTAGTTTCGCATTGGAAGCTAATATCGAATAACGCATGTTACAAAGATAATGTGTAATTTCTCTGAAATATGATATGGTGGTAAGGCAGCGCGACAATCACGAGCTCTGAGCAAGTTAACACGTATTTTTATAGGTTATAACACGTATTTTTATAGGTTAGTATGTACATAATTACGTTATGTTATTTTTTAACCGATTCGAAAAGAGTATGTATGTTCGTCGATATCTACGTCAATTATGGATTAAGAAGAATTATTACCATCAAATTTTCGCTTAATGCACCACTATGAATTTCTCTAATTGTTGTCAAGTGATTTTTAAATACAGGAATGAACTAGATAAAGTTTCCTTGAACAGTTAAAGAAGAAAAACTTCATTTTGTATTTAAAAACCACTTGTCAGGCGTAAATAAGGCCTTAGACTTTCAGTATCAAGACTCAATGATGAGACACGGCGGCGAGCAGCTGCTATCCGAGCAGGCAGAGAATAGCCTGCGTCAATATGTTAGGGCCTTCCTCTATAAGAAGCTGATTTACTTACATGTACTTGGTCCTGCAATGCAAACAGGTCCTTCTTATAGAAAATGGCGCAGCCATCGTTGCGAGAGCCCGTCTTCTGCTTGTACACGCATTCGTAGCCTAGTGCCATGAGCGAGGAGTACGGCGCTTCTTGTATGTGGGAAGCTTGCACTTCTTGTAGACAAATTATCTGAAAATTGTGTTCAATTTCTATAAATTCTATCAAAGCTATTGGTTAAACTTTATCAATATTTATTTATTTAGATAGTGATATTATTTATTTAGATAGTACGCAGCCCCACAGATTTAATAGAACTTATTATGGGCTTATTTATGAACTTCGATTATCGATTTCGTAACTTTACTCCACCGCTATTCCTCATTTTAGGTAAAATTTGTACTAAACAGGGAATAAACAGGAGTAAGCTACTACGAGGTTGGTCTACAAGTAAATTTTATTCCGCCGTTCAGGCAGGTTTAGCTAAGGAATAAAGTGACAAATAACAGCCAAAAAGCCAACATTCATAAAAAAACGCTTTAGTTTTTCATAGTTTCATAATCACAATTTACTCTCAGAGTAGTTGATCTCCGATAAAGCTTGGTAATTACTTATTTTAAAAAACAGTTTTATTAAACCTGGAATAATGACGGAGTACCGGTATAGGTAGGTATACCTACCTAACTTATTCCTCCGGTAACGTAATTTTCGGATAATCTGTGGAAATAATTGTAAAAAAGTTGACAATGATCGACAACATGACTAATGAGAATGACATAAAGTGAAATGGTTTTTGAAATTTTCTATTTACATACCTACATAATTCATGTAATGCCTTCATTTTGGAATTCGGATTATTGTTTGTTGTGAGCTAAAAGCGTGTGCTATCAGCTAATGTGACGAGGATTGTATCAGTTGCGAAATGTGTTACTAAGAGCATTGTCATAGCAACGTCCTCACCGCACCTCAAGAGCCTACCATTGGTTTGGTCCACGGCTGGACACAGGCCTTCCCCTGACAAGCGCCATTAGCTTTTAACTCATGGGGGGTAATGCCCATAATCCCCACGTTGGCCATTCGGTTTGGGGATCGCTGGGCGGTTGTTGTTCTACAGGAGGCACTGCTACCCGCCCCTGGTGGATATCCTTTAGTCGCCTCTTAAGACACCCGCAGGAAGAGGTTTTGCAAATTCGTAATGATGAGCAGAACCTGCACTTCACGCATTTTCAGGGAATTACCTACGCTATCAATAAATTGATATAGGTATAAGTATACAGCGTAGGTAATTCACTGAAAATACGTGAAATGCAGCGGTTATGCTCATCATTACGAACACGTGTGTGAAAACGCCAGATCTTTGCTGAGTGGTGCTTGCTGGCTTAGAATTTGCACCACCTCTTCCTGCGAATCTCGTAAGAGGCGACTAAACGGTATCCACCGGAAGCGGGCAGCAGTGCCTCCTGTAGAACCACCACCGTTCAGCGATCCCCAGCCCGAATGGCTAACGTGGCGATTATGGGCATTACCCCCATGACATAAAAGCCAATGGCGCTTGTCAGGAGGAGGCCTGCGTCCAGCAGTGGACCTATATAGGCTCTTGAGACTATGCTCCAGGTACATTTATCAACCGATACAATCCGGGGGAGTACAGACGGTTTCTGGTAATTCAGTCGCCATGGAGCGTTTCGACTGTGTGGATCGTGGTTTTTGTGTGCGTGAGTTTTATCGAAACGTTAATTCGGCTACCATCGCGCGGCGTAAATTTAGAGAACATCTCAGTTTACGTAATTTTACCGATACTCCAAGTGTTTAAACGATTAAGAACTGGGTTGCTAAGTTCGAGGAGACTGGTTCCACGTTGGATAAACAACGGTCAGATCGACCAAAGACATGACGGACGGAACAAAACACTCACGCAGTGAAACAGTCAATTCATGAAAATACTACCCAGTCTACTCGTAAGCGTTAATTCGCAGCGGTATGCGGCAATGATCGAGGACTTTTTTACACCAGAGGTGCAGAATGTTCCAGGCTTGACTAGACGGACCTGGTTTCAACAGGATGGAGCAACTGCCCATATCACTAACACCACTATGCCCGTTGTCCGTCAACTTTTCCCGAATAGAGTATCTCTCGAAGAGGAAATATTCCCTGGCTACCACGTAGTCCGGAGCAAACCCCAATGGAAGGAAAATATCCGAAGAGAAATGGAAAGCATTACAGAGCTTACATGCCGCGCCGTGATGGATAATTTTAGACGTCGTCGCTTACAGGAGTGTCACGAATGCACGATCGTATGGATTACATTTAGATGATGTAATTTTCAAAAAATAATTATTTTATAGGGATTACTACAAAATAAAAACCTTACCTATGTATAATGTAATTCATTTTTTTTTAACTAATTTTTATTTTTCTAAAGACTTTTAAAGGCCTCCCTGTATATAATATAAACGGTTTTTGACATTTTCTATATAATTATTATATTATGTGAGAATTACATATAATTACTCGTGTCATCATGTCGATCATTTTCAACTTTTTTACAATTATTTCTACAGGCCACAGACCATCCTCAATTGCCACAGAAAATTACGTAAAAAGTCACAATTTAGTATTTCTATGTTGGTACCATGCTAGTACTACGAGTATATTGGTACTTTTGATCTATTATGCTGTTTTCAGCCCTAATACGAGTAGGAGGAATAAGTTAGGTATACCTAACCGTCCGTCATATTACAGGTTTAATAATACTGTTTTTAAAACCGGAGAATAACGTATTCACTGCCTAGCCTGGAGCCGAACGAGGTGGAGAATGGCACCTGCGTCTTGGGCCATGAAGGTGTTAGTGTATAATGTATAACGTATTCACTGCCCAGCCTCTGCGGTGCGACTCGCAGGGGCGCGCCGCAGCCGAACGAGGTGGAGAATGCCACCTGCGTCTTGGGCCATGAAGGTGTTAACTACTCTGAGCATAAATTTGGGAATAAGAAAACAATAGCGTTTTTTTATTAAGATTGTTATTAGGGTGTATTAAGATTTTTTATAAACTCTAATGAGAAATGTGCAAGGCTTTTTGTTGACGCTTTTAAGCTAGCTAACAAACTTACACCGGAAGGCGGGAAACTATGATCGCCGACCTTCTTATCAAGCGTGGCGATTATGGCAAACTGTGGGTACAGCCTAAAGACAAAACTGGAGACTTATAGCAGCAGGATCATCCCATCAAGGAAGCCCGAGCTTTTAAGGTAGAGAAATTGTACACGTTTGAACAAAATATCGTCTCTAATCTAGCAGCAAACCCAAAATTTCCGACACCACACGGATGATATCCTTTGAACAATTTGTAGATATGAAATAGATGTGACTCTCACACCGTTGAAGAACAACAAGGCTCCGAGGTAGATGGAATCACTTCTAAACTGGCCAACTGATCCTAAGCTTTATAGAAAAGTGTTTATTAGGTCCTTACATATGAAATTGGCGTTTTGTATGGGAGGAACAAAAAGTCGAATATTTTTTAATATAATATATTTAATTAATCAAAGTATGAACCATTATTTTCTATGCACTTTTGCCATCTTATAGGTAGTTCATTGATCCCTTTACTAAAAAAACCAGTCGGACGGGAATCAATAAAATCTTTGAAGGCGATTTGGACTGCCCCATCGGAGTTGAATTTTTTCCCTTGCAAGAAGTTATCCAAATTTCGAAAAAAATGGTAATCTGTTGGAGCAAGGTCCGGGGAGTACGGAGAATGTCTTAGACTTTCCAATTGAAGCTCTTCTAATTTAGTAGCCGTCTGTTGCGCAGTGTGTGGTCTAGCGTTGTCGTGAAGCAGCAGTGGCGTGGAGCGATTGACCAGCCTAGGTTGTTTAGCCGCTAGCTTTTCCATCATGGTTTGCAATTGCTGACAATAGACATCAGCCGTAATAGTCTGGCCAGATTTGAGAAAACTGTAATGAACAATACCGGCACTAGTCCACCAAACGCTTACAAGTAACTTTTTTGGGGTTAATTTTCGCGTGGGGCAGGATTTGGCTGGCTGGCCAGGATCCAACCATTGCGCTGAGCGCTTCCGATTATCGTAAAGAACCCATTTTTCATCACAGGTAATGATTCGGTTTAAAATACCTTCATTATTGTGCCGGTTTAGTAATAGTCGACGCGCGTTTGCCGGTTTGCTTCAGTCAATTCGTGAGGTACCCACCTTTCAAGCTTTTTAATCTTCCCAATTTGCTTCAAGTGAATTAAAACAGTTTTATCACTAACATCGCAGCCTGCAGCTAACTCGGACGTGGTTTGCGATGGATCCGCTTCCACAATAGCCTTCAACTCTTCATTATCAACTTGAGTCTCAGGCCGTCCACGGGGCTTGTTCTGCAGGTCGAAATTTCCAGAACGAAAACGTTGGAACCAAAAACGAACTGTGTTTTCTTTTGCAACACGACCGCCATACACATCATTCACCCTTCGAGTTGTTTCCGCAGCACTAGTGCCACGGCGGAACTCGTACTCGTAAATAATGCGATATTTTAAGTTTTCCATTTTGTAAAATGAGTGACGCAAACAGAAAAAAACAGAAGAAAAAAAACAAATGAATGATGATCATCGAAGCACAAATACATGAGTCTATAGCTGTACAAATTTGAATTTGGAATTCCTTACCAAAGAGGAGAAATTTGTGATTAAAGTGGCCAGTACGAAAAACGCCAATTTCATATGTAAGGACCTAATATTTCCGTCGTCAGCACGAAAAAGAGCCCCGAGCATAGAATGTAAGCATGATCCAGTTTTGGCTTGGGTCCACTGGTATTTTCTGTCTGTAAGTCTTAAAATAAAGCGTACTTACATCAGGGTCCAAGGAAACAATCTCGTGGTAGATACGAGAGGCCCGTATGTCCCACCTTAAATCATACGGAGAGCATCCTATGTACAGATGGGGATGGATCTCAAGCAGGTACTGAGCCAGGACATTGTAGGAAACAATTTTGAATTTTACTGTATATCCTGAAAAAGGCAAAAGAATAATGTAATAACAATTAAATTTGCAAATGATAAAGAAAGATAAATAGTTATTTGTTCTGTGTGCCGATTTTAAATCCCGAGCCAGCGAAGCAGCCTAGAGTAGAGTCACGAGCGTAGCGAGTGGCTCTAACTAAAGTAGATTGCTGAGCTAGCGAGGGATTTAAAAGGAACGAAACAAAAAACATTTGCTCTCGAGTTACATACAACTTTACATACGACTTTTCACCTCGATCAGTGAGAAAATTATTAGGTCCATGTCACTTTTTAATTGCGGTTCGTTCAAATACTTAGTCCATTCATCATGATATTGAGGTGATACCAAAAAGTATTTAGAGCGTAAAAGAGATATCTTTTTGTAGTACAAAAACATTCGTGTTTTATTATTCTTTTCTATAAAAATAATAAAATATTGGTAGTAATAAAGTAAAGCATCGTCGTGCCAAAAGAGTTTCTGTACAAGGCAATGAGTTTTTTCTATTTTTCGGCGTCGAGCAGAGTATCAATAGCCTCTAGCTAGAGCCTAGTAAACCATTGAAATGCAGTTACACTATTCTAAATTCAAATGACTTTTTTCAACTTCTTGAATAATATCCTTTATTCCACTTGTGAGCAAAATTAGATTTTGCTCACTGGTTTTGAGCAGCAAAGTCACTGTTTTCGAGCGAGAGAGGTGAAAAGTATATTACCAGTTTCAGAACTGCTGTTCACTGTTTCCCAGCATCTATATTCAGGGTAAGGATAGGGGTTGCTGGGGTAGGTGTGTGCACGCCTTGTCGCCTGCGGGGATGTATTTTCTGCGGTACTGTAAGAACAATTATTATCTCTGAATAAGCTTATCCTCAGTCCTCAGTATCCCATTCTACGTCCACAGTTTAGTGTACTAACCCAACCAAAAAGGTTTTGTCATGATCACCACGCTTGGCAAGCATATTCATGAAATGAAATGCTTTATTCAAAAGAACAGCATTCGTACAAACATTACCTAGTCGGTAAAATGCGATCGATTTCTTGTCAAATAATAAATATTCATAAATTAATATATACAAATAAATGTCAGAGATTTCCTATAGTTAAAGTCACAATAAATACCTACCTATGTATAAGTCCCGTATGTAAGCTTGCTCAGTCATAGAGCTATGCTTGAGTGTCGTTTATGCCATAGAAAATCGTCGCTCATACATAGATCGATGACTGAGCAACCTTTCATCATACGAGCCTAAAACTCGGTCTAAAATCTTAAGTTTAGAGGACATCAAGGATATGGCAATAGAGGTGTTAAAACACACAGAAAGAAGCCTTCTGTTGGTAGGATCCTTCTTACGACATTCAGTGCAGTTTTGTATGGATTGATTCCTACACTGCAGCTGCCATAGGATACTACATATTATGTAATGATAATGCCTACATATAGTGTCTAGCTTATCAAATCTTGTTGGTTAACTAAGAGGCCATTGAAAATCAAATTCGTGAACTTTTTTATACAACTAGGTGTGGTTAGAGATATTTATATCTCAAAGAACATACATAACATACATACATTGACTTACAGAGAAATGTGTTTTTTCTTGTGTTCCTTGTTTTCATCTAAAATACTATTATTATTATTATTATTATTAGCCTTTTTCATCCCACTGCTGGGCAAAGGCCTCCCCCTTAAGCAAATACTATTATAGTTTTAAAAGTTTAAATTTATTATAATTGACATTTACTGTGCAGTTGTTATTATAAATGCTATTACAGTTCTATATTCTCTAACTAACACACATTTCTTGAGTATTTTCTTGAAAACTGTTAGGCCAGCGGATTCTTATATATTGTTTGGCAAGTTATGATGTAGTTTAGCAGTAATCATAGTCACATAACACCATAATTGATCATTTTACTATTGTTTCAACAGGTGAGTGCTACACTGTGGATAATTATCATTATTATATTGTTATCCCTGATAAAATACTTAATCCAACTGGTATTATTATGGATCAGCTGAGCTATCTGTCGACTGTTTGCAACAGTCTGCAGTTAGGTCAATTGTTTCAATTGTAAATACTAGTTTTAATTTAATTGAATTTTTCTTTTCCAAAAATGATTGCATTATTGGTACACACTTAATTTACCTACTTTAGTAGTTGCATTTATTTAAAAAAAAATTCTTTATCTCCTATTCTACTTCTTCTACAAACATTATGAAGGTGAAGCTGTGAGGATGTGAGATGTTTGGGAGAAGACGATAATACTACTACATGGATTGGATGGAAATATTTCAAAGATGTACTTCTAGCTGGAATAATAGGCTACATTTTATCAGAAAATCATGTGCAATGTAGTAGGCTGTAGTCAGTTTTATACAAGGGTCAAAGATCTTACACTTGAAACTGTCCATTATGGCTGGTATGGTTCACAGCAGGCTGCAATGAGTCACTCATTTGCTCAGTCCGATCAAATTCCTGATCATTCAATGGTGGTATTTTTATGAGCAATTTTCTGTTGCGTTGCCTCAAGAGCCGTGTGCTGCAAAAATGTCTGTTTGTGTCCTGAGGATCAGAGAACTATGGTTATTATCAATTATCTTATTTGTATATATAAATGTGGCTTACAATATGTCCTTAGTTTATTAAAGGAGATAACAAAACCTGAATAATGTGACAACTAATTACAAAGAACCATTGTGTCGAGGATTGATATATTGATATATTTTAATAAAATGATGGTCATTTATTTATTTGAACCACTAACAGTTAATTAAACACACATAAAAAGTTACTTAATGGTATATTTCAATATTAAACTTGATTAAAAGAGCTTATGCTGATTTAGTTATAGGTTACATGACACAAAATTTGTTTAAATCCATGAGTTGACATGTCAGTTAATAAAACGAAAGAGTGCTAAGGACGGTAATGGTTTTCCCTAACTTTTTATACCTAATCAATTATTCAAAATTTGTTTTTACAATAGAAATGGCAACCTATAGGTCCTTGAGCTTATGTAATATTGAATAATGCTTAAATGAAGAAATAGAGAATAAAGACTGCTCGAAAAACGCTAGTTAGTAGTTAGTGGACGAAAAGTGCAGTGTGATCTTTGCAATTGGAAAAAATACAGAAAAACAATAATTTCCTGCTTTAAAATGCCATATCCAAATTTGTGGAAATACACTAAAGCAATATGTGTGAACTGCAATAGTAAAATTTGACTGGCAATGTGACAAAATAGTGCCGATTTATGGTATACTTAGTTTAAGTTCTTTTAAAGATAAAGATAAAGATCATTTATTTGCTTAAACATGTGTAAATATAAGATTTTACAAACAGGTATGCAAGTATCAACATGTTTTACCGATTATGGTGTACAAATTACGAGAAATGGCATGCAAACAGAGACAGAAGCTAAAATAATAATGAAGTTATTAGTAGTATATAATGTCAAAAAATTTAATTAAAATAAAGTAAGTAATAATAAGGGATTCTAATAATAACTCTATATATTTTCATTAAAAAGTTAAAGCTTATCATTTATAAAGTCGTCATATAGTAACATTTTTGAATTAATAATTTCTTAAATTTATTTTTAAATTCACAGTCATTAAGTTGCCGATAGCTCTTTGGTATCTTGTTGTAAATTTTCGGAGCCATTGATACTATGCTCTTATGTAGTAACGCAGTTTTGGATGAAAATAAGCAAAGCCTATCTTCACGTCTGTCTTCGTCTGACATGCGCGGGAACAGGTGGGGGTTATTTCTTACAAACAGAGCCACTTCGAATATATATAGCGACGGAAGTGTTAATATTTTGTGCTCTGTGAATAAAGGTTTACAGCTATCAGTCACGTGTATTCGAAACATGGCTCGCATGCAACGTTTTTGCGCTTTAAAAATAAATTCTTTATCTGTGGAATTCCCCCAAAAAATTATTCCGTATCTCAGTATCGACTCAACTAAGCCGTAATATGCTACAATTAGCGTGTCAATATTGAGGGTTAGGGATAATCTAAATAACGCGTATGCTGAACTACTTATTCTCTTGGTCAAGTATTCAATATGGGTTTTCCATTTTAGTTTGTCATCTATCTGTAAGCCTAGAAATCTTATAGAGTCAGTGTTTTTTATCAAATTATTATTATAGATTAAATTAATGTCAGGTTTTGTTTTTAATTGATTAAAGTGCATTATCGACGTTATTTTTAGGTTTATTTTTAAATTATTGTCAATAAGCCAACTAATAATAGAGGTTAGTGATTGATTAATGTCAGATTCATAATTTTTTATGTCATTACATTTGATTGTGATAGAGCTGTCATCGGCAAATAGTGTCATATGTTGATTTATTTTATTGATTATTAATGGGAGATCGTTTATATATATTATAAAAAGAAGTGGCCCCAGTACACTTCCTTGGGGAACACCATATTGAATTATACGTTCATTAGATTTATAAGTTACATGAGATTTGGTCTTATAGTTGAAACAAGTAATTTCTGTAACTTGTTTCCGATCTCTTAGGTAAGAGGCTATTAAATTTAACACGTTTCCTCTAATCCCATACACTTCTAATTTATTGCATAGAGTACTGTGATCTACGTAGTCGAAGGCTTGCGTCATATCACAAAATATGGTGCAAACGGGAGTTCTTTTATCAACTTGGCAGATAACGTTTTTGAAAAAATCGTATATTGCCATATTAATGGTTTTGTTTCGGCGAAAACCCTTCTGCTCACTACACAATATATTGTTTTTTTCCAAATAGTCATTAATTTCATTGTTATGGTACTTCTCAAAAATTTTTAATTTTTAAATATTGGTTTTATTATTGTCAATTTTAAATCCAAAGAAGTTATATTTAAATTGTTGATTTTTAGAGAAGTTTTTCGTTTTTTTTTAACGAAAAAATGATTGATTTCTTTTTGTGATTTTGAATAAGTACATTATAGAAGCATAAGAAAAATTAAAAAACTTAATGTTATTGTAATTTTTTGACAAGATATAAGATAAAAGTTAAAATGTGTCGTTAATGTAAAATGAATTTTAGTATGCTAATGAATAGAGTTTTTTTGTGAATAAAAGTAATACATACAAATGTTTAATACCATTTGTATTGTGTGTTTTAATTTAGAATATATTGACTGTTAGGAAATACACAATAAAAAAATATTCAGCAGTTTTAGAAAAATCCGCCTGTATTAAACTGGGTCCAGTGGACACGGTAGGGACTCCTAGCGTATCAAAACAGGGTGCGACTGCCCAAGTGTTAAGTATCTATGTTTGCGTAGTACTTTCAGTAAGAACATAGAAAAACAAATTAGAATAATAATTCCCATCCCACAAACAACTCACCAGGTAACTACTCAAACCAGCATGATTTCTCAGATGGGCTTTATAATCCAGTCTTTTACATGTAACCGAGTAGTATCTGTAAAAACTTGTAGTCAATTTCAGCATAGCTTTCAAAGATGTATGTTATAACTCAACATATTTGAATCATCAATTTTTTATTTAAATTATTGATTTGAGTGTAACAGTGTATTTCGATTTATATGGCACAGTGTTGACATGGATTTGCTCTTATAAATTTTAAATCTGAAACAATAACAAAATATAATCAAGCTGATGTAATTAATAAATGTACCAAAGAGACAACTTCCCCGTACAGTGTCCTAGAGGAATATAAGAATTGCAAGAAACATGTCAGATGATGATGAGTTCTGGAGACCTTGAGTGCCCCTCGATGGAAAAGTGCCATAAATTCAGCCTTAATGCCGTTACTATGCGTATGGTTAGTATATTATGGCAGGACGCCCATGTTATGTAACATATTCGTCAAAGCAAAGATGAAAAACAATAACGACACATTGATCAAACATGATACGATTACGACAACAACAAACTAATAACAAGGAATAACCTGACATTTTGAACAGCTTGATCTGATAATTAAAAATCCACTTACATGCAAAACAAAGCCATAATTTATAATTCGTAAAGCAAATGAGCAAAAACCATGACGAGCACCTAATTTCTACGTAAAAATTACATTTTTGGACTGACCGAAACAAAAAACAAATGGACAGCCTGTCGCAACACAATTGGATGGCCTAGTTCTTAAAGTCACTAAGTCCATTTTGACGTTTTTTGGGTAGGAGCGTTTTAGTGATAAAATGTATTTATTAAAGCTTAAATTGTTGTATAAAAATTTGGATTAAAATGAAAAACGTAGCTCTAAGGATACTGTTTAATATACTGAACTTAAAAATAGAATAACTTTTATAGGTTTTACACACATAATTTTTATATCAATGGACTTATCACAAAATCAATGGAGTTGGTTACTTTTTATCAAAATTCTTTGGATTTAGTGACATTTTTCAATAATCATCACTTTAGATACATTGATAATCAAATCTGTTTTATCTTTAAAATTGCTTATAATTAAGGAAATGCTTATAAAACTTATAGTCATAATGTGTTTCTTAGTATTTTCTTTTATTTTCAAATTTTTCTTCCATGTCTCTGGCTTGGAAGCCCTTTTTTTTCCTTTTCTATTAAGTGCTTCTGGATCTTCTATATTTTCATTCACAACTATTTCTTCTTCCAAATAAAATTCTCCAGTACTTTCATTAAGCAATACATCTCTTGTTGTTGTTCCTTCTATCATTTCTAAAGTTGTGTTGTCCATATTGTTTTCACCCTCAAAATCGCAATTTGTAGCATCACTATCAACTTCTTTATCCAATATCATTTCCCCCGTTTGTTCATCTAATCTTAATGACTTTTTACTATTTTGTCTAATGGAATTGTTGCCTTTTTTTGGTTATGTGCCAGCCTGCAAACTAATCAAAACTTTAAATGCATAAAACTTCTTGTGTATTTGCACAAAAATTCAAGAAAGTGTATTTGAGGGTAGATAATAACCGGTAACCGGTAACGGGCTTAATTTAATGCTAATTGGCATTTAATTAAGCCCGTTACCGGTTTAGTGTCTGTTATGTTGAAGGAACTAGAACTAGTTCTACATTAAAAATTAAATTAAAAATATCTATCTATGTAGTGTATTGTATTATGTATATCAGTTATCTAGTACCCATAACACAAGCTCTGCTTAACTTGGGGCTAGATAATGCTGTGTGAATTGTCCAGCATTATTTATTTATTATTATTTATTTATTAACTTCTCTTGAAAACATTTTTAATATGAGCAACGTGTAAAATACTTAGGTACTTACCTCGTCTCTGCGTGAACATCGACCTGGATGCGTATGCCGCAATGTTTCCGGGGTGTATTTTCTCCATCAGGTGTCCATTCACTGCCAGATGAATTATATGGGTCATCTTCATCGGAATTAAATAACCCACAATCATTAATAAGCCTGTAAAAAAACAATTTTTGATAGCAATAGTGCAAATGATAGAAATAGAACAATTTTTTTATGGAAAACTGCTTACTGTTGAAGTTTATCCTCGTTCATGGTAAATATACTCGAATTAAGCACATTTAAAACCACTTTTCACCTATTTTTTGATCAATTGATTAAAAACACTTGTCGCACAAAGTTTTTGCCGTAACGAATTTAAACTGTGAAAAAAAACGGTCCCTGGTGTAGCCAGGACATGGACTAAAAATTGAAGGACTTAGTTACTTTTAAATGAAAAATAAGTAACTTAGTTACTTTTTGCTCGAATGTACGCTCTGATTTGTACTTCGTTACTTTAAGAACTGAACTGAATGGAGTTAGGGACTTTAGGCATTGGGAAAAACACACTTAGAGGTATTTTAGAGAAAAAAGAGTCAGACCCGAAGATAGAGGAAAAAAAGTAGAATATTTTGAACTGGTAATGTAAAAATGGCAAAATTTGGACTTAGTGACTTTAAGAACTAGGCCATCCAATTGCCAAAAATTTAACCATGAAATTTACTAGTCTATGGTTGTAATGTAATGAAATTTAGCCAACTTTTGAAGCCAAATCTTATTTTTCTCAAGTTGGCACCGGAAATGACTATTTTATGCCTTATGGTTAGTTCTACTCAATGATTTTATTGTCAATGGCGGTCTTTGATGGCGTTTTTGTCAGATTTTATTTTTTTTACATTTTTTACAAAATTTGAGATTGATTCGATCGAAAATACAAACTGTTGATTATTATCAAATATTTCGCTGCTAGAGTGACTTAAATGGATTTGTGTTATAATTTGCGTGTTTCCTGTTATAGTTTTATATCGGATTGTTGAGATAAACAACAATTTTGGATCAGACTAACAATTCTGAAAATTCAAGTATTTCAGCAGATAACTACCGTGAAAACTTCAGTAACATGGATAGTCGGCGTAACAGGAAGTGTGGTAAACGAAAGGTAACCAAGATGGTCATGCTTCTTTCAAGTTTTCCACTAGACCCTGATCGGTAAGTACCTACATACTTCTCCAATTTTACATGGTTATTATTGTGAAGCTGAATTCGATACTCCTACACGTGGGAAGGTAGACAGGCCTTTCAACTACCACTGTTCTACTTCACGTCACTACTTCCTTTCAATATTGGGGTCGAGTGGGTACCTGGACAACGTAGCAATGTACGTCACTCTTTCTGTGCAACATAATTTGTAAATCATACCAGTAGTTCCATAGCTCCTCCTCATAAACAAATTGTATTTATTTATATAATATTCTGGTGAAAAAAACACATGTTATCTGTTTAATTTTGATACCTAGTACATACTGCTTTTAATTTTTTTCAGATGTCGATTGTGGGTGAAAGCATCGGGCGTAGAATATTTGATTTATGTACCTACCTATTGAAAAACTGCACCAGCGTATGCAGGATGACCTGGTAATTGAGTTTCCTCTGCATGTGACATGGCATCATCATTTATGATGAAAGAAATTCAGGTAAGAAAACATAAAATTTGTATCGGTAGTAATTTGTGTCCCTGTTTGGCGGAGTGGACGTACGAGCATGAGTTATTCCCAGCGTCTCACGTGAGACCTACTCATTCCCAACGTCTCACGAAAAAATACTGGTGATAGTAATTTATTATGTGTCAATTAAAAGGTGATGACGAAAAATCCATCTTTAATGACAGCTGTCAAACTGAAAACGGTCATATCTCGGAAACTACTCGTCTCAGACCACTAGTTTGTATGGAGAAGTGACAGGTCTCGTTAAGATCTTCATTTTAGATGACAGCTTTCAAACTTAAAACGGTCATATCTCCGAAACTATTGATCCTAGACCATTAGTTTGTATGGAGATGTGACAGGTCTCGGTGAGATCTTCATTTTGGATGACAGCTGTCAAACTGAAAACGGTCATATCTCCGAAACTATTGATCCTAGACCATTAGTTTGTATGGAGATGTGACAGGTCTCGGTGAGATCTTCATTTTGGATGACAGCTGTCAAACTGAAAACGGTCATATCTTCGAAACTATTGATCCTAGACCATTAGTTTGTATGGAGAAGTGACAGGTCTCGATGAGATCTTCATTTTGGATGACAGCTGTCAAACTGAAAACGGTCATATCTCGGAAACTACTGATCCTAGACCACTGGTATGTATGGAGATATGACAGGTCTCGATGAGATCTTCATTTTGGATGACAGCTGTCAAACTGAAAACGGTCATATCTCGGAAACTACTGATCCTAGACCACTGGTATGTATGGAGATATGACAGGTATCGGTGAGATCTTCATTTTGGATGACAGCTGTCAAACTAAAAATGGTCATATCTCGGAAACTACTCGTCTCAGACCACTAGTTTGTATGGAGAAGTGACAGGTCTCGATGAGATCTTCATTTTGGATGACAGCTGTCAAACTAAAAATGGTCATATCTCGGAAACTACTCGTCTCAGACCACAAGTTTGTATGGAGAAGTGACAGGTCTCGTTAAGATCTTCATTTTGGATGACAGCTGTCAAACTGAAAACGGTCATATCTTCGAAACTATTGATCCTAGAACATTAGTTTGTATGGAGATGTGACAGGTCTCGGTGAGATCTTCATTTTGGATGACAGCTGTCAAACTGAAAACGGTCATATCTTCGAAACTATTGATCCTAGACCATTAGTTTGTATCGAGATGTGACAGGTCTCGGTGAGATCTTCATTTTGGATGACAGCTGTCAAACTAAAAATGGTCATATCTCGGAAACTACTCGTCTCAGACCACTAGTTTGTATGGAGAAGTGACGGTCTCGTTAAGATCTTCATTTTGGATGACAGCTGTCAAACTAAAAATGGTCATATCTCGGAAACTACTCGTCTCAGACCACTAGTTTGTATGGAGAAGTGACAGGTCTCGATGAGATCTTCATTTTGGATGACAGCTGTCAAACTAAAAATGATCATATCTCGGAAACTACTCGGCTCAGACCACTAGTTTGTATGGAGAAGTGACAGGTCTCGTTAAGATCTTCATTTTGGATGACAGCTGTCAAACTGAAAACGGTCATATCTTCGAAACTATTGATCCTAGACCATTAGTTTGTATGGAGATGTGACAGGTCTCGGTGAGATCTTCATTTTGGATGACAGCTGTCAAACTGAAAACGGTCATATCTCGGAAACTACTGATCCTAGACCACTGGTATGTATGGAGATATGACAGGTATCGGTGAGATCTTCATTTTGGATGACAGCTGTCAAACTAAAAATGGTCATATCTCGGAAACTACTCGTCTCAGACCACTAGTTTGTATGGAGAAGTGACAGGTCTCGATGAGATCTTCATTTTGGATGACAGCTGTCAAACTAAAAATGGTCATATCTCGGAAACTACTCGTCTCAGACCATTAGTTTGTATGGAGATGTGACAGGTCTCGGTGAGATCTTCATTTTGGATGACAGCTGTCAAACTGAAAACGGTCATATCTTCGAAACTATTGATCCTAGACCATTAGTTTGTATGGAGATGTGACAGGTCTCGGTGAGATCTTCATTTTGGATTACAGCTGTCAAACTTAAAACGGTCATAATATCTCGGAAACTGCTCATCTCAGACTGAGGATCAACAATTTTATCGAAAAAAGTGTTGATTAACAATATTGATTATCTTGCCCAAAACAAAGCAGAGCTGGTAATAAGGGCAAGTAGCTGTGCCCCGCGGCTTCGGACGCGTTTATTCTATGGAAACGTTTAAAGGTGATTTATATCCCACGGGAACCGATTTATGGGTTAATATAAGTAAAAAAAGTAAAAGTAAAGTAAAAGTTCATTTATTGCTTGAAATACAATGTTATAAAGATCTTAAATATATTAAATTGGAATCATTGTTTTCTGCCTTTAGGCATGCAATCGTTTTAATACAATTATATAACTAAATTAAATTAAAAATAACACAAAATAATAAGCTTAATTAAAAATAAATGTCTGTAAATCAAACCGTAAATTTAAAATCATGTCAATCATTCTGTATAAGCTGGGTCAAGTAAAATATGAAGTAACATTTTTATCAATAATAAATTCATTTACGGTGTAATAGGCGGTTCTTGATAAGAATGATCTTAACCTCCTATAAAACAACAAACAAGGGAGCTTTCGCAGTGACTCTGGGAGTTTATTATATAAATAAGGAGCGGTGTAGAAGACGCTTTTGCGCATATAAGTAGTTTTACAGTCAGGGACACATACTTTATTATTGTCTCGTCTATTCCGTACAACGACGTCGGATAGTCTACAAAATAAATCAGCATTATTTTTTACCAGCATAGCCGTTTCCAGAATATACAACGAAGGAATAGTAAGGATATTGTGTTCTATGAAATAAGGTTTACAGGTATCTAGCACGTTAAGGTTGAACATCGCCCTAATACATCGTTTTTGATGTTTAAATACCCTTTCAACGTCGGTAGAGTTCCCCCAAAAAATCAATCCATATCTGACGCGAGATGCTATTAGACCATGATATGCTATAAGAAGTGTTTTTACGTTAACTGTTGGGGATAATTTATACAGAACATACGCAGTACTATTAATTTTCTTACATAAGAGCTCTATGTGCGATTTCCAGTTTAATTTTTTATCAATATTTAATCCTAAAAATTTCGTCGAGGTAACTTGTTCTATTATTGTATTATTGTATTTAATTTTCTTACATAAGAGCTCTATGTGCGATTTCCAGTTTAATTTTTTATCAATATTTAATCCTAAAAATTTCGTCGAGGTAACTTGTTCTATTATTGTATTATTGTATTTAATGTCAAAGTTTCTAGAATCAGCAGGGTCACGTTGTCGAAAATGAATAATTTTAGTTTTAGAGAGATTAATTTTTAAGTTATTGTCATCTAGCCAGGCTATTATATCACATAGGGCTACATTGATGTCACTTTTATATGTCGCAATATTTTTACATGTTATGGTCACTGTACTATCATCTGCAAACAAAGTCATGGGTTGTGTGGTGGCTTTTGGCAGATCGTTAATATATATTATAAACAAAAGAGGGCCTAGAACACTACCCTGTGGCACCCCGTACTTCATTATCCACTTTTTAGATGTAAAAGATTCTTCAGTCTTGGTTCTAGTATTAATATTGGTTATTTCTGTCATTTGTATTCTATTTTCTAAGTAAGATTTAATAAGTAACAAAACATTTCCTCTTAGTCCATAGAGTTCAAGTTTGCTTAGCAATATGTCATGTCTAATATAGTCAAAGGCTTGGGTCATGTCACAAAAAATCGAGCACGTTGGTATTCTTTTATCCATATTGTATGATACTCTATAAAGAAAGTCATATAAGGCCATATTAATTGTTTTATTTTTTCTGAAACCTGTTTGTTCTTTACAAAGTATATGACGAGCTTCAAAATAACTATTGATAGCATTGTAGATATATTTTTCAAAAATTTTTGAGATTACCGGTATAAGTGAGATTGGTCGGTAATTTTCCATGCTTTCTTTAGACTGTTTTTTATGTAAAGGTTTTAATACGGATACTTTAAGCGCATCAGGATAAACACCTTGCGTAATACTTAAGTTCAGCAGGTGACAAATTGGACCACATAAAGATTTAGATACATGTTTTAGAATTTTTGTTGCGATTCCGTCATATCCAACGCTATTGGTATTATTCAATGAGGCAATTATTTTTAAGATGTCATTTGGTATACAAGGTTGTATAAATAAAGAGTCTTTTTGGCTTGTTATCAATTTAGTGGGCTGTTTTTTAGAATCAGTAATGGGCGTAATCTTATCGATGAAAAAGTTATTAAAAGCATTAGAAATTTCACTTGGATTCGTAATAATTGTATCATTAATTTTAATTTTAGTAATTGGGTCCTTTGGCGTGTTTCTTTTAGAGCTATTTATAATGCTCCAAGATGTTTTTGACTTGTTCTTGGAAGAGTTTATTTTATAATTATTTTGTGCCTTTTGCGTAAGTTTGATAATTTTTTTCAACAATTTACTGTATTTATGATATTCTTTTTTATTATTTTCATTCGGCACTCTCCTATAATTCCAAAGCATTTTCCTTTTCTTTTTACAACTTAACTTAATACCACGTGATATCCATTGAACTGGTCTGGTTGTCTTAATAGTGATTAATTTAAGAGGGAAACACAGATCATAAAACAGTTTAAATGTTTTTATGAACTCATTATAAGCGGCATTACAGTCCTCTTCGTTGTATATTTCGGAAAAGGAAATGCCTTCTAAGATGCGTGTAAATTTCCTTATATTGTCGACTGAATAATCCCGTCTGATAACTTTCCAATACTTCATGATACTATAATTATGTATTGGACAAGTAATAAGTTGAGCGGTGTGATCCGATAACGCGAACTCTATAACTTCAGTTACACATGATTTTTTGAAACTATGCGCAAAATTATCAATGCACGTTTGGCTCCTTATTCGTGTAGGTTGCTTCAAAGCCAGCTTAAGATTAAAATTTAAAAGCAGACATTCAAAGTCAAGCGTTACGTTATTCTTTTTTAATATATTAATATTAAAGTCACCAGCTACAAGAATATTCTGATAACTCTTTCGTGATAGTTCTTGCAATGTTTTCTCAAAAGTTTTCATAAACAAATCTAAGTTTTCAATTTTAGGTATTCTATACACACAAAGGATAACAATGTTGAAGTCTATAAGTTCCACTGCACAGCATTCAAAGGTACCAGCTACAGAAAAATTTGAGATTTTCTTTAAATTGTTCCATTTGTATCCATTTCTTACTAAGATGCATGTTCCTCCTCTTTTGCTATCTTTGCGACAAAAGATAGAGGTTAGAGTGTAGTTAGGGATTGTCAAATACTGTTCATATCCTTCCATCATGAAATGTTCCGTGATGCATACGACGTCAACTGTTTTCTCTTTTTCGGTCAATTCATCCAGGCATATATCTAAAAGATCCGATTTATTCAGCAGTCCAGCAATGTTTTGGTGTAGAATATTCAATTTATTGCTCAAGAAAAAACTGATTTTGTACTTCGTATTCTTCATTTTCTACATCTTTTATATATGATTCTCTTTGCTCTACATATTTCTTTAAGTTACATAGGAGGTGGGCTAAATCTTGCATAACAATACGAAGTCCATGATTACTTATCTTTCCAGATGGTTTATGGAACATGTTGTAGTCATATACTAAATGCCTATTTGTATCTAGGATGTATGCGTATTTATAAGTTTGTATGTCATGGTAGAGGAGGTTGTTAAAAATTTGAATTCTTTCATTTATTTTCTTCGTGCCATAGCCATAGTTGTAAATAGGTGCACATATTATAACATTTGTCCCTGTTATTTCTTGAAGAGTTTCCCTTATATTTCTCAAAAGTTCAGTGTTATCACATGACTCCTGAAAATCTTGGTCACCCATAAGTATTATGCAGTAATCCCTCATTGTATACTCTGTTAGTTTGGTTTTAAGTCCCCTTAGTAGTTGTCGAGTGTATGCTTGGGGGGTTAAGTAATGACATAAATTGTAATTATTTTGAATGTAGTCTTGGGCAATGGTAAGTACTTTATTTTCTTTGTTCTCGCTAATTAAACATATCTTTGGTCTATTTATCAATGTCGTTGCCTTATTTTTCGTGTTGTTTGCTATGTTTCGAATTTTGTAATGGGTTTTTTGCTGATTGCCCGTAAGTAAAGTATTCGTTTGTGTGCGTTTATTTTCTTTAGTAGGTGTTCGCATTCTCATAATGATCTCTGGAATAATTGTGTTTGTGTTTCCTGGTCCTTTTGGTGAAATTTTATGTTTTCTTTTTCTGTAATAATATTTGTTTGTGTCTCTTTATGAGTTTTTTTAGGTTTAGGTTGCAAATTAGCACTTTTAGACTTTGGTGTCGTTTTTGGGGAATTTTTCGGAGAGTTACGACCAAGTTTCATACATAGGTCATTTTTCTTTTTTAAGTTTTCCACATTCTTTCTAAGATCCTTATTTTCTAATGACAATTTCTCTATTTCATTATGGGCACTGTTAAGTTCAATTTGTAAGGTCTCTATTTTATCTATGAGATTTTTCATTTCTTCGTTTAGATCACCCGATAGCTCCGGGAGGCTACCTGTGGTGACATCTATCGTGTCTGCGCTCATTTCAGCTTCGGTTCGGGTAATATTCAATTGAGTTACCGCACGCCTTACTGTGATATAACTCTCATTATCACCCATCTTGATAGTTTAGTACCACTCGTATTTAGTAGATGGCACCTTGACGAGTCTCTTGTTGAATTTTGAAAAAAAGCAAAATTAATTAATTTGTCGAGTTTCGAACCAGCTTATGTCACATCAACCACATGTGCATAAAACTGAGACCTAACACCGCTAGGCCAATAGTGATTGTAGTAAGGGAGTCGAAATTATGTATATGGTAATAAAAATGTCTCTGATTGAATTTGAAAGTTCGTTACATTAGAAATGCAAGTTGAGTCACTATTTTTAACTTTACCCTCGTTCATAAAAATGTCTATGATTGTACACTGATATTATTAGAGTCGGGTTGTTTAATTCTGGCGTAAATCTACTTAAAGCTTTACACTGTCAGTTTTGGTTCGCAGTCACAAATCACAATTACAAAGTTATGTTTATTATTAGGTTTTCACAGCACTTAGTTGTCTTTTCGTGAGTTTTTTGGTAATACACATTCACTTTAGTTTCTCCGTAAGTTCGAGTTTTTTTTATTGGATAACACTCACGCGTGGGTTTTATGGCGTTATTATTCTTGTTATATTATTATTTGCATTGTTTTTATACTTTAAACATTTTATTTAATTAAATTTCCGTAGAGTCGATGTTTACATGGCAGTAGCGCCATCTGTCTTTGTATGTTGTCCTGTGTTAATATGTAACCTTTGTTTGATTCCAGAATTAGGAATGCAAAATTTGAGCCCGATCCGTTCAGTAGCTTTAGCGTTTATAATAGTAGTGTGAAAGATGATTGATATACTTAATGCAATACATGACATTGACAATATAACCCGTAGGAAACATCTGCGCACGCTCAAGGCAGAACAGTTCCGCGTTCAGGTTGTGAAGTGTCTGCTCGGTGAGCCGAAGCAGCTCCACAATTCAGCTGTACTGAACTAAATAGTAGTGAATAAAAGTCACTTGAATATTAATTGCCTGTTTCCTTTATAGAATCCCTCAACATCAACATCGACTGCTATCCTGGAGGTTGTGGGGCAAAATTTAGTTCATACACAATTAAAGATGAATGCAGTATTCCAACAATAGGCTGTACCATAGAAGTTCATACAAGCAAATACCAACAAGGTACGTAAAATAAGTGTCTAGAATTAGCTTTTCACCATTCTCGCTGTAAACTTGTTTACTCAAATATAAAATAAAAGTTCTGTAACTCAACCCGTCGTAGTAGCAAATTCGCAAAAAGAGATTATTTGCTATTTATTAGACCTTTCTTTTTCTCACTAAAGTTTTTAAGGTTTTGGTTATAATTATGTCAATTTAAAGGGTTCTGTACCCATTGGGTAACCGTCCCGGTGACCGGTAACGGGACCCTATTACTAAGACTCCGCTGTTGTTCATTGTGTTTTTTTAATTTTAGTTTGAGAGCTGTCATCCAAAATGAAGATCTCATCGAGACCTGTCACTTCTCCATACAAACTAGTGGTCTGAGACGAGTAGTTTCCGAGATATGACCATTTTTAGTTTGACAGCTGTCATCCAAAATGAAGATCTTAACGAGACCTGTCACTTCTCCATACAAACTAGTGGTCTGAGACGAGAAGCTTTCGAGATATGATCATTTTTAGTTTGACAGCTGTCATCCAAAATGAAGATCTCATCGAGACCTGTCACTTCTCCATACAAACTAGTGGTCTGAGACGAGTAGTTTCCGAGATATGACCATTTTTAGTTTGACAGCTGTCATCCAAAATGAAGATCTCACCGAGACCTGTCACATCTCCATACAAACTAATGGTCTAGGATCAATAGTTTCGAAGATATGATCGTTTTCAGTTTGACAGCTGTCATCCAAAATGAAGATCTCACCGAGACCTGTCACATCTCCATACAAACTAATGGTCTAGGATCAATAGTTTCGAAGATATGACCGTTTTCAGTTTGACAGCTGTCATCCAAAATGAAGATCTCACCGAGACCTGTCACATCTCCATACAAACTAATGGTCTAGGATCAATAGTTTCGAAGATATGACCGTTTTAAGTTTGACAGCTGTCATCCAAAATGAAGATCTCACCGAGACCTGTCACTTCTCCATACAAACTAGTGGTCTGAGACGAGTAGTTTCCGAGATATGACCATTTTTAGTTTGACAGCTGTCATCCAAAATGAAGATCTCATCGAGACCTATCACTTCTCCATACAAACTAGTGGTCTGAGACGAGTAGTTTCCGAAATATGACCATTTTTAGTTTGACAGCTGTCACCCGAAATGATGATCTAACCGAGAGCTGTCACTTCTCCATACAAACTAGTGGTCTAGGATGAGTAGCTTCCGAGATATGACCGTTTTAAGTTTGACAGCTGTCATCCAAAATGAAGATCTCACCGAGACCTGTCACATCTCCATACAAACTAATGGTCTAGGATCAATAGTTTCGGAGATATGACCGTTTTCAGTTTGACAGCTGTCATCCAAAATGAAGATCTCACCGAGACCTGTTACTTCTCCATACAAACTAGTGGTCTGAGACGAGTAGTTTCCGAGATATGAACATTTTTAATTTGACAGCTGTCATCCAAAATGAAGATCTCATCGAGACCTGTCACTTCTCCATACAAACTAGTGGTCTGAGACGAGTAGTTTCCGAGATATGACCATTTTTAGTTTGACAGCTGTCATCCAAAATGAAGATCCTCATCGAGACCTATCACTTCTCCATACAAACTAGTGGTCTGAGACGAGTAGTTTCCGAAATATGACCATTTTTAGTTTGACAGCTGTCACCCGAAATGATGATCTAACCGAGAGCTGTCACTTCTCCATACAAACTAGTGGTCTAGGATCAGTAGCTTCCGAGATATGACCGTTTTAAGTTTGACAGCTGTCATCCAAAATGAAGATCTCACCGAGACCTGTCACATCTCCATACAAACTAATGGTCTAGGATCAATAGTTTCGGAGATATGACCGTTTTCAGTTTGACAGCTGTCATCCAAAATGAAGATCTCACCGAGACCTGTCACATCTCCATACAAACTAATGGTCTAGGATCAATAGTTTCGAAGATATGACCGTTTTCAGTTTGACAGCTGTCATCCAAAATGAAGATCTTAACGAGACCTGTCACTTCTCCATACAAACTAGTGGTCTGAGACGAGTAGTTTCCGAGATATGACCATTTTTAGTTTGACAGCTGTCATCCAAAATGAAGATCTCGTCGAGACCTGTCACTTCTCCATACAAACTAGTGGTCTAGGATCAGTAGTTTCCGAGATATGACCGTTTTCAGTTTGACAGCTGTCATCCAAAATGAAGATCTCACCGAGAGCTGTCACATCTCCACAAATCGCTCGATTTCTTTGGGGCAGGCAGGGCCAAAGAGTTGGTCTACAATGAAGACATAATGAATAAATTCAAAAATGTATATTGCAATTTCAGTTAAATTACACATAATTTATATACATTTTATTATACACAGGGTGTCCTACAACCATGCCACATGGAGCGGAAGTACTTAAATATTGTAGATAGAGTATTGTACTGAAAGAAGACTTCATTTTGATTTTAAAAACAATTACACATTATTCAAAGATTTTTGAAAAATCGCCCATCTAAATCACTAAAACCCGTAAAATTGTGATAAAACACCTTTTATTTTACTATTTCGATTTAAAGGCTCAATCGTATTATTTTATTCCAGATAACAATCATCATCATCAGCATATATTAGTCCACTGCTGGACATTGGCCTAATGAGCGCCATAGCGCCCTGTCTTCAGCTTGACGCATCCAGCATCTGCCTCCAGTCTTTCGCAAATCGTCATCCCAAGGTAACAATCATATCAAATAAAAGGAAGACCATGAAATTTTACATGTTATATAAAATAGTTACTGACCAACGGGACCAATTAGATAACCGCCGAGATCACTGGACCTCGCCCCGCTGATTTTTTTAATAGGTTATGTGAAAAAATTACCTTACTTTTATTCATAATTGTGGGCTAACATAAAACAGCTGCTAAATACTGTTATATCTCAGACTGACTTATGTCAATAGAAGAAGACAGAGCGAGATTGAGCAGTGTGCTGAGTTAGCATACTATTATGAATAAGGGGGTTAGTTTACAATAAGCAGTATGAAAATGTGCAGGAGTTACAAACTAAACTTGGTCCTGTAGTAACTCCTGCAAAAAAAACTGAACACCTTAAAAAGATAAATAAATCAACTGGTAACGAAATTATTAAATGAGTTAGAATTGGTATACAACAGAATGAATGGGCGGGACTTATTATTTTGAGCATTTGCTAAATTAGATTACCTGTAAGGAAAACGTAATTATTTTAATAGAATCTAAAATTTCATGGTCTTCTTTTATTTTAGATGCTTTGTTAAATGGAAAAACTAATCCATGCAATTGAGCCCTTACATGTCTGAAATCTTAAAGTTAACGGTGTTTTTCTTACAAATTTTCGGGTTCAATTCCCGGTTTAGGTGGATACAGGCGATTTTTCAAAAATCTTTGAATGCAGTTTTTAAAATCAAATTGAAATCTTCTTTCAATAAAATGTTATATAAATATAATAATATAAAATTTTATGTGGCCGTATAAATAAATTACTAGGGATATGTAATTTATTTATACTACTGTAGTAGCTGTCATACATTATTTTGTCATTTATATTTTATGTATTTATCAAACTATCAATTTACTTTGCTGCCAATGCCGATAAATACATATAACTATAGTGATAACTATAACTAATATTATAAAGGCGAAAGTTTGTACGGATGTATGGATGGATGGATGTTTGTTACTTCTTCACGCCAAAACTACTGGACGGATCTGGCTGAAATTTTGCATACAGGTAATTCTAATCCTGGAATAAAACATAGGCATACTTTTTATCCCATAAATCTGTTCCCGCGGGATGAAAATCACATTAAAATGTTTCCATAGGAACAACGCGTGCGAAGCCGCGGGGCGCAGCTAGTATAAAATACGCGTTTTCATCTGATATCTTATTAACTGACGGTACTTATCTATTTCAGATTACCTGTTGAACAATTCCACCGCCAACTGCGATCCCCAACTCACCCAGCGTGAGGATTAGTACTCAATATTTTAGAAAAATACTCAATATTTTTATTGAAGTTTTGTAAGTATTCATGCACCCTGCCTGTCAGATAGATTATGGCAGTGATCGTAATCTTAATCTATTAAGTAAGATTAATACTTAATCAGTAGGTATTTTATACAAAATTACAGCGAACTCTTGGGATATAAATAATAACATAACATAAGTTGTAAGTATTTACATTTCTAGATGAACTGTTTATAAAATCATGCAAGTAAATATTTCTGTATATTAAAAATAGTAAAAATAAATTCTTAATAGTAAGTACGTACAGCCGTTTTTTCATGGACCTACTATTTTCTCCTATTAGTAGGACCACGAGGGAGACCTTTTTCTGTCTGTCCTATTCTAGGGTGAATCAAAAATCTACCTCCTGTATAAGTTTCTCGTTACTCAGATGATAATGTACGTAATTAACAAAACTTTGTATAAATTTGACTAGGTTAAACTTAACATAAATAAATGTAACATTGGTACCCATCATGATCTAAAATTCACTTCGAAACTCGTTATAATTATCGTGCTTGGGTACCGATTTAAGGCATGTTGGTGGTTTATTATAATTATATTTTAAGGAACATGTAATCGTCGTGTATGCTTCGGATTATGTCACTACCTCATGCTTCGGATTTGATTAGTGTAATAAATTTGTAATGGTAAACGGTGTTTTTATTTTAGTCAACTGAGCCAAAATAACAAAGGGTATAATTATAATAGAATATAAATATTTTTCGAAAACTGTAGGTAGTAAATTTATAAGGGCAGCTAAAAATATCGATATCGATGAATGTGGTTTAGGGGTCACCCCTAAATCGCATTTATCGATATCGATATCGATGAATAAGCCGCAGCAGCACATCACTATTATTATTATTTTTTGTGTTGGTAGCCATGAATGTCTTTGTGACATGTGTCGTCTGCGCATGTCCAAATTGAAGTGGATAGGTTGGTTTTTCGCGATACATTCATAGACAGTGACGTTTGGTAGACTCATTTTATTCTAAGGAGGTCCCGTCTCTTCTTACGAAGTTATTGTATTCTCTTTGCAAATGGATGGAACAAAATTTTCGTTTCCCTTTGCACCCCACAGACCAATGAGAATATAATATAACCAACCACAGACAAAGAGAATATAACCACCTCGCCCATCGAGTTAGAATCCTAACTCGAGTTAGAATTCTAACTCGATGACTACGCTCCAAAACACGGTATGTTATATACTCGTAAAGTAGAGTGACTCGCCCTTGAAATAATTACCTACAGCCTTGTCATCCGCTTGACGCAACCACCTGCAGTAGTTATTTTAATTACATTGAGGTGATTATGCGACCCCCGCAGCGTATACCATCTCCTTAGTGGCGTTATATACCAAAGATGTCAACTGTCATGCATTGTTATGAATGATCAATAAGTTTGTCTAATGGAACTCTTTCAGTTAAATAAAACCAATGTTCTCTTGGTTTATCGTTAATTTCGCCACATAGGTACATCTACCGTTTGAACGTTTTTACCTTAAAGTACCTAGGTAGGTACCTTAATTTCTTTCTAGTTTGAAGATTATATAATTTTAGTTTGGTGATTATATATTTTTATATTATATTTAAAAAAACTTTAAAAAAAATAAAAAATAAATATTTTTTGAAGAATCATGAAAATCGGACCACCCAGTCAAAAGTTCTGAGGTGTAACAAATATCAAAATAATATAAAGACAACACAATATATTTTTAGTCATTTATTCAGCACCATATAGTTTTTAATAATATTATAAAAAAAACTGTCGTATTTGGCAATATAATATAATATATTGTTTAGGTATTAATTTAGGTACAAATCGCACGCTTACTGCTAAAAAAACTCACGCCACCCAGTTGTTCGTTCCACAAGTCGTGACATGTCGCCAACCGCGCCATGTCACTCTCGGTACACAACAAGACGACTTGTTGTGTACCGAGAGTCTGTGTACCGAACACGAGGCGCGTAGCGTAGGTATGACCGCCTAGTATTTATGTTTCTTGGGTATGACACACGTTCCGGCCATTTGCATGAAGATAGAATACAGTTTAAATACTATAATAACTGCTACGCCCATCGAGTTTTTATAGTAGGTACATACCTTGGAAGTACTTACTTTATAAACTCTATGGCTACGCGCCCCACAGACAGACAGACAGACCGATGATGCCGGGTGGCATCATCAGCGAAGCGACCAGCGACAGTTTATGGGATATACTCATAGAGATATTAAAGTACTTTACTATCTTTATTATCTTAATGAAATAGGTATAAATTATTTTTTTAATTTTTTTGTCAAGAAAAAATACCTCTGAGATCTGGAGGGCAATTCTCGCAATAATATCGACTCGATAAACTATAAAAATATCGAGTGATTGCTTCGAATCAAACAAGCCTATTCTCAGCAACTGCAATTCGATTTTTATCGAGGGCCTTTTTTCGATAAGTTGCTCGATAAGCAACGAGTGGTCCCGGGCACTCGTTCGCATTATCGAAGAGAGGGAAAGAAGATCGTGAGTATTATCTCTCTGTCGCTCACTTGTTTTCTGTCTGTGTTTCTGTTTTGTTTGATTTTGATTTCAGGTGAAAGATAAAATAACGCAATTTGCAGTACAAGTTTTTAGTAAAATCACTCAATCATCAGACATATTGAAAGATGGATGAGTTAGTGGGGGCTTTCGTTGTAGACTTGGTGGACGAAGCCGAACTTGCAGCAGATGTACCGATACGCCGTCGTCGAGCTGAGTGCTCAGACCCATGGAACAAAAGTGAGACTCAGTTCAAGAAACAATTCCGTCTCCAAAACTTAGCACAAGAACTCATTATGATGTTGGAACCCATGCTCCAACAGAAACAAATGAATACACAAACAAAAGTAACATAACATGAAGAAAAAATAACTAGTTTTCCTGAAGCAATTATTGTTACTTGCTGTGTGAATTTGTCCAACATATTTTATTTATTTCTCACATAAACATTCAGCCTTATAATACTGTTTAATTCACGTTCTAGTCTCTATATTTCGCAAGCCTCAGCTTCAAGACAAGAGCAATCCATAAGGTAGTGGAAGCCCTCAATGCACCACAAATATTTAATGTATGGGTAAGATTCCCAAGGAACTTTGATGAATTAAATACTAATGTGAGAAGGTAAGTTGAGTACCTACATGCAAAATAATAGGCCTATTGATCATGGTACTTTTAATTACCTAGGGATTTACAATGCTGAACATTTCACATTTGCACATTTGTCTATGAAGAAAATATCGAAGAGTGCACGAGAATGCAGATTTTGGCGAAACTCGATATTTCTTCAAGGCTCGATATCTATCACCTGATAATTTATCCCGTGATACTGCGTATCACCTGATAAAATATCACGTGATATTGAGAATTGCCCCCCTGAGCTTTACCAAGAGGAGGGTGATTTCTTTCGTTCGTGCTTATTCTACGTAGCGTACCATTAATAACGCATTAGATAAAGCTATCTGAAATGTTATTTTTGTGATTAAATAAGGTGAATTTGAATTTGAATTTGAATCTAGGGATGCCCATAAGATAAATGCCAATAAGGCGCTTATCAGGGGGAGGCCTGCGTCCAGCAGTGGACCAATGTAGGTTGAAGTTGAGGTGTCACAGCTATTATTTAAGTGATACCTTGAATGTACAACTTCAATTTATTGGCCGAAGTATTTTGCTTTTCCATGAGTTTGCGGATGTACGACCGCGCCGAAAACGGTCACCACAGTCACCTCCACCACATCGCGCCACCCCAGACCCGGCCCCCAGACCACGACCGCCCGTGGCGACCTCTCCCGCGGGACCTTACCTTACCCGCCGGAACCACCATGAGTCCTTGGGTTGTATATACACAAAAAAAAAAAAAAAAAAATATTGAAATCAACAAAAAAAACGATGCAGCCAAAAAAATATATATATATACATATATACATATATATATATACATATATATATATATATATATATATATATATATATATATATATATATATATATAAGAAAGGCAAAAAGAGCATTTTTGCCTCAACCCAAGGACCGAGGGGTCGTCAACCCTCGAGTTGAAGCCGGGGTAAAGAGGCCAAGCCTCGAGGCCCCCCTCCGTGCCCCCACAAGGGCCGGAAAGAAGAAGTTGTTTCCATGAGTTTGAAATTTTCAGATAGAATAGACATTGACAGAAAAGTGGCACACTGGACACTGACACTACCTTCTACTGCCAAAACAATGAAAAAGTTTTTCAATTGTGGTGGAAATGTTTCGATTTTCGGGACTAAGAGAAAAATTTCAATATTTTTGTGATATGTGCAATGTAAAATTAAGCTGCTAACACAAATGTTTGTGCATATTTTCTTCAAGTTTTGACTTATCTCGAAGTAAGTCGCTTAGGTTGGTATAAAAAAGCCGGCCAAAATGAGTTTTAGTGCCGACAAGTGTACTATTATTTTTGTTATTATTTTTGGTTGGACGTTCTGTATCTGATAACACTTACAATGTACACGTTGTTCGAAGGTAAGGTAGGGCAAAGTGATTTTCACCAATTGACAAAATACTTCACCGCTTTAGAATTTCCATTTGCGTACATACGTATATATTATTTGGTGTGATGGACTACGACCGCCTTGAGTTTATCATGATGGACTCCCGTAGTTAGGAATTCTTACTGAAAGAGAACTCCTAGTCAGTTCTGTGTATGTAAACCTCAAGTCTTAAAATAACTTGTAGATAAACAAACATCAGCAGACAGGTCTGGCATACCTATCTTTTCTTTGTGTATTATCACAAAGAAGGCGACTTACTTTTGTCATGTGCATACAAAAAAAATGCTGCTGCCTGTGCTGGGTTGAAGTCTAAACAAGAACATATAATTTACTTCTATTGTAAAACTCATAAAAATAATTATAAACGGAGTTCGCAGCCCCGATTGCTGGAGCTGTCTAGGTGAAAACACACAGAAATGGGTATCAATAGGTATCATATTCTCAACGACGATTTTGTATGTTAGTCTCACAAAAAAAGAAAAAAATAATTAAATAATTTATTTAAGTGAACTTCGACAACGAAAGAATGAAAGAAAACTTCTAAAACGGCACATCAAATATAAGGTTTTAATTACAAGCAAAGTTAAAACTAAGGCAAATTAAGGGTATCAAATTTAGATAATTTACTTTTGTCCATAAATCTTGGGGATCTTATAAATTTTTATACACACATGTGGACCAGAGTGGAAACGGCACATCAATTTATTTTAAAGTCTTAAATTTTGATGTCGCTTGTATCACTTGAAAAAAATTATGTTCTTTTTGTCAAATAAACTTATTCCTAATAAATAAATGCAAGTTAGTGTTAGGCTTTCTTCTTTTATAAAATACTAGCGCGGCCCCGGCTTTGCGAGTGGAATGCTGATGGATTATACATATAAACATTCCACTTGAATCACTTGCTTAGTTTTAAAGATCTAAGCATACATAGGGACAGGCAGACAGCGGAATCGAATTTGTTTTGTTTTATGAAGTGATGGTTTGCAGGTAGACATTTGATCAAAGTTGAGTATTACAATTGGCCACTATTTTTGGTATGCGGCAAGCTCGTCCATCCATGTACGCGCAGGCCTTTCCACGCGGCCTGCGCCCATTTGGAGTCTAATGTGAGTCCGTAATGGTTTTTGCCTAGAATTCCTCGGTAGGTCTCTTATGTTCTATGGGACATGACGTAATATAATAATTTGAGAAAATATTGTCCCTCTTTGTGCTATAGAACTACATATTAGTTATTGGCATTGATTTATTAAAAAGGGAAGATAGGTTACGTTCTCCCAGCGCTTACTCAAAAATTGGCATGTGTTACAACTACACGCAAACACATACACTCACAGTTATATTTCCAGTCCTGTGCAATACAAACAACAACAAAGACGGAAAGACGTATCTAAGACCGAAGTGAGACCGAGACAACACTATTTCTCGCTAGTACGACCGCCCATGCCGCCGGTCAGACGGTGACTGAGGTGGGAGCACACAATTTTACACAATTTGAGGTTGCCACTTTCGAGAAACCAGTACCTCATCTTTCTTTTTTAATAAATCAATGGTTATTGGTCCTGTTTTTAGTTGGCTGTGAATGCATAGAAATAAATGGGAATCACTTCCCAAATTATTCCATGATGAGATATATAAGACGTGAATGACATTATCACTGAGACGTTAATACCAGGTACAGTTCACTTTTAAAAAAGTTTTACTACTTGTTACATTATATTTTTCAAAACAGCAGTTTAACTTAACTTAGGTTAAGTTAACTTAGTTTGTTCGATGCACAGATATCAGAAACGAAAAGTACAAATAGGGACAATATTTTCTCAAATTGTTATATTACGTCATGATCCATAGAAGAAATTGGACCTACCGGAAATCCTTCCGCATACGGCACACGTGTCTGGCCCATGACCCACTTATGCGACGAGCTTTCGACTTAGCTAAAGTACTGTAAACCATGAAAATCTCAGTCTCAGTTCTACGTAAATTAGTAATTTTTCTTTATAACACTTTAAACCATATTTTTAAATTCCGAATATAAAAGTTTATTTTTGGTTTCATTATAGGTACATTTCAATTATATTAACAAATTGGCCGTTTGTAAAACTTGTTAATCGAGTAACATTCTTATAAACATAATGGTAAATATTTTGAGAATTACTACTGCTGTACCATGCTGCGTAATAAAACAATGCAAGCTTGATTCAACGCAAGCTTAGGGTTGAAAGAGAGGGTGCCACCCTAGTTAGGGACAAGGTAAGGGATGGCTAGAAGGGTTGATGCAGATGGGGAATATACGAAGGTGTGGACATGCATACCCTACGAGTTATTGCCTGCGTTTTTCCACGATGAATTGACATTATCTAACATTGATATATCATTCAACAAAATTGTCTGTAGGTATCTCGTTGCTTTTCTTTACGATCTGACATAAATAGTTAACTGATTTAATAACCAGCGCTGTGGCATGATCTTTACATGCTGGGTGACGTTTTGTCAACGATTTTCTTTTGTTTCTTAAAATTATCTTTTCCTACTTGTTTTTTTTTATCTTATGTTGTTAGTAAAGTGTTTGTATTTGTAGGGTTTACTTATACATTTCTCAACATTCTAAGAATTTATCCGCCTATACTCCAGCCAAATTCGATGTGAAATGTTGGTACCTAATAAAACCATAACAGAAAATCGAATTAGAACGAGAAACCAGATTTAATTGTTACCGTTAACAATATTTGTTGAAAATAGATCTCAAATCGATAAGGTTGTCAATTGAGTCAGAGTTAGAGTCAAATCGTTTATTGAGGTTCTACAAAATAAGCACTTAGACAAGTCAATTTTTTTACTAGCAGCTTGATCAATAGTTATTACTATCAAATAAGAAATAAGGTTCAATTGACTCTAATTCACTTCAATTTTTAGTCCACTAGCGGAATAAGTGAAAAAGAAACCACTAGCAAGTTTATCGCTTATCTATCAACTAATACAATCTTTGCATTATCTAAGTCTAAATATAATGCGACTTAAGAGTAGATTGTTGCCATATGTGTGGATATAAGTAAATCTAACACAACAAATGTATGTTCTTACATACTATAGTCGGTGTGGAACTGAGCGACATCCGGTCAAGCATAAAAATAAACACAGCAATAAATTGAATATAAGCCTGGGTGGTTGGTTTATAAACATTTACATTGAATTTGGTTTGGGTACAGATTGTCAGTTTTTGGGATATTTTAAAAACTATTGTTATTATTTTCAGCCATATTCAAAATAGCATGACATTGAATCCGATACAATGTTCAAGATCGAGTCGTACGTGACACCGATACTGTTGAGTTACGTCGACAAATACGTGCGGGATTTCAAGCCAGAAGATGCACAGGTAATTACTAGAACTAAAGAAACTTGGTCCTTGTACCTACATAGTAAGTATCCATCTGGGCAAGCGCATACAGAACCCAGACGAGAGACATCACCCCCAAATAATCCTGCAGTTCCTAGAAGCCACAAGAGTTAGTGCCGAATTATGAATGACGCTGCTTCGAGGTTGAACGCACAAAGTGGCGACCGCAATGGCCGCAGTTATACGAAAGCGACCTGAGGCTTTATTTTCAAACTTTTCACATCTTGGTTGGTCAGTGTGTAGGTATGTAATGGTAGTGATACTACTGATTCCAACCGTTTATAACTTTATAATAATAAATGTAAATCCGAACAACGCTGTCAGCCAGTTAGGCGCTGGCAGTATGGCCGGTGTACATTCAGATCAAACGGAACGTACTGTTTTCTGATCTCAGTACAATACAAAAAATACAAAATACTTTATTGTACACCAACAAAAATACAGTACAAAAGAAGTAACAGAAAACAAAAGTACAATTGGGCGGCCCTATCGCTTAAAAGCGATTCACCATCTAAGCTCCACCCTGCAGTGAACCCGTGCCCTAAGAAGATACTTTGTAACGACGAATATACACCAAAAAATATTTTTTTTTTAATTTTTACATGATATGATACACATTATTATCTTATTTCTTTTACTACTGACATAAACCACACTACGGTTTGTCCGTCAGCCTTAGTCTCTAAAGTTAGGTTGTAGTATGGAGGTACATTTCTACGTAGGTATTTTAAAAATATGGTCAACTCGTTTCTTAAACTTAATAAACACTTTTTTAGTTAACTTAAGCTAATAAAAATCCATTAAACACAAAAAATAAAGAACTACAATAAAGAATTACAGAATTACATCGAAAATTAGCGTTTATAAACTAAGTATCCTAGTGGTTAATTGCTTATACATCGTAAAAAAACCACAGGCGAGGGTAGGTAGGTACCTACCTAATCAGCTGTCCGGCGCGCCGCGTGCGAGCGTCATTAGAATAATGCTCGTAAAAATGCTAAACTTATGTAAAAGTATAAGAACTTGAATTTTAAGGTCAACGCATTGTACTACCATACTTTCGCAGATAAAACAATTTGATTAGTTAACTTATTAAAAATTATCCTAGGGATATGTTCAAATCAGTGTATTCTCTTCTTATACTACTTATAAGTATCATGGTTATTTTTCATTCTTATATTTTCATGGTTAATATAAAATCGAGTTACGTGGACAGAGGGGGTGAGGGCGCGATTCTTTCTGTATCCACCGGGACTCTTCTCCGTCTATCTACGCCATTGATTTATAGCATTAATGCCAGGGTTGGCATTGATGCTATATCAACACTGGGGTGTATTTCCTATTAAAGGGTTTTGTATAATTGTACGTAGGTGTCGCTATGGGGCGGCGGCGTGGCCCTGCACAACTTGGTGCTCAAGCCCGACGTGCTGCAGCGGGAAGTATCTCTGCCCTTTACGCTGGTGTCCGGCCGGATCCACGAGCTGCTCATCCAAGTGCCCTGGACCAAAATCATGTCGGAGCCCATTGTGGTCACCATAGATACCATAGGTTCGAAAACTTTTTATATAAAACTTTATAAATTTTGGATAATTTTGTTTGGTTTGGCACTTAGGCCCGTATTATGAAAGCTTGCTCAGTCACAGGTCTATACTTGAGTGACGTTTGTGCCATAGAAAAACGTTACTCAAGCATCATTCGATAACCGAGCAGACTTTCATAATACGGGCCACATTAAATAAAATTTATCTAGAGTTTTTACAAGAATGGAATTACTTTTTATGCGACTTCATAAAGGTTCTCAATTCGACTGCATTTTTTTTAACTTTTTATGTTTGTTACCTCAGAACTTTTGACTGGGTGATCCGATTTTGATGATTCTTTTTTTATTTGAAAGCTGATGCTTCCTGTGTGGTCCTATTTATATTTGGTCCATTTCTGACACTGGCATCTGTAATAAAACCATACAATTGAAGTCGGTTTAGAGTTTTTTTTAAACAAATCCAATTATTTCTACTTATAATATTTAAAATTGTGTACTTATGTGTTAACTCTGCCGTTGTATCGTGTCGCGCACATGGTTTTTAAGGATTAAATTATAGCTGTAGCTCTTTATGGATACATGACATTCGATTATATTCTAAATAAATCCCATAAAGTTTATTGGTTGGTGCTCCGATAACATTAGTTTAACTAGTATTGTTGTTATACATGAAAATGAGGTACCTAGTTTACTAAGCAAGGTCCATATTCATACCTTATTCAGTCTATGTCCTGTGCCTCTTTACAGTTATGTTTCAATTTATCAGAATTTAACTTAAAGCATGATAAGTCCTATTTGATTCCTTTTTATCATTACTTGCCCATGGGATCAAGGTTATTTTTTTTGTTTTTATAGTATCGTTTACGTATTGCTTGGTTTCAGAATGTATATTGAGTTTGAATCAACCAACAACGTTAACTGAAGAGGGGTCACAAATGGAATCACCCACGTAAGTGCATATACCTACTTAACTTGGTTACGACAATTTTTGTAGAAACGTCTGTTTTCGTTGGCAGCTGGAAAATGTCTTGGCGTTAAGCCCACCATTTGTAACTGTACTTCAGTGCAATAAAGTTGTAATAAATAAATTTGTTAGAGGTCAGTGACGTGTCTATAGTTAGATCAGTGTTAGTGATGGAAATTTCTATATCTATCTTCCTAAATAAATTAAGAAGAAGAAATTCTTCCTTTGGAAATTATACAAATAATAGGAAACAAATGCATATAGCTGTGTGGTGCTGGCTTTGCACCACCCCAACTCTTCCCGTGGGTGTCGTAAGAGGCGACTAAGGGATATCCACCGGGTCCGGGCAGCAGTGCCTCCTGCAGAACTATTCTGCCACCAAACTGCGATCACCAACCCGTATGCCCAGCGTGGGGATTATGGGCATTACCCCCATGAGTTAAACGCTAATAAGGCGTTTATCAGGGGGAGGCCTCCGTCCAGCAGTGGACCGACAAAGGCTGATGAGGTTGAGGTTGAAAAAGTCTAGATGAGTAAAAATCAAAAAAGCTGTAACTTGCCAACATATATTTCTGTGTTTCCAACAGTCAACGACCGCAAATGGAGACCCCGCCGGGCTACATGCAAGCTTTAGTGAAGCGTATTGTAAGCAACATAGCGCTGAACGTCCAGCATCTGATAGTGAAGTATGTGCAAGACGATATGGTGCTGTCTCTCAACGTCAAACACTTCGCCGTTGATAGCGCTGATGCCAATTGGGCGCCGGCTTTTGCTGGTAAGATTGTCACAGAAAAATATATAATTAACTAGCTGCGCCCCGCGGCTTCGCGTTGTTCCTATGGAAACATTAAAATGTGATTTTCATCCCACGGGAACAGATTTACGGGATAAAAAGTAGCCTATGTTTTATTCCAGTATTAGAATTACCTATATACAAAATTTCAGTCAGATCCTTTCAGTAGTTTTGGCGTGAAGAGGTAACAAACATCCATCCATACATCCAAACAAACTTTCGCAGTGTGATGTGATTACTCGTAGTGTGATAGTGTGATTGGTAAAATGTATTTATATGTCCGATTTAACTACACCTCTGTGAATTAAAATGTTCAGGGTGTCAAAAAAGAGATAAATTATAAATTGGTCACGTAACAATCCTTGGTATGTGGAGTCGAAGCAGGTGGTTACGGGTTCGCTTTCCGCCCCGCGACGAATGTTTGTACAATCTGCAGAATTGTTTCAGGTGTTTTCTTTTTATGCATTGTAAAAATATCTTTCTTTTCTTCTTTTCTTTAATTATCTAGTACCTACCCATAACACAACAAACTTTGCTTAATTTAGGGCTGGAAGATGATGTGTGTAGGCTGTGGTAATACGATGCCAGAGAGAGAAAAACAAGGAACCCTATTTCTTTTAAAAGTATAAGGAAGGTTGTCTACTATGCCTATCTACAATCATCATCATCATCCGCAACGGTATCACCCACTGTTGGGTAAAAGCCTTCAAATTTTCGTGAGACACTACATGTTCCTGCCCCAATCTTAACTTGATCAAAGAAATGATTTGATTAAATTCAATTAGAAAAAAAAACTTTTTTTTAAATAAACATGTTTGTTTTTCTTTCATTTACCTAGACATAGACCAAGCTCATCCGGTGATCAGAAGGCTGGTGCGTCTAGACGACCTGACCCTGTGTCTAGACAGAGCGGACGCGGATGGCAAGATCCGCTTCTTCCAGGAACCACTGCTGTACCGCTGCCAGTTGGACCTGAGGTGAGCATGTTTGTGCCTGGTCTAGAGACAGACATGACCCAGCCGTTAGTCAAATAGCTGGTGCATCTAGACAACCTGAGCCTGTGTCTAGACAGAGCGGACGCGGATGGCAAGATCCGCTTCTTCCAGGAACCACTGCTGTACCGCTGCCAGTTGGACCTGAGGTGAGCATGTTTGTGCCTGGTCTAGAGACAGACATGGACCAGCCGTTAGCCAAACAGCTGGTGCATCTAGACGACCTGAGCCTGTGTCTAGACAGAGCGGACGCGGATGGCAAGATCCGCTTCTTCCAGGAACCACTGCTGTACCGCTGCCAGTTGGACCTGAGGTGAGCATGTTTGTGCCTGGTCTAGAGACAGACATGGACCAGCCGTTAGCCAAACAGCTGGTGCATCTAGACGATCTGAGCCTGTGTCTAGACAGAGCGGACGCGGGTGGCAAGATCCGCTTCTTCCAGGAACCACTGCTGTACCGCTGCCAGTTGGACCTGAGGTGAGCATGTTTGTGCCTGGTCTAGAGACAGACATGGACCAGCCGTTAGCCAAACAGCTGGTGCATCTAGACGATCTGAGCCTGTGTCTAGACAGAGCGGACGCGGGTGGCAAGATCCGCTTCTTCCAGGAACCACTGCTGTACCGCTGCCGCTGAGGCTCAAAATAAAACTTATGAGGTGTTAAAAATACACAGAAGGCTGCCCCCGGTGGGCATATTCACTTTTGATATTTTCTTTTGTATTGTTTATCTACCTGCATCTAACTATTTCCGCAAATTTTTTGGTGGCCTTTAAGTGTTTTTGCTCATTATTTTAGTCAGAAATCAGTATGTGCTGTTTATTTTAGTAGTAAGTTTTGACTGTTAGTATTTTTATTAGTACGGCTACTGTATTGGAGTTTTGAAACCCAAATACACTAAAAAAAATAGAACACAAATAAAGTTTTTTTTTGTAACTAGACGTATCTTGATCCAGGGTACTAACTCGGCTGGTTTCGGCCAACACGCGGCGGGCCAGCGGCATCAGCATCCAGATCCGCTCCAGCAAGCTGGCCTGGAGCATCACCAGCGACCAGCTGACGATGCTGCTGCGGCTCTACCGAGAGAAAGGATTCTTCAGGCCGGCGATGTCGCGCAGCATGCCCTCCAGCAACTTTGCTACCCAGACTATGAGTGAGTTTGTTATTATTTAATAATAAATAATGCTGGACACTTCACACAGCATTATCTAGCCCCGAGAGATAAGAAATAAGGGCCAATAAACTTACCAGGGGCACTTATCAGGGGGAGGTCTGCGTCCAGCAGTGGACCAATATAAGCTGTTAAGGTATCTAGCTCCAAACTAAGCACAGCTTGTGTTATGGATACTAGATAACTGATATACGTATTACAATACTCTACATAGATAGATATTTTTTACTATACATAGAAAACACCCAGAAAACCCTGAACATATTATTGTCTATCCATAAAAAAGTGGAATTGAACCTTTTAATAGAACAATATTTTCGCACAGACATCCAAGTGCCTAAAAGTTACGCCAGGGTTAGAAGCATAACACAGAACAAACTAATCAATCAAAAATAATAAAATCCCTCGTTTAACAACTTTTACGGTAAGCGAACCTCTCAATATTTAATTCCATACCTTATAAACAATTTGCCAATCGACCTTAAAAATAAAATAATTGAAAAAAATATTAAAGCCATATTAGTAAAACATTTTTTATCATTACATACATTACTTCTTTTACGCCTATGCCTGTGTGCGTAACTGTCCTTATTATTTAAGCGTGCCAAAGTTTATATTACAGAACCCTAGTGTCTAGATTCTAGATAAACCTAATTAAGGATTTAAGACCCTACTTTCCATAAAATGTATCAATCATAAATCAATAAACGTATCTATCTATCTATCTATATCTGCAATATCTGCAGATCGTACATATATTTGTCCCGAGGCGGGAATCGAACCCGCAACCTCCTGCGTCGCAGGCGCCACAGAGGTCGTCATTAATATATACAGGGTATACATAAATTAATATATACATAAATTATACAGGGATTTAAACATTTTTGAATCTAAGCCCTCACTAGTTAGCAGTACAGAATGCTAGAAGCATTGCCATTCTGAACATCAATGCGAATTCGTTGATCGAAAAAGAAGCCAGCATTCTGATCACCCGTGGACTCTGTAAAAAGTTTGGTAAGATCTTTATAAATTCCGCGTGCCCCTGAACTCCAACCACCAAGGGGTTCAACCCCAAATGGATCGAATAGGATAAATTCGGTCAAGGTAAGCGTATTCTCGCCGTTTGAAGGTTATAAATCTTGACAACTTCTTAATTCATTTAAATTAAATCTAAAATTTATTAACCCCTTACCGCATACGAAGCCATGTATGCTTTTCAAAGTTTCTTATTTTTTTACAGTTTATCTAAAGATTATATTTAAAATAACTCACTTGAATCTTATCAAGCATTTCTTTGTGAAACGGAAAGTATTTGTTTTTGTTTGTGGTGTGTCATACCTGTCAATATTTTTGAGGTTATTTGCAGAGCATCCGACCGGTCAAGTGAAAATAAAATAGTGACACTTTGATAAGTAAAAAACAAATGTAAAACGGTAAGTAAAATCTTCCAATAAAATAATTGCACAGTCTTTGATTCATCCACCATACGGGTTGCAACTTGTTTATACATTTACTTTAGTTTTTGTTTGGTTTTTGACCCGTTTTTTGCAAACTCCATCTGTGGCTTCGTATGCGTTTGCGTTCAATACATTGTCACCCATTTATGGCTTCGTATGCTATAAGACTTCTTTCTGCTTTTTTCAGATATGGATCCTTCACGCTTTTATGGTACTTCCAAGCATGTAAATCCAATACCTGGTGATAGTTTATTGAGCGATGATGATCTTGCTTCCGATTCTGACCCTGAATATGAACCATATTCATCACGTGCACCTAAAAAACAGCATGTTATCATACTTGAGTCTGATTCCGATAGCTCCGATGATAATACAGCTTTGCAAGATTTATCAACATCAAAGGCAAAGGGTAAAAAAGCCAAAAAGACCCAGTTATATGGAAGAATGAAAAAATGGACACTTACGATAAAAACAACGTTCAATTCAAAGGAAACACAGATTTGCCGGAAGTAATAAAACAATTAGATACACCAGCAGATTTTTTCAAGTTCTTGTTCACGGATGATATTGTTTATTCAATTGTTGTGCAATCTAACATTAAATGTCCAAGATAATGTCAACAAGCCCGCATGCATTTCAGGTGAAGAAATAGAGAAATTTATCTATATCAATATCAATATAGATTTTCATAAAGTTTAAATGCCATTTCACCTGATCACATACGAAGCCATGTATGCCAACACTTATTTTCTCTAGAATGCATACGAAGCCATATATGGCTTCGTGTCATAACTTCTTATATAATAATCCTATTTTTTTTTTATATGTTTTTAATTGTTAGTAAGACTTAATTAAACACCTTTTTGCATAAAACAATTTTTTATTGAACCTCCTTCATAATTCATGCAGTAAGGGGTTAAGAATTTTTCTTTCTTTCAAAAAGTATTTTATTTATTTTGTTTTTTAACTATATGCTATACGATGAAGTAATTAGGTAGTCAAACTAAGAGATACTCAGGTACCGGCTAACGTTTTGACTGAGCATATCTTTTTGTTTCTTTCTTCTGAATGAATTTATATCACAAAATTAACTGATATTTGCCGACTTCTCAGTTGTTATACCAAACACACGGTTGAACTATCCATTGTTGAATATATTAATAACAGTATTACAAGGATGGTTGGACATAGAATCCAAACTCTAAACCTCCGCGCACTCTTTGCAGTCTGATCGAACTAGGTATTTTGTTTTTAAAAGAAAAGTTGACCAAATTGGAACTATAATAAAATATTAAATAAAAAAAACAAATATCAGCCAAATTCTTGATTTAAATTCATTCAGAAGAACAAAACAAATAATAACTTGTATGGTACCCATATAAGTTATTACCACCTCAAATGTTGAATTTGAGGTGGTACACATATAAGTTATTATTTGTTTTGTTATTTTTTTCTTTCGCCAATTCTCATCGAAGTTTGATGATTCTTTCTTTACTGTCTAGAAAGAATCATCAAACCTTGATGAGAATTGGCGAAGATATCACCAAAGTTGTTGTCAAGCTTGGCGGAATACCTACCTACTAATCTTTCAAGAATAAAACTTATATGTGATAAATTCGGAACCATTCTCTATAAAACAGCGAAATAATTTTAAAAATCGGTCCATAATTGACGGACAGATCGGTGAATATATAAATACAAAAAAAAATACAGACGAAAGTAGAACCTCTTCCTGAAGTCGGTAAAAAAATACTGAAAATAGTATTAAAAACAAAGAAAATACGTGTTTAATATCTTCTGATAATATAACTGAAGGACTCATAAGAATGTTTTAATCGCCAGGCTTATCGTAGAACTTCTTAGTCGTGCATATACCAAACAGAAAAAAAACATGGAAGGTTCATAAATAAACTACCATTACTATATCGTATCCATTTTGAATGGAGCATAAACGTAAACAAACCGCCCATACTTAACCTAAAATTCACTTTGTTGGCGCGTTCTTTTATACGTTATTTATATTACTTGTCGATTTTAGATCCTCCCTTCAATAAAAATTGCTTACAATTATATCTAAAACTCGACGCCAAGCAAGTGAGATTTTGTTTTTTGTGTCGTACTTTGTTTACTAACATGCTTCATTCAAAATGGATAAACCATAGCTGTGATGAAGGAGGCAAGACAGAAACAGCGATATCACCGCCCACTATGCGTTAGTCCTTGACGCGGGCGATATGCATCTCCGCACATGCAAACCACCAATCAGGGGCCTTCAGCAGTAGCGAGGGATTTAGCTGTGCTTAATCGTGCGTCGAAGCTAAGGCTAGCTGGGTTACAAAAACAAATACATTTACGTTCTATATACATAACAATAAAGCTCGTTTCAGCTTGCACAGCACCAGCCATCTCGCTCTGACTTCTCACAATTTTAAAGGACAAGTAGTCGAGCTGAAATGAACTTAATTGCGTGTGGCAAAACTAGAATGTATTTTTTGCTATTTGGTCCAGCACGCACGGCTTCGATAAGGTATTTCGCGGTCTCCCCTGTAGATTAGATATCTAGAACCTTTCAAAATTGACACTTAAAATTGTCTATGACTTATTTTGACGCAGACATTTTGCTTTATTTTTTAAATAGGTAAAAAGAAAATAATAAACGCTGATTTGACAGGAACACTATGTAAATCATACTGTTACCTATGGTACTTATCTTATTTAAGTTCATTTGATTCATTCTTATTACTTCTAGTTAATAAAAATATTGATAACGTACAGCAAAATGAGTAGGTACTTAGTTAAGTTAAACCACAGAACTATTTCGGTGTAGTTAATACCTAAAAATATAATATATAATAAAAATAAAATAAAAAATTCAAAAGTAATATAACTATTACTATTATTTAGGTAATATGTAAATGTTAGAATCAGTAGGTAATAAGATAAACTAATCTTTTTATACAAAAAATAAATAAACACAAGACCACATAAAATATAAAAACAATAGCACGGTAATGTTATCTATAACAATAGCCTCTCTATTCATGAATTTAGAACAAAGTCAAAATCGTAACTTAGGCAAACCAAAAAATTATTTTCTATGCAAATTACTTGTGGTTAGGTCAATTAGCATATGATAATTTATAATTCTAAACCTCGTCCGTTTTGTAGTGTGATTTTTTCTATTGAATATTCATTCAGATTCTAGAAATTGAATTATTTCGACTCTTGAGTATTGCGAACTATGACTTATTGACTAATTGATTTGAATTAATGGATGCCAAACCAAAATAATGTTCAGCATTTTTGTTGTTGACTTAGTACAGCTAAGTAGAGATAAAAATGCATCCGCTATCCACTAAACTTCATACAATCGGCTTGAATTTCAGGAAATATTTATCTCAACATTATTGTTATTATTTGTTTATTTCTTCTGAATGAATTTAAATCACAAAATTGGCTGATATTTGTGTTTTTTTATTTAATCTTTATTATATATATATAAATATCCAATTTAGTCAACTTTTTCGTTTAAAAACAAAATACCTAGTTCGATGAGACTGACTATTTAAATACAATGTGTCTGTGGCCGCTTCAAGTCTTGTGCTGTAATGTGAAAATATAAGAATTAAGTGTAAATGGATAGTTAAGCTGTGTGTTTGGTATATCGACTGAGAAATCGGCAAATATCAGTTCATTTTCTGATATAAATTCATTCAGAAGAAAGAAACAAAAAGATGTGCTCAATCAAAACGTTAGCCGGTACCTAAGTACTTATCTCTAAGTTTGACTACCTAATTACTTCATCGTATAGCATATAGTTCAAAAACGAAATAAATAAAGAACTTTTTGAAAGAAAGCTATGTAGATTCAAAATAACTCTTAGATTTATTTTAATTGAATTAAGAACTTGTCAAGATTCATAACCTTCAAACGGCGAGAATACGCTTACCTTGACCGAGTTTATCCTATTCGATCCATTTGGGCCCCCAACCACCAAGGGTTTCACCCTTGGTGGTTGGGGTTCAGGGGCACGCGGAATTTATAAAGATCTTACCAAACTTTCTCGGATTTTTTCCAGACGGTATCTGTGAATGAGAAAATTCCGAGCTCATGGACAATTTTATTGATAAATTCTCGTCGCTGAATTCCGTGTTAAATGCAATATTGATCTTGGAAACGGACTTATTTCTCTATTCATAGGTTGGAATTCGATACTCTAAAACGCGTCGTGATTATAACTTCATTAGTATATGATAATCGGCTTTGATGTAAGTAAAAATGGGCTCCGGGCATGTATTTTATTGTATTGCATTTATTTCAAACTTACATCTATTATTACTTCCAATATTGTTCGTTTTATTCGCACAATAGAACATCCGTTGAAAATGACGTGAGTAATTTCAGAATATTGTCCTATAATGTCCCCAATTACCTTAGTGATAACGGGCGAACATATCAAAATGATTTCTACGAAGCGGGGTCGTCGCTCTTTATTGAGGACGTCTGAGGATTTCAGGAGCTCAGCTAAAAATAGATTGCCTCTGGAGCGTAAATTGTTATCTAATCCCGCGATTAAAAGTAATTTCATAAGCTGTACAGCTAATGTAGAGTACCTATAGCCGAATTATATGCATTCTTTAGGCACGGATTTCGATTAAGGTTGCTCGAAAGAACAGTAAGTACCTACGTACAATCGCTAAACGATGCGCCTTGACACCACAAAGGTGATTTTTCTGTGAAGTGGCTATTTGCCAATCCGGCTTGCACGATTTATTTTGTTTTTAAAGACCAATAGAAACTTCGCATTTCGTGGGTCTGGTCAGGTAAGTACTATCACGAACTTTTGAACACCAATAGCAGTCCAGTTTTCGGGGCTTTGTCATAAAGTTTTTTGAGCGTACATCATTTCCCAAAATGCCGTATAACGCCAAGATAAAAGCACTTCCAAATTGTGTTTAGTTTAATATTCAAGTAATAACGCGTTTAGTTATGTTACATACCGGTTCAAACTTATAACATGATTTGTTTCAAATAATTTGTTTGTCAGTGGTGATTAGGGCTGACATTAGACAAATGTATTTGCATGAAAATTTGCTTAAAAGGTTTTAAGCATTGATTTCGTCCTCGGTCGGTAGCGGCTTTAGGCTGAGTTCTTGGATCTATTTAGCCGCGCACTAGGGCAAGGTCAATTTCAGTCTTCAGACTGAATGATGTGTGTACTAAATAAATTTATATCCCATTCTATTGTGTAGTACTAAGTGAAATATCAATGTCGACATTGGCGATTACCAATGACCCATCTTGTAGCCGCCAATGTCCGCTTTCTGTTTTTGTCTTATTAAATTTTCGTTCTTGTCTTAAAAAATCACGAAATATCACAAGAGGGAGAAGGATTTATAGACGGCCCCTTTTTAATTGGACTTAACGTGCGTTATAGATTCGTCATCAAACACGGGGGAGCCAGCTCGGTCCAGCAGCTGGACCGACTGGGCCTGGTCATGGCTGCCGCAGATGACGGACCAGGAGACAGACGACCAGCCGGCGACGACGCCCACGCCCCTGCCGGTGTGTCTGGCGGCTTATCTCGACGACATCTACATAGCCTTCAAGGTAAGTCCAACCAACTTCTTCTTTCCGGCCCTTGTGGGGGCACGGAGAGAGGCCTCGAGGCTTGGCCTCTTTACCCCGGCTTCAACTCGATGGGTGACTACCCCTCGGTCCTTGGGTTGAGGCAAAAAAGCTCTTTTTTTGCCTATCTAAATTGTTTTTTTTTTGGCTGCATATTTTTTGTTTTAAGGTATCATTGGTTATTTATCATTGTAAGTCTCTCTGTATCTCATTTGTTACCCACATGTTAGTGGTACCCAAGCCTATATCGTCCGCGTAGCCTGGACAACTGGTCATGGCTACGTGGTACCTACCTGTATAAAACGTAGCCTTTGCCACTCTAGGATAATGAAGTTATGAGAGATAAACAGGACAAGTGATTATTATTATATTATTTAATACTTTATTGCACACAATTATAAAAAGTACACAAATGGTGGGCATAATGCCTGTGCCTGCCAACCCATGGTCAAAAACAACAAAACGGCGTAAATTAAGAACGAGTTTAAATTAAGAACCATTGAATGAGTGACAGTGTAGTTTTCGCCTTCTCCTTTTTTTTCATAGAAAATGTATGGGAATTGTTTTTTGATTATTGCCAATTGATTTGGTATGTTACTTTGGGAAAAGTATTCCTGGTTGGAAATAGAGTCGATTAAGACCAACCGGTTTTTTTTGACAAATGAACTTTTTTTCAAAAAACTAAACATGGCAATATTTTTTTCTTCAAAATAAAACAGAAGGTTCCTAAGAACAAAACCTTCTAACTACCAAATAAACGGTAGCTACCCTTAAGGGGCCAAAAATTTTCCCCACCCTGTAAAAACAGCTTGATAAATAGTAATTACTATCAAACAAGAAATAAGGTGCAATTGACTCCAATTCCCTTTAATTTTTTGTCCACTAGCAGAAGTGAAAAAGAAACCACTAGCAGATTTATCGCTTATCAACTAATACAATCTTAGCATAACTAAGATAAAAATTATATTCTGTTAAAAAAAACTTATTAAAAAAAATACCGAAATTAGAATACCGGTGGTACATAATTCTCAGTGTTCTAGGACTCTACTAAACCACATAGATGCAAGTACAAGAGAAATGCAGAAAATAACCACGGCGAAATGACGGCGAAGTATACAACTTGGGTCATAAATCACTTTGGGGCGTAACCCGATCTCGGTTTTTAGTGTCTCGAAGTGCTTGGGCGGCTTATATTATCTTTTCTGCCAACTCCCTGTTCCCTTTACTAACATATTAGTTTGTGTACGCTGTGGTAATTTCGGCCATTTTGAGAAGCTTTATGCTAGGCTGTACACGCACTGCTTTTATTACTCGCGTGGTTTTTTTTGCAGAATTCTGTAACTCATTGGAAGTTTACTAGAGGAAAAATATGAATGTTTGGAGCACTATAAAGTTGTAGGTAGCTAAAATAGCAAGGAATTTTATTGGTCGTACGTGTAAGTTAAGTTAAGTACGCAGGTAATATTCCGCGAGATTAAAATTCACGCTGTGAGATTCCGCAGTATAACAAGCCTATCCATTCAATGTGACAAGCGTTCGAGAAACCGGTTGTAACACGAGTAGTTACCGAGATAAATACAATAAATAAAATAAAAAGTTAAGTTTCCGAGATATGTGGCTATTCAGATGTTGCCAAAACTAGACTAAACTAATTTGACAGGACTAAAAATTAGGGGGAGGCCTGCGTCCAGCACTGGACCGATACAGGCTGTCATTTTTGACTAGATCATTGTCGACAGCAACTGTATCAACAATTTTTGATGACAAATTATATTTTATTGTGCCTATAAGTTTATCGTAACACATTAGAGACAGGGCAGCACTAGGTACGGTGTGCAGGTTAGGAATAAAAATTCCGCAGCAAAACTAGTGTGATGGATAGGATTTTTTTCCTATTTCTACTTTACGACAATGACCTTCCTATAATAATAAGTGAACCATCGTCTCGTGGACGATGACTCTTAAAAACAAAATCGAAGTTTCTAATTTGTTTTCGTGCAAACGCTAATCTTATGTAAGAGACATAAAGCGTTGGTTTTGCACGACAACGAAAACGAAACTTCGATTTTTCTTTTTAATACTTCTAATATTATAAACGCGAAAGTTTGTAAGAATGTAAGGAGGTAGGTATGTTTGTTACTCTTTACTGAACGGATCAGGCTGAAATTTTGCATACAGGTAATTCTAATCTGGAATCAAATATAGACTTCTTTTCTACCCCGTGGGATAGAAATCTCCTTTAAACAACAAAAGCAACATAAGTATAACATTACGTACGGTACAAATTACAATACAGGAGTTAAAAAACTAAAACTTGATCTATTATTCAACAATTAGTATGATCTCAGGATCACACATTGTGGCATGATCTTTGGTGGATGAAACTTCGTTCCTTCGAGGAACACTGTCAAACGTGACAAGGTTTAAACTATTATGTCAATCTCTCCGCGCAGATGCCACACGCACTATCTAGATTCTAAAGTTTCGTTTGTCTGTGGACGATTCGGCGACCATAACATTGTCAAAGGATAGCATTGGTAGGCAGAATTCTGCCCCGATTCGGAGCCTTTGTATTACAATCTATGTATGTTATAACTCTATTACGAGGTGTAGTCTTGTTGTGATTGAAAAGAGCCACCCGGAGTCGCTGAGTCATAGGGGTGGGTATAATTGGTCAGTAAGTCAGATAAATGTAAATTTCTGGTTGCTATAGGTACAGTTTATGTTAAAAGTACTGACACCGTTTTAAATCCAGTAAATCATGGAAAACAAGATTGACGGTTGTATAAGTGACCCTTCATCATTCCACGCAACGGACCTTGTTGATAAATAGCATCATTTAGCAATATTTTACAAAGCAACAGATACGTATAAGTGGTTTATTTATATGGGGGCTTTTGTGAGAATCAAAAAGAGATTTGTTCTGATCTCGAAACTCTTTGATCTGGTTCAGCGAGGCTTGCTATTCATCAGATAATTGCAACGGTAAGTACACCAAGCCGTCCAGTGAGCCTAGCAACCTTGTGCCACCCTTCGGCGGCAGATGGTCGAGGCACAAAGCGCACTTCCATTCACTCCGCTTGTTAATAACAGGCCGCATTTAATTTTTGAAAAGGCAAAGCGACAATCAAAAGCTTACAATAAAAATTTTCGCATAGAAGAAATGGCCAGTTTATTATTCGCACAAAGAATTGAACTCCAAATATTAGCACCGGTCAGTATGCAAGCATACGCTTTATGCATGCGTATTTGCGCATGGCTAATTTAATCCGCAAAACTATTCTGTATCCTGTGGGCTATCCTTTGATGTCTCTGTTATAAAAATAATGAAGTATTTAACTATATAGTGCATAATTTCGTCTGGTTCCCATGAGACAAGCCCTCTTTGCTTTGGGGCAGATGCTGTATGAAATGTCCAGTATTATTTATTATCATAAATATTAAGCTGTTGCTTACGATTTTGTCGACCAACGTTATCATGAGAAACAATAAAAATGATTCTAGATCGAAAGATTCGTTTTGTTCGCCGCTCATAAAAACAAGTTTTAAATAAAAAGATTTTTCTTTCGAATAAAAGCATGCGGCTTGGGATCGCAGTTTGGTGGTAGAATTGTTCTGCAGGGGGCGCTGCTGCCCGCCCCCGGTGGACATCTCTTAGTGGCGTATTACAACACCCTCGGGGTGGTGTAAATCTGAGGGCTCTTATACACGAACTGCACCTTTTAAATACAAGACGGAAATTCGCCCGTCGGCTGCAGTCGACAGCGATAATATTCATTGACTGTGATTGAATGTCCTGTTAGGATATGCCGAGGGACGGCTCCGCCCGCAAGCGATCCGTCACGGTGCTGGAAGTGACTGCCACCCACGCTGCCTTCAAGTATTACATCTGCAAGCCCGTCACGCAGAAGCTCCGCTTCGGCGTCCGACAGCTCACCGTGTTCGGCAAGGGCCGCTGCGTCTGCGGCCAGATGGACTATCGCCCGGTGAGTTACCTTCTTTTCAATTCATTATGTTTATTAAAACAGATTCAGATTTCTTTATTGTCATAAATCAAACATATAAAAAGTGTACATTATAAAGGTACCTTAATTAAATGCTGAGTCTACGACTAAACCAGACAGGTGTCATATAACAACGTAGTTATTCTACCTAATGCGTTACGTCTAGGATCGTGTCTAAAATGGCAATCAAGTAAAAGAAATAATTTTTTACTCGTATTAGTAGTTTAATTCAGCTAACTGCAGACTGTTGCAAACAATCTACGGCCAGCTGAACTGAGATGAGAATATAAGAATGAAAAATATTTACAATGGATTTCCGCAAAGTAACGCCTGAATCTATTATTTATCTGAGATGAGAATGTTTTCGTTCGCAGTCTGTGGACGATCCCATAGTGTATCTGAGGCGCCGCGATGCATGCGGCGAGTGGGTTTGGCCTGAGCTGCATGACGAGGCTCTGATCGGCGAATGCGCAGAGGCGCAAGCACACGGCAAGCAGCAAGCTGGAGTAAGTCTACCTTATTTTTACAAGCTTTTCTTTAACTTGTAATGGATGTCTGACCGTCTATCTGTCTGTCTGTATGTCTGTCTGTCTGTCTGTCTATCTGTCAGTCGGTCAGTCAGTCAATCAGTAAGTCAGTCAGTTTGTCAGTCAGTCAGTCGGTCATCAGTCAGTCAGTCAGTCAGTCAGTCAATCAGTAAGTCAGTCAGTGTGTCAGTCAGTCAGTCAGTCAATCAGTCAGTCAGTCAGTCAGTCAGTCAATCTGTCAGTCAGTCATACAGTTGATCAACATTTGTAACTATGACAGTCAGTGACAGTCATAGTTACAAATGTTTATGTCCGCACACACAAACCTTAAGGGTAGACCTACTTCCGTAGTGAGATTAATGCATCCCGCAATTCACCAAAACTCGCAAGGTACTTCCGTTGACCTTGAAACATTAAATTTCTCTTGTAGCACAAGTAAACGGAAAACCACGAAAATTTTCATTTAAGTAATAATAATAATGCTGGACACAATTCACACCGCATTATCTAGCCCTAAGCTAAGCAGTGCTTGGGTTATAGGTACTAGATAACTGATATACATAATACAATACACTACATAGATAGAAATATTTTTTGTTACCTACCTTATTCGATTCTCGCAATGGACTTTTTGCACAAAATTTTATAGCACAAATTGTGGAAACAATCCTAAAACCGTAAATTTGTAGTTTCAATTTTAAAAAATAATATAAGATACAAATGTAACGGAATCTAAAATTAATTGAGTTGACAGACAACACCAAAATACCACGATTTAATACAAAAAGATATCCCGTCAAAGCCCCATCATGACATGACAAGACAATACACAATTGATTTTGTTTTAAAAACTATAAACCGACTTCAATTATATACAGTAGTTTTATCATGGAACCCATTGTCAGAACTGTCCAAATTAAAATAGGACCACACCAGCTTTCAAATAAATAAAGAATCATGAAGATCGGACCACCCAGTCAAAAGTTTTGAGGTAACAAACATAAAAACAAAAAAAAATACAGTCAAATTGAGAACCTCCTTCTTTTGTTGAAGTCGGTTAAAATGTAAAGTGTGAAATCATGTTCGCATAGATTCATTTATTTGTAAACCGGTAAACGTACCAGGCGATCATATTAATATAGGAGGCTCAAATGAACGGCGGCCTTGATGAAATTGCAATGGTGAAAGTAGATTTCGATTTAAATCATAAACAAACTTCATGAACTTAATATTTTCTCCTTCCTATGTAATATGGACCTCTTTTAGTTCAAAAAGAGAAGAGTCGTGGCGTTACGGTGAACTAATACTTTTTGTCGTATCACAATGCTATCATTGTTTGTTTTTGTAACATAATAGGAGCGCAGCTCCCTCTTTGATCTAGTTTAGGCAACTGAGGCTACATAATTATTTGATCGGAAATTTCAATATACTTAACTTATTTAAAATGTCTGTCAGACAAATTAATTATGTTAATTTATGTTTTTGAAATGATTTCTTTTTGCAATAAAATTTTTATTTATTAATTTATTTTGAATATTATTATAGTACTCTATAGTTACTCTATAGTAGAGTAGTGTTGTCAACGCAACAAAAGTAGTCAAATTGGTTCACGATCACTTCCCACGACTCTTCCCTTTTTGATCAGACTCTACTAGGAGTGCAGAAAAGTTCTCTAAGTTTTGAATCAGATGATCTCTAAATCTCTTTTATATGATGATTAAATTACCAATACTCATCATAACATAACAATTAGGAGTAGAACTTAATTATTCAATATGAATATGACAAGATTATTTACGATTTTTCTGTGATTTTAGATTCAAGAAAAATATGAATTGTAATTTTCATTCTTATAGGTAGACGTTGTTAGGTTAAAAAATATATTATGCACTAATAATACAACGATAAAAAACAACCTACGTACATTAATTTCAGAATATTATATTGTAACACATCGACGTAGAGGCTAATTAGCAAACTATTTAAGTTGCTTAACCAAAAGCCAAATCCTGTTCGGGGAAAGTTTGTAAACATGTCTGTACTTACTGCATGTATGTATGTTTGTTGCTCTTTCACGCAAAAACTACTAAACGGATCGGACTGAAATTTTGCATACAGGTAGTTCTAGGCCTGGAATAACACATATACTACTTTTTATCCCATAAATCAGTTCCCGTGGGATAGGCGTCAAAAGCCGCGGGGAGCAGCTAGTATTTTCATACGTTTATAGAATATAATTTACGAATTGCGGCAAATTACTTTTACGCTGGATAAATTCGTTGTAAAACGCAGAAAATAATTTCATCAATTGAAAACCTACAAGAGCATCATTGGAAAAAAGCTTTTAGAAATTGCTTCTTCCACGGAATTCACTCAGCGAGGAATCAAATATCTAATTGCTATATTTTCTTTACATCTTACAGGACTCTTGGTCCCTTCATAAAATTAAATTACTTGTAAAACTACGTAATAAAGTGATTTCTTTTCAGTAAAAAAGCGAACAATAAATCTTAACCTTGTTAAGGTGTTAGTTTTCGAGCTGAAACAAAATACGTCCGAAGCTTTTTCATCCTTTAGGTAATCTGAATTTTTGTAGTAGGTGAGCCTCTTTACAAAGGATATGTTTGACAATTTACTTGAATTTATTTATTAATTGATAATTTATGCAACTCACTCGGAATTTTTATTGAAAAGCGTATTTATTGCTCTTTTTATCTAAGACAATTCTCACAGCATTATCTAGCCCCAAGCTAAGCAGAGCTTGTGTTATGGTTATAGATAACTGATAAACCAAATACAATACACTGCATAGATAGATATTCAGAACACTCTTAACAAATATCTGCAGATCGTACACACATTTGTCCCGAGGCAGGAATCGAACCCCTGCGTCAATTCAAAGAAATAAACATAATGACAGTTAAAGTATATAAAATACAGTACCATATCAAATTATTTGTGAAATAAGTTTTAACTCAATATGAATTGCCACTATTATTACTAGGTATTTATATGACATGGTACTGTCATTAAATTTATCACGCGTTAATTGATATTATTAAGAGGTTAATTTTCCAACGCAAATAAAGTTCGTAGTTAACTCACTTACACTCGTAAAGAATTACTACTCCATTATTGCCAAAAGCCTTCAGCCATTAGATTATTTTGACACTATGTACTAAATTTTACCGAAAGTTTACGAAAACATTTGAGAAACTTGTTACCTACCATCATAGTACTCGTAATATAATAAATTAGTATGTTACCATTCACGCCTAAACGGCTAAACTGATCTAAATTAAATTTGGCAGGGAGGTAAAGGGTATGCGTGCCGCAAAATACTAAATAAATTCGTTTCCTAGTAAATATTCATCCGCTAGAAAGCTCAAGTCACACATTATCGAAATAGATAAACTAAGACACCCTGCATGTTTACAAGCGGCAATGTTTGTCAGTAAACATAGAAAAACTTCAAACAAAATACGAACTAGACCATAAATATAACAGACGAATTAAAAATAAAATACCAGCCCGATACACAACCATGACAAAGATTAGTAAAGCCCCAAAATATAATTAAAAATATTTAACCAACTACCTTGAAACCTAAAATGCAAACCAAATAGTAAGATGTCTGCAATACCTGAAAATTATATTATTAAATAATTGTAGTTTTCAATCCAGAAATTAATATCCGATGTTAGTTTCAAACAAATACCCGAAAGTGTCACATCATACTTAAACACGTCATAGACCTTTGAATTTTATTTGAATTTATTTGACGTTCTACGAGTATAGATTTCAATTAATTCATACACACTAAACATCCCTACTGTATTACCTACCTAGACATAACCACTCGCACGTCCAGCATTATTTTAAAACTTACAGAAGCACACATATCCCCGTGTAATGTGCCATGATCCTATCCATCCATGGTTGTCTGGTAGAGATCGCTCTTGAGCGATAAGACCGCCAATTGTCGCTTAGTTTTAACTTTTCTGGTTGTAAATAGTTCCTTTTAAATTTAAGTGTGCATGAAGGTATTATCTATCTATGATTCTCAAATGCCCGAACCTCGCGCACAAAAATCGCGAGCGCGTCCCACTTTAACTTAACGTCGAATAAAATGAATGTTCTCGTCATCCGGTATGGGTGACGAGAGCATTCATTTTAGAGTCATTATAGGTTGATTGAAAACTAAAGTTTTCAATCAGTGCCCGATAGGGTCCATCAGCAAGCTATGGAATGAGCTCGGAGTCTCTCTAAAGTAAAGGATGCGTAATGAATACATCCGACAGAGCATCAAAGTTATAGACATAGCTCAAAGAATCAGCAAGCTGAAGTGGCAGTGGGCCGGGCCAAATTGATACGTTACTGCTATAATTCTTTGCGCGGTTTTTGTTTGCAGAATTCTGTAAAATAACGGAAGTTAACTAGCGAGAAAATTGCGCTGTGAGATTCCGCAGTGCGTATGTAACAAACCGTGAACCATCCATTAAATGTGACAAGCGTTCGATGAACCGCCGGTTATTGTACCTGCTGGAAGCTTGGTACCTCGTTTTAACTTACTGACCGAGCCCTTTGGCCGAGACTGTGTCATACAGTTCCAGACTACAATCATACTAATATTATAAACGCGGAAGTTTGTAAACATATCTGTATGTATGTTTGTTGCTCTCTCACAAACTACTGAACGGATGGGGCTGAAATTTTGCATACAGATATTTCTTGGCCGGGAATAACACATAGGCTATTTATTCCATAAATCAGTTACCGTAGGAAAGGTGCGCGTAGCCGCGGGGGGCAGCTAGTGCTCTATAACATTTTTTATGATGTATATATACCTACCCTGAAAAATGTCGAGTTAGTTTCTTTATAATTTGTGCCTTCGTTTGCGATTTTAAGTTTGTGACAGTACAAGGGGGGAAAATGTACCAATAGCAATGTGTCAAAATAGCGTTACCATGACCATCACGTCATGTATTTGAGGTTCTATTGGTTGCGATCGACATGATTTCCTCTCCGGTTTACAAACTATGCCCTAGCTAAGCTAGTTAATTACACCCTCGCGATGTACACTAATGTAGTATAATACAGCCAGGCGACAAGGGGGGTCGACTATTGATTTATAGTGCAGACAGAGTCGGAGTACCACGGCGTCACATGCTGCCTCTTTCGCACATTTACCCCAGCGAAATGCATCCTACTTGCACATGAAATAAAGCCCAATCCAGAATGATCCCTTTGAACGCAACTTTGAATACACGGCCTCTGTTTTTTCCTTCCAAGGCAAGTATATGACGACCTCTGTGGCGAAGGTACGCCGGTAGGAGGTTGCGGGTTCGTTTCTCGCCTCGGGACAAATGTTTGCACGATCTGCAGATATTTGTTCAGGGCGTTCTGGATGTGTTCTATGTATAGTGAAAATATATACATATCTATGTGGTGTATTGTATTAAGTATATCGGTTATCTAGTACCCATAACATAAGCTCTGCTTAGCTTGGGGCGGAATAAAATGAGGTCTCGTTAATCGCTCTGGAACGTTAAGTAACGATAGCACGTTAGTATTTGATAGATAGATACGATGGATGAATGGATGTTTGTTACTTCTTCACGCCAAAACTACTGAACAGATCGGGTTGAAATCACACTTATATTATAAATGCGAAGGTTTGTATGAATGGTCGGATAGATGAATGGATGTTTGTTACCTATTCAGGCCAAAACTACTGAACGGATCGAGCTGAAATTTTGCATACAGGTAATCCTAAACCTGGAATCAAACAAAGGCTTTTTATCCCATAAATCAGTTCCCGTGGGATATAAATCGCCTTTAAATGTTTCCATTGGATCAACGCGTGCGAAGCAGCGGGGCTAGCTAGTTGATTAATATTAAAGTCATGTAAATTCGACTGCGATACTTCGTTTTTTTTAATAGACAACATAATTTTTATATTAGTTCGATGTTACAGGTAGTAGGTAGTATAAACATTTAGTCATGGAGCAACAGAAACTTGAATTTACGGAATACAAAAAAAACAGTAGTTTCTGGCACTATGCAGTCGCGCGTGGCACTCCCGATTACTCCCGAGTGTTTCCGAAAAGTGTTTCAAAAGTGTCCCCTTAAACTTTTACCTGAACGACGTAAGCTTGTATTGTTTTGTATGGATATACCGCGCGAACTTTTAAGTGGCCTTTTATGCTTTGGTGTTACTAATTTAAATCGAATATTCGAATATTGCAATATCAGTATTAGAATATTAGAAATGATAAGGGAAAAGAAAGCCAATTATTTCTAACTTCGTTTCATAATTGTTAATAATTTATAGTTTCAAATTTGACTTTTCTCGAAAATAAGCTTTCTTTTGTAAGCCATAAAAAAGAAAAGTGATCCATTTCCGATTTCTGTAACTGCCTTATTTAATGCTCACGCGTCATCACTTCGTCATCTGCATGCATTTATTTTATTTGTCCTGAAGGTTACAACCCTGTAGTCAGATCATCCAGCGCCCCTCTTTCTCCACATATTGAATGTTCCAGTTCAAATTAGCATTCGCCTCGTCTGCGAGTTTAAATTCTGCGTAGTTCTCTCTCGACCGTTAACGCGTGTGGTCGTCATCGTCAATGACCGTCTTGGTCTCTGGTGAGATCTTATTAAGATTATCACTCTATTTTGCGGTTTTTTGGTTTTGTTTTAAATTTTCATGTAGTAATGTACAAAAATACCGTCTTTTTTGCGACGTTTAAGTATTGGTTCGTCAGTGAATTTTGAGAATTTCTATTTATTAGTGCGCAGTTTTCCTTGGCTTTACCTTAATTAGTTTGTTTTGTTTTGTGTTAATGTTTCTTGTTCTTCCTTTGCAAAAATACCTTAATTTATTTGCGACATGAAATTTTTGGTTGAAATTTATTTGCGATGCCTCTTTGTCTGTGATTTTGATTTACCTATTAGTGCGCAGTTATCCTCGGCTGTACTTTAATTAGTTTTTTTTGTGTTGTTTCTTGTATTAATTGCCTTCGCAAAAATACCTATTTTAATTTATTTGCGAAGGTTTTTTTTGTTTTAATTTATGTGCAACGCCTTCCTCGTAAGTGGATTTATTGCGCAATCATTTCTCAATATTGCCGGGGGTGGGGTAAGTGGTTGTTTGCCCGCGTATTTTGAAAAGAGCACGACGCGATCTTTTTCTTTCATGTTACATTACGCAGGTAAATCATTGACTTTAGCATTGAGAGGAGAGTTATTTATATGTTTTTTAACACGAAACTAACATAACAGACGTTTCTGAATAAATATAAAAAAATTGTGTGTTAATAAATAAATAAATAATAAATAAATAATAATGCTGGACAATTCACACAGCATTATCTAGCCCCAAGCTAAGCAGAGCTTGTGTTATGGGTACTAGATAACTGATATACATAATACAATACACTACATAAATAGATATTTTTTATTATACATAGAAAACATCCAGTTAAATATTTATGTTTGTAAAAAAAATATTTCTACAAAATCTAGAAGCTTTAAATCTAGAGTAGATAGACTACTATTGTTAAGAGAGAGTTACAGTTGAGAGCCAATCATGCATCTTTTTTTTTTATTTGTTTGAATATACAAATAATATATTTTTTAATAATGTTTGCGTCTTTGCTTTTACAAGCATTTTTGCGTTCTACATCTTAATATTTTAATAATTTTCCCATAAAAGACCAATCCAAAAACCGTGAGCGAAATCGGATCTCAGTTCTACACAAATAATAAATAATTTATAGAACGCAAGTCGGTACAGGTAGACGGCGCCGACGTCCCCGCCCGCCGTGTGCTTCTTTGCTCGTGACATACGAGGAACGTTATAAATTGTGGAAGCTACATGACATGTTATTTCACAGGCTGATACGTCGGAGCCCAACAAATCAGACCACGGGCACCCCGAGGAGCCTCAGCCAGAGATCAAGACGGCCAATGAGAAAGAGTTCTGGGCTAACATGGCGCCGCTGTTGTACGTCGACTTCAGCCACGATAGGACGCCACCAGAACCGAACACCAATCCTTTCGAGAACCCGCCAAGTGACTTCCAGTACAGGTGAGCTTATCCACAGCACGGTCCATGAAAACAAAGTCAGTTTGTCAAAAATCCTAAAACCTCGGCGCGTGAGCCACACTCGCACTTGACGGTTTTGTTTATTAAAGGCCAAGTCACACATCGTGTCGCTGAGCCATAGGAGAATGGTTATATAAACAGGCTGTTATTTGCAGCGACTGGATTGAGGAGAGTCACGTTAAGATTAAGTTGGAGCCTGTAGCGGTCTTTATCTGCATGGGGCTCTTTCACCGCGTCTATTCCATTAGGAATATCTTCCACGACCTGGCGGTCGTGCCAGCGCCGGGTAAGTACATATATTTATTCATATTTTAGTTTTATTATTTATTTTAAAAAGTGTATGGTAATCGATTTGTAACTTGTTATTTTTTTTTAATTCTTAATGTAATCCAGTAGCTATGGTTATTTTCTTAATAGGTCAGACGTTACAAAGTTTTTACTCAAAACTTGCGATGATATCAGCCTCTTACGAATTCGAAACAATGATTAAAAAAAAGAACCATGTGCAAATCGTACGTGCGCGTATGTATTGCTACATCTGATTATAAAAAATTAATCGGGTGATTTTCGAGTATGTGAGAAACAACATAGTAAAACCTCAGATTGTCATTCGTTTGTATGATGTAATTTTACCCTGCGTGTCAATTCATCGGTATACTATTTATTGTAAGAGAACTGAAACGTTGAAACCCCACAAACTACACATCTTTATAATATAAATAAGAAAACGAGACTTCAAAACTAACAAAGGCAGGAACAATTTCATCCAACAAAGTTATAGAGTTCATTTCATTACTATAAACGCCTCAGCACCAAACCAGCGCACGAATAGCAACGGCACAAAAATGAGGACACCACCGCGGGATTCCGCCCCCGCTCGGGCGTTACCGCGCGTTACTGCTGATGCCCCCGGTCGGGCGTCATCGCGCGTTACTGCTGATGCCCCCGGTCGGGCCTCACCGCGCGTTACCGCTGATGCCCCCGGTTGGGCGTCACCGCGCGTTACTGCTGATGCCCCCGGTCGGGCGTCACCGCGCGTTACTGCTGATGCCCCCGGTCGGGCGTCACCGCGCGTTACTGCTGATGCCCCCGCTCGGGCGTCACCGCGCGTTACTGCTGATGCCCCCGGTCGGGCGTCACCGCGCGTTACTGCTGATGCCCCTTTCGGGCGTCACCGCGCGTTACTGCTGATGCCCCCGCTCTGGCGTCACGGCGCGTTAATGCTGACGCCCCCGCTCGGGCGACACGGCGCGATTCCGCCGGCGCCCCCGCTCGGACGTCACCGCGCGTTACTGCTGGCGCCCCCGCTCGGGCGTCACCGCGCGATTCCGCCGACGTCTCCGTTTGGGTGACACCGCGCGTTTTCATCTAGTGCCTCAATTTTTCGTTAACAATACTTTTACTGAAGTATAGTTAGAAAATAATTAAAATAGTTGCCATACACTATACCTCTTAAGGCAATGCTGGTATGGTGCTGAGACATTTTATGTACCAATATCCAATACCGTTAATTAACCAATTTGATCGTATAAAAGAACCGACGATGCGCACGCTGACCGTGGAAGAAAACGAGGCGCTGACCGAGAACCTTCCGGAGCGCCGCATCAGCGTGGAGGCTGCGAGCATGAAGGTTTGCGTGGCTCCCTGGGACCACACTGGCGAGCGCGCGCGCCCCTCCATCGTATTCCTAGACGTGGACGTGGGCCCGAGCAGTCTGGTGACCATCGGGCCACTGTATCCTCATCGGTGAGTTGTTTCATTGAATGCTTCCAATAAGATTATTTTTTCTAGCGCCTAAATAGGATTTTGTACTGTTTTTATTGAAAGTTCTTCACGTGTTTGTATTATAATGTAATAGGTTAGGAAACATACAGCTCAATTTGAAACTTAAATATTATAAAACAATGAACTTATGTTATTGACGACCGTTGTGGCGCAACGCCTGTGAGGAGGTGGGTTCTATTCCTTTTTCGGGACAAATGTTTGTACGATCTGCAGATATTTTTGCAGGGCGTTCTGGATGTTTTCTATATATGATAAAAATATCTATCTATGTATAGTTCTCATTACACAAGCTCTGCTTAGCTTGGGTATATGCATATACCCTATTCACATGCATGTGACTTCCAAAATTCTAATTTTGTACGTTATCTTTATTGATATAGAAATATATCTGTACATTTATTTTTTGATGTTTTTACTGTGAAATTAAATCATTGAAAAGAAGTCAATCACAAAATTTCTTGCCAGCTGAGCCGTGACGTCACACTTGTACCTACTCTTTTGTATGGTCATGAAACTGACTTTGAGTTGACTAACATAGGTGATTCGATGAAACGTGACGTCATAGAATGCAAGCGCTTTTATCACCCGAAACTGAGTACAGTTTTACTTTTAGGTTTTTTTTTTACCTCAATAATTTTAAATTTTGTGGGTGTTATACTTTTTACGGTTATGTATTATGCTGCATAATCGATTAAAATATAAAAAAAATCCATGCATATAGGGGTGTTGCCCAGCATTATTTTATTTTTTATTTATACCTATGTATAGTAATAGATTTTTCATGATACCAATGGTAAAGACGAGATAAAATCTAATATGACTTGTAGGTATTTTATTACCAATATAAATAAATTTAGTATCCTGTAGAGATGCGAATCTGTCAACATGAAAAATATCAGGACTACTTCGTTATTTATCAAAGCGACAGATTACCTACGTACGATTAATCTACTTGATTTTCTTTGTAAAATTATTGCAAATAGAATAAAAATATTTGATTTCCCATACTAAAACAATACATCATAAATTTATCTTGAAAAAACGCACGTATTTACGCGGGAAACAACAAAAATTATACTATTTTATTTTTTGAATGTTCAAATTCTGAAAATAAAGCCATGGAGACGCCGGAGTACGAACAAATAATCGTAAAAATCGATTGAAATATCGTTTATCTTAAAAAATCAAATCGACAAAGCATTAGGACAAGGACATGCCTATTTGATTGTGAACTGTCAAAAGTAAAATATGTTTATCTTAAAAAATCAAATCGACAAAGCATTAGGACAAGGACATGCCTATTTGATTGTGAACTGTCAAAAGTAAAATATTTTCTACATTATTATAAATAAAAAAAAAACAGGACTGACAGACAGGAAGCTTAGTAATAGGTAAAAATTTTGAGACCCTTACGTAAACTCCAACATAATCATCAGTCCAGAACTAATCTTCCTTCGTACTATGCTTTCCGTCTTCATTGATATTTTTGGATATCTTCCATGGATCAACTTCGGAAGCCTCTTGTTTACGTCCGTTGCCATGGGAACCGCTACAGATACATTATAATGAGTGACATTATCATGAGAAGAGGATGTTTTAGATACTTTTTCAGCGCACATAAATTTCTCGTAAATCTTACTTTTATGGTACCACCTCAAATTCAACCTTTAGATAGTAAAGAAAGAATCGTCAAACTTCAATGAGAATTAGCGAAGATATCATCAAAATGGTTGTAACTAGTCAGGATTTGTTTGAAGTATTTTGTTGTTTTTAGTGCTTAACTATAAATATAAATAAGTACATATCCTTTAAAATAAAACTGTTGTGTGATCAATTCGGAACCATTCTCTATACAACAGTGAAATAATTTTTAAAATCAGTCTATAATTGACAGAGAAGTCGGTGAACGAACACACACAGACGAAAATAGAACCTCCTTCTGAAGTCGGTAAAAAGGAAAATGTACGACTATTTTCCAGTCCTCTCTCCGCAAATCCCGTGGATTTGCGGGAATGATTTACTCGATTATCAATAAGTTTGACACATACTCCTCCTGTTTCATTTATTGTAAACGATTAGTTATAAGTCTAGTATATTTCTGCTGAGGGGGCTACTTAGTACCAACCCAATAGGTACTTATACTTACCTAGGTACTTGTGTTAGTTTTAGCTTTCCAATAATTGTTAATTGTGTTTGTTTGTGTTACAAGGAGTTTTTTATTTTATTATATTTGTAGTGTAGTATAGTGTTTAATAAATCATTTTCTTTCTTTCTTTACCGAATTTGTAACTTTCTCGCTGTAATTGTAATTACTTCACTGTCAGAGCGGCCCGGAGATCTGATTGAACACCGTTTGACACTTACGGAAGTTTGAACGCTGAGTCCCAGGATTCGCATTTTCTGTTTCATCCACGAAATGGTACAGATAATCCGAAACCCGTGATTTACCGATACCTATCTACGAGAGCAGCCGTTACTGAACACCAGGGATCATTCGCTGGACACCTACGGAAGTTGAACCATCTTCTTCATCAGCCCACTAGATGCTAAACCAGAGGCCTTCTAATTCTAATTTTAATTATAAGTGGGGGAACTAATATCTGCACGGACGTCTCGCATAGGAGTGTATTGTCCATTATCCCCCTGCCTAAGAAGGCCCTAACCAGCCCAGCTCCTTGAAGTATCGGAGCAGGACTTTAGGTGACTGACAGCTTCGTTTCAGCTTTTCTGTGGGTGTGGATGGGGTTGATTCCTCAATGAGGCACTTCAGCCCTGTTTTGTGTCTGCCAGAGGCCTTTTCCTCGTCTGAGCTGCCAGACGAGGAAGATACCTGTAGTTTAGCGATATCGACGACACAATTCTATAGTGTTCTATATATCAATATCAATGTTGTACATTAATAAAGTTGCGAAAATAAATTATCTATAGTTTACCACGCATGTAAATTATCTATGTCTAGTACTTTTTAGTGTTCGTTTAATGTTGTATTGACCAAATTTGTAACCTTCTCGCTGTTTTGTAACCTTCTTGCTGTAATGTAACCTCGCTGTAATGTAACTGTCGCCATGTAATACGCCTGACGACTAAAAAATTCATATTAGTCTGTTAGTTAGATAAATCAGAAGATATTGGACACGTATTTTTTCTTTTGTCCAATTAACAAAAAAATATGAAAATGTAGCGGATTTGTCATGACGTCACGTTTAAGTAAAAAAAATTTAGTTAGCCGTGACGTCACTAACTTCCAAACCTTGTCGCGCTGGATTTTGTATTATTTATTGAGTAACTTTCTTTTTTTTTGTCGTCCATTACCACTAACGAAGCGCGGACATCAATAAGGTTAACGGTATTTTAGATTTGCTAAATGATTGGTTTTCCGCTAATAACCTTGTTCTTAACCCTACAAAAACCAAATGCATAAAGTTTTCTCCACCAAATGTCAAATCTGATTGTAACATTATCAAAATTAGTGATAATACAATAGAATTATCACATACTACCGTGTTTCTAGGTCTTACTATAGATTCCAAACTACAGTGGGATACTCATATTGGTTCATTGGATGGGAGGCTAAGTTCCGCAGTGTATGCTATCAGACAAATGAGAAAGTTAACTGATGTACAAAATGCTAGATTGACCTATTACTCATACTTCCACAGCATTATGTCTTACGGTGTATTGCTGTGGGGAGCCGCATCCAATACGCATTCGATTTTTGTTCTCCAAAAACGTGCGGTAAGAGCTATATATAATCTGCGGCCGAGAACTTCACTTCGAAGCCTATTTTGTCAAATAAATATCATGGCTTTACCTTCACTCTATATATATGAATGCATTATGTTCGCAAGGAAGCACATTAATAGTCTACCAAAGAATAGTGACATACACCAAGTCAATACTAGAAACAGAAATAAGCTAGTTGTTCCACAATTTAGACTGGCCAAAAGCAGCAAGTCATTTCTAGGAAATTACATTCGTTTTTATAATAAATTACCAAATTGTGTACTTGAACTGACTGAAAAACAATTTAAAAAACATATTAAATTTGGTCTGACTAGGGGAGCCTATTATTCTTGCGCTGAATATTCAGACGACAAAAACGCATGGACATCCTCGGATAAAGCCTTTGAAAAACACAAGACGTCAGGCTCTTTTGTAACTAAGTAGGTAAATATGGAACTATTTTATTAATGACAAGGCCTCTGTACAGCCGCTTAATTTAAATTTAATTTGTTATTATTATTTTATTTGTCTTGTAAATTAATTTTCTGACAAGGCCTCTATACAGCTGATAAACCCTATTATGTAATTGTATTTGTCTCATTGTTCTGTAAGCTTTTTAAAAAGATTTTAATTTGTTAATTTGACGTTACTAAGTGTTCCAATGTGTGTTCCCATGGTTTTAATAAATGAACTGAACTGAACTAAAAAATGTATAGGTACTTATAATATACTCCAGATTTATAATGTACCTTAAGGTTTAATGTGATTTTCACATAGGATGCCCGTTTTATATAAATAAATAGAAAACATATACTACCAGTAGAACATTCATAAAATTAAATAGCCTTCTCAGATTAGTTCATGTTTTTGTAATAATACCAGCTGCTGCCAACGGCTACGCACACGCTATAAGTGACTTACTTGTCCATCGCCGGGATATCATTTACCTTCTTCCTGCCGAATTTAATAAACATCCATTCAGCCAATAGGGTTATGCATGCGACTACAAAAAATCTTTATATTATGTAAAAAAAATTATACGTATTCTTTATTGACATAGAAATATATCTGTATAATTATTTTTTTATTTTTTGATGTTTTTTTTGTGAAATGTAATCATTGAAAAGTATATATTTTAAATCTCACTTGCAAAATTTCTAAATGAAACGTCTAAACGTGACGTCATAAAATGCAAGGGCTAACACGGCAGCGTTTTCATCACCCGAAACTGAGTGCAGTTTTACTTTTAGGTTTTTACCTCAATAATTAAAAAAATTGTAGATAGTATAATTTTTTTTGAATTTGTACTAATTTCGATCGATTTAAAAAATGCAGGCATATACCCTATAAGGCGTGAAAAGGTAACATACAGATATATAATAAGACAAAGATACTTTTGAAATCACAATATTAGATAGTAGTATATAGTAGTCTTATATTTAACAGAACTTCAAAAAAGGAGGAGGTTCTCAAATCGAACTGTTTATTTATATATTTTTTTATGTTTGTTACCTCAGAACTTTGTACTGGGTTATCCGATTTTGATGATTCTTTTATATTTGGAAACTGGTGTTTCCCGTGTGGTCCCATTTCAATTCGTGACAATGATAATTGATGTTGGTTTTTTAAAACAAATCCAAGTATTTTATAATAATACAGCTGTAAGTTTTCCTCAAATTCGAAATATAAATAACACAAAAAAAATTAACTTTCTTTCTAAGAAGATTGTCTGGTAACTCAGCCATTTTAAATTCTGATTCTTTAATGTAGGTTCACCTTTAGATAGACTAATGACCTGATACATACAATGTTACGAGTATAATAAAAGTTTAATGCATAATTTTCACGCTCACTAATGCTTTGAGCATAATAACTTGATGCAGTCCAGCAGTTTGCATGGAAAATTATTTCATTGCATGTTGTTTCAGCTTACGAGTACCTTTCGTCAGTTGGTTTCAGAGTTTAGTTTTCCAGCCGATTACGAACTATCGCGTTGCGACATCAACGAGAATACTTACTACGGGTACCTTAGATACGACGCATGCGCCCTCTGTCTGCAATGATCGGATCGATTTGCAGTCGTCGCGACAACAGCGCGGCGGCGCTTCGGTCGCACTTTCTTAATTCGATATGATATTCATAAAATCCGTGCGGACCACGCGTAGCCGATATCGCGTCTATTTCTAATCTTCGACTCCTCTGTGATGTGATGTGATATTGTATTGCTTATGCAATTACACACCACCCCATGAGGTGATGCGGTAGCTCCGTTATTAGCTACCGCATCACCTCATGGGGTGGTGCCGATTCGCCATGACAGATCTCTATAGCACCTGGGGAGTTCTAACCGTGAGGCAATGAATGCTACAGGAAACTATCTTACTCCAACACTCCCAACTGACCTTTAACCCAAATACCACGAGTGGCAAGAGAAGGAAGGGCAAGGTCTGTCGCACCCAATCCTTCAGGACAAAACGCTCTAACAACTTTTTCACCTTCCTCGGCCCCTACATCTAGAGGTATAATCTTGTGAACAAAGAACTATCTATCTACCCACTACCCAGATATAGATGCAAGAAGGATGCGGGAGAGCAACAGCAACGCGGGACACTATTATATTATACATTATTTAGATTATCCTTTACTGTATGTATGTAATTATAATTTTTATTTGAAAGGAACATTACAGTCAAAACAGAAATAAGTTAAAACTAGTATTTACAATTGAACAATTGAGCTATCTACAGCTCAACTGATCTTGTACTGTAAATAATTTCTGATCCTCCACTTATAAGTATAAAGTATAAAAAAAGTATAAAAAGTATTTATTATTACCATCCTTATCCTAAAGTAACATTTACAAGCATAAATAGATTACTTTCTATAAATATAACAATAAATAGGTTATAAATAATTTACATCTTAGGTTAAACTTTAGGATTGGTTCAATTTGTAAATAGCGCTAGCTCCCACCCTAGGATAACCTGTGTTGTGGGTAGCTAGCCTCTTTCGTACAAAAAATCGAGTTGGAACAAACACTAGAATATGGTGCAACAAGTATGGTATGAGACGATTTGTTGATATGGAATGGTTGATTTGTGATCTCTCCCGAGCTCACTAGTCTCGTAAGAGTCTAGTCTCGCTAGAGATCTCTTATCTTCATAAGGTTAGTACTATTATGTTAAATATCTGTGTAACTTATTTTCTGTAACTTATAATCTGTATATACTTATTTTGAGCAATTTAATATTTTTATTAGCTTCCATGGAATGTTTTCACTGGTGACCTGTGCTACAGGCTTTTTATAATCCTTTAACAGGCACCAGTCTCTCACAATTCAGGTTGATAAGCAGCTTAACGCTTTTACTGACCAGCCTCTGCGGTGAACCCGAAGGGGTACGCCGTATGTGGCATTGGCAGTGAAAGTGTTAAGTACGTTTGAAATTCATGTTTCTAACACACGACCTACCACATAAGCTTAAGCATAACTAAACTAACTTTCGTTGTACCTACCTTTGTGAGAGAAATAAATATTTTATCATTATTATTGTAATACACGCACACATAACACAACCACACAACTCTCTCTGTCTCTCACCCTCTCTCTCTCTTACACATACACACACACTCGTGGGGTCTACTGTTGTCCAGACTCTTACGAGACTGGTCCTCAGGAGACCCATCACTTAATGAGAATTTATTTTCACTTTTTTTTAAATTATAGCTGTATCAACAGTTTTAATACTTATAATATTTTTCAATAAACGTATTATTATTATCATACACTTATTTATTGATTAATCTCGTTAAAAATACACTTCACAATAGAAAAAAAATAAATCAAAACGTTCGTTCAAGAAAAAAAACTGTAAAAAGTGTCATCTTTTGAGATGACACTTGTTACAGTTTTTTTTGGATGAGCTAATTCCTCTACCAATTTTGTTAAGAGCTCCTTTGATAGACGGCAACATTTTTTAAATTGCGTTTCTGTGAGGGAAACTTAATCACTCTTCTTTCAGCATTTGTAGGGAATCTATGTTGGGCTTTCGTCTCTCTCTCGACGTCCACCGCATACGCCGCATTCAGATACTCAAAATAGATCCCAAGGGACGACATTTCAATCAGTAGTGGTGAATTAAAACAAAAAAGTGCACAACATTTTAGTCTTATGAACAGAGCAACGAAAAGCAAAGATATTACAATACTACGACAAAAAGGTTCAAATTCGCTTGATTTTTCTCTAAAAGCTGATGCTCTAAAAGCTGAGATGAGGTTCAAGCGGACGTTGGTAAAAATTCCTACAGAGGTACTTTTTATCGGTCGTTATTTTAACGTCTTACACGTTGGCTGGAACTTTGAAATAGTTCAATAATTTGACTTTATATTTCACTTTCATTTAATTTTGAAGTTTATGGTCATACGGAATACGCACTACCTTAGAGTGTTACACGTTCATAAAGTTCGAGCGAGTCAAAGTTCAACCTTTGTTGCAATCGGTGAATAGTATGATTGCGGCCCAGAAGTACCGCTTTTTGAATCTGGCCCTTGTGCCAACTTCCGAGTGAGAGTCACTCAACAAGATATAATGTTAATTTTATCTTTCTCTGCTTTAACGAGGTTTACATCATGTGGTATGGTGACATCAGCAAGCACCCCCTCTAACCAATCTATCAGTATCAGTACAATATCAGGTTTATTCGCCAGAATAGTTAGTAGAATGGATAATACGGCATCTTATCAGACAAGATTTGCTACGGTAGTCTTGTGTACACATGCGTGCTCCACATTTGTTCTCATTTGGATTTTGTTTCCGCTCATTGTGTAGTTCCAATAGCACCCTACATTAAAATGAAAGTGAATAACAGAGCGCCAAGGCTTTTATCCGTATTATCCGAACCGGTGTCCGTGTTGTACAGACAACACGTGGACTCATTTTTAGTATTCTTTTGACATATTATCCGAAATTACAATTTACAAAAGAAAGCGTAGTTATTGTCTGTCCTTTGAACTCATGATTTTGACTGATGCTTATTGTTCCAATCTTGTTCCTGGAACTTGTTTATCGGATGAGCGCCTCAATTACCCTTTATACGTATGGCTTTACAATAGCGAATATAATAAGCTTACATTCAAAGGAGCACATTAGCCCGTCATGTTGCCATCCCCTTTGTGGCGAAAAACAGGATTATTGAATGACAAAGCACGAGTTATCTTTGTACCTACTCGAAACAGTTTTTAAACTCTGTTATAGTTTCGCAACTAAGTTCATATCATTAGATTACAACAATAACCTTATCTATTACTAACAAACAAAAAGAGAAAAGTCGGGCGAATTGAGGGCGCTCGTGTGCCAATTGACAACTTTTATTGCGTTGACAACACTGCTCTGTCATTGCAGTACGACTAAAAGCGTTAGTTCACCGTAACGCCACGGCTCTTTTCTTTTTGAATCAGACTCCTTTGTCCCTATCTCAATTTAATTGAATGAATTTTGAAAATTTATTGAGTATAAAGGGCGTTAAAGCCATTTTTGGCTAAAATGACTTTATAATGCAGCTCTGTTCTGATTTAAATGCTCTATCGATCTATATTAAAAATTCTGATGACAAAAAAAATATACTACCCAGTTTTTTTTAATCCTGTTACATGATCATGATACAGTGTATTTAAAACTACGAAAGATCTTTAAAATAATTTTGGCGTATCAATATCGTATCAATCATTCATTCTAATAATTTTTACACGTATTATTTATTGAAATAGAAATATATCTGTATATTTATCTCTGTATTTTTTTATGTTTTATTGTGAATTTAATCATTCTCTCAATTTAATCTTAGATCATTATAAATCTACAGACATAAAAGTTATAAGTCAAAACATATTTTTTACGTTATTTTATTTTTTTGAACAGTTGTTACATTGGCGTAGTATCGAAATGTTTGATAGTACCTACCTTTTTTATTATAATAACTATTGTAGTTTGATGAATTAATTACGAATATAAACGGGTTAACTACGATAATTGTTTCTGTTGGAAGAACACCAAAGTTTCATCGCTTAACGAGGGACATCTTCCAAATTCCATTCTTAAGGTTGTCAACACAAATAAGGTTCGTAGTTAACCCGCTTAAATCCGTAATGAGTACTTGTAGTACCTACCTACTTGAATGATTTGTAACAAAAAATCTTATTCGTAATTCCTAGCTAGGCAGTTCCGCTCATCTGCCTAAAACGTAGCACTCAGGAATTAATTATATAGGTTTGCACTTATCATGTTCTTCTTATTTTAATACCGTAGTAGGTAGGGTAGGTAGGTCGGTACTTAAAGATGAAATTCGGATAAGAATCTGCGCAAATTACCCATAGTCAAATAAGTATCAAACTAAATCGTAAACACAGACAGGGTTAATACAATTCACAAATTAATTTCCCCTCTAGTCTAGACGGACAGGGGTAGGGTAAGTGATCGGAGGGCAGGTAAACAGGGGTGCGACCCTTATTATATTGATTTTGCGTGTGTCCTGTGAAGTTGTCAAGGGCATATTCTACGCAACTAAATTGGAATATTTTATCTCGGGCTAATAATTCATTGCATTGAATGTTTTCTTATAAGATTCTTACTCGCGAGTAAAAAGTTATACGTTTGGTTTTCCGGAAGAAGGATAAGTACTTTAAATTTATTCTTACATGTCCAGTCCGGTTTTCTGGAAGAGATCGCTCATAGCCTTTGTACTTCATCTACTCCTAAGCTTTTATTTCTGTATTTTTTTCTGTCTTTGTATGGTACACTAAGACATTATCTATCCACATATACTAGTTGCTGCCCGTGGCTTCTTACGCGTTGTTTCTATGGAAACGATTTAAGGTTATTTCTATCCCAAGAGAACTGATTTATGGGATAAAAAGTAGCCTATGTGTTATTTCAGGCCTAAAACTACCTTTATGCAAAATTAGTCAGCCCGATCCGTAGTTTTTGCGTGGAATAGTAACATCCATACATACATACTTTATTTATTGTGACCTTTATCACAATTGTTAATGAATAACGAATATTTATTCTATTTGAATTAAAAAGAGTTAGTTCCATATTCCTGCGATAGATGGCAGTGTCTCAATTGGCAATTAGAGGATATCAGTTTCAAATAAAAGGAAAGCGACTTTCAAGTTTCTAGTTTGTGCTACCAATTTAGCAAGGCTTTTTGTTGTTTTTGTTTTACTGTCATTGATATAGTCAAATTGCCAATCGACGGCCCTGCCACCTCGCCTATCGAGATATTTAGTACTATTTTTTTCTTCGTAAAAACGCAAATCGAAAACCTGATTGAAATTGATCTGTGAACTACGAAGGGCTTTTAATCCGTACTTAGAAATAAAGATAGAAAACATTATCATACCGCAAAAAAGGTAACAATGATGATATAAATACTAGGTTTATTATCGTTTGTTGTAATAAGAAAAATTAAGAATCCAGGGAAAAAGTTCTGTTTCAGTTTTTGTGAAATATAAAGAATTACGTATTATTTTTAATTTTTAACCGATTTCAAAAATGAGGAAGTTCTCAATACGACTGTATTTTTTTTAAAATATTTTTAGGTATGTAATTATTGTACTTAGACGTAGAAGTAGCTTATTTCACGTAAACGTTTCTCTTTAGATATAAGTACTTACCCAAGAAACACGGAAATGATGAAGAAAAGCAGTTGACGATTTCAAAAGTAAAAATAAATATCTGCAGATCGTACACACATTTCTCCCGGGCGGGAATCGCACCTCCTGCGTCGCAGGCGGAACTTCTCCCGCCGCACCACAGAGCTCCTCCAGAGGTCTCGCGGAGATACATCCACCGCGGCCCTTACCGGTCCTACAATCGTCAACGCGAGCGTGATTGAAAAGCTTGCTTCATCGCAATTTTGAAAAAAGAGAGAGAAAGTGCCTGATCGCCGCTCTGTTGGCATTCGGTTACTTTCGCCGCTCACTCGCGGGTATTCGGCCCTAGGAAGAATAGTGTGCGGAAATTTCGTAAAACTTGTTGCAGCAAATATGTGTATTTAGTAAATATCTTGTTCCAGAGTATGTAGCGCAGCGTGTCAGATGCCGAAGGACAGCGGGCCGCTGTGGCATGGCGCCCGCCTCCACGTCACGCTCGTCATGCAGTCCATACAAGCGACGCTGGCGGAGTCCTCCGGCGCGCAAGCGAAGCCCTGCGCTAGGTACCTTTACTTCTAATGAAAATTTACGAGAAGCGGAACGGAGCCGAAACGGCCTGTATGATTTCTCTCTTTTTCCGCGCGATCCCGCCGATCTAATCAAGTTCCAGTTTAGCCATTTCGCTGCAATACCGCGTTTGTTTCGCGTGTTTCTTGTGGCTTTAAAAGAAGGAGGCGAGTTCTTTGAATTCTTGACGCTATAGTTCCGCTAATCGAACGGCGACTAGTGTAGTACTTTAGAGAAGCGAACCTCGATGATTACAGAATCGCCGTCTAATGTGAGACCGCCCTAAAAGTGGGATGTTAGTAAAACAATAATATTATTAATGTCTAGGATGGATGTACGCGCGGTCCTACATGTACTACTCAACAAGTCCTACTTCACACTTCGGGAAAGCGTCCACTACGGATTGTCCATGAAGATTGGTGAGTTTCTGTCTATAACTCGTATTATTGAAGATTTTATGTTTTTAAATACCTAGGCCTGGATGTATAGATATTTAAATCAGCCGTGCTGTCACTGACTTTTGAGCGGCATACTGAAATTATTTATATATGGGATTAAAATAAAATGTGTTTGACTTTTTGAAATATTTAACTGAAAAATTGAAATGTGACGCAGTACATCTTTCAGGCAACGCTTCCTACTTCCTTGAAACTATGAAGACTCACGCACAAGGCGTAGCCCTGTAATGCTATACATTTCAACAGCTGATCATATTGAGCGTGTGTGTGAGTGATTTTGATGGATCAGACTACAATGATGCTCGATCTTGTCCACCATAGCTCTCAATCCGAGAAGACCACCCGTCAGTTGTCTATCTTTAGACGAACAGAACCATAAGCACCCAAATCTTGCATAGACTTTACACAAAGAAGTTATCAGCCTTAGAATTGTCTATGACAAAACCCCTGTAGCCTACCTAAAATACAGGTCTTGTCTACAACTACAATCAGACTCTAAAGAGCTCAGCTAGTGTTGTCAGGGAACCGAATGATGAAGAACTGTTGTGTTTCATTAAAAAATTACAATGTTCTTCTGCTTTAGGTGAGGCCAACATAAGCGGGTCCACGGCTCGCCTGGAGGCTGCCTACGAGGTGCTTCACTCGCTGATCGTTCAGTGCATCTCTAGCCGGCTGCGTCATACCTCGCTGCCGACAGACGCCTTCTCTGATGACGGTAAGGACATCCAGCGTGTTCCTAATGTTCATGTGCTGTAGGTGAGGCTAACATATAGGTGAGGCTAACATATAGGTGAGGCTAACATATAGGTGAGGCTAACATATAGGTGAGGCTAACATATAGGTGAGGCTAACATATAGGTGAGGCTAACATATAGGTGAGGCTAACATATAGGTGAGGCTAACATATAGGTGAGGCTAACATATAGGTGAGGCTAACATAAGCGGGTCCACGGCTTATAAATAAATAATGCTGGAAAATTCACACAGCATTATCTAGCCCCAAGCTAAGCAGAGCTTGTGTTATGGGTACTAGATAACTGATATACATAATACAATACACTACATAAATAGATATTTTTTATTATACTAATAAACATCCAGAACGCCCTTAACAAATGTCTGCAGATCGTACATACATTTGTCCCGAGGCAGGAATCGAACGCGTCGCAGGCAGACCTTCGCCCACCGCGCCACAGAGGTTGACCAAATTTATTTATAATTATAGGCCTACCGTTGTACTGATAACTGTATGAACAAGCTCATTTAGTTCAACATTATTGGCATTCAGACCCTCTTCCTGGTTAAATAAGGAATCACAGTTTTCAGCCTAGCAGTTAGGTTTTTTGGCAATAGACAATTAACCCACTATCCGTTCGTTCCACTTTACCTATGGTTTTTTTCTGCATTGCCATACAGCCAGGCAATGCAGCCAGCGTCTTGTATACGCTTTCGACTGGTATTGATAAGGATCAGTTATGCTACCTGTAGATTGTTTGTCTGCAGTTAGCTTAATTGCTTCAATTGTAATTAGTAGTTTCAATTTATTCTTATTATTTGATTGATATTCTACCCTATAAGCATGTTTGTTGCTCTTTCACGCAAAAACTACGGAACGGATCAGGCTGAAACTTTGCATACAGGTAATTCTAGGTCTGGAATGAATATGGCATAAAAGTGACCTATGTTTGATTCCAAGATTAGGATCGGATCGGGCTGAAATTTTGTATAAGTACAGGTAACTCTAGGCCTGGAATGAATATGGCATAAAAAGTGACCTATGTTTGATTCCAGGATTAGGATTACCTGTATGCAAAATTTCAAGGCGTGAAGAGGTAACAAACATCCATCTATCCGTACACCCATACAAACTATTGCATTTGTATCGTCATCGCTTAATTAAATATTCTTAACTCAAATCTGGCGTCAATCACTCGTATTCGAATCGATCAAGCAGCGTTTGTTTCGTTATCCTTATGTTTTGAATTGGCACCAATGGGCGGCCTCGGGCCATACGATTGACCAATCAGAAGGCTCTTAAGTATCATACCGCATATATCAAACCAACTGTGTTACGAGAACCCCGAAGACAGACCTTCCTGCGCCGCCATAGGACAAGAGACGCTTGCTTGCCCTCGACGAAGAAAACACTAAACTTTCCCCTAGTTAAAATTAACGATAGCTATCGATTTCCGTGCGTGTTTATGGACCAACTCCTAGCCTTGTGAAAGACGTTCCCTCTGTGAATTGTGCTGACACCCCGCTGTTCTCCTGGATGGAAGAAGCCGTAGCCGAGACCCCAAGAGACTCCCTTCATTCCTTAGGTCCAGTCGTATCTATCCAGAGGTAAGCCAGTTTATTAACTAGAGTATAACTTCATAACCGCTGCAGTGACGACTCGAATACCTACCAATCTGTAAAGTCATTGCCCCTGATGTGCGAGGCGTGGATCTGCGCACAGCATTTATAATATAAGAGTGATGTGATTTTCTACAAAATATCTTTTGTTCACAGACGCCGTGGCAATAGATCTCGCCATTGATGAATTCATCCTCCGTGCATTTGTGACGCGCAACACTAACACTGCCATTGTGACGATGCAATCGGCAAAGGCCACCGCGTATCATGAAGAACGTAAGTAAATGTAAATAAATAAATTATGCTGGACAATCCACACAGCATTATCTAGCCCTAGCTGTGTGGTGCTGGCGTAGAATTTGCACCACCCTTACTCTTCGCGTAAGTGCCGTAAGAAGCGACTTAGGGATATCAACCGGGGGCGGGCAGCAGCTCTCCCTATATAACAATAGAGTATATGCATGTGACTTCAAAAAAGCTAATATTTTTTTACGTATTCTCTATTGATATAGAAATATATCTGTATATTTATTTTTGTATTTTATGATGTTTTTGTTGTGAAATTTAATCATTGAAAAGTAGATATTTTAGTTCTCAACAGCAAAATGTCTAAACGCAACGCTATTGGCACGTGAAGCGTGACGTCATACTTGAACATTTTTGTATGGGCATGAAGTTTTGACTTTGAGGTTACATGGGACTCGATGATCCGTGACGTCATTTAATGCAATGGCTAACATGGTAGCGTTTGTATCACCCGAAACTGAGTGACTTTTAGTTTTTTACCTCAATAATTTTTTTTTTTTTTGGGTGTTATGTTTTTTTTTCGTTTATGTATTAACCTAAATAATCGATAAAAAAAATAAAAAAAATACATGCTATTCTACCCTATTCTATCACCAAACCGCGATCCCCAACCCGCATGCCTAGCGGGGGATTATGGGCATTACTCCCCATGAGATAAAGGCCAATAAGGCACTTATCAGGGGGAGTCCTGCGTCCATCAGTGGACCAATATAGGCTGTTAAGGTTTTTCTATCGTTTTTCTATATATTTTGAGGCCTATCTAGTACGCATAGCTAGATATAGCTATGGGTACTACTACAGGACCAATTAAAAAAAATCAAGGTGACATAGGCAATTTTTTATCCCGGAATTAACACGGGAACGGGAACTACGCGGGTGAAAAGACGAGGCGCTGCTACCGTGTTATACATGTTACATAATTCTTTATGTTTTAGTGTTCTCCATCCAAATATAAACTTCGGTTTTGCGTAGCTTACCACCCGTTGAGTTTTGTTTGTTAAAAAGTTTGAAAAACTTTGTTGTTCAAAGAATTCTCGTTTGTTCGCAGGCGGAGAACCTCTGAAGCAAGCCTGGGTTTTTTCCGCTCCCGATGCGCCAATCAGCTCGTAAGTACCTTGCTTCTCATTCGATCTATCTTGATCAACATCAATTTGCGTTTCAACTCTCACTTATGTATTGAACTAATCAACTTTTAAACTTATGGATTAGTTGATTCTAATATTTGTCAAGATATACTATTTTCGGGTAACTCGACTGATATTAAAAAAATATTTAAATATCAAAAGTCATGCATAAGGGCCATGTTATGTCTGAAAGTAACGGTCTAGTGTAAATTTGAAGATTCCTGCTCTGTATATAATAATAAATAAATAAATAAATAAATAATGCTGGACAATTCACACAGCATTATCTAGCCCCAAGCTAAGCAGAGCTTGTTTTATGGGTACTAGATAACTGATATACATAATACAATACACTACATAGATAGATATTTTTTATTATACATAGCAAACATCCAGAACGCCCTGAACAAATGTCTGCAGATCGTACACACATTTGTCCCGAGGCGGGAATCGAACCCGCAACCTCCTGCGTCGTAGGCAGACCTTCGCCCACCACGCCACAGAGGCCGTATAATGAAACGGTGATGTTTGTAAAAAATAACCCACTTTATATAGTTTGAACAACTCTCTGATGCCGTGGTTTGCAATAGGCGACACTAACATTTTAGTTGTTACTCGCAATTCCAAAACGACCTTGATGCGTAAAAAAATATTCTGCTCAGCAGCTTTCGCCCATAATAAACTGCCGGGGTCTAAAAGATAAGGAGGAAGGTGACTGTACTATTGACTAAAAAATGCTTTTACTCCTTTAATGAATTATGACCGAATATTTTTAAGAGTGTTTAACATTGACTTGTTTATAATGATTGTATTATTATTTATTTGGTCTTTTTCTTGAGGTTTATGTATTATTTTCTTAAGAATTGTATTTGTTATTATTGTAAATTTTAAGACGCACGCCCAATAGAATAACAACTTTCAAAACAAGTATTTCATGGAATATTTTTGTTCGATTGTATGTCGGAGTCAGGAAATGAGAATCAAATTAAAGTTGTTTTTCTTGTAGCCCTTTTGAGACGGAATTATTTGTTTGGCGAGAGTGGTGAGGTAATAAACTCTGCGAACACAGTTGGACTAGATCGAAACTTTGACGGATTTTAATTCACACGTGTAAAAGTGGCGCCGCCACATATATTATCTTATTACTACTTTTAATACAGGTTATTTATATATAATGCCTGTATAATATTTTAATTTTGTAAATGATGATATACGAAGTTACCCTTTTTGGCCTACAAACTATATTTTCGCATCTCTGTCTAAACTTTACATAATAAAACTATTACAGAGGTACCTATTAAAAATAGCTTATAATAGGAATCTCAAACTATACGATGAATTTTTAAAATTTCTTGTGTTAAACGTAATAATACGATAAAATAGGTCGCGCTTTTGGCTCGGGTATATATGCCTTAAGTAAAAATACGTATGTGTTTTTTGCATTATCATTCAAATTAAAGCTTCATATGACCACATGTTTACACTAATAAGTTCTGTTTAAATTTTTATGCATGGTATTATGGTTGTACATTAATGTCACTCACTTAGTCATTACTTGATAACGAACAGATTTATTACTTTAAAATTATTATAAGAGTCTGTTCTAAAAGAGAAGAGTCTTTGCGTTACGGTGAACACTTTTAGTCGTACTGCATTGACAGAGCAGTTGTCAACGCAACAAAAGTTGTCGATTGGCACACGAGCGCCCTCAATTTCCATGACTCTTATCTTTTTGAACAGACTCTATAGTGTATTATTGGTATTTGTATATAGAAGAAGTTTGCATACCAGATCACGATTGAAGATCTCGACCGAAGTCATTTGATAGTAGTGGGTCCGGTAGACTACGTGAATCTGTTTTCACGTTACATTCTAAAGGACCCGCTACTCTCAACAATTCGCCGGGAATTCCACAAACTACAAGACGACGAAGACACTAAACTGAATCAGTCGAGCTCAAAAAAATTAAACACTGTTCCGTTCTGATAAAAATAAAATAAAAAGATACTTGCGTCTTGTGTTTTATAATGAATTGAATTCGCCTGATTCATTAATTGCTGAATATCTGAAGAGAAGAAGACAATCAAGTGGTAGAGTAGGTTAGTTCGGTGCCGGACCCCACCACTAAGCTCGCTTAAGACTTTGGCTCGGGAGACCGAGCCAATCTACTTTACCTTTTCGACGTGAGAAGATACCTTTTTGGCGTGAGAAGAAAAACACGGATAAATGTTAATGTTTTCTTTTAAACTGTATTACCTAACTTTACTACTTTTGTTTAGTTTTGTTGTATCTACTCATTAAGTAATGGAGTCTTAAACTGAACGCGCACATATCCGCGCCGCACGCGCCGAAGTCATCCCATTTACAAATCTTTGTATGATATAATATGCAACCCCGCGCATTTCACTAAAATCCTTAGGTACCATATGCCAACTATGAAAAGGCTATCTGTTTTTTTATTTTATTTAGAACTAGCGATACACCATGGCTTTTCATGCATTGAGTACGAATATATTAAAAAAAAACGAAGGAAATATAAAAGTGTTGATGCGCCAGTAATAAAGTAAAGCGCTCGGTAAAATGACCTCCATGTAAAGGAAACAAGACCCGTCTTGTGTGACTCGCGGGTCGACAATTTCGATTTCCGTACCATCACACTAATACACTCGAGAGCAATGAATCTGGGTCACTTAAAGAATCCTAAAAACGTAAATTGGAGTATTGAAGATTGGTCAAAAGTTATGTTCTCCGACGAATCAAAATTTATGCTCTACAAGCACGATGGAAGACACAGAGTGTATCGAAGACCAGGGGAAAGATTCAAGCAAGCATGCATCGAAGAAAAAGTAGCCTACGGTGGTGGGTCTGTACTTGTGTGGGCCGGAATTTCTTCTGAAAGTCGCACAGAGCTGGTGATCATAGAAAACGGCTCTTTAACTAGCGTAAGATATGTGGAAGAAATCCTCAATGATCACGTTGGTCCATTTATGGTCAATTTAGGTGAGGATGCTATATTTATGCATGACAATGCCCGACCTCATACAGGTAGGATTGTGAATGACTACCTTCAAGAGATGAACATTACTCGTATGGAGTGGCCAGCGCGCAGCCCGGATATCAACCCGATCGAGCATGCTTGGGACGAGCTAGGCAGATGCGTAAAACAACGAAACCTTCCCCCAATCACGCTTCGTGAGCTCAAAATTGCTCTCACAGAGGAATGGGAGAATATTCCCCAAAATCGTATAAGGAACTTGGTGTACAGCATGCCAAACCGCGTAAACGCAGTAATGGAAGCACGAGGAGGCAATACGAAGTATTAAAATTCAAGAAAATCGTAATAAAGTTCAAAAATTTCATGTTTCCTATTTTTGTTTTAAGGAGAGATCAGCAGTTTTTTTCTTTATGTAATTTTGTGTTAATAAAATGTATGGTGACTCATATTTTTTTTACTTTCATTTAAGGAGTATTACATTGTCTATTAAATACAATTTATTGCATTAACCTATCATTTTTAGTTTCCGAGATTTTAACATTCTTTAAGTGACCCGGATTCATTGCTCTCGAGTGTATTATAAATGCGAAAGTTTGTATGGATGTATGGATGGATGTTTGTTACACGCCAAAACTACTAGACGGATCTGGCTGAAATTTTGCATACAGGTAATTCTAATCCTGGAATCAAACATAGGCTACTTTTTTCCCATAAATCAGTTCCCGTGGGATGAAAATCAATTTTTAACGTTTCCATAGGAACAACGCGTGCGAAGCTGGGAGTGCAGCTAATAATCTATAAAAACGTCAAAAAATCATGTCTGCTGTATAGGAGTCTCTACAGTTTACAGCGGACCAGTTAGACTTCGTTGTATTTAAATGCCCACTAGTATTTTATTTATTTATTTTAAGGAAAACCAGCAGCACGTATGTACCATCGCCAAACGTAACGCTTCACAGAAAAATCACCTTAGTGGTGGTAAGGCGCAATATTTGCAGACTGTACATACAAATTAAAAAGAGGTTTTCACAGTTAAAAATAATAATAGTTACATAAAAAATGTGAACAAGCTGAGTAAACTGAAAACCGACTAAAAACTACAAAGAGCGGTTTACATTAAACAAAAAAGAAAAATAGCCAATATGGCGCTCTTAAGGGGGAGGCCTGCGTCCAGTAGACCAATACAGGCTGTTGTGTTAGTCTGTGTGTGAGAGAACGTACCATTTCGACAGAGTTCTACTAAGCTCTCTGGTTTAACTCATTGATAAATATCCCCAGGCCGTACTTACGCCTAGCAGTTCAGTGGGTGAACGAGCAACTGCCTACCTCTCTGGACTACATAGGCCTGTGGACCGAGCCCACTGGGATCTGCGTGGACCCTCTGCTAATTGCCTGGCTGGCGTACAAGCCTGTCATTCTCCGTGAGTACATTTATATCGTGTCAATACTCAATAATAATAATAATAATTTATTCAAAATAACTTAGGGCTAGAAGGATAACAAAAAGGTTCATCTTAAATTCTAATCGTATAAAATATTGCGTGTTTGACCTGTTTTACAAATTGTCAATACTCAATCATTTATTGTATTCCGGTGTACAGAGGTGTTTACATTTTACAGAGGTCGTTGTGAACGGGTAAACGAGTTCTTGGACGAAGACCTGTCAGAATTTTTACATAATTGATTTTATGGTTTTTGTTATTATAGTGCGTACACTCGCACTGTGGGTAATTTATTTTAGTCTTTGAACAAGATTGGATAAACTTTAATGTTTCCCCTGAAAACCCCTACTGAGCTGCAAAAATTATCAGTAAATAAATTCAAACAAACTGTCAAAACTTTACTATGCAAAAAGGCTTACTATAAAATATCAGATTATCCAGAGGATAAAAAAACTTGGGACGGATTTTGCTCCAACTCGAAAAATAACAACTAACAGGCTAAAGGTTTCTTCGTCGTTTCTTTACTTTAGTCTACATACCGAAGCGATCGAAATCAAAAATACCACTTTATTTCCGGGTCAGTGTATTTTTTAATATGATTTGACCTTTTCTAAGTGTACATTTATTGTATTTATGGAAATAAAGCATTTTTGAGTTTGAGTTTGAGTTTGTAGGTGGAGCAACGGTGCTATAGTCCGTAGGTACAAAGTTCAAATCCCCACCGAGGCGGTATCGACTATGTGGTCTAGCGGTTATGACATCCCCGTACTGACGCGGGTTCGTCTCCGTTCCGTCAAAGTAGAAAATTTTTGGGATTTTATTTCATATCTGATAATTGATTTTGTTTTAAAAACTATAAACCGATTTCAATTATAAAGCGTATAAAGGCAGCTTGTAATTGTATTATATACAATGCCTTCTTACTCTATCATCGACGACGGTAGCTTTGCAATTAGTTTAACTTGAGCTTTCAGGAAGCCTATGTCCCAGCTGTGGATGTCTTTCGGTTGTGATGGACGAATGAACACGTCTCACGCCCGAATACTCAAACATATCTTAGCACGTCTTAAGTGACGAATTCTTGACAGATTTTCGTTGAAAAATGTCAGAAAATCGCGACTTGCGTTTGAGTATTTGGAGGTCAATCTTATAACTGGGTAATTTGTTTCAGAATCTGGCAGCAATTTAGACAGCAGAACCTCGCTAAACTTCCTGCGACGTCGCCATACGGTAAGTTTGTTTCATTGTGTGTTTCACACAAACGACGTCCCATTTTTCGCCTCAAAAGAATCTGAAAAATGGGAAAGATCGCTACGGAATTTGTACGGATGTATCGTACATTATAAGTAAATTAGTTAAGTAGGTTGGGTGCAAAGTTAAAACTGTCACTTTTCAGTAGTTTATTGAATCGCGTCGCGGTCAGTTTCGCACTGGTTAGTGAGGGCGCAAATATGCCGATTCAGCACAATTAAATACCTACACCAAGTATCTACCTAGTACGTCTTCGTACAGAATTATTACAGAATAATAAGGAGCAGCCATGTAACCTTTAAAGCTAAACCATCAATTTGTCTACCTTTTTTCAGAACAACAGTCGCAGCTCGCTGCGCAAGTCCTCCGACCTCGCGGTACACCGGCGCCCGCGCAGCGGTTCCTCCAGCACCAAGACCCAGGAAACCAAGCCTGAGCGTGAACAGGTAACAGCATCTTCTCATTAAAAGCTACACACAGAAACCTTGCCGGGCCGGAGGCTGAAGAAGTGCACCCGTTGTAATTATAATTATAATAATTCATTAATATCAGATTATAGAAAAGTTACAGATCCTATTTAACTTATTCTATCTTCTTCTTCTTCTTCGTAGCACTCTTGTCAGAGTGGTCGTGGTCATCATGGTCATTCTTGTCGGGTGGCTGTGATTCGCCACCGTCCTCTATGTTGCGTCTTCCTACTGTCCTCCCTGATTCTATAGTCCATAGCAATATAAAACTAACACATATTTTAAAAACTTACATAATAATGGCGACAACGTGTAGATGCCGCAATCAGGGTGTCAGGCTGACGACGGTGCTCGGCGAAACTTCGGCCAAAACTCAGCGCTTAAGTAGGTCGAGAGATATTGAGTTGGAACTTTCACCATGAATGAATTGAAGAGTCAGAGTCAGAGTCAAATCGCTTATTTCCTTAGACTTACAAAATAAGCTCTTAGACAAGTCAAATTTTTCCTATATAAACAGCTTGATAAAAAATAATTACTATCAAATAAGAAATAAGGTGCAATTGACTCTTATTGACTTCAATTTTGATCACTTGACTTTGTGAATAAAGCAGGAGGTTGCGGGTTCGATTCCCGCCTCGGGACAAATATTTGTACGATCTTCAGATATTTGTTCAGAGCGTTCTGGATGTTTTCTATGTATAATAAAAAAATATCTATCTATGTGGTGTATACTATTATGTATATCAGTTATCTAGTACCCATAACACAAGCTCTGCTTATCTTGGGGCTAGATAATGCTGTGTGGATTGTCCAGCATTATTTATTTATTACCTCCGTGTGTAGGTAGTGTCGACGCCGTGGTGGCACGGAGACCGTCTGCTGCAGCTACACGCCCGTCTGAAACACATGCTGATCAACATCGAGCTCGGGCTGAGCCTGCTGTACGTCACCATGACGTCCGCCTCGGCTCTGGACTGCGGCACCATGCGGGACGCCATGGAGCGACACGCGAGCTTGCGACAACAAGTGCTGGCTATCAGGTGACTCACTGTGCCTATTTCAGATGTGCACGTCTCAAATACACGGCAAGGGAACTATGATCTGTTTGTCATAAAGCTGCAAATTATGTCAATAGATTCTAACCCTCTTATTCATAATAGTCTGCTAACTTAGCACACTGCTAAATCTCGCTCTGTCTTCTTCTATTGACATAAATCAGACTGAGAAATAACACTACTTAGCAGCTGTTTTATGTTAGCAGACCATTATGAATAAGGGGGTAATAATATAAATTAAAATTAACATGCTTTGAGTCGAGTATTAGAGATATAATTGGACAATATCAGCAAGTACTTTCCATTATGTTTAAAAGTCGTCAAAAAGAAAGTTGTTTTAAGTACTGCGGGTTTGTTTATCATTTGTGCAGGGTTAAAAAAATCTAATATACACCCGTCGAAAGCGATCGACGGTAGTCGACGGGCAACTTGCCGTCCTTGTATTTGAGACGTGTATAAGACCCTAAATCAGTATGCTGAGTGTGTACTGCCATCAGGACTTGGTACCAATAATACCGGTACTTTTTCGGTTATATCGGTAATTTCGAGTACCGCTACTTTGGTATCATTTATACCGGTACCAAAGAAGTTCCGGTGTTACTTAAAGCTGATTGTAGCTTGGAATATTTGAAAATACCGGTATTCCAAGCTCTGATTTCCATACTGTTTACTACAAACTTTGCGTTACTTTATTTTCTATGGAAATGTTACAGCGCTCCAAGTGGGAAGCTACATAGCTTTCAGATTTCCATAGAAAATTAAATTTACGCAAATTTTGATGACGTTTGTTCGTCGCGCGAGTTTCGATCGCACTGGACGGATCTTGTTTTTTGAGGGGTTATTGAGTCATCAATTTTAACATATCAATGATTACGATGATGAAGCGATTCATTGTACGCAACTCTGTCCTACACAGAAATGAACATTTCCGACTGGCCTATTGGTAGATTTGGTGGCGTAGTTGGCGCAAACTCGTGTAAAGAGTTGGAGGTTGCGGGTTCTAGTCGTTGAGTAGTTTTTTTTTGAAAAATAAATTCCTTAGTCTTCAGTAACAACGTATAACAATACGAAAAGAACTCGGTCGCCCTAAAAATCAGAATTCTAAAGTCATAGCTATAAAAATACGAAAAAAGCTCAGTCTTCCCAAAAATACGAATTCTTAAGTCACAGTGTATATACTAAATAATACGAAAAAAGCTCAGTCTTCCTAAAAATATAAATTCTTAAATCACAATGTAGGTATAATAATACAAAAAGAGCGGAGTCTTCCTAAAAATATGAATAATTTTTGTTATGTTATACGTATGATGTAAATGTGATATATATATGTATTGATCATAATGTTTAATCTCAAATCCTTAGGCAATATAGGATAGTTATAAAATCAGACAGAATCCGAAGCTGGGTTTAGGCACTCTTATTTTGCCAGCCTCCTCTATCCTGTTCAAATAAGAATCGGTGAAATCAACTTAACTTTTGTAAATCCTTAATTGCTTATAAATTTGAGCTTAACGATAACATTAGACCATTTATGTAGTGTGAATGTGATACATATAACTATGCATCGTAGAATAAGTTTGGTAAAAAAAGTAATCTAAGGTGTAACTGTTCTAAATTGTCTGAAATTAATTTGTTATTATCATTAGGTGATAGCTAAAATACGTTTGTTTTCTTCTATTGACATACAAGGTGTTACAAAAACACTCCATAAGCCCTGTTTCATCTCATGTTACTGTTAAAGGGCTTACACGCGGCAACTTTAATGTAATAATATTATATTATACCACGATACATCTCATAACATCTTTTCATAGACATCGTCAGGAGACAGGAAACAATAATGTATATTTTATATTTTTACTTTTACGAAATATGAAGGAATTTAACGTACATTAATATACATTATAGCTGCCGTGAGGATGACTATGAATATGGAAGTAGTATAGTATTATATTATCTGTGATAGAGGCAAGACTTTATTCACAGCGGGACCAGCTGGAACTACGGATTCATTAGACGCCATACGTTTCGAGGGTACTTGTAGGTACTTCTCATGTCAAAGCTAGTACCACTTCAGCTTTGGCATTTGGACTACCTACAAGTACTGTCCCAAGGTGGGATCTACTCGAATATCGACGAATGATGCGACGGATTTCAACAGTTAGAGTTTCGAGCTGTACTTCTGTGTAGCACTGGTTTCTGATATCCAGTACACAGCGTAAAACTCTACTTCTTGGCCCGCTAACATCAAAAGGACTAAGAACAAAATCTTATGATTTTCACTGCTGCTGTACAAGATCGGTAAGAATAGCTTATAAAGTTTTGTTTGTTATTCAAAACATGTACAGATAAACCATTCTTAAAATGAACGCGTCTCCACAGATTTATACCAGTTTATTACTCTTTAACGCGAGGCGCTGAAATATAACTTTTAAAAAATCAGTTTGCTTGGTATAGAATCCCACCATGACCATCAAAGTAAAAAGTCTGCTTTTTATTATCAAAAGAGTAATAAACTGGTATAATTATGTTAGAATACTGTGAGACGCGTTCATTTTAAGAATGGTTTATCTATGCCTGCTTACGCCCTTAAATACAATAGGCAATTTGTTAACGCAAATATGTTTCCTACACATGTGGTACCAGCAAATAATTTTTTCGATGACGATTAATGATTAAATTCTGTACTAATCGATTCTTGTATTGATATGGATCAGTTGTGCGACATGTAGATTGTTTGCAACAGTTAGCCCAATTCCTTCAATCTTAAATACTAGTTCTAATTTATTTATATTATTTAATTTACTAATTGAACACAGTTTAATTCGTTTATCTTTTATCTCTAAATAATATTTGTTTAAAATGTTACCGACATATTGTTTCCATTCAGATGAGATAAAGAACTAAACTAAACTAAATTGATGTACTGAAATGGTCCCATACGTTTTATTGTTATAGAAAATACATCCGGGTGGACTCATTTGTCTATTGTGATTAAATTGTGTATAATGTTTCAAATGTTATTGTGTATTGTTTCTCTAAAAAAATACATAGTTGTATAAAATAACTTTTTATTGTAAAGTTTTGAATCGCATTTTATATTTTTGGGAAGTACTAAACGTTTTCTATTACACGCCACGTAATCATGGATAGAAAAAGTAAACAATAAACCTATACACAGAATTAACACATAAAAACACAACAAAAAAAGCAATATTTGGAAATACAATAAAATCACACATTATTAAACCAAATAGCCACAAGACAACTAATAATACTAACAAAAATGATTATGGTTTAAATACACAGCTAAAGAATAATAAATCTTGTTTTATAAACTGACTTCAATTTTTATAGTTTTATCATAAATATTCATGGATCCTGTTGTCAGAACTGAACCAATTTAAAATGGGACCACACGGGAAGCACCAGCTTTCACATAAAAAAAGAAGTAAGACGCACGCGAGATAAATATCCAAAGATGGGTCGAGCGCTATCTCGTGATGTCAAGACCATCGTTTTTAAAGTGGCCGAATATTTAAAGAAAAGAAGAAATCTTTGAATATAAAAGTGATCGCGTTAGTAGATTTAATATTATTATCGATCCATTAATAATAAATTTGCAGAACGACTCTGATTCAAGTTCCAATGGCGAAACTGAAAATGAAGTTGAAGCAGAATCTATGTCAGAATACCTGTAGATAATTTAGTTATATAAAAATATAATCGTTACATAAAATAAACATTTTGTTTATCTCGATATCCTAAGATCTATCGACAATATCGATCACCTAAGGATTCTCTCCTCGATTTTCTTATGGAGCGGTACAGCGGTTGCGGTCAAACTATAAGTCTTCTAGTCTGATTAATACAAACATTTTTCTCGCGACGATAACCGAACCCGCAATCTTTTTCACCTCAGGCGGACCTTCGCCCACAACGCCACTCAGGTCTTGCTTAATTTCCGGGAGTGATGAATAAATCCCTCTGAAAAATACAATTTAATCTTGTCTACAGGTCATTTGCTGGATGGAATATTGTTATTATTGATTTTATACGGCGTTACTTTCTAGGGTTCCGTCGCATCCGAATGGTGTAAACGGGACCTTATTACTAATCTTCCGCTGTCTACCCGTCCTTCTGCTAGCCAATGAAATTTCAACTGTCTTGTTTTGCACCAATCAGCTGATCCCTGTCTTCGTCCAGCTATGGGAGAGAACGCGCCATTAATATATATTGTTTTGTACAGTCTAGGGCGAATATCTATGTACTCCAGCATATTGACGAAGCACTTCTGGCACGACATCCAGCACGACGGACCCACATTCAAAGACCTTACTCAATGTGAGTGCTCACATTTAATATTTACTTAGCTCTATCAGAAGATATTCAACTTTTTCTTTTGACAAAAAAATTTGAAGAGCCTGTTAAAGTTCCGAATGACGTCACATCTTGCGCCACTTTTTAGCAAACTGTGAAGTCACTACTCACTAACTCCCCACTCTCAAACTTTGACGCGCTTTATTTTTGTATTTTTTTTGTTTTTTTTTGTCAACAACTAACCTATTAACTATGCTGTGTCTTCCTACAACACCTTTAAAACATCCTTTTAAAGAACATGAACATATTGGTAAGGTAACATAATAATATGTTACCTTACCAACATGTTCGAAATCGCTAGTATTTTGAACTATTCCAGGGACCTGTTGACACCTGTTACTAGACAAACGCATTTTAAATCAAACAAGTCTCCCAACATCACTTCTCCCAATAAAATGAAGTAAAAATATGACTAATTCATTATTTTTACAGCCCCGGAATCGTTCCCGTGGCGCCTGCGTTTAGCTGACGTCTCGTGCTACACGCTAGCCATGCGTGAGGGAACCGTCCCCAAGTACGATGCCAGAGGGGGGGCCAAGAAGTCACAACTAAAGGCTACCCTGATCGCCAAGCCGAGGAATGTTCTAGAGCTAGTCACGACCACCGTCACCCTGTCCGTCGTTACCAAGACACTTCAGATCATAGCCGTCCCGAAACAGCCGCCGGTAAAGAAACCTCCAGTCGACCTCAAAGGACAGGTAACGCGATGTTTATCGTTATTGTTTTGTTATTATGAGACCTTACAACCTATATTCCCCCGCCCCTCCATGAAATAATTTGCTGTTTGATAGTTTGACTGACGATCAAATAGTCATGTCCTAATGCTGTAATTTTTTTTTATGACGGCCTTTCATAATTCAAATTAATAAAAATTTACGATTTGATTTTTGTAAAAAAAGTTGTATTTATGTATTTTTGACTTTTTAAGTACTTATATCTGCCCATGGCATTACTCGCGTTTTTCATCATCAGTATGTGAATGTTAGCGCCTTTATTGGCTGTTATCTCATAGGGGGTAATGCCCATAATCCCCACGCTGGGCATGCGGGTTGGGGATCGCAGTTTGGTGGCAGAATTTTGACAGGAGGCAAGAGGCGCTGCTGCCCGCCTCCGGTAAATATCCCGTCGCCTCTTACGACACCCGCGGGAAGAGTTGGAATGGTGCAAATTCTATGCCGCCGGCACCACGCGGACATTCCTCTATCAAGAGAATATATAAAAATATTCAGCAACTTCTGCACCTGACGGAACCCCTGCAAGATGGCCAAGCAGTGCGATTTAATAGTACTTCAATAAATTGTTGTTTTTTTTTTTTACAGAAAACGAAGTATTTCACAACCGGCATGGAATTTAAGCCCACAACACTAAAAGAGTTCGTGCGTGGACCTGCGAAGTAAGGATCAATTATTATAACCATATTTTTTTAAATAAATTAAGCAACCAAACGTAACCTATTTTTATAATAAATAAATAAAGCTGGACAATCCGCCCCCTGCTACGAATCTGCCCACCAAGGTCGTCATTGTTACTTCATCATCATCATCATCATCAGCCTATATTAGTCCACTGCTGGACATAGGCCTCCCCTAATGAGCGCCATAGCGCCCTGTCTTCAGCTTGACTAATTTATAATTATCTCTTTTTTGTTGCAGACGAAAAAAGGATAAAGATGTAAGTAAATTTATCTAAACTGTTTTACCTAAGGACTTTTCAAAATATTATCTATGATTTTGTTTTATTCTAAGTTTCGGGTTTATATATCTACTATAAAATTGTGTATCTTAGCTAAAAATAAAAATATTCTTATTGTAAGGTGACTTGGGAGGGTGGACGCGAAGTGTTTAGTGGGAGAATTAGGCCGTAGACTTAATGAAGTGACTGGCGACTCCCGCTCCGGGTCGTTCTTGGTGCAAAGGATTGCCATCGCTATTCAGCGACATAATGCTGCAAGCATTATGGGCACTTTTGCTGCTCCTTAATGCTCAGGGGCGGGTTATTTAATGACTAATTTCTTGTATAAATATTTATTAAGAGCCTGAATGATCCCACTGCAGGGCAAAAAGTGGAAAGGGCCCCTTTCCACTTTCCATTCTTCTCTATTGTCGGCTAGTTGTGGCCACTTTTGTAGGCGTCCAGTTCGTCCCTCCAATATATAAATTCCATTGTATAAATATACCAGTTTAAAATGTATTTTGATTATGTTTCTAGCACCAGGAGGTAAAGCCAGAGCCGGAGGAGACGCCGAATACTAGCGCGGGGCCCGTGATCTCTCTGGGGGTCCACCTGCACGCCGACACGCCGCCGCTGATAGTCCGCCTCGAACAAGACCAGGTGATCTAACCCTACACCTTACACCACAGTCAGAGTCAAATCGTTTATTTCTTTAGACTTACGAAATAGGCACTTAGACAAGTAATTTTTTTACGATATAAACAGTTTGATTTATAAGTTACTATCAAATAAGAAATAAGGTGCAATTGACTCTAATTCACTTCAATTCTTTGTCCACTAGCGGAAGAAGTGACTATGACATAAAGTCAAAGTCAAAGTCAAATCGTTTATTTCTTTAGACTTACAAAATAAGTACTTAGACAAGTAAATTTTTTACTATATAAACAGCTTGATAAATAGTTATTACTATCAACAAGAAATAAGGTGCATACTACTTTTTATCCCATAAGTCAGTGCCCGTGGGATATAAAGCACCATTAAACTTTTCCATTGAAACAACGCATGGGAAGCCGTTGGCAGAAACTAGTTAAATATGATATTACTTTGGAAGTTCCTTCTTACCATTTAACAGCAGAATTTTGAAAATAATTGTCGACAGGTGCACTTGGTGGCGGCAACGGTGCACTGCTTCAAGCATATCGCGGCGCTAATGAAGAGGGCTCCGCTTCACCCCAATCGCAGCTTCACCTCGCTCGGATCCTTCTCGCGCTCGCCTGTCAGGTACCTACCAACATATTATATATTATACCTTTAAACGAGCAATTCTTGTATCTGTATATATATATATATATATATATTATATAATCCGAATCTCGGAAACGGCTCCAACGATATTCAAGAAATTTAGTATACAGGGGGTTTCGGGACCGATAAATAATAAATAATAAATAAATAAATAAATAATGCTGGACAATTCACACAACATTATCTAGCCCCAAGCTAAGCAGAGCTTGTATTATGGGTACTAGATAACTGATATACATAATACAATACACTACATAATGTAAATCGATCTAGCTAGGATTCATTTTCAGAAAATGTCGTTTTATTCCCGTTTTCAATAAACTTTCAGTAACTTTGACACACAATTGACTCTTCCTGACATCTATTGGCGAATAGTAATACTATTTTATTGCGTGTCCAATAATTAACTTTATCCTAATCAACTGAAAAATATGATCCTTCCATCCTCAGACGTCTATTGGCGAATAGTAATACTATAATTTCTAAAAAACAAAATTTGCCGAAAAAAAACCACCACCCAGGTACTGTTTTTTGGGTCGATAGACGATTCACGACAGGCTCACCTGATGGAAAATGAAGATGCCGTGGTGACGATGTAACACGAAGGTCTAGAAGATTCCTGTTTGAAAGAGCACCAGCCCATATCTTCAGCGCACCCTGCATATCCCCCTGCATAACCATTCTAACACCGAACTGCGATCCCCAAACCGCATGCTCAGCGTGGGGATTATGGGCATTACCCCCCATTAGATAAACGCCAGCAAGGTGCTTATCAGGGGCAGGCCTGCGTCCAGCAGTGGACCGATACAGGCTGTTGAGGTTGAGGTTGATTCCAGGCCACAAAACATCATACATGTCATGAAAACCTCATTAATAACAACCATCGCCCCATCATCCCTACCCCGGTCCATGCGCAGTGCTCGAAAGAGTGCGGTATGCAGGGACACCTTCAGGGTGAGTGCGGTTCTAGACGCGCCTAGAACCGCACTCGCCCTGCAGATGTCCCGTTCTGTCAACACAACGCTTAAATCCGTTATAATTTGATTATGAACTTTAGATCGGTGTCGGAGGAGATAGCCGTTGGTGAAATGGGCAGTCGGTCGTCTGGTGATATCACCGACAGCGAACAATCAGATCTCGTCCCGCTCTTCGTGGCTGAAGAGGACAACCGAACAAGTAACTATCTCTTTGAGGATGACGTCATCTCTCGTGTCACGCTCATGTCGGTTCGAACTGTGTCAGAGTCAGAGTCAAATCGTTTATTTCTTTAGACTTAATACACAATAAGCACTTAGATAAGTCATTTTTTTATATATTAACAGCTTGATAAATAGTTATTACTATAAAATAAGAAATAAGGTGCAATTGACTCTAATTCACTTCAATTTTTACAGAGCAGGACAAGAGACATTTATAAACATTTATTCAATTATTTCATGTACAGCTATAATTTCTGAAATATTGAAAAACTCAACTTACTTCAAGTAAGACTACAAACATTTAGAACACTAGGGTATTATCTAAAACTACAAATGTATAACAAGCTTCCTAGCGTATATGGAACAGAAAAGCTAGAGACGGGTTTTGCTAAAACTCGAAATATAACAACTAACAGGCTAAAGGTTTCTTTAGCCTGTTTTTACTTTAGTAGAAGCGACAGAAATCAAAAATACCACTTTATTTTCTTGTCAGTGTTATATTTATAAGTTGACCTGAGTGTACATTTATTGTATTTATGGAAATAAATAAATAATGCTGAACAATTCACACAACATTATCTAGCCCCAAGCTAAGCAGAGCTTGTGTTATGGGTACTAGATAACTGATATACATAATACAATATACAACACATGTAGATATATATTTTTTTATTATACATAGAAAAAAACATCCTGAACACTTTATCTGCAGATCGTACACACATTTGTCCCAAGGCGGGAAACGAACCCGCAACCGCATTTATTTATATGTTATGTTTAATACACATACACCTAATATAATATTAGTTGAACTAACTTGATATTATTCTTGACCGTTAGAGCCAGCAGACTATGCCCTGAAGACATTCTTCTACTTCCAATGGGTGGTGAGTCGGATCACGGTGGTAGGGACGGAACAGAACCTGAAGTTAGCGTTCGACATCGATGACGTCATCGCCACCTCGGACCTACAAGAGCATTACAACCAGCTCAAGATCAAAATCGCCAGTGTCAGCATCAGGCATTTTGAGAAGTAAGTCTTCTTGTCTACTAATATTAAAAATAATAATTGAACCGAGTGAACGAAGTTCAACCCGCATTTTCAAGGACATTTTTTTCAAAGTTCGTTTTGACTTTGCGTAAAAGATCGTTACAGAAGTTACGATAACTTATATATGTCAACTGTAAAATCGAATTCTTTGGGTTTGATTTTGCTTTTAAGAACGGAACGTATACCTACCCCCATACAAACGTACATTCCGCTTCATTTGGAAACTACGTTTCCGATCGTATTGAAATTTTCCATAACCAAAAACTTCAGAAATGAACAATACTGTCTGTGCTTCTAGGACGGGAAGCTATGATTGGATCGCCGGTCCGTTCAACGGGCGCGTGCTGGAGGCGCGAGACGCCTTCGACACCAACGCGGAAGACAACTTCCTCTGCATCACCATCACTCAGGCTCGGTGAGTCTGGTACCGACACATCTCAATAATACACCACTCACACTGCAGCCTCATCTGGCCTCACTTTAAGCAGAGCACAAGCCCTGCTTATAGTGAGGCCAAATGACTGACGCTCGTGTTATAGGACTCTATTCCACTCTTATCCACTTTGCTAATCGAGTCATGGAATAGTTTCCACTTTGATCGACCATTGGACTGGATTCGACATCTCGTTACTTGCGGGAAGCAAGGAATCTAATTTAATTTATATATACCTAGCAACAAAATGAGCTAAGAACTACACAAAGTTAACTTATCCGATGACTAAAAAATACTCCGATGATTAAAAAATATCGTCTGAAGTATCAAAGAGCTTTCAGAAGCTCTTTGATACTTCAGACGACTTTACCACAGTTATGAAGATAACACATCAAGCTCTTTAATGTCAAGACTGACTAGGTGCTGGATACAAGATATCTTTCGTTTTTCAGAATATCGACGCTGCCCGCGAATTGGAAAAAAGAGCTTCACCCCAAACTTTTAGAACATAAGGTATGTTAATCAATTTTCTGATCATTAGATATTTTGTAAAAAAAAAATATTCTTGTTAGAATTACTAGACTATGTCCCGTCAAACCCAAAAAACAAGGATTGCTACATATAAAATTTATATGACCAGTACCGCCGGATTAATTGTCGAAGTAACCTTCTGTGTTTGTTTCACGCACAGGCGAGCAATGACTGCATGTGGGAGGTGTTCGCGACACTAGCGCCGCTCGAAATGGTCATCGAACCGAAAGTTCTGCAAGAAATCGTGTTTTTGCTCCGAGCGATGCAGCCACGGTCGTACTGTCCTCTGCACAGAGAGGAAGCGGAAAGGTAATTTGTTTTGTATTTTTGTTTTACGAAATATATATTTTTATTGTTCAGTTGTAATCCTCGACGAAAATAGAGAAGTGTATATCAGATTTTTTTTGTTTTTACTCATTTGGAACGTATAACTCTCACAATTGAAATTTCCCCCACACTCAAAAACTTGTTTATTGGTCATATTAATTACATAAGAATATTGAAAAAAAAAATTACCATCAAATAATTAAAACTAGTATTTACAATTTATACAATTGAGCTAACTGCAGACTGTTGCTAACAATCAGCAGGTAGCTCAACTATCTATATTATATTTTAACTCCACTCGGTGAGGAATTTCGAAAAAAATTCCTAATGTTATTTTTTCAAAATTTGCTTACTTACAGACTTAGAGGTATATTTTTCCTTTAAGAATCTCCAATTGACCTCCCTGTAAGAAACCTTGTGTTGTGCATGCTACTTTGGTATTAATAGATTTATTTTAATTTTCGTTGCAGTCGCTTGCACGTTTGGCAATGGCCGTTCTTTTACGTGACGGCGGGAGGTCTGAGGTTGTTGCTGACGCAGGACCAAGAGACGAAAGCTTACGACGATACCATCGTCTTTACGGTAAGATCTCTCTCCGAACTCAGCGGATGCTCTTTGTCTGGTGTTCGAGATCCTCGCGTAGGGTTTTCTCCTTTCTGGTCTGGTCTCCAAAACCATGACAAAACCTAGTTGGTTTTTCTTGCTGATACAAGAACAAGACAGCATGCGAGGAACTCATAATCCGGCGGACACCAGTCAATTTGCTGTCGCGTAGTAATTAAGGGTTGCCCAACCACATCAAGAAATGGTCACTAAACAAAACCAATTTACCAGAATGGCCGATGATGGAGATCTTTGTTTGTCTAGCCGCTCGCTTGCCCAAGGGGAGTCCGCGCGCAACGCGCCTTTGCCCCGGGCCCTCAGCGCGTGCCCACCTCAAATGTCCCACGAAAAAAACTTGACGACCCTACTTTGCCCCGCCATTTATAGCGCCGTCAGCGCGCGGGTCGGGTTTCACAAAATCGTTTCTTGTGACTCAATTTGTTAAAAAAGCGTCAAGTGTTATATATATATTTATTTTTATTATGAAACTAGCTAACCAATGTTATCTTTTGTTTATCAAATTACGGTGCAGAGTAATGCTGTGCTGAACTTAGAAGTAGGACGTTTTGTAGCTCGTCTTGTATTCAAAAGCTCATATCTCAAAAATAAAAGCGATGACATATGGTTTTTATTCTTTGATTACGTTCTACATATAATAAATAAAATAAAAAGAAAAAAAAATATCACTTGTTCATGGATATTTATTATTTAAAAGGCCTTTGTTTCCATAGCGGGCCGAGTCATTTTTGCGCGGGCTTTCAAGGTTATTTACAAATCGAAATTATTGCGATGTAGACATCGAAATTATTGCCTTTGTATTTGTAATTTGTTCACGAAGAAACGGGACAAATAATACAAATTAGGCCCTGGAGTGATAGAGACGGGTAGAATCAGCTTTTTCGACGGCGGGAGCGATGTTAACCACAGGTTGACATGGTCATAGCTGAGTGAAATGCAATGTCAACTACCAGTTAACACGGGCAAAGCTGACCTCAAGGTTATGTTAACTACTACTTAACATGGTCAATTCTAAATTCTCGATTTGTTAACTAATAGTTAACACGGGCAAGCAAGCGGCTAGATGTTATGTGTATCGTAGTATGAAACTGTGTGAAGAATGGCGCATCTCAGTGGCTGAAGATGATAATAAACGGAATCTCGATCGCTATTTCCCTAACATTGCCACCACACATATGGAATGACGTGTTCAAACACCATAAGCACTCGCATAGGCATGGCTGTGAATGCGTTAACGACACCTGTTACTTCTTTCTTTTTTAAAATTCAATAGACCTTTGTTTGACCACAATCTCGTTTGATGATAAGTGACGACGTGGCCGAAGATGTTTCACGATGGTCTAGAAGACTTCACTCTCGTCTTGAAGAGACTCGGGACTATTTCCATAACACTACGATACACTTTGATACGTTAAGTATTTTACCGCTGAATAACAAAGTATTCCGGTTTCAGGTTGGATCAGTAATAGTTACACCCCACCCAGACAACCCAATCATCAGGTAAATAATAGTTTGGTCTTTGTTTAAGTTCAAAATGGTTTCCATGTCACGAACTACATCTTCGAAAAAAAGGTTACTCTGACTTTTTAGTTGCCAAACATGGAATTGTGCGTTTCGTTACGGCCAAATGGTGTAATACACCTAATTGAATCTAGGGAGAAAAGGGCGAACAAGATGATTCTCGTGTTTCACTGCGGCTGCGTCTTAGATACAGCCTCATCTAATTTTAACCGACTTCAAAATGGGAGGAGGTTAGCCTAGGGCTCAGAGCTGTCGCTTTAAAGCGTTCTCTTTTACGCAACCTTTTCATATGGAAGGTTTTGCGAAAATTCTAAGGAAGCAGAGCCACATATTTATTCAGAAACTACCACCCTTTCATGTCACTTATTCCATATTCTGTTTTTGTTTTTCGCTTGATTATTTTTTTAAGTCTGCTCATACCTGTGTTCAAATAAATGTATTTTTCTATTCGATTTGCATATAAATTGATCCCTTGGTGGACCTCTAAAGCAATTAGAAGTCGGTTTTTTGTTATTTGTAAAAATTCACGATCATATTTGTTGTAGACGCTCGACGTTATCTCAGACGGAGGGTGTCTGGACGCCGGCGGAGGCGTGCACCGAGGGCCGTCAGTACGAGATACAAGTCAAGCACGTCAGCATCCACACGGCGCGGTTCCATGAACTTATCCAGCAGGAGGTAACATCATGGTCTTGCATCATCTGGGTAACGTTACGTCATCATCAGCCCATAATAATCCACTGTTGGATAATTTTTTAAAGTTGTGTGCGGTCGGCTTAGAATTTGCATCACCCGAACTTATCCCGGGGGTGTCGTAAGAAGTGATTAAGGGATATCCACCGGGGGCAGCAGCATAATTCTACCACCGAACAACGATCCCCAACCCCATGTTCAGCGTGGTGATTAAGGCCAATACAGGCTGTCGAGGTTGAGGAGGATAGACTTTGCCCACTGTACGCCATAGCGCCCGCTGGCATCATCTGCCCGCGGTGATCCGCAAGTCTTAATCCCATGTAGTTGCGAGGGGGTACTACGCGTTTGCCGAGTCGCAGTCTCTACTCATGACATGAGGTCTTTTACCCCGGTGACGGTTGTTATCTGGGTACAGACCTCCTGAACTTAATGACATACACCACTGTTCTACGCTATCATTATTACATGACAAAATGTTAGATGGGTAAGTAGCCGGGTAAAAGACCTGGAATTATACATAGACATATTTCCTTTGCAAGGAAAAAACAAGCCTGTTCTAACAAGGGTAGTTCCATTTCAAAATTGTAAACAATTAGCTCTATCTAGGGTTCAGTCGATGCAGTTTGCGATGAAAATCCCTCTTCTTTTGCTTGCCAAAATATAACATACCATATCTGATTCATAAATGATGTATGTATTGTTATTCATAATGTGCATTTGATATTTCTAGGAAAGTCTTGTGACCGATGTCAAGACAAACCGTACTAGAGACAACCCTGCTCTGAAATGGGATAAGCCGATTAATATCGTTGAGATTTCGCCTCTTTTACACACGTAAGTATTGCTTACCTACAACTTCATCTGACAAGTAACTATTTGATTCATATTTTTAAATGACACTGTCCTGTTTATGAAGTCCTGTCCTGTATTTCGGTAGTTAATTTCCACGCCTCATGTAAATAGTCCCTGATTGAAAACCATTGTAGACACTGGCTGTCCGATGTTGAGTTTAGATTTGAAATTTTAATTCTTTTAAAACCTTTACCCGGATGTGGTGGAAAGAGATATCGGCGCGGCTTGAATGCAGAGTGAGCATCGTGTGGTCACAGTAGAAGCGTTCGTTCGACATACAATTCTTCACGATATTTTCCATAAAAACTTTTACACAAGTGCCTTAAAAATGGCACTTGTGGAATGCCGTTGGCATGGCCATGAACTGGAGAAGTTTTAAATGAATTAGAAAATAAGAGACACTCTTGCACGCAGGCAACGTGCCGTCCGCCCTAAAACGGACTGCTGTGTGAACATACACTAACACCTTATGTTGTTAACAGGTTAGACATAAGCAGCGTCCTCGCCCCGCCCCTGTACGTGTCCGACACTCTACAGTGCGGGTCAGCCGTGGAGCTGAACCTGGTCTCGGACTGCTACATCGAGCTGAGTCTCGACCAGGTGGTGTTGCTCAAGCACATCATGTGGGCCATCTACAACGCTCTTAGAGAGAGGTAAGTACAAAGACACGCTGCAGTGCGGGTCAGCGGTGAAGTGAACCTGGTCTCGGACTGCTACATCGAGCTGAGTCTCGACCAGGTGGTGTTGCTCAAGCACATCATGTGGGCCATCTACAACGCTCTTAGAGAGAGGTAAGTACAAAGACACGCTGCAGTGCGGGTCAGCGGTGAAGTGAACCTGGTCTCGGACTGCTACATCGAGCTGAGTCTCGACCAGGTGGTGTTGCTCAAGCACATCATGTGGGCCATCTACAACGCTCTTAGAGAGAGGTAAGTACAAAGACACGCTGCAGTGCGGGTCAGCGGTGAAGTGAACCTGGTCTCGGACTGCTACATCGAGCTGAGTCTCGACCAGATGGCTTAGAAAGATTATATACCTCTACCTAGTATAGTACTATAATATCTGTGTCTTTACTTACAATTGTTATTAAAAAGTTAATAATTTTATGTTTACACCTCGGCACTTAACAGACTTACCCCCGGTTTCTCGAACGCTTGTCACATTGAATGGATATTCAACTGCTAGTTATATACGCACTGCGGAATCTCACAGCGTGAATTTTAATCTCGCGGAATATAACCTGCGTACTTAACATAGCTTACACGTACGACGAATAAAATTCCTTGCTATTGTAGCTACCTACAACTTTATAGTCCTCCAAACATTCATATTTTTCCGCTTGTGAACTTCCATTAAGTTACAGAATTCTGCCAAAAAAACCACGCGAGTAATAAAAGCAGTGCGTGTACAGCCTGACAAGTTGTCAACATAATAAGCATTCGAGAAACCGGCTGTTATACTTATAAGGGAGGCATTAAAAAAAGCGTAACATGAACACAGAGAACACACTATACTGGCAATAAACTGGGTCGATATATGAAAATTATATCTTTGCTTGAAAAACAAATTAATTTATATCTAATAAGCGTGTTGATTGGTTCGCAGCGAGGATGAGTACAATCTGCTAGAAGTTGAGACTCACGCGGCCGCGTGTCCCTACGCGTCTCTGATCGCTAAACAAGAGAGTTTGCTCTCTCCAAGCCAGAACATGTTCCACGACGGTGAGTGTACACATTTAGATAAAAACCAGACTCAGAGTCAAATCGTTTATTTCTTTAGACTTACAAAATAAGTACTTAGACAAGTCAATTTTTTACAATATAAACAGCTTGATAAATAGTTATTACTATCAAACAAGAAATAAGGTGCAATTGACCGTCAGTGTAGTGCTTTGAGATAAGTACGAATTTATCGTAACTCTATCGAGCATGATATATTTAACCGTTTTGAGTTAGCTTGTTTATTTATTTGGGTCAAATCTAGAACTTAATTCAAATTTGACCCCGTGACTGTTGACGGATTGATCTGAATTCGGTATGGACCTTTAGTTCTGATGACAATATATAAAGACAGTTTTTTTTTTCGTTTAACCTATAAGTTGTCCCACTGCTGGGCAAAGGTCTCCCCGTAAAAACCGTTTAACCAAATAAAAACTTGTACTTGTTTATAACAACAATGTTTTCTGGTTAAGGCACCGACTCCGGCTATGGGTTGGAATCAATAGATGCCTCATTAAAGTTGGAACAATTCGAAGACAACGCTCATCCCAGGAAAGCAGCTTCTCGAGTAGTGTTTGTGGAGCCAGTGTAAGTGTTAATTATCTCTGTTATGTTTTTATTGCGAGGTCAAAGAGTCAGAGTCAAATCGTTTATTTCTTTAGACTTACAAAATAAGCACTCCGACAAGTCAAATTTTTACTATATAAACAGCTTGGTAATTTATTATTACTATCAAACAAGAAATAAGGTGCAATTGACTCTAATTCACTTTTACGATTAAGAGAGACATGGTTGAATTTAAAACGTCAAATAAAAAAAAAGTTGCCTACTTTGCCTTGCTCAAACGTAAATTCTTACTTTTTGTTTCATTACCTATTGTTGCTGATCATTTTAGGGAAGAACACAAGATTCATAGGAGACATATTAAAAAAAAATCTTCACCAAAAAAAAAACAGAATACACTTTTAATTATTCCACCCGAAAATTATCAAATAAATGTAAAAAAATCATATCTGAAAAACTATCTACGAGAAATCGGCGAACATGGGGTATTTTCAGGTACCAACTGGTGAGGAATTTTTTTGACGTCACTGTGTAAACCTTAACCTATTTTTGACGCATTATATTGTGCGCAAAAATACTTTGTTTTTTTACTTTTTGCTAATTTTGCTACTTATTCCTAATTTGGTAATAAAGGACGCTGTCATGTTCGTTCGTGACTGTGAAATTTAACCAATTGCTTTGCTTGCATGTTTTGAATTATACTCCCTCGAAATGTCAGAGATTATCATATCTATTGGCAAGACTCGGGGAGAATAGAAAAAACCTACTCGCAACGCACCATACTACTACACCACAACATTGGTGTTTTAAAGTAGGCTAACATTTTTATTTTTATTTGTGAACTATAAATACAGCTACTTTATTCCTTTTATCTGCTTCCGCCAAAGATTATAAAAACCACTTAAAACATAACTCAAAAACTACTTTAGTGTCCACTCGATTTCCTGTGAGACATTGAGATAAGGCGCGTGTCACCTGAGACGTTGGGAATAAATGAACCTTCCGGTTCCTCAGGTCGAGCACCTCGGAGTACCTGGAGGTGTTCGTGACGATGGGCGTGATCAAGGTGTCCTTATACCTGACTGACGACGACTCGCCCGAGGCGGTGGCGCTGCGGCCGCCGGACTCCTGGGACCAAGCGCGCTTCAGCCGCCTACCCGACCAGTCTATGCAGGTAACACACACACACCGCACCGAACTGTTGAGGCTCATACATATTCATGATTCTATTTTGCGTTTTTGGCAAATTTTGCTACTTCTATTTTGGTAATAAAGGACGCTGTCATGTTCGTTCGTGACAGTGAAATTTAATCTATTGCTTTGCTTGCCTGTTTTGAAATAAACTTCCTCGAAAATGTCAGAGATTATCATATCTTTTAACAAAATTCTGGGGGAATAGAAAAAAAAACCTACTCGACATGCATCATAACCCTCGATGTTGTGGTGTGCATATGTAGGCTAACATTTTTACATATTACCTATGTGTGTTTATATTTATTTGTGAATTTTAAATACAGCTACATTATTCACAAAATCACCGTTATCGGGAGATTTATGTCAAAATAAGTTACTTATAACAGCTCATTGTAGTAGTAAAACTTCTTCGTAATGCTTATACCATTCATTCAAAATAAATATAAATTAAAAAAAAACATTTATTATAATGTATTTTCAGCCTGAGTTCGGAAACCGCATGGCATCTCCCTCCGAGCACTCGTTCATACACGGCAGCGCGGACAACCCACGTGCTCCATCCGAGGACACCAAATTCCCGGTGAGTGATTTATACCAGCTCATGGGGTCGAATTCCACTAAATAACATCTTTTCCAAGGAAGCGGTCCCTGCCCGTGGTCCACCTACATCTATTTTGACTAGTTTATTTTGTTTATACAGATAGTTTTAGGCCTGGAATAACACAAAGGCTACTTTTGCTTTCTATCCCATAAATTAGTTCCCGTGGGATAGGCGTGCGAAGCCGCGGGGCGCATCTATACATAAGAAAGATATATTAGAAATAAACTGTTTATCAGTAAAATCTGCGAAAATTAGAACAACTAAATATAAATAACGTTTTATTTACTAGACTTTGGGCACCCAGAGGCGGAAAATGGACAACAACATACCGCTATTTCACGTTAGTCTGTGGCAACCGAACTTCTACTTCTGGCGGAGGAAATCGCAGAAGACACTGCAGGTTAATATCACGTCAAAACGTACTTTAGTACATTTTGACTTCTTTTTACTGTGCTAGTCTGCTTTTATATTTACGTGCATCTGAATCGACCGGCAGGAGTGCTCTCGTGTCCGTTTATGATGTAAAATTTGCTTCTTTATTAGATTAATATATCTCTTGGCTAGGGGGATTATAGAAAAAAACTCACGCACAGTGCATCATAACACTGGGATGTTTGGTGCTTCTAAGTGGCGTTAACATTTTCTGCAATCTTATTTTGATAAGAATTATTATTCCTTCACTAAGGTGCAGGCTTCAATTCAAATTCCCTAACAATCCACGAATGAAAATGTAGATAAGTTTCACTTGTCTATGACAGGAAATAACTTATTGATCAGGTAAATAATGCTATAAATTTAGCGAATCTAACCCAAAGTAAGCAGAGCTTATGTTGTTGAGATCAGCAGATGAATGACATCATACTCCTTTTATAAAATTGCCCGTATATTTTTATCTCACATATAACAGAAACATCACAAATATGGCTTAACTTGTTTATTATCTTATTCACTTCATAAAATATACTCGGGACGAGATGAATAATGAACGTCTTTTGTATAGTTTTCTTTATTCAACGCGTGGTTCGGCCTGGGCTCGGGAGAAGTCAGCAAATGGATGGTGCCCATCCTCAGGACGGCTAAGGGTACCTGCGACCCCATGACCGACATACCGCCAGCGCTCATCACTATAAAAATGGTTGCTCCGTGTGCCGGTGAGTACTTCATTTGAAATTAATCAAGACTTCTGTCGAGAAATGTATTTTAGTGGAAATATTATCTGCCGTGTCGGTCGCGGGACGTAAGAATCGACTCCAATTATTCAGCCCGTTAATATCGTGAGAGTCAAAAGAACCTGCTAAAAAGAACAGCAACATGAATCTGTGACCAATCTGCCTACCCCGCGTGGTGGTTATGGTGAAGTGTTGTAACTTGGGTGGTTTTGATGACGTGAAGGAAACAACCTTATTTGTCCATGGTCGTATATTGAATGTGATAGAGTAAACTAAAAGTGCTATGCCACAATGACTAGTTTAGATGTTACTTACTAACTGCTCGTACATGCTATAGCTTACGTTACAGTAGGTTAGGTACTTCAATGGCAAAACCCCTCTTGTTTGAGACAGGCATGTGCTCACGTGCCATGTTTACGTGGGTAACGACACTTGATCCTGGAGTCTCGTTTTAGTGGGGATTTGGGATATGCGTAGTTCCGTGTCCGCACGAAAGGAGCACTGTACCAAATTGTATGTAGATGTGACAATAACGTTGTTACTGAGGTCAAAAAGACTCCCGTCATTCGTATGTCGGCATCTATCTGAAGGTACAGTGTCTGTGTTTTTACACAGACACTGTACCTTCAGATGGATGCCGACAAAATGAAAGTCTTGATGGTACAAAGCTATGTGGTTACCTCCAGGTTTCGCGACCAGCACAGTCCCGCACGGGTATATCAACATCGACGTGGAGCGGCCGGTACAAACGGAGGTCAGCGTCGACAGTCTTCAGCGGCTCAAGATCATATACGACACGGTGAGAAACATATGATGGACCGACGACATTATAGCGGGCGCAGGACGTCCGTTAAAAACAGTCAGTGTACGGGAGACAGTGCGTAGGATTTGTAGTCTTGCTTGAGTCATCCGAGTGGCTCTCTCGTTAAGTTTTGTGTTGTAATATGAAATATTTAATTAACATTCCGGGAGTGTTAATTCATAGTACATTTTGGCCCTCATATTCCGAATAAATGGTTTTCTTGTTTATAACCGAGTTTATTAAAGAGAAAGTTCTTTGTTCGACTGTAGGAATGTCTGTGGAAACGCAACGTATGAGAGGAGGAATAAACTAATTTAATAGATTTTATTTTAAGAAAACGTATCATTATTAACGGCCGGAATGTTATGTTCGATGTTTCAGATGAAATCTAAAACTCTCTTGCCTGTCACTGATACAAACCCGGTGCTCGTGATAGAGACCTTGCATCCGCTCTACAAAATCAGGAAGTATTTACGTAAGTATTTATCTCTTAAGAGCTTCCTATAGTTGCATTGTTGCTGTGAGTGCAAGATCTAACTCAGATAATGTTTGGAGGTCACAAAAATTGTCAAACGTTTACGAAACGGCTTGAGTCTGAATCAAACTAAAGATTCAGACTCAGGCCATCTAGGTGATAATTCGGAAGGTTAACTTTTGTTTATACCACCGTTGTGATTGATGGAAGTTGAATAATCTCACATCGCGCTGTGGTATTTCAAGATATGTTCTTTCGCTGAGTGAACGTTTGCCTAACATTGTATTGTACATGAAACATGTTTTGTTGGTACAGTGAACCTGTCAGTGGAAAACGTGACGTTGTCGACGAGTCAGGTGTCATTCGTCGGCTCGGAGGGCGCGTTCGGATGGGACTCCAGCTCTTTGCAGGTCTGTCATAGGGTGCTAATATTAAGATACATGTTTTTCGGTTCCGATAGTCCACACTGACTTGTACGGTACCTGATAAGTACGGGTCGGAACTTTACTGACCGGTTAAACTACATGATAAAAACAGCAAAATCTATTTCTATTTCTAATATAAACGATAGAAGACCACACACTATGGGAAAATGCCGACACACAAATTCACATACATAACTCCGATTATAATCATTTACACATTATGATATGATATATAATAAATATTGTATGTGTAGTATGTGAGAAGCTCTCTGACTTTTTGGGAGATGCTTAGAATAGGCAACGTTGCACGTGAGATGATAGGAATAGGAACGTAGGAAAGGTCCTTTGGACCTATTTGTATTATATAGATTTGCAATGTCACAGTGAATGCGATATAGTAATCTGTTCGGTTGTTAACTAGGTCGGCGTCGGGTCGCGACCTGTCCGGTGCATGCGCGTGCACGCGCTGTTGAGCGCGGTGGTCGTGAGCACCGGGCCCCCGGGTGACTCCAGGCACGTGCTGCTGCATCCTCTCATGCTGGGGTGAGTCCTGTAATAGTCAGTCACCCAGACCGGCGTCCAGCGGATGTTCGTGCACGCGCGGCAGTCGTTAGTGACCTGCGGGCGACGATTTATCTTATGGGGGCAATGTTCATAAGCCCCGGCCATGCGGGCTATTGCAGTTTGGTGGTAGAATTGTTCATATCCCTTAGTCGGCTCTTACTACTACTGCGGGGAGGGTTGGTAAGGTTCAAATTGCAAGCCGGGACCACAACACAGCACCATATAGTCCCTAAGGGCACACGAACTGCATGTCTCCGTAACACCGACTGCAAGGCAACTACACCCGTCAACAGCAGTTGGTCGGCCACTTAGAGCTCGTGTATATGAGATGAGCAGTCCGTGTGCCCTTAAAGACTGCGTGTGGTGTTGTGTGGTGAGCTTTAAGCTACTGAAATGATGTAACAACGACTTACTTGATTCAGAGTGGACCTGGAGTCGAGTTGGGAGGCGTGGCGCCACATGGAGGGAGGCCTGGCATACCACGTGCCCTTCACGCGGGTCTGCCTGGACATCGACCACGCCATCATCGACCTGCGGCCCCCGGACCTCGCCGCTGTGCGCAGGATATGCAGTGCCTGGCGTAAGCTGATGATTTCCAAGGTAGGCTGAGGGTTTCACAGGAATGCTGATGCTTGGATTTTAGTAACTATAGATGAAAAGATCCCGCATCTACTGTTGAGTTCATGCTCCTTTCTTTGCGCTCCTTTGGGAGTCGTGTCATAGAACATTAAGAAACATCAGTGGCGCATCGGGCGAAGGTCCGCTTGCAACGTAGGACGTTGCTGGTTCGATTCCCGGGACTAAGGTTTGCACGATCTACATACATTTTCTGTGTCTCAGAATAGTTCCATGTATAATTGTGGAAAAAGTTCTGTGTATAGATGTTTCCAAGGTATAATATAAAGTTATTTATTTATAATATTTATATCAGTGTATGACTGCATCTACATAGTACCAAAAACAAGCTGAGTTTTGCTAAGTGCTAGATGATATTGCGTGGATTGTCTAGCATTATTTATTGTTGTGGCAGGTGCTAGAGCAGGCGAAGTCCCCCAGCGACATCACGCTGGACGCCGAGGAGGGGCCGGCCCCTGGGGAAGAGGGACAGGCCCCTGAAGAAGCGGGGCCGGCCCCCGAGGATATGGAGCCGGCCCCAGACGAAGAGAAGCGGGACTCCAACTCCTCCACGCAATCCGACGCCGTGCCAGAAGACCATTTCTACAAGGATGACCTCAGGTTACTTTGCACCGATTTCTCTCGTTGAAAGTTTCTTATTAAGCTATTTATTTTCTTAATTCTGATATTAGATAAATAAATAAATCGTATATTTTGGAGAAAAAAAACATCATCGCCATAGATCAAAACTATATATTATTCATGATTGATTAAAAACTGTATAATTTGGCAAAACGCAAGGTCATAATTATACAAAACGCTCAGTGGGCGAGTCCAACTCGAACTTGACGTTTTATATAAACAAAGTGTTCTACTCTGACTATATATTTTTCTGTGTTGTACTCGTATATCGACAATTCAGTTTGTCGGGAATTGGCCCTTTAGGTAACTCTCTCTTATGCTCCACAGGAGTGGAGCGTTCAAGATCGTGACAGGCGGTCAGCTGCCGATGGCGTACCAAGTGACTCTGCACGACAACGCGGTCTCGTGGCGCTACCCCTACCCGCGGGCGATCACTAGGCTCGTCGCCTTCCCCTTGCCCAGCCAGGTCAGTAGATCAATGCGTACCGACTGACTCTGCACGACAACGCTATCTTGGAAGCTGCGTTGTCGGAATAGGGTATATGCATGTGATTTCAAAATGGCTAAAATTATATATATGTATTCTCTATTGATATAGAAACATATTTATTTTAGCATTTAGAGATGTTTTTATTGTAGAATTTAACCATTGAAAAATTGATATTTTATGTCTCAATCGCAAAATTTCAAAACGCTACGCCATTCTCTAGAGCGGACGTGACATCACTGTTCACATTTCTTCTTTTTTATTTTTCGTAAAACTTCTTTCCTGAGATGATCACTACTGAGGTCATCATAAAAGGTTTTAATCGAGTGTGAACGTTCACGTCAAATAAACATGGCGCCAATATGGCAGCGTTTTTATCACCGGAAATTATTTTTTTTTGTTATTGCGAAATTCAGTGAGCGTCTTATCATTTTTCGGTTAAATAATGACCTAAAGAATCGATTAAAATAATAAAAAAATCGATGCATATACCCTATTATAATGTGTGAGTGTAGGAATCGGTGAAAGTTTCCCACTCTCGCTACCTTTCAATGTTGTTGGCGGCTACTATAACAGATGACTGCTATCTAGTTAACCTACCTAGCAGCGGAACAACACGGCTAATTACAATAATTGTGAATGTACATGTAGATTTTTGTATGGAATAGTATTATTTTTTTATTTTTTTGCAGACTATAGAGACGCCATGCGTGCTGGAACAGTACAACGTCACCCTAAGTCAGTGGGAGCAACACTCGCACTTCACCATACCCGTGGACGGCCCTGTCGAGACGCAGCTTTACAAACCTCCGCCAGGTACCTCTACTGATTTATATGTCATGATTTGCTAGCTGCTCGTAGCTTTGCCCGTCCTTTACGCGATATTCATTCAAAACAGTAAAACCCGACGTAATATGTAGTGTGTCCGATATAGTTAGCCTTCTTAGCATAGCTTCTCTGCACAGATGCCGTGTTCGCTAAAATGTGGCGCTACCGCGTCTACGAAGTCGAGGAAGAGTACCCACGTTTTGTATTCGATCACACCAAGTACGAGGCTAAGTCTGATTCCCTGGTGAGTTTTTTGTATTGTTCTATTTAAACTTATAGGCCCATATTAATAAGAAAACGCTATTCCTTTTATAATCACAACTTACTATAAGAGTAGTTAATCTCAGAATAATTTTGTGGTAACGTAGTTTTAAAAACAGTATTATTAAACCTGGAATAATGACGGAGTAGGTATACCTAACTTATTCCTCCGGTTAGGGCTGAAAACAGCATAATTGATCAAATGTACCAACATAAAAATGCTAATAAGTGACTTTTTACGTAATTTTCTGTGGAAATTCAGGATAGTCTGTGGGAATAATTGGAAAAAAGTTGACAATGATCGACAAGATGACAAGAGAGAATGACATAAATGAAACAGTTTTTGAAATTTTCTATTTACATAATCCATGTAATAAACATTTTGGAATTCGGAGTATTGTTTATTGTGAGCCAAAAGCGTGTGCGATCAGCTAATGTGACGAGAATTGTATCGGATGGGAAAAGTGCTACCTAAAGCATTGTCATAGCACGTCCTCACCGCACCTCAAGAGCCTACAATTGGTCCACTGCTGGACGCAGGCCTTCCCCTGACAAGCGCCGTAGGCTTTTATCTCTTGGGGGGTAATGCCCATAATTCCCACGCTGGCCATACGGGTTGGGGATCGCTAGGCGTTGGTTGTTCTTCAGGAGGCACTGCTGCCTGCCGCCAGCGGATATCCTTTAGTCGCCTCTGACGACACCCGCAGGAAGAGATGTTGCAAATTCTGAGCCGATTCATCACTCGGCAAAGATTTGGCGTCTTCACACACGTATTTGTAATGATGAGCAGAACCTGCACTTCACGCATTTTCATTGAATTACCTACGCTATGTATAACTTTATGAATAAGCGCATACAAATATATACATAATACAAATGAAAGACCTTGGTTTTATTTATTTAAAAAAATATTTAGTAGTCAAGTTAAAGTAACTAATTTAAATTTTCTCTCCTCGAGCCCATGTTCTGATGGCACAGTACAAACTCAGGATTTGCGAGATGATCAAAAGGGTATTGATAAGGTTTTCACTGTTTCACGCGTCTTGTGGTTTGTGGATTCTTAAGTTTAATTTTCTCCTGTATTAATGTTAGTTCTTGAATGTAGCAGTCTTCCAAATCACAAAAAAGAAGAATACACTATGTACTATCACAATAGATATTTGTTTACTTTCTCACATCTGACGTAACAGACAAGGACAATAACGACTAAACTTAGAGGCTGGAACTTTTTGGAGGTTTTATGTCACCTTACTCCATAACTAAACTAGCCTGAACGACGGAATAAAATTTACTTCGAGACTAACCTGGGAACAGCCTACTCCTTCATAATTCTCTGTTTATTAGTACAATTTTTACCTAAAATGAGGAATAGCGGTGGAGTAAAGTTACGCACTCGATAATCGGATTTTATAAATAAGGCCAATAGTGTTCTGCTTTATATTCTATGTTTCCGTATCGTGTCCTTACAAATATTTTAATTTCGAAGGTAACTCTGGGTCCGTAACCTTTTCACGCCTAAACGGTTAAGGATATATACAGGGTGTAATTTAAGAGGTGGATCATCGGTAGCTGGGGGGTGGGAGACCTCAGTACGTATCGATTTAACCCCCATATGTTCAGCGATATTCACTGGTTCAAAAGTTATTTTGACTTTTGTCAAATTTTGGTCAGAATCAGATTTCAGACTGAATTTCGCATTTGCAGCCAAAATATTACGTCCGTCCGACCGAAATCTGTCCTGTCCTTTTATTTTAAACTAGGTCAATAGTGGGCCTTTGGTACCCTTTTACCAATCAGAGTCTAAGATTTATAAAAAAAAAACAAAAAGAAGAAGATTTAGGCCAATTTTTTTTCATAATCGAATACATTAACTTTCAGTAGTTCTAAAATAAAAAATCACATAATATTATTTTCTGCAAACTATCTTAATAACTACTGGCTTTCATGAAGAATGTTCAGCTCGGTTCTCGTCCACCATACAATCTCTCCATAGGTTAGTATTGGTCTGATGACAGCATTATAGAGCCACATGCTTATCTTCGGAGAGAGACCCATGTTTTTCCCAGCATTCTGCTGCATTGATAAAAGGCAGCTGTGACTCGCTGCAGTTTGTAGTCAAGGTGTTTATTCCACAGGAGTTAACTATCTAGTATGACCCCTTAAGTACCTATAGGTACTTAACTTCGCTTTTCGGAGTTAATTCAGTGTTCAATAATCTTGGTTCAGGTTTGGCAGAGAGGTAAATGGTATCCTTCATTATAACTGACGACCTCTGTGGCGCGGTGGGCGAAGGTCCGCCTGCGACGCAGGAGGTTGCGGGATTCGATTCCCGCATCTGCAGATATTTTTTCAGGGCGTTCTGGATGTTTTCTATGTATAATAAAAAATATCTATCTATTTAGTGTATTGTATTATTTATATCAGTTATCTAGTACCCATAACACAAGCTCTGCTTAGCTTGGGGTTAGATAATGCTGTGTGAATTGTCCAGCATTATTTATTTATTTATAACTTTTTTAAGTATTAAAATTTTAGAGTTAACATAAAGTCTTCTGTGTGTGTCAGGCCTGCCAGCCAGCGGTAGAAATGCCCGTCCCCAAGTCAAGCCACGGCGTCACCACGGAGCAGCTCGCGGGCGTGGTGCGCGTCGACTCCTGCTTCTCTCCGCGGATGGCGCCGCACATCAAAGTCGTTACAAGGATGTCTATGCTGGTCGTGCACGCACATAACGACCTGCCTCCCCTCACCAGGTGAGATGCGCACTAGCTAAAGGCATGTGATGCAGTCTGCATGCCCGTCTAAGAACAAATTACACATCCCATCATATAAAATAGCCACTCAACAGTGACGTCGAAGTTATCAAAATGGCGTTAACAGTGCGGCCCTATATGGGCTCCCCGCACTGTTGGGGTTTTGCAAGATTCTAAAACTAAAACTGCATTTTTTGGTGTTTTAGTCCAGTTTATCTATCTAATTTAGGCACAAACTGATTAAGAAATGTTTTTATTAACATTTCATGAACTTTAAATGATACATGCAAGAGAAAATAGGTATGGTATTGTAACTGTAACTTCAACCACCTAATTCTTGGACTTACTTTTTGATAGTTCTCTAAAATAAAACTACCTCTCCCATATAAACTATTTTATTACATTCCCATAATAATAATAAAACAATAAAACAACAGCGTCATCATACATTTTATTTACAAAATTACACTTCTAAACTCTGAACACTATTTGGGCACACTCACTAACAAGCCTTTTCGCGGTATTTTTGTATGATGCAACATGAGGAGGTGCGCTAGTTACCTATCTTGCTTTAACAAGAACGCATTTCAATAGGTTAAAACAAGATAGAAACATAAAGAAACGTGAAGTTGAGCATAAACTAGTCGCCAACTGACAGGCCCTATATGGGCTTGCGCACTGTTGACGGATATTTGACAGAAGCCCTAAATGGGCCTCTGCACTGTTGAGTGGTTACGAAAGGTAAGGAAATCATTTGTGGGCAATTGCGTACGATTCTATAATAAGCTTCCATTTGAAGCAACTGAGATCCCTATTCGTAAATTTAAACACACATAAAATGAAATCTTAACAAGAAAGCCTATTACTCCGTAGATGACTACGTCAATGATGTTAATGCTTGGCCGGATGTCGCCCAGTTCCACACAGACAATAGTATGTAAGACCAGACTTAGTTATCCTAAGATTGTATTAGTTGATAAGCGATAAACTTGCTAGTGGTTTCTTTTTCACATCTTCCGCTAGTGGACAAAAAATTGAAGTGAATTAGAGTCAATTGCACCTTATTTCTTGTTTGATAGTAATAACTATTTATCAAGCTGTTTATATATTAAAAATTTGACTTGTCTAAGTGCTTATTTTGTAAGTCTAAAGAAATAAACGATTTGACTCTGACTCTGACGTCTCAAGTGGAGACACAGCGTCACCACGGAGCAGCTCGCGGGCGTAGTTCAAGTCGATTCGGTCATTAGTAAAAAGGGTGCATTCAAACATGGGTATCATGGGTTCTAACTAAATTTATATCAAAACTGACCGTCAGTTTATTTGGTGCAAAGCAAATTAACTATTTGAATTACCATCCATGCCTGATCGACATACCACAGTTTCGCACCAAACAAATTTGCTCTACTTTCTTTACTTTAATATTATGCACGGCCAAACACAGGAACGAGCTATCTACCTCTGTTTTCCCATTCAAATACAATCTGGGAGTCCTCAAATCTAGGACAAATATGCAAGAACCTTCCATCATCGAGCTGTAATTAGAATGTACTTGGCAGCCAGAACACGTCGCTGGAGGGTTACTACGTGTCAAAGCCGCTGATGCGCAGCCACCGCGTGCTGACGCTGGTGGCTTCCAACGCCTCCATCCACGCCAACCTTGCCTCGCCCGCCGGAACGCTGCTCGTCTTACACACCTACTTGGGGTAAGTCTATCTACTCTCTATGTTCTACCCGCGTTTCTACTTCCCACGCGTTGTTTTCAGGACAACAAGTAGCATATAGATACCGACGACGTTCTTACGAGGCCGGAGGTTCCGGGCTGAATTTCCGTTGGGACAAATGATTGTATGATCAGCAAATATTTGTTCCGGGTGTCCCGGGTATTTTAATGTAGTTTGACGAATGCATAACAAATGTAAGCGGATAAACAACGAAACTAGTTTGGGTTGGAGAAATAAAAAATAAAAAATTACACTCATGCCTTGACGAGGAACGTTCTTTGTGATGAGTCTCAAGATGCGCCCGTTCGCGCAGTGCTCGGCACCGCCGAGCACTGCGCGAGAGCCACGGGCACCCCTCGTGAAGGGGTGAAACCACAGGGTGAAACTTTGGTATATTTCCAACACAAATTTGGTTCGTAGTTAACGCGTGTACATCCATACTAAATTATATTTGATAAAGTTTAATGACTGTTACAGGAGTGATCTCTTGGACTGCTCAACTGGCACCATGGAGCCCCTGGTGAATCAGTTCCGGTTGCAAGCGGGGATCTCTCTGCCAGTGGAAAGCAAGGCGCGCGCGCGCGTCGCACTGGGGCAGGTGCAGGCCTCACTGCACGTGCCGACCTTGAGGACGCTGCAAGCCTTGGCCATTGACTGGCAGACAGCTTACAACTTGGTGAGTTGGACAGACCAGCTGGTGCATTCTGATGCATTCGTGAGTCACGCATTCTATTCTTGCTGAACAGTGGTTCTTCTCATTTGTTTTTGTTATTCGTATTCAAAATACAGAAAAGGAGCGGCGATACTCGGCGGGCATGATACTCACAAATTCATTTGCAATAACCAGCAGGGATATTTTGAACGACTAATGGAGTTCATGCACCAGTCGTCGGCACGCCGACAAGCTGTGAAAGAAGTGTCGGCGTATAGCTATGCAGGATTCGGTTCCATTTGGAACTCCTTGCCAGTCTGGTCCCACCTTGCAGTTAAAGTCCCCCATCTCGTTAAAGTAATACTTAGTGGTGTGTTGCTTTGGATATGTCTTCCTACATAATGTTTTCTATGTACAATAAAAATATATATCTATTGTAGCGTATTGTATTAAGTATATCAGTTACCCATAACACAGGTTGTCCTTAGCTTGTGGCGAGTGTCCAGAATTATTTCGCTTCGTAGGGATCGCAGCTCGCGGGTCAAGTTGGTCTTTTCAGACAATTGACCTCTTTACAATAATATTAAAAGAATACAATAGTCAGGTACACAATACAATTAAAAATTAATAATACTTCTATGCGCACAGGATACTAGTTCAATCAACCACTTGTATACTTTCCTGTATTTCTATCTATCTGTCTATATCAATAGCTCTGCCAGACTAGTTAATGTACTATTACACGTGTCACCCCTGGATAAGAATTTTGCGATACGGGTTCTTTGCATATCCTCAAAGGAACATAGTCTTGCCTCGAAGATCATCCCGCAGGCGCTACAGCACCATGCTAGTTCAAAGTACTTTCTGAAGATGTTATTTCGAGCAACTCTGATGCCTCCAAGCACTTTTTGGTGCAGTGTGTCCAGAGTCGACAAGTGTAAAAAAACAGCGTTGGGTGAAGTGATTCCTCCCTGTCTCATCCCGCAGTTCAAATTGAAACTATCATATGATAGTTCACGGTCCCGTCTGTCGTTACTAGTCTGGTTCTGATACCAGGACCGGAGCTATCCAATAAAATCGTTCGGTAAACACGCGCTATCGAGCCTCCTACAGCATCTCGTGGCTAAGAGTATCGGAAGCCCGGCTTATGACTTATTTGTGAAGACTGGCTTCTTCATAATATTAGGTATATATCTAGTTTTTATAATAATACAAATTAGTTTTTAAATATCCACATATCAGAACCTAAAATGTAGAACACCTCCTCCGCAGTACATCCGCCGTGTCAGCGACATGAGCGAGGCCCCTCGCTGGTCATTTGAGAACGAGTATCTCCGCGCCCTCAAGTTGAAGGAGCCAGCCGAGGCCACTGCGCTGGAGGGACGCGTCTCCTTGTGGATACACAACACCACGGCTTCGGCGCTGAAAGTGGGCCAGGAGGGGACGGACGAGGTGGTGCCTCTGGGGCCGGGGACCAGTCTGGCCTACAGGTGAGTCACGGCCAATCTGGGGCCGGGGACCAGTCTGGCCTACAGGTCAGTCACGGGCATTCATGTTCTGCTGAAGATGATTTATTTAGCAAGCTAAAGGCAAGTCGTTATGGCGCTCATACGGAAGGTCTTTGTCCAGTGGACAAACATAGGCTTATGATGATGATCACCTGATACCTATAAAGAATCTTACAGAGAAATCTTTATAGTTCGTTCTCCTTTGAAATTTGAACCGAGTTCTCTTTTTAAATTGCAGATGGCGTAGTCCGTCGACGGCCAAAAAGCTGAGGTTCTCAATCGTCGGTCCCACGGCAGATTGGCATTGGTCCGCCAGTAAGTTAACCTTACATTTACATATAAATTAAAGATAAATCTTCAGGACACCATTATATTCTCACCCCCCACTAATTTCTTATATTATAATGATCTGTAAGCATAATACAATTGCTAAGCCAAGCAAATAATACTTTTTTATAACTGTTTCATGTTAACTGGTTACTGTGAATAAGGGTAATGTAAACAATATCAAATTTTTGATAGATCTATTATCATTGTGTGTATCATCACCACCAGCAGTGGATGGATAAGGGCTGAGGATGATGATTTATCATTGTAATTATTGTACGTAATCATTGATAATTGGCGAAGCTCGCGGCGTAAAAACCAACCCTTCTTCTTATAAAATTTTACCCTAAGTAATAACTTGTATTAGATTAACTGTGTCACCGTTAGTTGTAACTTCCTTGTCAACTCTATTTAAAAAATGTTTTTCCATGTAACCGCCTATAATTAGTTGAGCACAAGCGCTCTAAACCTTACTCTATTCCATTGTGTAACTTTGCTGTGTATTAACTGTTGGTGGTTCAAATAATAAATAAATAAATAAATGAAAGGAACCTTTCAGAGGACGAAGATCAGCTTCGTTCTGTGCATTTCTAACCCCTCTGTTCCATCTGTGAACCTGCCACACGATGGACTGACGACATTCGACTGCCACTCGATGGAGGCGGATCAGGACCGCTATGCGTGGGGTTCTTTGGGGGAGGCCTATGTTCAGAAGTGGGCGTATACGGGCCGATGATGATGTTCCATCTGCGAATACCAATCTGCCTGCCAAGCGTGATGGTTTTGACGTAACCCCCTTTATTTGGGAGAGGCTCGCTCAGCTGTGGACGCAATGGCATCATATTATAAAAATAATAATTCGTTCGTCCAGGCATCCCGTTCACCGCCGGCGCGCATCGCATACGCCTGAGCGACGCCGAGCCCACGGCCAGCAGCTGGCTTCCGGGCGCTGGCATGTTCCTGCACACCTTGGTGGAGGAGCACGGCGCCAGGCGCTCACTGACGCTCGGGGGCCGCCTCTATGCCGCGAACATGCTGCGGCAGAACCTGCTCTATAAGGTACGCTCCGATCGCTGGATCTGTATTAGTATCTTACCACACTGATTAATCTCGCTCTGTCTTCTATTGAAATACTTAGCAGCTGTTTTATGTTAGCAGACCATTATGAATGGGGGGTCAGTGTTTAATGTATCGGGTACTACGTAGAATGGAAGCCGCAAGACCTTCGTGAGACAACCTCCTCATCAATGTTCGTCGGAGAAGCTGCCTGTTGCAAATTTTGGCGTAAGAGTAGGTTATGTTTTGTATCATTATCAACTCGTACGTCATAATGTGCGGCATGCAAAAATCAACAATATTATTTTTAACCGACTTAAAAAAAAGGATTTATCAATTCGACTCAGTTTTGCTGAATAAAAATAACTAAAATCTGTTGGTTTTACTAATTCTGTCAATGGACGGAACTTGTTTTATGTTTTAAATTGCAGTTAAAGGTATTGTTCTGTATAGCTTAGTCTTCAAATATAATCTAGTGTGAGAGTGCTCAATTGCGAGTGGTTGAGCAGTTTGCAGGCTATAGTTACAACTATGAATGTAAATACTTTTTATTATACAGATTGCTGAACTTAACCGGTTTACGTTGAGCATAAGAACAGGGGGATCCCTCGTTGCCGAAATCAAAGATTTAAATCGTTAGATAAATATAAATAATATAAATAATAATGCTGGACAGGACAATTCACACAGCATTATCTAACCCCAAGCTAAGCAGAGCTTGATATGTATGACATCAAAAGCTATGGAACTGTCTTTGAATGCGTGCGTTAGCAAAATGCCGACGCATGTGTACTACACTACACTATGACTACTTAGTTAAAAATATTACTATTATTTATCATTTATTGTGCAACCACATTGCTCTTACTTTTGTGAAAAACAAACCACAAAAACATAAATTACACTGATTCCAAATGAGCGATCTATCTCATTTGGCTTGGCAAGAACACAGCGCGGTCTGAGAAAGTGCCTATCAAACGATCTACCTACCACGAAAATCTAGAACATTTGTTTCACTCTTCTAAGGTATTGTATATGATGAGTATGATGGCACACTTTTATGTAAATATACATAAAAATTATACTTTAGAAAACTTTATAAAGAATTTAATTATTGTATCTGAAATCTTGTGCTCCTGTTTTTTCAATAATAACAACGAACATTCACCATTGGTCAATAAGTATAGTTATTGTAGGAATAGATTGGTCAGAATGGACAGAATCATGCAATGTGTAGTGCGTATGTACGTAAAGTGAATATACGGAAATAGAAAAATAGAAAATACGTTACGTTAGCCACGTAGGTACTTAGCAAACGTAACGTATCTTCCATTTTCGGTGCATGTTCGTTCGTATTATTCACATAATATTTTAATATTTGTTACGCCTTTGCTAATGAAAATGGCATCGGGTTTTAGATACGTACGGTATACGAATAGTTTGAACATCCATGTGCAGGTCAGAGCGGGAACACAAGACCGGCAGTGGCGCACGATCAGCTCGGGTGAACTCGCCGCGGAGCGTATAGGCAACACTATCATATGCACCGCCGACGCAGAGTTGGTGTTCAAGTACGTATGATACTTTTATTTTATCACCATCATCTTTTCGGTTTGGCTAAGACACGTATTTTTATTCCACTCGCCTCTATTATTGCCATCATCTCAAAATCCTCATCTTTTTTTTCTCATGTCCCCCATGTCATCTTCAACCCGATCCATTGTTTTTTTGTCTTCCTCTTAGGCCCGTATTATAAAAGCCTGCTCAGTCATAGAGTTATGCTTGAGTAACGCTTTTCTATGGTATAAGTGTCACTCAAGCATAGGTCGATGACTGAGCATGCTTTCATAATACGGGCCTTAGTACTGCTCTTCGAATAATTATGAATGTTATCGTGAATTAATAAATACAGCATCGTCTTACCCCAAGATAAGCAGAGCTTGTGTTAGAGGGGAATAATGTTAGGTTTGAACCTAACAATACGAGTATTCTCGCTACACGACATTGCTCCCAAAAAATTAATTAAATTATATATATGTTTCTAGAATAAAGTTCACGGAACAAGAGATGGGGTGGTCAGGTGACATTCCTCTGAAGCAATGCCCCAAGGAAAACGTACCGTGGCTAGTCAAAGGTAAAAAAAAAAAACGGTATTTGTCTCTCTTTTAAGATTATATAACATAGATTTAAATCTTTAGATAGGCCCTTACCGCAGTGAGTCCGCGCCGTGTTGTTTCTGAATCGAACCTTGGGAAAAATTGAAGTGAATTAAAGTCAATTGCACCTTATTTCTTGTTGATAGTAATAACTATTTATCAAGCTAAATTTGACTTGTCTAAGTACTTATTTTGTAAGTCTAAAGAATAAACGATTTGACTTTGACTTTGAATTCACAAAGCTGGACTCAGTGTACATCTAAACACAGTGTACATCTAATAGGCATAACACTGATCGTGATAAATTACTATGTATTATCACGATACGCGACTATATATTATGTACAATATGTTAAATTTTAGTGGTTTTTGTTTCAGTGCCCAGTGCAGGCGACCCGCCGTACACTTGCGTGTGGTGTCGCGTAGTGCGCGCCAGATCCGACTCGAGGCTTTTGGTCTCCATTTGGCCGCTCTACGTGCTGTACTCGCATCTGCCTCTCGACACGGACGTGAGTGTACAGAACTTACTGCCGTTACTCTGCGACCAAAAGTGCCTGAAACTCTTGACTTGGTCCTGAGCTGCCTCTCGATATCATCGTCCGCCACCACGTCACTTCAAGGACCGTTGGGGACTGATTGGTGTAACTTCCCTTATACGCTCTCTTGACAGAGTCTCCTCTGTTCTCGAGCCAAAGTGCCTGAAACTGTTGACTTGGTCCTGAGCTGCCTCTCGATATCATCGTCCTCCACCTAGTCTAAATGTTTCTAAACTTCAGCCGTGTGGTCATACGCACACACAAGTTGCTTTCTTGAAAATATCTCGTTCCTCAGGTGCTGATAATGACCCAGCGACAGATTGCGGCGGATGACAACGGCACCGTGCCCCCCAGCCTGCCTGTGATGAAGCAGGTGACGCCGGGGCGCGGCACTAGCACGCACCTATGCGCGCCCGGGACCACCGCGGCGAGGCACATGCTGTCGTTCCAATACACGTAATATATCTTTACTCTACGAGATTCCACACAATGACTGTACTAAACCAAAGGGGGTGATTCCTTGAGTGTTAATAATTCAACCTATATCGTCTTTTTTATTATTCGGCGAGGATATTCGTTTATGAATAGACGTTATACCCACTAAAACCTCTCCGGTGACAATCTCTCTGCCTGAAATCTTATAGAAAAATTCACCTGAAATCCATAGAAACAGTCTTTAAACGCTAAAGTCATTTACAACGTGCAATATTTTTTTTTATTGCTGATGAATTAGCGTTTGGCTACCAACTCACTTTAAGAAAGCGAAGATGTAGCCTAAGATGGAGCACGCTTTTCCAGAAGGAACTTATTTACCCTAGATTTGAAGACTCCAAGATTGTACTCTAGTGGGAAGACAGATGCAGGAAGGTCATTCCACTCTTTGGCTGTGGATATTATGAAAGTAGAGCAGAATTTTTTGGTTCGACACTGTGGTATGTCGACAATTTACCATGATTTGGGTTTTTAACTTATTGGAAAGCTCAAAACTCAAATCATTGTAAATATCGTTGTATGACTTTAGTGTCAATAACTATTAGAACATCGTGTACGAAGCCATGGGCAGGAACTAGTCGTGTATATGTTTCAGTGGCCTGAACAGCCCAGTGACCAGGGAGTCGATCCCGCTACACTACGGAGTGACAGACGCCTCTGTGTTCGACAAGCGAGCGCCAGTGCTTACGATCGAGGAAGTCATTGCGGAGATCAATCAATGGTGAGTCCTATTCATAGATAGATAAGAGTATTTATTTAAAAAGTATAGGTAGTTACTTTCATGATTGTAGGAGCTCTTTTTATGTTGATTTGTCGTGTGGTGCAGTCTTTGAATTTGTAATTACAGCGCGATGTGAAATTGAAATACTGTGTGGCTTAGAATTTACACCACCCTAACTCTTCCCGTGGGTGTCGTAAGAGGCGACAAAGGATATCCACCGGGGGGCGGGCAACAGCGCCCTCTACAGAACTATTAAACCACAAAACTGAAATCCCCAACTCGCATGCCCAGCGTGGGGATTGTGGGCATTATCCTCCATGAGATAAACGCCAATAAGGCGCCTATCAGGGGGAGGCCTGCGTCCAGCAGTGGACCAATACAGGCTGTTGAGGTTGAGGTTGAGGTAGTAAAATTGAAATAACAGATATGCATTAGTTAAAGAATATTTTTTTAAATAACTTTTTACTATTTCTTTAAAATAACAAAACTTTCGGAAAAACTATCCATTTTGTCAATGATGAAAACGAAAAATATTGTCTGAATAGGTGCCAAACGAAAATAAAGCGGTAAAGTGGTAATCCGTCTTTAATTGGTTTTACGGAGTTGTAAAGCTTTGTTTACTTTCGTTTAACAGAGATTTGTATTACAGTTTACCTTGGGTGAAAGTAACTTAGTAACCCCGTCTCGGGGTGAAAGTAACTTATTTATTTTCACCCCTAGGGTAACAATGTGCTATAAATGTGTTTGATGTGATTGCATCAGGTTGGATAAGAGTGGCCCGATGGCTGTGTCCTCGTGGCCGTACTCGACCGTCGTCAAGCACTGGCCCGGCCAGTGGCGCCCGGCCAAGTTACAGCCGAGGAGTGACGTCACGGTAAATATCAAACAACACGATCAACTCATTCCCCGCTGCTCAACCAGAATTGCTCATCATCATCATCCCGACTACACCCACTGCGGGTAACCTCTCCAAACTTTTGTGCCTCCACACAGTCCTGCGCTAATTTTATCCAGGTTCGTCCCGCTCAAGAAATTCACAGTTGTATAAACAACTGAGCATTTCTTGAGCGGGATATATAGTTATAACTAGCTACGCCCGCGGCTTCGCACGCGTTGTTCCTATGGAAACGTTTAAAGGTGATTTTTATCCCACGGGAACTGATTTATGGGATAAAAAGTATGCCTTTGTTTGATTCCGGGATTAGAATTACCTGTGTGCAAAATTTCAGCTAGATCCGTTCAATAGTTTTGGCGTAAAGAGGTCACGAACATCCATCTATCGTTTGGCGTGAAGAGGTAACAAACAGCCATCCATACATCCATACAAACTTTCGCATTTATAATATTAGTGTGATTGATCCCTTGGTAATGCGCAACTGCTCATTTGAAATAGAATCATTTATTTGTAACTCAAACACATACAATTTAAGACAAAAAGAACTTATTTGAGTAATTGCATACATAAATTTTTGTCTAATGTAAATAAATAAAAAAAAATATCAGGCGGAAGGCCTGCGTCGTTAAGTTTTGCCACAGTCGTAACAGTTGAGTGCCCTCCCAGGTGCGCTACCAAGCTATTCACGCCGGAGGCGGTTGTTCCCTCGAGATCCAACTCTGTCCCGTGGTGATGCTGTGTAACGCGACTCCCATAGCGCTGACTCTACGCTCGCACGACGCCGCGCCGCTCTGCAAGCTGGAACCCGGGACCGCCATCACCCCATCGTCCATCGTCTTAAAGGTATGTTCCGGTTCCTGGAATATTGTAACTAAGTGTAAGTAAGTGGAATATTGTGGAGACCTGATGATATCTCGTGGAGAGATGAAAATACAGTCGCGTGCAATTGAATCGATTCAAGCCGACTTTCGCATATAAAGTAGATTTTTCAGGAATTGCCTTTTCCGATTTGCATACAATCAGCCCAAGTTTTAGCTTTGTGTTCCAAAGTGGATTTTTTATGATCAATGACTTGCCGCTACTTAACTGAGTCTGCTAGAAGATTTCAATTCCATTCAGCATTGCAGATCCTATGTACTGGTCCTATTTACTGGCGGACCAGGATGTATCTCCGTTGTAACGACAGAAGAGACCGAGTATACAGGCGTCTAGGGGAACCGTTTTCCCAGAGCGGTTTTGCTAAATCTACTTTTTGCGCAAAATAACGGCTTGAGTCGATTCAGTTGCACGCGAGTGTAGTTGACGACTTAACACCAGCGCCTGGCGGTTTCACCCGCGTAGTTCATAGCCTACGTCACTCCCTGAAAAGTAAGCTTTTTATAGATGAAAGAAATCTTGGAAATTGGTCCTGTAGTTTCGGAGCCTATTGTATTCAAACAAACAATCAAATCGTTGGTCTTTATAATATTAGCATAGATCATCTTTAAAATGCATATATTGTATTTTTGTTCTAGAAACCGTTCTTCCTGTCCGTGGAGATGGGGAGAGAAACCTACGTGAGCAGTCAGCTGGCAGTGACGGGCGTGGATCTAGGCCGCTACGGGACGCCCGGGCAGGGCCTACTCGCACTTGACCACGCGGTCGAAGTGGCCGTTCTCTGCGATCACAAGGTACATTCATATTTACACTATTAATTTTACCTAGAAAACATCCAGAACGCCCTGAACAAATATTTGCAGATCGTACACGTTTTCCAATAACCACAATGTACCAAAATAAAACCACACCACACTGCATTATTTAGCCCCAAGCTAAGCAGAGCTTGTGTTGTTGGTACTGAATAACTGGATATACTTATTACAATACACTACATAAATATAAATTATAAATTAGTATAATATTAAGTTCACTATTATTAATTTTAAGATACTGCGCTATACCTGCCTGTTCTCCATTGCAACACCCAAAATGGGTACATACTGTGATCTTAACTAAAACATTTTTGTTTATAGAATGTAAGGTCCATTTACAACAATTGCCTACAATTGCCTGTTGATTCCTCACACAACTAAAAGTTAAATAAGTTTCATTTCCTCACATCATACTTATTATTTTAATAGGGAGGTTGTAGGTAGATTTAGATTATTATTATAAATGTATTGTAGGTAGTTGGAACTGGAAAATAGATAATCAATTATGGCTACTACATGACTTGTTTCATTTCGACCTTTCCTTTGAAAATATACTTTTACAATCACTAAGACCTGATTGTATGAATGCAATAAATACTGAATACTGAATACTGAATATTTTGTAATAAACATAGAAAACATCCAGAACGCCCTAAAACAAAACATCTGCAGATCGTACACACATTGAACGGGCCCTTGTTACACAGTTACGTGGCATCTTGTATACATTTTGTAAAGTGTCGTGTAATATAACGGTTGATATTTTCGTACAGGTCGCTCTACTGACGATGTTCTACGAGATAAAGGAAGAAATCAACGTGCTAGGCATTACGTCGACCTACGTACTTATTAATAGGATGAAATGCAAAATATTGGTAAGTCCACAACAAAAGTACTGTTACTATCTCATTTTTAATTATATTTTTTAATTATTTTGGAAATCTGTTAAACAGGATAACAATTTCAACAACATTATCCAATTGTGGATGCTGTCCCAAAATAATTTTCCTGTAGCGACACCAATAGGGTATATGCATAGATATTACCGAAAAAAAGTACATATAACACCAAATTAAATGAGTTATAACAATTCAGGTGTCCGCGACGGCCGTTATCGGCGATACACGCGACGACATCGAGCTCCAGCCGAGCAGGTTCAAAGTGATCGACCCTACTCCTGACGGGAGGTAAGACTCTTTTGTTGACTCAATGCGTTTGCAGGAAATCCACTTTAAATAATTCATTTTCTAGAATGATTTTCTTGTCATGGCGCTTACATCAGTCATTAATTACTTATATCACAGATAATATAATACTATACCTTATAATCAAACATGGCAGTCTCAAGATGTTATATGCATGAAAGGCGTGCAAGACACGAAAGAGCGCACAAAAGGGTAGATAACCAAAGGTGTTGTTTTTCCACCCTGTTGAGCAGTCAGTCGTTTTAACTTTGAATTTCGTAAGTCCTAAGTTAAAACGCCTAACCTGACACACCGCCACCGTAGCCGAAATCGGCTTGAACAGCATCATTATCATCATCACGAGTTTTAAAGGTTAAAATAAATGTGATTATGTCCAGTACGCAAGGAACACCCCTTTGCCGTTTCTTCCTGGTGGGGCGGTGGCGCGGCGGCAACCCCGACGAGCTACGTCTCTACTTGACAGTGTCCGTGGATGGCGCGCAACGCAAGACCGCGCCCGTCCACGTGGGCCAGCCGCCGCTGCGCCGCGCCCTCTGCGTCATCAACGAGGAGAACCACTCCGTGAGTATACACTAGCGCCGTGTCTCTAGTGACAGTGTCCGTGAATGGCGCGCAACGCAAGACCGCGCCAACGCGTAACACGAACAAACACAGTTAACAATTATTCGAAAGCTAAAACTAACACAAATAGATAGGTACCTACGTACCTATTGGGTTAGTACCAAGTAGCCCCCTCAGCAGGCAAACGAGCGCGTGTGTGTAGGTTTAACAGGTCCTGACTCAGCTTGTTGCTCTACACAAAAACCTAGACAAGGTAATTTGTGAAGGAGCGCTGGTTTTCAGTCAGAACCAGTTACGACAAGTGACAGACACGTTCCCAGATCCAGCGCACACAAAGACAATAATTTAAGTATGAATAAAAACGAAACAAGGTGGAGCAATAAATATAATAATAAATGGTATAATTTATTATAGGGATATATAAATAAAAATGTTAATAATGTGAAAATTATGACACGAGAGTTATCTTAGCTCAAAACGGCTTCTTGACACTAGCGCCGTGTCTCTCTCTAGTGACAGTGTCCGTGAATGGCGCGCAACGCAAGACCGCGCCCGTCCACGTGGGCTCTTCCATTCCTTTTCTTCTATCAGTCGCCATCGCCGCACTCGCTCCTTTCTTACTCATGTCATCTTTCATTCAGTCAATCCGTCTTTTCTTAGTCCTCCGTCTACGCCTGGACCCATCCACATGATACTCTTAGGTTAATCTAAGTCCCTATCCACAGATTCCGGTGGTACTAACGCAAATGAAGACGGAAGGTCGCTGGGTGCTGACCCTGTCCGAGGATCCGTGTCCCGAGTTCGTAGTCTGCAATTTGACTATGAAAACGTTCTGCGTAGCGCAGCCGACAGATTTCGGGGATGAACCCAGTACTAGTCACATCACGGTGAGTATTAATTGTATTGTTATAAGGGACAATTCCGACTTGTATCAGGTTAGTTAGATCTTGCGAGGCGAAACTGAAGATATTTGTCATAAATAATGCTGGTCAATTCAAACAGCATTTCAGAGATGAACCCAGCAGCCCAACCTCAACCTAGCCTGTATTGGTCCACTTCTGGACGCAGGCTGCAGGTTATCAGGAGATAAGCGCCTTAGTGGCGTTTATCTAATAGAGGGTAATGCCCATAATCTCCACGCTGGAAATGTGGGTTGGGAATCGCAGTTTAGTCGTATAATTGTTCTACAAGGGGCGTTGCTGTCTGCCGGTGGATATCCCTTAGTCGCCTCTTACGACACCCGCGGGAAGAGTTGTGGTGGTACAAATTCTTACCCAGCATCACACGGCTGACCTATAAAATCATATTTATCGAAGTCGGAGGAAACAGTTCTTCTCAATTCTTTTCATTATTAGTTTTTTTCTAACAGGTGCGTCCAGAATGCTCCGGCGTCGACTGGAACTGCATTCTATCGCCCATGTCGATGACTCACTACTCGACGCCCGGGCACTGCGCTCGCTACCCGCCGCCCGTGACTGCGCTCGCCCCGTCCGTCACTTTCCTCGTATTGGCCATGTACAATGGTATGTAATATAGCCCCTTTATACCACCCATTCCTTGTCGACATACCGTAGTGTCGAACCAAAAAATCTGCTCTGCTTTCATTATATCCACAAACGATTGACCTTCATCAATAAAAAAATCCTTTTACAATGAAATAACTAATATTTTTCGTAAACAATAATTTCGTATAATTTGATTTGACGTGAAAATTCATATTTATCACTAAAATCTTGTATCTCTCACAGTAGAGACGAAGCTGGTGTGGTGCTCGCCCATCGCGGTGGCGGACGGCGAGCAAATGGTGCAGGTTGTGGAGGGGGTGACCGTGAAGCTGCGCGTGCGCACCCACCCCCACTCCACGCTTGTCGAGATCAGGGACGTCGACGAGGTAATTACATTTATTTATATCTGGGACGGGAGACAAAGGATTAAGATCATGATATCTTTTTTGGGACGGGAAACAAAGGATTAAGATCATGTCGACCGCAGATGGCCGTGACAGCGTTACCGGACTTTGGGATTTTGGCGGGCACGGAGGGCGCCTCGCCGGTAAAAGTTAGCTTGGCACGCCGGTAATTAGTGTAAAGCTCTTGATAGTTTGGTTAAAGATGCATTTTGGATGATTTATAATACACTCGCTATCTAATCCAATTAATGTTACCCTACATTCGTTCCGGTAGTTATTTATTTTTGATATCTTGACTAGGATGGATAGTAACTATTTAAAATGCAAAATGCATATTCCCCTAAACAAGAAATGTTTTTTCATATGAAAAAGTCGGCACATTTTCGCTTTTATCTTTGTTTAAGTACATTTTAGCTGAACACATTGTGAAACATAAAAAATGTTACTGGTGTTGTTGGTTGTACGGAATTAAATTTGCTATTAAATAGGAAGGTAACCCCTCTGTGTTGGTCTCTATTCCTATTCACTGGTTTAATCAGAACTGGATGGATTATTTCAAACTGAAACGAATTCTGGCTGACATTTACTGCGGCTAAGTACAATCCAATTTCGACAACACGCTGTGATAAAGTTCTGTCCCATTTTGACCGCGGGCAGAATATACGAGTTAGCTTTAAAATAAAATAAACATAGCCGGATGAAACCCGATGATGGTAAATGTACGGTCCACTTTCATAAAAATGTCGAGCTACGAAATATCGTAGACCCGCTACGCAGTGCTATGAGTTTCCGTAGCACCCGCTACGGAAACTCGTAGCACTGCGTAGCACCTACGAAAACAAAAACCGGTCCATTTCTCGCGCCCGCAAACTCAAACTTAGTTCTATCAACAACGCTGTGTTCGCAGCGAATCAGTCACCTCACCTCCAATAAAACTTGAACCAGACGATTCAAAATCACAGGAGTCAATAGCACCATGAAGTTTTATAGCTAAAGTAGCCCTTTAATTGTGTATTTACAAAACAGTCTCACACGCACAAGTGCCAACACTTAGGTGCGAGCCTCGGCTTGGGCTGTCGCCAGATGCTATGAGAGGACATGGAGGTCCTGACCCCGCATCCGGCGGGGGCGGCTGTGTAGTGTGCGGAAACGAATGGGTTGCCGTCACCTCCGGGTTAGCGGCGGTGACTGGGTCAACGGAGTCACTGAGAAAGCGTGTAGTTGCCTCCATTAGACGATTCAAACCCTTCATCAGTCTGACCTCTTGTTTTCCGGAGAATGTGACCGTACTACAACATGTTTCAGTATTTCCTGCTTGGAAACAGTTCTGTCTGCATCTCCAGTCTTAAAGCCCGTTACTCCAGTCTTTATGATGAACCACCACATAGAAACATGTTAACCCAGCCAGAAGTTATGCTGTATAAGAATCGTTCCCATTGAGTCCATAGAATTCCGATTTGAATCATAGCAATCACTGTCAGTCCGTTTTTTTTTCTTCGCTCTTCTTCTGCGTACATTCCCTTATGGTGTTTTCTTCACTCACAAAAATCTTGTGTTTGTTTGAAAAATAATCATAATTGAATATTATGTTACCCTAATATTATCCCTTTGATCCCTTACAGAATTGTAGATTCATTCAGAATCTCCCGAATACCTACTGTAGTCCCCGATTCAGGTCCCCCTGGCACAATAGCCCCCCCTGGCACAATAGCCGCCTCTGGCACGATGGCCGCCCCTGGCACAGATGCCCCCGCCGCTCCACATAGAGCCAAGGGCGTCAGGCATCGTCGCTCCAAGAGAATCGTTGTTTAAACACAGAACATCGTTACTACAGATAATTCGTCCAAACTACCCCTTCCTAGATCTATTGACCCCTCGGTCTCCAACGCCCCTGCAGATACCGCTACCCCCAATACCTACGAAGCAATAGATAATTCGATTTTAACGACCTCAATTGCAGGTATATACGATTACATGTACCTACAGTGGAATATATGAAATGAAATGGACCATCCCCATTGAGTAACGATTTTTTATTTACAGCACGATATATCGGCCAGTGATATCAGAAAACGACTGTTTGGGAATTTCTCTGAGGAAGACGAAGCTGTGGATGTAAGTCATATTTTATTATTATTATGTTACTGTATTTTATTTAGTTACATATCCTTTCTCCAAAATATATCCGATTTTGATGTTTTATCTGCCATGTAAAGAAATTCTTACGGAGTTCCCATAAAAGTTGTATATCCGGGAGATTACCTACTATTTGGCCCGTAGAACCATAATACTGGCATTTGTGTTATTGTTTTAATTGAATGTGCTTTTTCAGGTACAATCCGCTTTTGCGTTGGATAGAATGAACGCCGCTGATAAACGTGAGTTGTTTCCTTTGCATATTTGTCGTATTTACAAAAGACGAAACCGTTGTCCCTCCTTTTCCTCCACTAGTAAAAAATAAAAAATAAAATGATATTTCATTCATAAATAAATATATATTTTCGGCGCAGGTTATATGAGTTTCTCTATAATTGATTATGTTGCTCATAATTATAATTTTTCGATATTTATTTTCTTTCCATTTCCCAGTGCTAACTGCGGGACCAGCTAAGATAGAAAATATAGCCCCGACTGCAGAAACTCCTGACTCAAACTTGCTCCCTTTGAGCCCTTACAGAATTGTAGATTCATTCAGAATCTCCCGAATACCTGCTGTAGTCCCCAATTCAGTTCCCCCTGGCACAATAGCCCCCCCTGGCACAATAGCCCCCCCTGGCACAATAGCCCCCCCTGGCACAATAGCCGCCCCTGGCACAGATGCCCCCGCCGCTCCACATAGAGCAACACCAAGGGCGTCAGGCATCGTGGCTCCAAGAGAATCGTTGTTTAAACACAGAACATCGTTACTTCATACTGATGTTACTGAAACTGAAATCATAACTACTACAGATAATTCGTCCAAACTACCCCTTCCTAGATCTATTGACCCCTCGGTCTCCAACGCCCCTGCTGATACCGCTACCCCCAATACCTACGAAGCCCCTATTGATTCCACTGCATCTGAAGCTCCCGTTGAAAAAGCAACCTGCACTGACCTTAACACCCCCGCTGATAACACTGTCCCATCTGGATCGACTCCTCCCGCTGTTCAAACTCCCGGCTACTTCTGGCTCAGTGTCCCTTTTGGACTTGGCTCCCTTTTTGGTTCCCGCACCCCTATTTTTGGGTCTTACGAACCATTCCATTATGATCGTCCTGTCTCTGCCGAGCCGACTCTTCCTGCTATCAATTCTACCGGCCCTTCTGAAACCAACGCAACTGTGACAGTCAATGTCCTCTCTGAATCCAACGCCCCTATGGGAACTGACGTCTTACCAGGTTCTTATCCCCCTGTTACCCCAAATGTATCTAAAACAACCTTTGCTGGTACAGACGCCCCAGGAGCAGAGACCCTTGTCCTCTCTGAGTCGAATGCCCCTGTCATAGCAGACGTTCCCCCTGGACCACCAGCTGAGGTTGTTACGCACGTGCCTGCAGAACCAAAAGCCCCTGCTGCTACAGACGTGCCATCTAGACCAAATGACCATGTCGAGACGCCTGTCCCCATTACTAATACCCCAGATTATGTCGAATTGTCCAGCACCCACTCCCCTTTACGCCCGAAAGAAACATCCCAGTACGCTACAGATGACGAAGGTACCTCGGTTCCAGCAGATAAGCTCACGGATTCGACTACCGATATCGCGACGTTTGTTTGGTTCGATGAACATGCCAAGGGTGGTGGTTAGTCAAACAAACTCTTTTCATTTTTAGAGTTGGCTTCTCTAGAAATACTCATAAATAGTAGAATGTAGCTCGTCAGAATCAGAATCTATAACGGTTATTTCAACTTACAAACTTATAAACTTACAAATGAAGTACATAGATAATGTCAAATTTGATCTCAAAATATTATACTTCGTCCACGTGTTTAGAAAATAAAACGTCAATTGCGACTAAGACTCGCGCACCGTGGGTTCTGTATAATTTCATATTTATCCAGAACCTTCGCTGTTTGACTCTCAGTGACAAGAAGAAAGGTCTTATGACCATGCTTCTTGCCATATCTTGTTGTTGGAGGTCAACGGGAAATACACCATAGATAGGTTTTGGGTGCACTCAGGAAATTTCAAAATAATCGGGCATAATCGGCTGTAACTTTGAATTGCGTTGACTTGGAAGTTTGATTATATCACTGCTCCACAGACTTATGTATGATGTTAATTTCAACCTCCACGTTCCTGAATAAAGGGTCGAGGGGAATTTATATGTATGTCTAGGTATATTAAACAATTTAATATTCACCCAATAACTAAAAAAAAAAACTTAGATGCCTGTTTATATCCGTAAAATAATTTAAAAAATATTTACTTAAAATAAACAACTTCCTTACCTGTCGATAAACAACATCCTCATAAATAAAGTCAATTGTCATAAAAATCTAAATGGTAAAGCATTAGAACATGACTTATTGACTGCCACTCAAGCAGTTAATAATTGGGTTTGTTTAAAAAAAAACTATAAGCCGTCTTCAATTTGGCTTTCTCATGGATGACATTGCTAGAACTGGACCAAATTGAAATGGGGCAACACGGGAAGCACCAGCTTTCAAATAAAAAAGAATCAAAATCAGATCACCCAGTCAAAAATTCTGAGGTAACAGACATAAAAAAATACAGTCGAATTGAGAACCTCCTCAATTTCGAAGTCGGTTAAAAATTAAATAAACCGGTGGGTGAAGTATATCTGTCATTTACTAATATAAAAATAACGTTTATTGAGAAGTATATCTATCAGAATATTAATTGTTGATTATCTTCACGTAAATTTGAATTAAATTAGTAACAGTCAAAGTTTTGTTTTAGTTTGTAGAAATAGGAATAGAAGAACTCACCTACAATTAGACTTAGAATAGAAGAACTCACACGTCACACGTCACTTGGAATAGAAGAATATAATATAATGTAATAGTTATCATATTTTTTCAATATTGCACCATTAAACCAGCGTTGGTTTGTATTGGTGTGCACATTAGTTTTGTACTTATATGACTGAGGGGCGTCCGTAAAGTAAGTCATTTGGATGGCCCAATATATCCGATATCCCGAAATAACTAAACCAAAAACGAAACGGTTTTATAATCATATAATTTATTTATAAGTACTTAAATAAGTTTGAAGCAGCATTGGTGTTTCGACATACGTGCCTGTAAAATATGGTTTGATCATGGCTAGGATTTTATTTAAAACGTCAAAACATAAATTTTAATGTTTGTTCCAGAAGCCCATGATGAAATCGATGATTTAGTTTCCCGTCGAATAAGCCATGTGAATAGCATCGATTCAGAGACCAGAGTCTTCCAAGAGTTCACCACCCCTGGTAAGTAGAATGGATATTTTAACGTATTATTTTCATTGATAACTAAAACTAAGGTGATAACTAAGGCCTATATTTTTGCTTGCTTGGTCATAGATTAGCTTGAGTAATGCTTTTCTTGTGCATAAGCATTTCAAGCATATAAAACCATTCAGTGTTTCAGGGATAAACTGTAGCCTGTGTACTCTACGAAATAATGTTTCCTTTCAAATCTGACATAAAGGAATATACACTACTTATTCACAGTAAGTACTTATGGAGCGAGAGAGAAAGCAGTACCCTTAAATATTTCACTATTCGTTCTACTTTGATTTTTCTGGACGTTAACATAATATAAATGAACATGACATTTAACTCGGGAAAGAAACTCAATTATATAATTTTTAAAATATTTATTTAATTATATATTTACATTGCCATTACAGTTTATATCCAATGCGACAATGAAATATAAAAAAAATACATTATACACAACCTAAAACATTACAATAATTAAATGACAGCTAAAATCAACATTACTTTCCACAACTATTACCTAATACTTATACTTAATATTATCTATAAAATACTTTACATATTTAGATGCGACCTATCTAAAAATTTAAGTACCGCATCTCTGAATTTTGGAATTTTGGCTCTATATTTTTATTGGTGAACAGAATGGAGTGCGACGGAGGCCTGGTCTCCGTGCGACAGGCTGCGCGTGGTGGCGGTCGGCTTCACGCTGGAGCTAGCGGCCACGCACGGCGAGCGCGCACTGGTGGCGCTGCACTTGGACCGGGCCGCACTGGTGCTCAGGACCGACCCCAAGGTATTACCAACAACTGATCCAACAATTCTTCTTCTCTGTCGTATTCTTCCAACGCCAAATCCAAAGCCGAAGCATTGACGACTGTGGCGCGGTGGGCGAAGGTCCGCCTGCGACGCAGGAGGTTGCGGGTTCGATTCCCGCCTCGGGACAAATATTTGTACGATCTGCAGGTATTTGTTCAGGGCGTTCTGGATGTTTTCTATGTTTAATAAAAAATATCTATCTATGTAGTGTTTTGTATTATGTATATCAGTTATCTAGTACTCATAACGCAAGCTCTCAAGCGGCTTGGTGAGCGTCCTCTTGGTCTTTTCCCTTCTATCTAGCCGAGTACAATCAGGTTTTCGAAGTTATCTGGTTGACAGTGAATTAGAGTATTGCATCTTATTTCTTATTTGATTGTAATTACTATTTATCGAGCTGTTTATATAGTAAAAAAAATACTTTTCTAAGTGCTTATTTTGTAAGTAAATAAACGTTTTGACTCTCACTCTGACTTCGGGCGATATGCATTTTGTACAATAAAGTATTGAAATATGTGTGTAATAAAATAAAGTATGTAAGTGGTTGTATTGTATTTTTTTTGGCACAGAGACTGAAAACCACCATCTCGATAGCGAACGTGCAAATAGACAACCTCCAGTACGAAACCGGCCAGTTCGACTTCCCTGTAATAGCGTCGACGCGGGCGGAAGTGACGTCGCCGCCAAAATGGCTGCCGCTGTGGAACTCCTTCGGGACTCGAGACTACTTCGCGTCCCAGCATAAGACTGCGCGCGCATTGCTGAGACTCACGCACGACAAGTGGACTGTGCATTCGCTCACCTATAGAGGTCAGATCTTTGATCATCTATCATTTTACTTTAAGCACTATAATAGTTCGACGAATTCATTGCGGTGTATGCGGAAGGAAGAACAGTCACCAGGGTGAGTGCGGTTAGCGTCGTTTTTGCCTTGCGTGCACTACGGGCAACACAAATAATGCTCGTACTTCGTAGTCTCGCTGACATCTGTAATGAATAGATCATGTTTATCAGTCGTAAATATAAATAATGGGATTGATAATTAATTGTATTTAAAAAAAAATATAAACCGTATTATAGTTTTTTCGTGGATCCCATTCTCATCAGAACTGGACCAAACTAAAATAGGGGAAGCAGCAGCTTTCAAATAAAAAAGTAGGTAATCATGAAAATCTGACCACTCAGTCAAAAGTTCTGAGGTAACAAACATAAAGAACCTCCTCCTTTCTTGAGGTCGGTTAAAAAGGACAATCATATTCCATCAGATACAATATAAGCCGGAGCATGCTCTCCCGTATCATCCTCAATCCCTATCTACATGACTTTACATATGATATATTTTTTTAACGTGAATAGCATTTCGCTCTCACCTGCTCACGTGGCATAAGGTTAGGCATTGCGTTTATCAAAGAACTGGATTAAAGAAATATTGCTTTCTTTAGTATTTAAACTTTAAAAAATCAGAAACTTTTTGCATTCACAAGTTAATCTCCTCGGGTTTCAGAATCTTTGCAGCGCTCCATCGGAACCTAGTACTTTTAGGTATCATTCATATAGCGAAGTCTTGAACATTTAGTCCAAACATGTCTAGTCATGAGAGTTAAACGTCTGAAACCCTCGGCGCGTGAGTTACACTCATACTTGACAGTTCTTTTTTAAACTTTAACCTGTGCTCAAACCTAAATATTGTTTGTCGTTGCCTGCTACCGGTGGTGCCCTAGGATCAACTGAAGATTATTCTGCGGTGCTCATCGAGACAATCCTTGGTTTTGCGTTGATTGTTTCTTCTGTTTTCAATATTTCTAAGTATTATTAGAAACAAAAGAATCAATGTAACGCCGAAACAAAATAACAACGCTACACACGTTCGAAGATTTGCGTCAAACATGTTTTTAATGATATCAATATTGTAATCAGGTAACTATTATTGAGGATGCCATGTCGGTAAGGGTAAATTGTTCTAAAATTGCACGCCCCTGGACTAAACGTCATACAATCGGCAATGCAGCAACATAAAAGCATTTTTAGCATTGCATTGCGTTGCATTTTTTTTAAACGTCCGGTCTTAAAACTCAATTTTTGTGAACCTTTGTATTGTAATTTTTATCTACGTTACATACAAATATAAATACATGTTTGAACTCGGCGAGGCTAACGTGACCACTTTAACTTTACTGACAGAGCTGACCGAAGTGGAGGCACGCCTGGGTCCGCTCGCGTTGTACGTAGAAGACGCCTACGTGACCGCTATCGCTGGCCTCGCTCGGGCGGCCTCCCCGGCCTCCGAGCACAGTCAGTTCGCTGAAGAGGCCGCTCTGCGGTCGCCGCTTCGGCTGCGGGCGCTGCTGCTTCACCCGCTCGAGTTGACGCTCACCTTGCATACGGCGGTGAGTTTCACATCTTAGATACAATACTTACAGCCAAGTCACACTTACACCCCAACTATTATCATTCTGTAAACATAAAGAAAGTCAGAGCGAGGGCTCATAGATTAGCTCAGCTCAGGGTATACAGGAATATCAGTTAATTAGTAGCCGTAATGAGTACAAGCTTTGCTTAGTTCGGTGTTTCCAGGCGTAATTGATTAATTGAATTGTTTTAGGTGCGCATGTACATAGCCCTGGACCACAGTCCGCTGACGCTCGGCGCGTTCAAACTGAATAACGTGATGACGTCGACGGAGCGGCTCACGCACGCGCTGACCGTGCATTACCTCTCCGCCGCCATCTTGGGAGCCGGTGCGTCTCCTCCGCCATTTTGTGTACTTTCATAATATTATCTCTTAGTTGAGTTGGAGATTAGATTGTAATTAATGATCTGTCGCTAGCTTTGCTCAGATGCGTACGTGCACTGTTCAAAAGTAGCGACCGAGAGATGTGCCCCATTGAAGGCAGGCTTTCGGCGTTCGGTTCTGTTCGCAGGCTGGGTGGTAGGAGGGCTGGAGCTGCTAGGCGCGCCGGGCGCGCTGGCGGCGCGGGTGGGCGGCGCGCGGGGCGGGGTGCGCGGCGTGGCCTCGGCCGCCGCCGCCGCGCTGCTGCGCTCGCTCAGCGCCTGGGCCGGCAGCCTGGCGCGCAACCTGGACCTGCTGGCCGGCGACGAGGACCACATCCGCCGCGCCGCTGCTGCCAGGTACGGGCGTGGAGAGACCAGTCTAGACGCTGCTCAGTTGTAATAAGGCAGATAGTTGATTGATTGGATCTTGTTTGTTTGCACAGGCGCCGGCCGCCAGCGAGTTTGATGGCGGGTCTAGCAACAGGGATCACCAATTTTGCCATCAATATATTAGGTAAGTAATATTAACTTAACTAACCAATCTATATATATAAAAGAAAGTCGTGTTTGTTACAATACTTATAACTCAAGAACGGCTGAAGCTACTTGGATGAAAATTGGTCGGGAGGTAGCTTAAAACCAGGAGACTGACATAGGATACTTTTTATCCCGTTCCCGTGGGATGTGAGATAAATTCCACTGGGGCGAAGCCGCGGGGTGCAGCTAGTTCCATATAAATTAAACAACACTAAACCATAACGCTCAGATGGGTACGCTAAACCGTGTATTCTCGGCTGCAGCCGCCATCAGCTGTGCAAGTTCACCGTCTTACAATGAGAGGACCGAATAAATGTTCACTTTCGCGCGCGCCCTCTCTACGACATAACACTGACCTGACGATTGTATAACAGGTGCAGTAGGAGGCCTGGCGCACCACCCGCTAGTGAGCGTGGCGGTCGGCGAGACCGAGAGCAGTGCCACGGCGCTCCGACGCGGTCTCATCGGGGCCTTCGCGAAGCCTCTAAGTGCCACCGCGGACCTGGTGGCCTTCGCGGGCCACGGCCTCCTCACGCAGACTGGCTGGGACCCGGAGCCTCAGGTAACACTTTCTTGCCAGCCTTCCTGGCCAATGCTGACACGATAGCCTCCCACAGGCATATCCTGGATACCACAATCCTGCGTCCATTCACGCCCCACGACGTGGTGTCATCCGTTACGGGCTGTACTTGCCGAACCCCCTGACACAGCCCGGCGCGACGGGTTGCTGCGACATTGCAATCGAATGTATAGCGGTGTTTAGACTCCATTACTCCTCAAACCCTGGCACTAGCTTAGTTTTAGTTTAATACCTTCCCTGCCTGTTTTTAAAACAAGTTACTTCATTAATATTCTATAAATAAATGAAAGTGTCGTTTGTGTCGGCCAGGCTCGCCGCATGTGGATGACGGAGTACAGCGAGCGCACGGGCTGGCAGCGCGACTGCGTGCGCTGGGTGTTCCGGCTCGCTTCGCTCGACAGTGTGGACGGGTTCCGCGTGCTGTTGGACTCTGCGCCCTTGCAACTCATCATAACGCACAAGGTACGCCTCTACTAGGCACTGGAATAGTCTATAGTAGAGTAGTTTGTGTTCCGGCTCGTTCGCTCGACAGATTGGATGCGTTCCGCGTGCGTGACGCGGCTCCCTTACAATTCATAGTGGTGCACAGAGTCCAACTTATATATTGAAGTTCTCTCATGCATCCCTTTAGGGTCCTATCTATATTATATTTTTATTTATTTATAGGGTACTTCCGATTGACCTAGAAGTATGAAACTTGTTTGAATCTTCCAAGGATTTTTACAAGATATTGCATTGTCAAGAATGTCTTACAATTAGACGGAACCCTCGGCACGCGAGTTTGACTTGCACGGTGATGTTTTATTTGAAAGTTGACAGAGATCATATCATACATTTCCTTTTTTATGTATTGCCGTCATCGAACCAAATATTCGTTATGACCGCATTCATTGAATTGATTTGATTTGTCCACAGTTCCTTGTGGTGGCTGACCCCGAATCGGAGAGAATCGTCGAAATGATCGACTTCAAGTATTGCACCATGCATCCGTTCAACGGCGGTAACCTCGAAGTAAGTACGATTTAAATATAACTTACTTAAAGTGTAACTAGTTTCTTAGTACGCGTTTCTATATCTTGAATGACCTGACAGCTTCCTAAGAAACATCATAGAAGGAAAAGTAAAGAAATTAACAAGTCAGATCAAAGAGAAAGCCGATGTCGTGTCGTATAAAGAAGACCACGTTGTATGTAATAATTAATGAATATATTATAATTATTTTACTTTCACAAAGGCGGAAATAAAAAATAAATTCCCTATTTTACTATAAAAAAAGATCATAGTTTGACGAATTCATTAAGCGGGTTAACTACGTCCCTCGCCCTGATGAAGTCACTCGTCAGGGATGAAACATTGGTGTTCTTCCAACACAGATAAGGTTCGTAGTTAACCCGCTTACGTTTATAATAGATCCCCTCCGTTTGGCAGAGGCATGTTCAGCCATAGACGATTGTGCACATGGGTAAGGATTATTCACTCTGTCCATTGTTACAGCTGAGCGTTATGCAGAAGCGCCAGTCAAAGCAGGTGGACTCCCGAGGCGACGAAGACGACGAATACGAGGTACCTATCACCTGTGTTTTTATGTAACAATATACTTGTAATCTATCTATCTATGTTTCTCAGCCGACATCTTCAGGGGTTCCTTAATTCATTCGATTCGTCACCTAAGCGAGAACGTCGGATTCGAATTTGAATGCTATTCCTGCGTAACTTTAGAACGCTATTTTGAACCGTCAAAAGTTTCCGATATCGAATGGGGTATATGCATGTCAAAAAAAAGCTAATATTTTTTTTACGTATTCTCTATTGATATAGAAATATATCTGTATACTTATTTTTGTATATTATGATGTTTTTATTGTGAAATTTAATCATTGAAAAGTAGATATTTTAAGTATCAACAGCAAAATGTCTAAACGCAACGCTATTGGCATGTGAAGCGTGACGTCATACTTGAACATTTTTGTATGGGCATGAAGTTTTTACTTTGAGTTTACATATGGGACTCGATGATCCGTGACGTCATAAAATGCAATGTCTAACATGGCAGCGTTTTTATCACCCGAAACTGAGTGTAGTTTTACTTTTAGTGTTTTACCGCAATAATTTAATTTTTTTTGGCTGTTATATTTTTTTTCGGGTATTAATAATCGATTAAAAAATTAAAAAAAAACCACACCATGCATTGCATATACCCTATTGGACGGCCTTTCGGACGAATTGAATTACCCGTGCTGGTCGCCTGCAGTCGGTAAGTTGCCGTCATGTGAGACGTGAAGTAAGTGTATGTTGTTTCGATTCAGGTGAGCGCAGCAGCCATGGCCCGCGTGGCGCGCTACACGGGCGCCCACGCCGGGGCCGCCGAGGCGCGCGTGCTGACGCTCATCCCGACGCCCGGCACTGCGCCCTCGCTCCACTCTCTGCTGCAAGCGCTCATCCATCAGAACCACGCTACGCACTTCTCCATGCTATGACTTTGTATACCTCTTTGTTAAGACCTGCAATACACACCTGCGCTACCGAAGCGCGCACACCAAGCGACTATGGAAAGTATGGCCAGCGCTCAGACGCAGTCGCTTTGGTCGCGCAGGTCTGGCGAAGCTTAACGTCGAGATGGAGTGGGATGACGAGATATGGTTTTCTCGTGAGTGAGAAGTATAAAGCAGAGACATGCACCGTTGTTCCTATGCCCCAAAACTGTTTTTACCCGAGTACAACCGAACGAAAAATTTAAAAACACAACTAAATAAATAATACTGCTTATCAAAACAAAAATCGACATAAAATGTTTGCTGTTCATGAGATATTTAAAAAAAATATATCGGGAAACAATGTAAATCAAGATAAAAGTCCGAAGTATCATCTCCTGGAATATACCTATATAAAGGTAGCATTCACATACCTAATCTGAGAACGACTAAATTACATAAGCATAATTGCAGTCCTAATGTTCATATACGGTGGGAGCAGGGCAGAGCATTTGGTTTTTCTCTTGCAATTACGAGCTGTTCTCAACATGTGACTTTGTTCCTACAACTTGCTCCTTTCCCCGCTCTCGGGGAACGAAAGGACACTGCACAAGTGACACAGCATTAACATAATAGCTTTTAACAAATTATATATTATAATGTACTTACTTAATAGTGTGTTGTAATATGTGTTTCTGAATTGCTATTTCTATTATACTTCTACAAATAGAATGAAGAAATTAGTATTGTATTTTATTGTATAATATAATGTAAAGTAGGCGCCTACCTACTTATTCTATTCTCTATTCTACTTAACGATTTAAGCTCTGTTTTTAGGGTACTTCTATACTGATTCTATAACTATGTATAAAAGGTAAATTAGTATTGTATTTTATTGTATAATATAATGTAAAGTAGGCGCCTACCTACTTATTCTATTCTCTATTCTACTTAACGATTTAAGCTCTGTTTTTAGGGTACTTCTATACTGATTCTATAACTATAATAAATATGTATACATGTAAAAAAATTGGGAGAGAAATAAGAATGAACCTTGTGTGTGTGTTACACTATTAAGTCAATTTCAATATTATGTAATATTTGTTTATTTCAGGTTAGTGTCTAGTTCGTAACGAAAAAACATGGTAAAAGATATTTGTGTATTTTCTCGATATACTGTCATTGATTAGGACATTCCGTATAGCATTTACTTACATATAACACTGTAAATTATGTTAAGTTGTATTTATCTATTCAATTTACCAAATGTATTAAATGATAATTATTGTATTCGCTGTATAGTTATTTATGACCTTATTCTAATAATATAAATGTGTATAATTATATATGTTTTACTTGTTATTCTTCTTTCTAGGCAGGTAGGTAGGTAGGTAGGTACCAGGCAGTCGAGTGATACGCTGGGTACCGGCAGGCACGTAAGTGTCGCATCGAAACATAGTCCTCGTGATAAGACATCTTCAACAGTATCAACAAACGTTCATTTCAAAGATATGGTTACAATATTCATGATCGCTAAAACTGTACGTAATGTTATAGCTTAGACATCGAGCCCGGGTCAGGCAGAACAATTATGTTATGAATAAGTAGGTAGGTATACATCATTATTTCCGTAGGTAAAAACACCTGCAAGTTGTAGAAGCTATTTCCAATCAGGTATGGTTTCGGAAGCTTTTTATAATATTTGGGGTTAGTAAAGTTTTTGAGGTTTAATATTGTTAAAGAATTAAATGACATTGCTGTTCATTTCAATGAGGATAGATGGATGGCCTGAATATTCTTAAAAGCAATCGATGTTCTTTTTAACGAATTGCTATTTCGAATGTACAAGGCACTACTGGCATCTCGTCAACACACATTTCACACACGCTTACTGCTGATTATGCGTCATGGGCTTCATGATGGCATGCCGTGTGTTTCATAATGAAAGTTTATAGAAAAGAATAGCAATTTTTTTACGACGGCTGAGATTTTTAGCGCCTGAATATTCTTTAAAGCAATCGGTGTTCTTTGCTATTTCTGATTACAAGAGCATCTCCGGGACCACTTGCATCTCGTCGGAAGACATCTCACACACGTCCGTCCACTGCTGATTATGCTTCTCCGAAACAAGAGGGCCGTAATCACCAGGCTCAGCAGATGGATTGATGAAGAAAGTAGAAAGCTGCCGTCTTCCTCTGGTAGGTAAGGTTCTCTTGATCGGCTCTTACGACATCTACGAGAGGTTGCGTGAACTTGCGTGTTCGATTCCCGCCTCGGGACAAATGTGTGTACGATCTGCAGATATTTTTCCAGGGAGTTCCGGACGTTTCTAAGTATAAAAATATCTATATATGTAGTGTATGGTATTAAGTATATCAGTTATCAAGTTCGCATAAAACAATCTTCGCTGGCTTGGGGCTAGATAATTCTGTGTGAATTGTCCAGTATTATTATATATATTTACGTAGTTTTACAAAGAAATAAAATAAGTATATCAGGTAGGGTATAGGTAGGGAAATCATTTGTGGGCAATTGCGTAAGATTCTATAATAAGCTTCCATCTGAAGCAACTGAGCTCCCTATTCGTAAATTTAAACTGTAGGTTTAAAAAACGGAATCTTATCAAGAAAGCCTAAGATGATTATGTTAATGATGTTAATGCCTGGCCGGATGTCGCCCAGTTCCACATCGACAATAGTATGTAAGAACAGTTAGACTTAGTTATGCTAAGATTGTATTAGTTGATAAGCGATAAACTTGCTAGTTGTTTCTTTTTCACTTCTTCCGCTAGTGGACAAAAAAAAATAAGTTTATTAGAGTCAATTGCACCTTCTTTCTTGTTTGATAGTAATAACTATTTATCGAGCTGTTTATAAAGTAAAAATATTACTTGTTTAAGTGCTTATTTTTTAAGTCTACAGAAATAAACGATTGACGCTGACTCTGACTCATAATTGAACTAAGATAAAGACTGGTGATAGTACTGTCTGTGCTCCTAGGTCGGGCAGCTATGATTGGATCGCCGGTCCGTTCAACGGGCGCGTGCTGGAGGCGCGAGACGCCTTCGACACCAACGCGGAAGACAACTTCCTCTGCATCACCATCACTCAGGCTCGGTGAGTCTGGTACCGACACATCTCAATAATACACCACTCACACAGACTCATCTGGCCTCACTGTAAGCAGAGCACAAGCCCTGTTTATAGTGAGGCCAAATGACTGACGCTTGTGTTATAGGACTCTATTCCAGTCTTATCCACTTTGCTAATCGAGTTATGGAATAGTTTCCACTTTGATCGACCATTGGACTGGATTCGGCATCTCGTTACTTGCGGGAAGCAAGGAATCTAATTTAATTTATATATACCTAGCAACAAAATGAGCTAAGAAATAGGTACACAAAGTTAACTTAAAATATCAATAATAGCTTGTAAAATAACAAAATTAGCGACCGATGATTATAAAATAACGTCTGAAGTATCAAAGAGCTTCTGAAGACATAGCCATTGTTATGAAGATAACTCACAGAACTCTTTAATGCTGAGACTGACTAGGTGCTGGATACAAGATAACGTTCGTTTTTCAGAATATCCACGTTGCCTGCGAATTGGAAGAAAGGGCTTCACCTCAAACTTTTAGAACATAAGGTATGTTACTCAGTTTCTAATCATTAGATATTTAGTAAAAAAAAACTATTGTAGTTAGAAATACTAGACTTTGTCACGTAAAACTTAAAAAATAAGGATTGCTACATTATACTATTATATGACCACCACCACCGGATTAATTGTCGAAGTAACTTTCTGTGTTGCGTAGTCAGCTGGATGCAGTGTAAGAAAATGTTCTGAAAAATTGGGAGAGATATAAGAATGAACCTTGTGTGTGTTGTTAGTGTCTAGTTCGTAACGAAAAATTATGATAAAAGATTTTTGTGTATTTCTTCGATGTACTGTCATTGATAAGGACATTCCGTACGGCATTTACAATAACACTGTAAATTATGTCAAATTATTGTATATATTTATTCAATTTGCCAAATATAGAGGTGATAGATAATCATTGTATCCGCTGTATAGTAATTTATCGACATTATTCTAATAATATAAATGTGTATAATTATATATATATATATATGTTTTTCTTGTTATTTTTCTTTCTAGGCAGGTAGGTAGGTAGGTAGGTAGGTACCAGGCAGTCGAGTAATTCGCTGGGTACCGATAGGCACGTAAGTGTCGCAACATGGTCCTCGTGCTAAGACATCTTCAACAGTATCAGCCTATATTATGTATAAAAATACTTAATAGTAAACGTTTGTTTCAAAGATATTGTAACCATATTCAAGATATCTAAAACTGTACGTAATGAATGTTACAGCTTAGACATCGAGCCTGGGTGAGGCAGATCAATTATATTATGAATAAGTAGGACAGTAGGTTCGCCGTGTGGTGCCGGCGGCATAGAATTTGCACCACCCCAATTCTTCCCGTGGGTGTCGTAAGAGGCGACTAAGGGATATCTTCTGGGGGGCGGGCAGCAGCGCCCCCCGCAGAACAAATCTTTCCCCAAACTGCGATCCCCAACCCGCATGCCCAGCGTGGGGATTATGGGCATTAACCCCCCATGAGTTAAATGCCAATAAGGCGTTTATCAGGGGGAGGCCTGCGTCCAGCAGTGGACCGATACAGGCTGTGTATGTATGTATGTGTATGTAAGTAGGACAAATCTCAGACACGACCACTGCTGATATGCTTCTCCGAAACAAGAGGGCCTTTGCCGTAATCACCACGCTCAGTAGATGGATTGGTGAAGAAAGAAGACAGCTGCAGGTCTTCCTCTGGTAGGTTAGGTTCTCTTGATCGGCTCTTACGACATCCACGAGAGGTTGCGTGTTCGATTCCCGCCTGGGGACAAATATGTGTACGATCTGCTGATATTTTTCCAGTATAAAAAATATCTTTCTATGTAGTGTATTGTATTATGTAGGTATATCAGTTACCTACTTCTCATAACACAAGCTTCGCTGGCTTGGGGCTGGATAATTCTGTTAGAGTTGTCCAGTAATATTTTATGTGTTTACTTAGTTTTACAAAGAAATAACACAATTGAACAAAGATAAAGACTGGTGACTACTGTCTGTGCTCCTAGGTCGGGCAGCTATGATTGGATCGCCGGTCCGTTCAACGGGCGCGTGCTGGAGGCGCGAGACGCCTTCGACACCAACGCGGAAGACAACTTCCTCTGCATCACCATCACTCAGGCTCGGTGAGTCTGGTACCGACACATCTCAATAATACACCACTCACACAGACTCATCTGGCCTCACTGTAAGCAGAGCACAAGCCCTGTTTATAGTGAGGCCAAATGACTGACGCTTGTGTTATAGGACTCTATTCCAGTCTTATCCACTTTGCTAATCGAGTTATGGAATAGTTTCCACTTTGATCGACCATTGGACTGGATTCGGCATCTCGTTACTTGCGGGAAGCAAGGAATCTAATTTAATTTATATATACCTAGCAACAAAATGAGCTAAGAAATAGGTACACAAAGTTAACTTAAAATATCAATAATAGCTTGTAAAATAACAAAATTAGCGACCGATGATTATAAAATAACGTCTGAAGTATCAAAGAGCTTCTGAAGACATAGCCATTGTTATGAAGATAACTCACAGAACTCTTTAATGCTGAGACTGACTAGGTGCTGGATACAAGATAACGTTCGTTTTTCAGAATATCCACGTTGCCTGCGAATTGGAAGAAAGGGCTTCACCTCAAACTTTTAGAACATAAGGTATGTTACTCAGTTTCTAATCATTAGATATTTAGTAAAAAAAAACTATTGTAGTTAGAAATACTAGACTTTGTCACGTAAAACTTAAAAAATAAGGATTGCTACATTATACTATTATATGACCACCACCACCGGATTAATTGTCGAAGTAACTTTCTGTGTTGCGTAGTCAGCTGGATGCAGTGTAAGAAAATGTTCTGAAAAATTGGGAGAGATATAAGAATGAACCTTGTGTGTGTTGTTAGTGTCTAGTTCGTAACGAAAAATTATGATAAAAGATTTTTGTGTATTTCTTCGATGTACTGTCATTGATAAGGACATTCCGTACGGCATTTACAATAACACTGTAAATTATGTCAAATTATTGTATATATTTATTCAATTTGCCAAATATAGAGGTGATAGATAATCATTGTATCCGCTGTATAGTAATTTATCGACATTATTCTAATAATATAAATGTGTATAATTATATATATATATATATGTTTTTCTTGTTATTTTTCTTTCTAGGCAGGTAGGTAGGTAGGTAGGTAGGTACCAGGCAGTCGAGTAATTCGCTGGGTACCGATAGGCACGTAAGTGTCGCAACATGGTCCTCGTGCTAAGACATCTTCAACAGTATCAGCCTATATTATGTATAAAAATACTTAATAGTAAACGTTTGTTTCAAAGATATTGTAACCATATTCAAGATATCTAAAACTGTACGTAATGAATGTTACAGCTTAGACATCGAGCCTGGGTGAGGCAGATCAATTATATTATGAATAAGTAGGACAGTAGGTTCGCCGTGTGGTGCCGGCGGCATAGAATTTGCACCACCCCAATTCTTCCCGTGGGTGTCGTAAGAGGCGACTAAGGGATATCTTCTGGGGGGCGGGCAGCAGCGCCCCCCGCAGAACAAATCTTTCCCCAAACTGCGATCCCCAACCCGCATGCCCAGCGTGGGGATTATGGGCATTAACCCCCCATGAGTTAAATGCCAATAAGGCGTTTATCAGGGGGAGGCCTGCGTCCAGCAGTGGACCGATACAGGCTGTGTATGTATGTATGTGTATGTAAGTAGGACAAATCTCAGACACGACCACTGCTGATATGCTTCTCCGAAACAAGAGGGCCTTTGCCGTAATCACCACGCTCAGTAGATGGATTATTGAAGAAAGAAGACAGCTGCAGGTCTTCCTCTGGTAGGTTAGGTTCTCTTGATCGGCTCTTACGACATCCACGAGAGGTTGCGTGTTCGATTCCCGCCTGGGGACAAATATGTGTACGATCTGCTGATATTTTTCCAGTATAAAAAATATCTTTCTATGTAGTGTATTGTATTATGTAGGTATATCAGTTACCTACTTCTCATAACACAAGCTTCGCTGGCTTGGGGCTGGATAATTCTGTTAGAGTTGTCCAGTAATATTTTATGTGTTTACTTAGTTTTACAAAGAAATAACACAATTGAACAAAGATAAAGACTGGTGACTACTGTCTGTGCTCCTAGGTCGGGCAGCTATGATTGGATCGCCGGTCCGTTCAACGGGCGCGTGCTGGAGGCGCGAGACGCCTTCGACACCAACGCGGAAGACAACTTCCTCTGCATCACCATCACTCAGGCTCGGTGAGTCTGGTACCGACACATCTCAATAATACACCACTCACACAGACTCATCTGGCCTCACTGTAAGCAGAGCACAAGCCCTGTTTATAGTGAGGCCAAATGACTGACGCTTGTGTTATAGGACTCTATTCCACTCTTATCCACTTTGCTAATCGAGTTGTGGAATAGTTTCCACTTTGATCGACCATTGGACTGGATTCGACATCTCGTTACTTGCGGGAAACAAGGAATCTAATTTAATTTATATATACCTAGCAACAAAATGAGCTAAGAAATAGGTACACAAAGTTAACTTAAAATATCAATAATAGCTTGTAAAATAACAAAATTAGCGACCAATGATTATAAAATAACGTCTGAAGTATCAAAGAGCTTCTGAAGACATAGCCATTGTTATGAAGATAACTCACAGAACTCTTTAATGCTGAGACTGACTAGGTGCTGGATACAAGATAACGTTCGTTTTTCAGAATATCCACGTTGCCTGCGAATTGGAAGAAAGGGCTTCACCTCAAACTTTTAGAACATAAGGTATGTTACTCAGTTTCTGATCATTAGATATTTAGTAAAAAAAATGTAGTAGAATACTTGACTTTGTCCCGTAAAACTCAAATAATAAGGATTGCTACATTATACTATTTTATGACCACCACCACCGGATTAATAAATTGTCGAAGTAACTTTTTGTTTTGCGTAGTCAGCTGGATGCAGTGTAAGAAAATGTTCAACATTTTCATACACATCATTACTTGTTAAGGATACTTCATAAGTTATTCATAACTATTATAAATAGGTATGTATACATGTGAAAAATTGGGAGAGATATAATAATGAACCTTGTGTGTGGTGTAACGGTATGGTGTAACCATTAAGTTATTTTTAATATTATGTATTTTGTTTATATCAACAATTTGATAGTGTCTAGTTCGTAATGAAAAAAATGATAAAAGATTTTTGTGTATTTCCTCGATGTACTGTCATTGATTAGGACATTCCGTGCGGCATTTACATGTAAATACCGTACGGATACAATAATTTGACATAATTTACAGTGTTATTGCAACAATAATTTGACATAATTTACAGTGTTATTGCAATAACACTGTAAATTATGTATGTCAAATTATTGTATTATATTTATTCAATTTGCCAAATATAGAGGTGATAGATAATTATTGTATCCGCTGTACAGTTATTTGTCGACATTATTCTAATAATATAAATGTGTATAATTTTACCCATACAGGATGGGGCAAATTCTTGGTCCCTTCAGGGTAGCTACCGTTTCTTTTGTAGAACAAGGTTTTGTTCTAAGGAACTTTCTGTTTTATTTTTAAGAAAAAATATTGCCCTCTTAAATTTTTTGAAAAAATAATAAAAATAAAAGATAGAGAAAAATAATTCCTGAGATGCCTTCAAAATTTGCCTACCAACTAAAAAAAATTGTTACATACTTACTAGTTTAAATTAAGAACCATTGAATAAGAATGAGTGACATTGTTGTTTTCACTTATTCGTTTTTTCATAGAAGATGTATGGGAATTGTTTTTTTTAATTATTGCCAAAACTTACGATTTGATTTGGTGCACTATGCACTAGGAAACCATGTGTAACCAGAAACCTGGAAGACCTGCGAAGCTGGCTATGTTCGAGATCCGAGTATGGCAACATTGATTTGAATACGTTATCAAATCGTATTGAAATCATTTTTGACTTATTTAGATCTTGATCCAACAGCGGCAGAGACGAAGACAATAGGTAAATAACCCCTTAATCTGGGTAGGTACTGTCGTTTTCTTTTTACTTTCATTTCTATTGACAAAAAATTAAGTGAATTAGAGTCAATTGCACCTTATTTCTTGTTTGATAGTCATAAATATTTATCAAGTTGTTTATATAGTTAAAATTTGACTTGTCTAAGTACTTATTTTGTAAGTCTAAAGAAATAAACGATTTGACTCTGACTCTCTTCTCCTGCGTACAATCCCTTAAAAGGTGTTTCCTTTCAAAAAATTTGATGTGTGTATTATAATAATAATTATAGTTTGATTAATGTGAAATTAGATAACAACGACATCAAGTGTAAGTATAAATGTACCTACGGTAGAATAAATATAAATTAATTATATGAAATTAAACTAAGCTTCCTTCAAACAAAGCTATGACTATTGTATTTGTAAACGTGATCTTGAGCCGACCTCTGGTCGGTAAGGTGGAATGACGATCTGAGAGACGGTCTTCGTGGGACAACCTCTTCATCTACATGCGTCCTAGAAACTGGCTGGTGCACTTATTTTTGGTAATTTGTGTTTCCATACGTTTGGATGTTACGTGGAACTGTGGAAGCATTGATTGCCAGAAAAAAGTGCGGCATGCTAAAATCAACAATATTCTTCTTGGATTGGAGCTCATTCATCGTCGCGGGACTCGTAATGTGCGCGCGGTATTTAGTACAGCATTTGTATTACCTGATTAATTATAACGAGTATACCTGTAAATTTAACATAAATTGATATCCAGCGGTAAAGAAGTATTTGACTTTCGAACAGCAAAAACATTTTTTGAAAACATGGAATTTGTCTATGTCAGAATGAGAAAACACTTCGCCTTTGTTTTGTCGAAAATGGTTTTAAAGTTATTAATCAATTTAATATGTTAGGTGGTTGTTATCATTACCAACCTAACCTACTGAGCCTGAACGCGGTTCTAGATGATTGCGAGAACTGCGCACGTCCCGCGGGCATGAAACGTTGGTGTCCTTCCAACACAAACTGCAATCGTAATTAACATTCATAATATATTTCTTAATAACATTATCGTAATTAACATTCATAATTAACATTCATTTATAATTATGTTTCATTATGTTTGATGACTTTAACATGTTACCTCCGGAACTGCTCAACATGGAGGCATTGGTGAATGAGTTCCTGTTGCAAGCGGAGGTCTGTCTGCCGGTGGGAAGCAAGGCGCACGCGCGTCGCCCTGGCGCGGGAGCAAGCCGGCACGAGCAGTGCCGACCTTGAGGACGCTGCAGGCTAGAGACTGCCAGACAGCTTACAACTTGGTAAGCACGACAGATTAGCTGGTTCATTCTGATGCATTCTTGAGTTTATCACGCATTCTATTCTTGCCGAGCATTTGATCTTTTTATTTTGATTAGTTATACGTTTTAAAATACAGAAAATGCGGCGATACTCGGCGGTCATGATACTCACAAATGCATTTGCAATAACCTGCCGAGAAATTTTTATCGACTTATGGAGTCCACGCACCAGTCGCCGGCACGCCGACAAGCTGTGAAAGAAGTGTCGGCGAGTTCGATGTGCAGAGTTCATTATTTATACAGGTCAAGCGACCTAGAACAAGCAAAGCGATACGCAAGTTTTATTTATTTGCAGCTTTTTTTATCAACGCTTTTATCTTTTGCACAGTCAATCAAAAATTATACTGTTTGTAATAATAAATGATTAGCGCTACTTTTTTGCTGATGTGGCTTGCTTTTGATAATAGTTGATAAGCCTCGTCAGCAGATCGACCATACGTTGACTATAATGCGCGCTGTGGTTTGGGCATCGAGGCTAGAGCAATATTCCTGATCCCTCGAACTTACCTTATTGGTAAGTTCTGTTGGCAGGAAGACACTTTCATTATTTTATAATGCATGTTCGTTTGTGTACTTCGGCACTAAAAATCAGTATTTTTATCCTTGAGTAAAACTATTCGTGCCTTTTTGCTGTGCTGCAACACACACCGTGCCTATTTGTAAACTCTTTTAATATGTGCTATTTTTATAAGCTGTGTAACCTTTTGTTACATCAATTATTCGTTTCTCCTTGTTATCTTTTTATATATTTATTTATATCAAATGTGTAGGTATAATTTATGATGATCGAATGTGTGAACCGCTTAAATACTATAGCAAAGCAAATAAAAGCAAATAAATGTTTATCAATCTATCTATCTATAAAATCACAAATATTATGATATTGCCACCGATGTAGTTGCATTTTGTTGCTCAAATAATAATTTATTCTGAAGAATCAATGCTGAGTGTTCCGGGTAATATATATTTATTATGACACATTACTACATTAGAAACACCTCCTCCGCAGTACATCCGCCGTGTCAGCGACATGAGCGAGGCCCCTCGCTGGTCGTTTGAGAACGAGTACCTCCGCGCCCTCAAGTTGAAGGAGCCAGCCGAGGCCACGGCGCTGGAGGGACGCGTCTCCTTGTGGATACACAACACCACGGCTTCGGCGCTGAAAGTGGGCCAGGAGGGGACGGACGAGGTGGTGCCTCTAGGGCCCGGGACCAGTCTGGCCTACAGGTGAGACACGGGCAATCATGTTCTGCTGAAACCAACATGAAGTTTAACATAACAATGGGGATCTAGGTCTGTAGAATTTCTAATGAAATAAATAAAAATCTTTTCTTTCGGACACCAAATAGATATGTAGATGGTTACGAGAAGTCACAGAACTGTTTCTGTGTAGTCAATACATAACAAATATAGTGAAACAAGAAAAGAAAAAAAATCTAAATCAAAATAATAATCCAATATATTTTATAAATGTTGGATTAGAATAAAAATAAGAATAAGAATCATTTATTTCCTGTGTTTAGATAGGTGGTCTTATGAGCTACTAACAATTGTTCCAACAGTTTGTCCTTTCGGACATACAATAATTGTTATGTAACTAGTACAAAGGTACTTAAAAAAAAGTTGAAAATTTAATGAATTGCTCATTTTCTATCACACAATGTTAACAATAGGATTTTATTATCAATATTTATCAAAATTTTGGAGGGACAATCCCTCAAAGTATTCTTTAATATCATAATGGGTTTTTGACAATAAGTATTTTTTCAATTCTATTTTGAACGTATTATCTTCGATCTATTATTTCTATTGATAGATATTGTAAATTTTAACGGTAGAAATATATGATGTTTTGTGGAATGTTGCATTATTTACTAGAGGCATACGCATATTATACTATAAAAAGAAAACTAGTCTTTATATATAAAAAAAAATTACGCTAAAACACATAACATTTAAATTTATTTAAGAAATATTGCTTCTCCATTCATGGATTTCGAACAAAGTTAAAATCGTAACATATGCAAACCAACAAATAATTTTCAACGCCGATTTCTTGAGGTAAGGGCAATAATTGTACATTAAAGTGGTAAAAAAACGCATTAAAACTTTACTGAAAACAGGAAACGTCTTTTTTGTGTCATGGACTGTCCAAGCGCTCAAATGACACTAATTCAAATGCTTTCCATACATGCCAAAAAGGAAAGCTTTTGATACAGACGGTTTCAGAGCACGCATTGTGAATCTATGTGGGACCGGCGAAATTTTTGACCGATGGGAATAGCACACTTTTTTCTTTGGTTTTTGTTTTGGTTTGGTAGTATTTCTTAATTGTCTCTTAATGTTTCGATTCGTTGTTTCATTAACTTGTATTTAGGTAAAAAGTTACTGTTTTGTTCATCTCACTCGCAAGAAAACCATATCTTGTCATCTCGCTCGAAATCCATCTCGTAGCGGCGTTACTGCACACTCTTAGGAACACGGTTCCAGAGGCGTGATGCGGCAAACTGAAGATGGCGGCGTTGTGGAGCTCATTACGGGATTCAGTAGACTAACGTAGGCTGATGATGATGATCATACCCATTATTATTATGTGACAATAAAGAATCGTGTAAAAACTGTAGAGTTTGTCTCCATTGAAATTGTGACCAAATTTTCTTTTTGGACTGCAGATGGCGTAGTCCGACGATGACCACGAGGTCCCGGGCCCACGCCGCCGCCGCTGCCGGCAGATTGGGATTGGTGCGCTAGTAATTCAACCTTACATTTAACATAAGAATAGAGAAACCAAGTGAAAAGACAATTGTTTCTCGCAATGGTAAAATTTACTTAAAGTTCCTACTTTATTTGTTTAATGTTACGTAATAGGTACGTTTACTTAATTTGAGTACAGTCTCGTGAGTATGGAGAGAAATTTTTATAATCTTTTAAACATAGATATGTGTTATCAAGCTGTTTATATAGTAAAAATTTGACTTGTCCAAGTACTTATTTTGTAAGTCTAAAGAAATAAACGATTTGACTCTGACTCTGATTCTGACTCTACATAATAGTATATTATAATATTAATTTCTGAATAGCAGTTTATACTTCTAGAAATATGTAACGTCAGCCTTCGATCAAATATTTGATCGAAGCGTCAAGCAGACTAAATGCGTCTGGGCTAAGGCGTCGTTTTGAATTTATTCGATGCTTATTTTTTTATAAGTTTATAAAATCCATAGCTCATAATTAATAGCAAACATGTTATATTATAAAATTCATGGATATTCAAAAACACTTGACAAGATGTGATCATGAAACTGTCTTAGTGGATATTCGCTGTGGTTCGGTTTTATATTCTCTTTCCGTTACGCCTGTAGGTATGTATTCAGATAAAATCACTTGTAATCACGTAATGTGCGCCATATTGTTATGTAAGTGGGTACATAAGGATTTGACTGTCTCGTATATCGTTTTTCTAGATTTTCTTATTGATCCCGAAGCGCGATGTAGACAAATGTAATTAATGAAAGTATTTGCATTTGCCAGGTACGCTTCCGTTCCAACTGTTATTGATATGGATCAGTTGAGCTACCTGTAGATTGTTTGCAACAGTCTGCAGTTAGCTCAATTAATTCAATTGTAGATACCTACCTACTAGTTTTAATTTATGAAGTACTATTATTTGATAGTATTTGTACATTTCAATAATTTGTAAGTAGTTACGTAAATACCTAAGTAGGTATCTAGATCGTATCTAAAAAAAATGTGATACCTACCGAAAAGATTTTTGTGTATTTTCTCGATGGATTGTCAATAATTACGATATTCCGTAGCCATTAAATACGATTTAAATCTTTGATTTGAATGTAACACTGTAAATAAGTATTATGTTGTTGTAATCATTATTCAATACGTTGCTAAAAATAAATGATAATTTTTGTATTCACTGTGTTTTTATTAATCGACCATAATTTTACTTTCGCAAAGAAACGAGGTTTATTCTAGGCTCGAACCTAGTGGATTCGATAAAAAAACGTGGTAACATTTTTTTTTCGGTTCCTTGGTTGTGAAAACACGATTCATTAAAAAAAAATACGATAAAAAACCATGAAAGTGAAACCATGTTTTGCACCTAATTTGGTCTAGATCTCAGGAACCCTGCGGTCTATAAAAAATATTTTTGTTTCGATTCGTAGGTCATTTTACATTACTAATTCTTTGGTTCCTCGGTTGGGTTTTTCAAAAGTGGTGATAGAATTGTTCTGCTGAGGGCAATGCTGTGTGCTCCCTGACGTAGACGCAGGGGTTCAAGTCGATGTCGCCTACTTTGATTTTAAAAAAGCGTTTGACCTGGTCGATAATGACATCTTATTATCAAAGTTGGCGAAGATCGGCTGCACCACCAAGCTGCTGCAGTTCTTCACGAGCTATATGAAGGACAGGCAGCAGTACGTGGGCTACGCGGGATACAAATCTGAACCGTATTTCACGAGGACGGGCGTAAGCCAAGGTAGCAACTTAGGGCCCCTTGAATTTATCGTGATGATTAACGATCTGCCCGAAGTTGTCACAGAGGCTAAATGTCTTCTGTTCGCAGATGACCTGAAGTTGATCTTGCCAATAATTAAGGAGGAAGGAGACTGCGTACGTCTTCAACGAGACGTGGATAGGGTAGTAGAGTGGAGTCGGACAAACAAATTGCAGTTTAATGTAAACAAATGTTCAATTATAACATTTAGTAGAGCAACTGCCCCACTTCACCTACAACTAAAAGATAGAGAAAGCGCAGTTGAAGCGTGTTGAATCGGTGAGAGATCTTGGGGTTCGACTGGACACCGAGTTCATGTTGTAAGCGTTTGCAAAAAGGCTTACAGAATTCTAGGATTCATTTTACGCCGAGCAAACGGTTTCACAAACTTAAGAGCTTTAACAGCAATGTATGATGCTCTAGTCAGAAGTCAGATGGAAAGCGCAGCTTCTGTATGGGCTCCTCATGAGGCTTAATATAGTCTCATGATAGAGCGCATACAGAACAAGTTCACGTGATATCTTTAATGGAAGACATATGGCGTCTACCCTTTCTAACCCATGATGTATCCAACCTTATTCGTTTTGGGTATGGTTGGATACAACAAATTAGAAATCAGGAGGGATATGGCTCTGGCGCTGTACGTGTTTAGGGTGTTCCAGGGGATTATAACCAATCCGACCATCTTGGAGATGATAAGGCTGTGCGTACCGGACGAGTACGTATGGCGGCGCAGGCGGCCGCCTCTATTCGCAGTGCCTCGCGGAAGGACTAACCTGCTCAACAAAGCGCCACTGACTCGCACCATGCAAGCACTAAATCTGGTAGCGGGGTCCATTGACATATTCCACTGTTCACAGAGCGAGTTCGTAAGGGCTATTTTATCAAAGTTGTGTTATAGTTGATAAATGATTATTATTTTGTGTCCTACGTATCAAATAAGAAAAGATTATGGCTACTTATGAAATGATTATGACTACTATTTTTTGGCTCACTGATGACATACCGAATTCTACAAAATTTTTTTTTTGACGTATGTATTTGATTGTTTTGCTTCTTATTATACTCAATTATTGTGCTCAAGTATTTCATTATTATGCATGTTGAATAATTTAAAGAATTTATTGGATGACTATGACTAAGTACTCGATAGTCGATTGTTTAAGGTCTTACCTGTAAAGATAGATGTAATGTTTTTAAATAAATACAAATCCCACTGTCAGAACTGAACCAAATTAAAATAGGACCACACGGAAAGCACCAACTTTCATAATAAAAAGAGAATCATGAAAATCGGACCACCCAGTCAAAATTTCTGAGGTAACAAACATAAAAAAACAGTCGACTCAATTCGACTGTTTTTTTGAAGTCGGTTAAAAATATGATATAACGATTCGCAATGTTCAATGAGATGCGGCGAAACGTCTCGCCTGGTGCACTGCTGCGTGGTGTGTGCGATGCGAACCTGCACTCGTACCGTACCAGTGTGTCTACCACGAGTTGTCACAGTTAAATCGCCTGACGTTACTACAGTAGTTACGTAAATACGCATATAGTTATCCACAGCGCATTTTAGTACCCAACTATTCGCTGGAGTATGTGTTTAAGGTTCTGGATTGGAAAGGGTTGGGCATCAACATAAACGGCGAGTATGTCACTCACCTTTGCTTTGCAGACGACATCGTAGTCATGGCTGAGACCATGGAGGACCTGAGTACAATGCTTGGCGACCTCGGTAGGGCCTCCGAAAGAGTTGGTCTTAGAATGAACATGGACAAGACGAAAATCATGGCTAGTGTCCATGTAGTACCAGCTCCAGTATCAATCGGAAGCAATACCCTCGATGTTGTCGACCATTATGTCTACTTAGGACAAACCATCCAACTAGGAAAGCCCAACTTCAAAAAAGAGGTCAATCGACGAATCCAGCTCGGATGGGCAGCGTTCGGGAAGCTACGTGGTATCTTTTCGTCCCGCTTACCGCAGTGTCTCAAAACGAAAGTGTTTGACCAGTGTGTGTTGCCAGTGATGACGTATGGCACTGAAACGTGGTCCTTTACTATGGGCCTCGTCAGAAAGCTCAAGGTCGCACAGAGAGCAATGGAGAGAGCTATGCTAGGAGTCTCTCTGCGAGATCGAATAAGGAATGAGGAGATCCGCAGAAGAACTAAGGTAACCGACATGACATAGCGCTCAGAATTGCGAAAGTCAAGTGGCAGTGGGCAGGCCACATAGCTCGTAGGACCGACGGCCGCTGGGGCCGCAAGGCTCTTCATTGATGATTGATTAAATAAATGTTTTTTATTATATTATTTTCGTTTCATTTGAATAATAAATAATCTCCTGCTAGGTGGGTAGTTGAAATATTTTTCAATATAATAATATGTTATTGTACCTTTATTAAGTAAAATCATTTCAAAATAAGCTGTTATGATATTACATAAGAAAGACAGAACTGCGTAGAATGTGAATTTTTTATTGTATAATAATATAAAACAGTATTACATTCCAAAGTCACATTTGGCTAGTTGTGACTTTATGATGTAATTAGATTTTTTGTGCGAAGTTAAAAGGAAAAATCATAATTTTAAAAATAATGGGATTAGATAAATAAGTAATAAAATATGTTTAGATAGGTAGATCTTAACATGTATAAGCAACTAATTGCATTAAAATATTTTATTAATTCGTTTAACGAATTAATAAAATATTTTAAAAGTTTAACGCTTTTTGATGTTTTTCTAAAGTTTATTAAACCCATCTTATCTCGCTCGCTCGACTTTTGCAATTTGTTAGTGGTGCCCTTCTTCGTTGGAAGAGCAGTATAGTAGGTAGGTTAAGTTCATATCATACTAACAGCCGTTACGGCTGTTTACAAAAATTCTGTATATTCTTTAAATATACAGGCCAAAAGACATGAAGACCCTTCCATGAGCGCCGTGGGTGAAACAATTTCGGGTTCGAAAGTGACACAGAGGCAAAACGCTTCGATAGCGCCTTCTAATTTTACTAGTGGCGACATCTAGTTTTATTTTTTTGTTTGAGTGACCTGATTTATGGCGCATACCCGAGCCAATCTGACAGCAATTCCTATTTTATCATATTTTTACGTTTATCATAGGAATTTTTAAAAATCCTACGTTCAGTTTGTGGTATCTATTATAAGCTATTTTTTAATACCTCTTTTATAATTTTATCTCGTATAGGAGATGCAAAAATAGAGTTTGGTGGCCAAAAAGCGCAACTTCGTATCTCTTCCTAAGCTTTACAAAATGAAACTATTACAGAGGCATTAATAAATAGCTTATAATAGATACCACAAACTGAACGTAGGATTTTTAAAAATTCCTGCGTTCAACGTGATAATAAGATATAATAGTTGGGGGCGCCACTTTCGCTGGTGTATGGGCCTTAAAAGATAAAGTTAGCTTTTGCTTTATTCAGGCCTACAACTACCTGTCTGCAAGATTCCAGCCCGAGTTTGACTTTTGTTTCTCAAAGAACTTAAAACGACATTGACTAGGTATTTGTTGTGTGTTGCTGGCTTAGAATTTACGCCACCCACACCCACGCGAAGAGGTGGGCACCTCTTCGCGTGGGTGTTGTAAAAGGCCACTAAGGGGTATTCACCGGGGGCGGGCAGTAGCGCCCCCTGCAGAACAACTCTACCACCGAACTGCGATCCCCAACCCGCATGCCCAGCATGGGAATTATGGGCAATACCCCCCATTAGATAAACGCCAACAAGGCGCTTATCAGGAGGGGGCCTGCGTCCAGCAGTGGACCAATAAAGGCTGTTAAGGTTGAGGTTGAGGTATCGAGAAGTTTGTTTAATTAGAATCTAACTAGCTGCGGGAAAACATACAAAGGTCTTAGACCCGTATTATGAAAGCTTGCTCAGTCATAGAGCTATGCTTGAGTGACGTTTATGCCATAGAAAAGCGTTGCTCAAGCATACATCGATGACCGAGCAAGCTCTCCCTCAAAGCAAGGACGGATCCAGCTGTCAAGTCAGGGGTGGTGGGTATCGCATCTCTGCGTAAGTTATACAAGATAAAACTTTTACAGAAGTATGAAAAAATTGCTTATTAAAGATACCACAAACTGTACAGTGGAATTTTAATATGTCCTATGTTAAACGTAATAATAAGCTAAAATAGGTTACGCTGTCATATTGGCTTAGGTATGCGCCTTAAATACTCTACTTTGAACTATACCTACATTACCTACTATGAGTAATAACATAGATAACTTGTGTACCAACCTAGATAATGCTATGGTTTCTGAAACATACCACACATGCCGTGAAACTGTAACAACCTTATTCCAAAATCGAAGAACCAGTGCCTTGTTGAAAATAACGCAAAATATTCGAAGTTTAGCTAAATATTTTAATGACTTCACTGCATCGATCAACGTTTCGCCGTCCCCCTATAGATTCACAATGCGCTCTAAAACCGTCTGTATCAAAAGATTTCTCTTTTGACATGTATGGAAAGCATTTGAATAAGTGTCATTTGAGCGTTTAGGCAGGAAGCATGCCTAGCAAAATAACAAAAATCACACATCCGAGACACAAAAAAGATGGTTTTCCTTTTACCACTTGAATGTACCTACAATTATTGCCCTTACCTCAAGAAAGCGGCGGCGTTGAAAATTATTTGTTGAGTCAGAGTCAGAGTCAAATCGTTTATTTGTTTAGACTTACAAAATAAGCACTTAGACAAGTAACATTTTTACTACACAAACAGCTTGATAATATTACTATCAAACAAGAAATACACCTTATTTCTTGTTTGATAGTAATATTATCAATTGACTCAAATTCACTTCAATGTTTAGTCCACTAGCGGAAGAAGTGTATGTATCTACAGTTTAGATTTACGAATAGGGAGCTCAGTTGCTTCAGATGGAAGCTTGTTATAGAATCTTACGCCTACCTTTCGTAATCTATATGATGGGATGTGTAATATGTTCTTGTTTGTTCATCACACCTTTTCAAAAGTTATCTCTGTTTTTGTGTGTATATATTAGATTTTCATAGATGTATTGCGATTGTATATTTTAACAATAATATCGCAATACATCTATGAATCTTATATCTTTAAATAATTCCCTCAACGAGTCGCGTGGATTGAATTTATACAGGGTGGGGCAAATTTTTGGCCCCTTAAAGGTAGCTACCGTTTCTTTTGTAGATAGAAGGTTTTGTTCTAAGGAACTTTGTGTTTTATTTTGAAGAAAAAAATATTGCCATTTTTAGTTTTTTGATAAAATTTACAATTTGCCCAAAAAATGACATTTGTCAATAAAAATAAGTTGGTCTTGATCGACTCTATTTCCAACCAAGAACACTTTTCCCAAAGTAACATACCAAATCAAATCGTAAGTTTTGACAATAATTAAAAAAAACAATTCCCATACATTTTCTATGAAAAAACGAGTAAGTGCAAAACAACAATGTCACTCATTCTCATTCAATGGTTCTTAATTTAAACTAGTATGTAACTACTTTTTTAAGTTGGTATAGGCCTAAAACGATATTTAGTGATCTTATCAGGTTATTTTTAATCTCCCTGTATAATCCTATGACCAATACGGATTATAGACGACGACGTTGTTAGACGTACTACCTGATAATAACCTCCGACAAAGTGAAATAACATGGCTTTAATTAATACATATTTTATTTAAAGATTCTTATTAATAACATTCAAAACTATTTACAGATTTCAATAATTATACTTAATATTACACACACAAAAACTTAGTCTGCTTGCCACTTGGCACAGGCCTCCCCCAGCCCTCTCCACTCCTCCCTGTCTTGGGTTCTCCTTGTCCATGTCTTGCCCGCTCCTTTGACAAGCTCATCAGCCCATCTAGTGAAAGGTCTGCCCTGATTTTCCCTTTCCCCTTCTCGGGGCAACCATGTTGTTGTTTCTTTGCTCCATTTATCTGGACCTCTTATTATATGACCTGCCCAAGTCCATTTGAGCTGCCTTATACTTTGTTGGATATAGCGCTTAGTTTTGTAGTATCCCTCAGATGAGAGATTCTTATTTTGTCCTTCCTTTTTATGTTAAGCATGCTGCGTTCCATTGAGTTTTGACATGTAATGAGTGTATTATTGAAATAATAAATAAATAATAATAAATAATGCTGGACAATTCACACAGCATTATCTAGCCCCAAGCTAAGCAGAGCATGTGTTATGGGTACTAGATAACTGATATACATAATACAAAGATATTTTTTATTATACATAGAAAAACACCCAGAACGCCCTGAACAAATTTCTGCAGATCGTATACACATTTGTCCCGAGGCGGGAATCGAACCCGCAACCTCCTGCGTCGTAGGCAGACCTTCGCCCACCGCGCCACAGAGGTCGTCTTATCTGTAAATAGTTTGAATAAAGGCTTATATTATTATTATAATTAACATGGATGCGTCAAACTGAAGACAGGGCAGGCCTCTGCCTGCCCTGTCTTCAGTTTGCCTGCAGTCTTTCACAGTTCATCATCCCACATGCCCGGAGGTCGTTCTACACTACGTTTGCTGAGTCGCGGTAAACACATATGAACTCGTTTGCCCCAGTATTTGTCGGTTCTTCGCGAGATATGGCCGGCCCACTGCCACTTCAGTTTGCTAACTCTTTGGGCTATACGTCGATAACTTTGGTTCTCTGTCCGATGACCAGCCCCCTATCGTGAGTGTCCACGTCTCAGCTCCGTAGGTCATGACGGGTAGGACGCAATCCGAGGACGGGGTGTCATCTTACAGTTTGACAGATAGTCATAATGAAATGAACATTCGACGACCTATGTGTCTGACACAGGATGCGGGTCCGATTGCCGCCTCGGGACAAATGTGTGTACGATCTGCAGATATTTGTACAGGGCGTTCTGGATGTTTTCTATGCATAATAAAAAATAAATATCTATGTTGTATAAGTATTGTATCACACTAATATTATAAATGCGTCATCGATTTTACTAACAAGTTAAACTGAATTCATACATTTTAAGAAAACTTGTACTCAGCTCGAGAATCGAACCTGGACTCTGAATTTTACACCATGCACTTGATTATTTCCTTTGGGAATGTAGGGATAAAAATCTTTACTAAAAATTCCGCGAAAAAACCTTTTACGATACCTCAACCTCAACAGCCGTAACGGTCCACTGCTGGACGCAGGCCTCCCCCTGATAAGCGCCTTGGCTGGGGCTGGGCATGCGGGTTGGGGATCGCAGTTTGGTGGTGAAATTGTTCTTTCTGCAGGGGGCGCTGCTGCCTGCCCACGGTGGATATCCCTTAGTCGCCGCTTACGAGACCCGCGGAAAGAGATGGGTGGTGCAAATTCTAAGCCAGCACCACACAGCTTCTACTATCTAACAAATTAGGTATACAAAATTGGTGTAGTCTCAGTAGTCCCGTTACAATTAAGTAAACTGGTCAGCATGAGGAACGTAGACCTAGGTACCTGTACCTACCTAACGAAGACCCTATCTACGTTGTGAGCTAAAGGGTAAATCTAATATCTTTGAAGTGAATGCTCGCGACACAGTTTATATGGGTAGTTCACCCCGCTCCAACAATTCATTCTACCGGGCTCTAAAAATAAGTAGAGTCAGAATAAAAGGCAAACCTTAATTCAATGTGTCTCGACCATCTGATATCTGTGGTCTCGACCAAGGTGCAGCCTTGGTCGAGCAGCATATCAGTAGATCCGTGATAGATTACGTGAATGTTAATTTCTAACGTTCCTATTTTATCTTATTATAACTTTAAACGAAAGGATGTTTTAAAAACCTATCGTACAGTTTGTGGTTTCTATTATAAGTTATGCGTTTCATTTTGTAAAGCTTAGGCAGAGATACGAAGTTGCGCTTTTTAGCCACCAAACTCTATTTTCGCATCTCCTCCTAAACTATAGGTATAAGATAAAACTATTACAGAGGTATCAAAAATACGTAATAATATGTTAAAATAGTTTTCGCTCATGTTGGCCTTAAGTTTATGAAGATTCCGAAAATAATTAGTAAGCAATGTTCTTTGAAAATTACAAAATAGACTGCGCGCATTATCGTTTACACACTAATTGTTATTTCCCCTGTAGGTACTTTGTTCCAATTAAAGATACTTTTTATATTTTAATTTTATTTATTAGTGATTTAAAGTGAACTTAATTTTTTGAAGTTAGTTGGGACTCAATTGTAACGGGTTATATTCGATGAGATTTTGAGTAAAAAGGACATCGGCGATCTAGCGCATGTCTGCTAAGGGTGCTGATGAAAATGAAGGTAAACATTTATTTTTTAAATGCTTATATACCAAAAATTTTATTCATTGATGCAAAATAATTGGTACTCCTTTTCAATCTACCGCCCCATTGTGTCCATCATGCCAATACCAATTAAAATAATTTGAATGGGCAAGCACCCTCCATATGGAGGGTGCAATCGCACCTAACCCGACCGAAACCTTATAGCATAATAGTTGAAAAGATTTTAGAAATATTATTCTAATTTGACATTAGATATAATTGTGTCCAAATTATTTTGTCATACCAAGTTTTTTGTAGAGATGTTGATTTGTTTGTCGAGTAGATTCCTTATAAATTTAAGTTTTGTACACAATTTAGTAGTTACAAGCATCTAGATTATGCAATCTTATGTCTAACTAATAACTATTTATCAAGCTGTTTATATAGTAAAAATTTAATCGTTTGTACTCACTCTCCAAGAAGAACACATTTTCAAAGCCCATCTTGGAACAATTACAGCGTTGATACACAAGTTGTAACGTAACACTAAGCTTTGTGATATTGAGAGTTGATCAAACAACTGTCTCAAGGCAGGCGTTAAGTACAACTGTTCACAGTATCAAAATCAGAATCAATCGTTTATTTGCAGAATACAATTATAAGGTACATGTCAAGATCTTAAAACTATGTATGTCAATATATTCGAGCAAACACAAGCATGGTGTGCGAATATTAAATATGTCATTATTATGTAGGTAAACAACACAATTATCATTGATTAATTTTCAGTAAAAAACTAAATTAATTTATCAGTAGACCGAAGACCTTATTCCACCTCAGTTACCCAGTTGAAGGGTTCACAGTTGAGAGGGAGTCGATTCGATGAGGGATTTGGGGGTGCGTCTCGACGACAAGCTGTGTTTCCGTGTACATGTAGTCATCATCTGCAAGAAGGCATCCAAGACCCTAGGATTTGGATATCGTCAAAGGAACAAATACTACTTTTACTTTACAAATATGAATGCGGTAAAGACTTGACTGTACCTGGATACGGCACCACACGCATCCAGGTAAATTCAAATGGCGGAGCGCATTCAAAACAAATTCACCAGATTTCTATACATGAAGATGTGATGATGCTTCCAAGCCGATTACAGCGTCTACGTCTACCCATTCTTCTAGTTGATGTATCCAATTTTGGTTGTTAAAGGCATGGTTTTCACACACAACACAACAAGCTGGAGGTGAGGGGAGATGCAGCGCTTGCTCTATATTTGGTGAAGCTATTTCATGGGATGATCACCAACCCAGGCATTTTAGAGAAAATGTGGTTGAATGTGCCTGATGAGTTTGTGCATCGACGGAGGCGGCCCACCCTATTGGCTGTACCAAGAGGAAGGACTAACCTAATGAATGGGGCACCCCCACAGATATCAGTAACGCGTTGCATCAATCTCGTAGCGAAGAGTTTCGTCTTTTCTACTGCTACCTAAATGTCATAAGACACTGTTATTTATTCTATGCTATTCTATTCTAGTTAGATTTGACATTTTGTAACTATTTTTATTTGATATTGGTGTCTATTCAGGGACCACAGATATCAGAAAAATAGACCTGATTACTCATACTCATACTCATACTCATACTCATACTCATACTCATACTCATACTCATACTCATACTCATACTCATACTCATACTCATACTCATACTCATACTCATACTCATACTCATACTCATACTCATACTCATACTCATACTCATACTCATACTCATACTCATACTCATACTCATACTCATACTCATACTCATACTCATACTCATATATATTTGCCGTAGGAGCACAAGGCATACTTGGTTATTTCAATTTACATTTCACATTACTTTAATTCAATTCAATTCAATTCAATTAATTTATTTCGGTTGTTCACCATAAAAGTTAGTAGTACAATAACCTATATACTATGTTAGTTCACATAAAAACAGATTTCAATTATTAATGTCACACATTCAATAAATTATCATTCCAAAATCACATTATGTTAACAAAAATTAAAGTTAATAAAAATAATTAATTAAGGTAACACAAAACAAAAAAATCTTACTTACTTAAATTGATCCGCCATCGCTACGTTGCTGCTCGGGCGCCAAACTCAGTCTCAGACAGAATCCAGTACTAAATACAAACAATAAAACTAGTGAACGACTATGATCAAACAATTACCTACATAACAATTTGTCTGGCATTAGGCATTAATATATAATAAACACAATAGTAGGAATTCTTGTTCAAAATAATTATGTATTAGCCTCAACTGCCTAAACTAGACTAAAAGTCTGTAATATAGACTAAAAGTCTGTAAATGTATGTGTAGTGTCATGTGTGTGTTATGTAATTGGTTCCAAATAAATGTATCTTTTTCTTTCTTCTTCCTTCCCTCCGGACCGCTGCTGCGCCGATCAGTCGCGTTTTAAACCTGCTCCGCATTTTTATTTTGTTTTATAAATAATCAACATTCTATTCAAAAAATCCAAACGAAAAATTAGGACAACATAAATCGACAGGAGTCGATACCTCACCTCGTCTCAGATACCCTGCGCTCACGCAACCCTCTCTGCGCACACATGGTCGCTTCTACACGTGAGTCGGGCGGATTATTTTGGTTTTGTATTAGGTGAAAAAATTTAGTAAGCTATCATTGTAATTATAATTTAATTGTCTTTTTCAATTCCATTTAGTCGGGGGTTTTGCAAAAATCATTTCTTCCTTATTTCGATTACCTACTATTTATTATATCCGTCGGGGGTTTTTCAAACTTTTTAGAGATTTTCTACTTTACTTACAGCCGATTTTACGAACGTAGATCATCCTTTTCATTAATTAATCGATGGTCAAGTAGAGATTTGACCATCGATTAGAGAATCAACTGTATTTAAATTTTTAACAAGTCAGAGTCAAGTCACACGTCTTGGTTTTGACAGTTTTCAATGAAAATCTGTCAAAAATTCCTCACTTGAGATGTGAGATGTGCATGAATTTTAGTTGCGTTTAAATACTCGGAAATTTAACTTTCTGAAACTGAACTGAGGGGTGAGTTTACAGTTTAACTGTAAACTGTCAATATTTCATAACTTGAATCACTTGTACTCTCTAAATTGAATTACGCTGGTACCGTGTATAGCCCCAGATTGCTTGCACACAAAAACTCATTCAGCATGTTCATAACGCCTGCGCCAGGTTTAGGTTTTTATTCCCGCAAGAGCACATGTCACACCTTTCTTAAACGCTTCAAAACGCCTGAAAATTAATGGCAGAAGGCTCTTACATCAATCCGTTCTACCTTTTGGTGTTATGAAGAGCCGTAAGTATTTAAAAAGCTCAGATGGTTCTGTGACTATAATGTTACGTATTAAACCAGAGCAGTTTCTTCGTCTTCGCTGGCAATTCCTGAACATAGAACCGCAGCTTTCAGATTCAGCTTTCGCTATGCAGCCACCAAAAGTTGGAATAATATTCCACCACCGCAAAAAACTTGATAGTGTTTATACTTTCAGGACAAAATTTAAAAAAACATCTCTTAAATTTACAAATCAACCAACTTTGGCTGCCACAGCAAATCTCTATGTCTATCTCCATCTTTTATGGTCATTCCTTCATCATAGGTCTTTTAATTGGCGGCTCAATATCATGCGTGAGTAGCAAGACATAGCAAGTAGTTTAGTGTTTTAATGCATTTTACTTTTAATTGTAATTTATACTTGGGACTTGAGATAAAGATTATAGATAAATAACTAGAAACATGTGTAAAGAGATAAGATGTGATCTTATCAAATAAATATCACATCTTTTAAATTAAAAAGATTTATGTATCTGAAAAATGGCCTGTAAGTTTTATATATGAAACTAGCAGCGCCTCGCGGTCGCGTGGTTCCCGTTCCCGAGGGAATTCCGGGATGAAAAATAGACAATAGAATATAGAAAAGTTAGCTTCTTTATGATGAAATATTTTTTATTTTTATTTTGCTGATTCCTATAGAAACCCCATTAAAAAATACTTTTGGTAGGTTAATCCAGTCGATACGAGCTATCATCCTAGAACTACCTATGACAATCACTTGTGTTTTACTAGGGTTAACCTTGAGCCCAAATGATTAGCTCCAATCGTTGATGCTGTCAAGGTCCTTATTGATTCCTGCAATGGCTTCATTGAGCCACTCCACAGGCTATGTTTCGGTATGTTTCTATGGAAACGTAATAAAAGTAATTTTTATCCCATGGAAGCTGATTTATGGGATATATTATGTTAGAACTACCTGTATGCAATATATCCTGATCCGTTTAATAGTTTTGGCGTGAATTGATAAAAAACATCTATCCATTAAAACTTTCGAATCACACTAATATTCTAAAGGCGAAAGTTTGTATGGATGTATGGATGGATGTTTGTTACTTCTTCACGCCAAAACTACTTTTTATCCCATAAATCAGTTCCCGTGGGATGAAAATCACCTTTTAATGTTTCCATAGGAACAACGCGTGCATAGCCGCGGGGAGCAGCTATTTTATAATAATACTTTGGTTTGTCTGGCCACACCTCTTCCAATTAGGTATGATTTTTAGGGTTCCGTGCCTCAAGCGGACAACTAATAAAAACCCATATAGAATCACTTTGTTGTCCGTCTATCGCCTGTCAACCCTTTTGTCAGGAACGCGCGGAAGTTATCTAGTTGAAATTATCATCAAATAGTCAAGTCCTTGTTCATATTAATAAAATATTAAGTCAACGCAATCAAAAGTTACAGCCGTCTATGTCCGAATATTTTGAAATTTCCAAGGAATCACATTTATACAAAACCGAACTCAATACCTGATCGAAAGGTGGCCATGAATAATTAGTCTCCCAGCCCATGTTCAACATTCTGTAAACGTTAACGTAGAACCTGGGACCAAAGAGAATACAATAACTACGCGTAGGTACGTAAGTTCTGAGACCATAGCGTAGCGTGTATAATTATTTATTAGGGTACAGCACGCACGATAACGTGTGTAAAATATCGGATTCTATCATGGTTTGTGTTACTTGTACTGATTAACTGAAAGTAAGGTAGGTATGGCATTTAACGCCCTCTGGTAAATAACGCCCAAACTACAGAAAACGTACTTTTGTTCAAGTGAGCCGCGTCATGGCTAACGCACACAATTAGAGTATACCAATAGGAACATGCCTAGCACGAACGCAATGCACTCGAGCCGCCATCTTGCCAGTGACACCCTGTGCTTCAAAGACCGCGGTCACAAACATCGTCCTTAGAAAAACTGCTTCGACAAAGTAGTAAGTTTTTTATTTATTTTATTATATTTCTTGTATAATTTTATATTTTTGTTACAGTGTAGGTACCTGCCCTTCATATTTCCTTAATATTTTTAGACAATGTACGCCATTAACGTGATAATAAGTTCAAAATAACGACAACGCCCGCTCGGATAATACCGCCCGCTCAATTCACCGTTGTGCGCTATTACCCTTCATGGGCGCTATTGACCTACACATGGGCGAAAGACTGACAGATACTATAGTTCAAGTAATGCATCGGGATTCGGGGTTTATGGTCATTATCATAAATAATTATTATAGTCTGTAAGTTTCCAGATCTCATTAAAACACTTATTACTTTTGTATAGCTGTTGTCATCAATGGGCGTTATTGTCACACTACTTCAGGGCGCCATTGTCCTTTATCGTTTAATAACGCCCAATGTAGGTATAGAAATAAGTTTTTTTTAATGCTAAAAACAGCTGTTAAACTGTTATTTTATATGAATGTTTACGTTTAAACCAAAAACTTTTGTTGAAAATGATTGCAACTAGAAGTTTGAAGTTACTTTACTCTTGATAAAAAGTTTGATAGTTTTTATGTTAAATGTTGATTTGTAACATTCTTTTCATTTTAATTAAAGAAATTTATATGTGATTGTTATGTTTTATTAGATATACATATAACTCCTGAGAATGTATTAATGGGTCCAGCATATTATTTAACAAACGGGCGGTATTAAACACAGTATCTTTAATAACGCCCAAAAAAGGTTTTTAAAAAGATGTTATTAACATGGACATCATAAATAGGTACATCACACAACTAATATCCCTCGTTATAGAAAACTATGTTTATTCTTTTTATTGAATTATTAGTTATATTTAAGAAGTATTTGAAGAAAAAAAAAATTTTAAGTTAGGTGGGCGTTAATTGCCTCGAGTACCTTATTACACCCATTTTTTTTAAAGTGTCTCAATATTGTTATTAAACTAAGAAACAAAGGCTACGTACGACTTGGGACATCTGGTGGACAATAGTCCATAGCGTAGTGTATATTTATTTATTAGGCTACAGCACTATAACGTGTGTTCAACCTTTAAAAAACTTTATACGTGGGGAAGAGTAATTTGATACCGTGACCGATAGAGAAATACGGCAGGGTAGTCGATTGGAACCCGAAACGCTTCGTCAGCGCGATCTAGCCTTCGTCCACGTAAAGTGGCGACATCTAGTTATAATACTCGGCCGAAAGTTTACACGTCACGTAAAAAACGATTTGCGGCAAAACTAAAAGTCTTATGGAAAAAGGTTGAATGGGAAAGCTATGAGTAATAAAAAGTTCTACAACTTTTGTTTCACATGTTTTTCACTTAAACACAAAATATATGTAAAAAGTTCAAAAAACTAAGTTTTAGTATATTTATCTATCTTTTACAAAAAATCTTTTATTCCGCGATATTTGGTAATGATACTGATACTGTAAATTTTTTGATTAAAAATATGTTATTTGACCTTATTTTGACTTGATATCGAAAAAGCATTCTATTTTTCAATCGAAAACCCGCCCGACAAAGTATCAGCTTTTTTTAAAAGTCGGTGGACTCTTTGGTTCGTTGAAATCTCTACTCTATAATTATATACCTTGTACTTATCATATTTAAATTCATTTGGTTCCTTCTAATTACTAATAAAATAAATAAAAAATCTTTTATTTCGGACAGCAATACGAATCCTATCCTTCAGAGAGACTCCGAGCATAGCTCTTTCCATAGCTCGCTGAGCGACTTTAAACTGGTCCTATCGTGAGTGTCCACGTATGTAGATGGATAAGAAGTAACAAATGACGTCGCTGTGACGTCACTCAAATAACTTTGCTCGCGTATAACTAGATGTCGCTATTTTAGGTGACCGAGCTCTAGATCGCGCTGACGAGAACGCACGGTTCGGAATGACCTCTCCCTAGGCGAATTTGATGTTTTGTCTTTTCTGCTTTCGGCATATAGCATTGCTCTGTACGCACATCAAGGAGCTACAAGCCTGCCATTGCACTTCGGTGGGTGATGTAAGCTTGCTTATTTTTGTAAGAGGGACCACGTGCCCCTTTGTAATGTTCGTGTTCTGGTACAAATTAGTACCTACATCCAGCAGCACTGGGCGGGCGCTTAGTTATTGTATTCTCTTTGGGGCGCTATGGTTAGACTTTTAAATGTTTAATGTCGGACTGTCGTCGTCGCAGCAAGTCGCATTAGCCGTTCATCGTAATTATCATTCAAACGTGGAAGGGTAACTACGACATTGTTTGACGTTGACCATCCAAAACTAAGGATAATATCAATTGGCGCATGGCGCATACCCGAGCCAATATGACAGCGCCGCCTATTATTAACCGACTTCAAAAAAAGGGGGAGTATCTCAATTCAGATGTTTTTTTGATTGTTACCTTAGAACTTTTGACTGGGTGGTCCGATGTTTCTGATTCTTTTTTATATCAAAGCTGGTGCTTCCCATGTGGTCTCATTTTAATTTTGTTTAGTTCTGACAGTAATAAGATAAAATAGGTGTGGGCACCACTGTGTTATTTTCTATTTCCATAGTAATATTAAAGTTCGAATGTAATTCTGTCTGTTACCTTCTCAACACGAAATGGCTGAACAAGTTCTGCCAAAAGAATTTGCAAAATCGGTAAAGCCGTTCTCAAGTTATAGCGTGACCAGGAAAATAAAGGATTTTGTTTTAAAAAACTATAAACCGACTTCAATTTTATTATTGTTTTTTTGTCGGACCCCATTGTCAGAACTGGACCAAATTAAATAGTTAAAACAACCCCAAGTGTTTTATTAAAATACCTTTTTAACAATACCGCATGCAATGGGGTAGCCGATGAATTTTTATATTTAAAAAAGTCATCTTATTTGTTTGTGGTTTTAATGAAACAAAATCACTGGTGCTGTGGTTAGACAAGTAAAATTTTTACTACTTGCCCGTGTTAACTATTAGTTAACAAATCGAGAATTTAGAATTTACCATGTTAAGTAGTAGTTAACATAACCTTGAAGTCAGCTTTGCCCGTGTTAACTGGTAGTTGACATTGCATTTCACTCAGCTATGACCATGTCAACCTGTGGTTAACATCGCTCCCGCCGTCGAAAAAGCTGATTCTACCCGTCTCTATCACTACAGGGCCTAATTTGTATTATTTGTCCTGTTTCTTCGTGAACAAATTACAAATACAAAGGCAATAATTTCGATGTCTACATCGCAATAATTTCGATTTGTAAATAACCTTGAACGCGCGCGCAAAAATGACTCGGCCCGCTATGGAAACAAAGGCCTTTTAAATAATAAATATCCATGAACAAGTGATATTTTTTTTCTTATTATTTTATTTATTATATATAGAACATAATCAAAGAATAAAAACTATATGTCATCGCTTTTATTTTTGAGATATGACTTTTAGAATACAAGACGAGCTTCAAAACGCCCTACTTCTAAGTTCAGCACAGCATAACTCTGCACCAAATTCGTAATTTGATAAACAAAAGATAACAGTGGTTAGCTAGTTTCATAATTAACATAAATAGATATAACACTTGACGCTTTTTTAAACAAATTGAGTCACAAGAAACGATTTTGTGAAACCCGACCCGCGCGCCGAGACGGCGCTATAAATGGCGGGGCAAAGTAGGGTCGTCAAGTTTTTTTCGTGGGACATTTGAGGTAGGCACGCGCTGAGGGCCCGGGGCAAAGGGGCGTTGCGCGCGGACTCCCCTCGGGCAAGCGAGCGGATAAACAGCTTGATAAAAAGTTATTACTATCAAACAAGAAAAAAAGTGCAATTGACTCTAATTAACTTCAATTTTTTGTCCACTAGCGGAAGAAGTGAAAAAGAAACCACTAGCAAGTTTATCGCTTATCAACTAATACAATCTTAGGATAACTAAGTCTAACTGGTCTTACATACTATTATCTGTGTGGAACTGGGCGATATCCGGCCAAGCATTAATAGATACTATGGATTTTATTATCTGAAATAAATGGAATACAATACAAAATTAACATCATTGACGTAGTCATCTATTGTGTGTTCTTTAAATAAATAAATAAATAAATATTTGTTTTCAGAGCTCATCCACTATTTTTGCATTCCTACTCCTCCAGTGCTCATTGTTGGTCATAGCAGTGGAGGAAAGCGAAACCAGAGATATAGAGCTTGAGCTTGACGAGGATATTGAGAGATTTTTTTCTCCTGATAAACACCTTATTGGCGTTTATCTCATGGAGGGTAATGCCCATAATCCCCACGCTGCCCATGTGGGTTAGAGATCGCAGTTTAGTGGTATAATTGTTCTACAGGGGGCTGCTGCCCGGTGGATATCCCTTAGTCGCCTCTTACGACACCCGCGGTAAGAGTTGGAGTGGTACAAATTCTTAGCAAGCACCGCACAGCTAAATAAATACCTTTACCTTTACCGCCCGCGCACAATCTACGCAAGTCGGAGAGGTCCGTGTACGTCATGGGTCCCTCGGTCTACAACAGGCTGCCGGACGCTATTAAAAAAGACGCTGCTTCCACCATGATATTTAAACATAAACTAAAGAAATGGCGGTAAGACGAGTTCTACACAATGCCAATTGTTTAATTATTTTAGAATGAATAAAAATTATTAATTATATTATTGCAATTATTATATTAAATACTTATACTTTAGGTTAAGGTCAATATTATAAACTATATTGCTTAACTTATATCTTTATGACTTGTAACATGGCGTTATTAATAAAATATTGTATTGTATTGTATTGTATTTATGCTTATAATATGGCTATTAAAAAAAATTATCCTGTCGGAAGTGTAAACAATCTACAGGTAGCTCTACTGATCCATATCAATACCAGTCAGAAGCATAAAAATAAAAATATGAATTAGCTTAAGGGCCATACACTAGCTGATAGGTGTTATTTGGTGTTATTTAGAGGCTTTCTCCTCCTAGAGGAGTCAATGTTATGTGCTGAAAAAAATATATGTTACTTATTGACCTTTTATCTGTAAAGTGAACGTACAAAAAAGTTCTACCTGTTCATTTACCATGTGAAAAAAATTCACAAAGTGCAGCTGTTTTGGACTGAAAATTTGTATCTACTTCTAAACGACTAAGAATTTTGTACTTTTTTCTTCACCTACATGACGGCAAAGACTTTATCTTTAAGTTGAACGTATGATTTTGTGATGCGATGGTTTTTCACGTAGAAAATAATTATTTTACATTTTTCCGTATAATTAGTGGGCGCTTACCTTTGGAGGTGGTCGCGCGGGCGACGGGAGGCAGTGTCGCGCTGGCTGTCGTACGGGGAGGTTGTGTTCGTCCGCCTCACGCTCACCTACGAGCTTTCGCTTTACTTTGCTTTTCGATAATAATTAATTATATTGGCGCACAGAAGAATTATTTATTATACACTAGCTGCGCCCCGCGGCTTCGCACGCGTTGATTTTATGGGATCGTTTAAAGGTGATTTATGGAACTGATTTATGGGATAAAAAGTAAATAAATAATAATAAATATAATAAATAATGCTGGACAATTCACACAGCCTTATCTAGCCTCAAGCTAAGCAGAGCTTGTGTTATGGGTACTAGATAACTGATATACATAATACAATACACTACATAGATAGATATTTTTTATTATACATAGAAAACATCCAGAACGCCCTGAACAAATATCTGCAGATCGTAGGTACACACATTTGTCCCGAGGCGGCAATCGAACCCGCAACCACCTGCGTAGCAGGCGGACCTTCGCCCACCGCGCCACAGAGGTCGTCAAAGTAGCCCTATGTTTGATTTCAGGATTAGGATTATATGTATGCAAAATTTCAGCCCGATAAGTTCAGCAGTATTGACGTGAAGAGGTAACAAACAACCATCTATCCATACACACAAACTTTCGCATTTATAATATTAGTGTGATACATCCGCGCATGAGCGCTTTATTTAGGGTAAGATAGTTTGTAAAATATTGAAAATGCCGAAGATCAGTAAGCTGAAGAAATCCAGAGCTCTGTAAGCTCAAAAGTTGGAAGAAATTATGTAAGTATAACTACTTGCTACCTAGGTACATTTTATTTTATGCTATTGTTACTAATTAGCAATATTATGTACCTACATTTTTCTTATTTGTATATTTACTGTAGGAGATCGAGGAAAGGGCAATAAGTCGAGAGGAAGAGAGAGAAAATATTCTGCCATCATTATTTATTTACAGATGTAAAGTGACCGGCCAAGTTGACATAGTGAAAATGACTATGCAACAGGTAAAACATCCACAATGCTTATGTAATGTTAGGTATGTATTCTGCGACGAAATAATATAAGTAGGTATGACATTCGTTCTAACCCGATTCATGATCATCATCAGAACTTTAGTAAGGTACACTTCGTGAATACACAGACGAGCAGACTGAAATCTAATAGGATACCTACCATACATAGTCACACCTGTTCCATGTCTCTCCGAAGTGAGGCACTAGGTACATGGTCTAGGTACTGATTGGAGTAAACTGAGAGGTGGTGGACCTCTCCGTTTACTCCAATCCGAGCCAGCAATAGGAACTGTATAGCTACCTGCAGCTACGCTCAGAGACACATATCGATACCTCTGGGCTCAAAGAGCGTAAAGGACAAAAGGCGACTTTACAGGACAGGCAAAAACCAAAAACAAAAAGTTTATTTTGACTGTAGTTTTTTGTTTTTGGTGCTATTTAGACAAAACCTAGGAATAAAGTTCTTAGAATTTGTGCTATTTTCTAAAACTGCGTTGATAAACTGTCCCAGTGTTATATTTACTGAAATAAATTTCCTATACGACCAGAGTCAGAGTCAAATCGTTTATTTCTTTAGACTTACAAAATAAGTACTAAGACAAGTCAAATTAATTTTTACTATATAAACAGCTTGATAAATAGTCCATAAAATTACACAAAAATGACTTTTACGACTTTTACAAAAAATTCCAACTATGCAAGCACCTTAGTGCGTAAAGCTACTAATTTTGTTCAAAATTGTACAAATTAAGGACGTAATTGACAAATTTAATTTTTATTTAATATTAATATAGTCGTGAAGGATTGATTATTAAGCATAATTATTAACCAATTATGTTTTTTTTCTATGCATTGTGTTATTATTGTTGAATTTATCCTAAAATTTCAATGAAAGGCCATTGCTATATAAATAAAACAAAGCTTAAAATAAAATTAAAACTGTTTATTCTACATTGAAAGGCACTTAAATTATTTAAGCAATCAGAACACATTATAATAGATATTCACTGGTATTTATCGCGTTTATCTACAATTTTTTCTCAACGTTTCAACAGATTTACATTGTCGTGGTCACGGGATGAATGTAGTACTGGTACCGGCTCTGCGAAGTGGGGGCAGCTTTTTTAAACAAAAAATTCTCATCCCGCTTCGCACAGGCGGCGGTAGTTCAGTACTACAGTTCCAGTACTCTAGTCATTCAGTTACTTCGACAGAGAGTAAATCTGAGAATATACAGGGTGGGGCAAATTTTTGGCCCCTTAAGGGTAGCTACCGATTCTTTTATAGATAGACGGTTTTATTCTTTAAAACTTTCTGTTTTATTTTGAAGAAAACAATGTTGCCATTTTTAGTTTTTTGAAAAAAAGTACGGTTCGTCCAAAAAATGACATATTTTGTCAAAAAAAAAACAAGTTGGTCTCTATCGACTCTATTTCCAACCAGGAACACTCTTCCTATATATTAAAAGGCCATCAAAATTAGCCTACCAACTTGTGACATTGTTGTTTTCACTTACTCGTTTTTTCATAGAAAATGTATGGGAATTGTTTTTTAATTATTGCCAAAACTTACGATGTAATTTGGTATATTACTTTGGGAAAAGTGTTCCTGGTTATAAATAGAGTCGATCAAGACCAACTTGTTTTTCTTGACAAATGTCAATTTTTGGGCGAACCGTACTTATTTTTCGAAAAACTAAAAATAGCAATATTTTTCTCTTCAAAATAAAACAGAAGGTTCCAAAGAACAAAACCGTCTAACTATAAAAGAAACGGTAGCTACCCTTAAGGGGCCAAAAATTGCCCCACCCTATATAATATAGTAGAACTATAAAGCCTACTTTACATCTATGTCGGCACAATACTGCGATGCGCTTTGGTATTAAATAATTTTTACATTCAAGATTTGTGTTTACATCCTTCTTTCACAATAATTAAATTGTGTTTAGTGTGACAGAAATGCAAGGTCGTAAAGGTTCTTTATATGCGAATTTGAGGTAACTAAATATACAGTTCGATAGATTATTAAAAACTGAGTAAAACTGCATTATATAGTCAATTTCGACCAAATGTCCTTTACGCCCTTTGAGCCCAGAGGTATTGAAAACATATTATTATAATAACAATAAATGTTAAATAATGCTGGACAATTCACACAGCTTTATCTAGCCCCAAATAATATAATATTAATATAATACAAAGTATTAATACATTGCGTGAATTCTATAATACGTTTACTGTTTGAAATGGTAATGCATTTCGAAATGAAAAGGAGATTGGGTTAAAACGGAACATAGCCTTTTTTTCATCTTATAGTGTTCGAGTTATTTGTCAAACATTTTTGATAAGTTTTGCCATTCATTTCCTCAAAATATTTGTTACCAAAAAAAATTTGACCGTGCGTCCTATTTATCCCAGCATGGGACAAATTAGTAAACTGGGCACGACTGAAATCTTTTGAATGAACATAACAAAGAAATAGCCTATTATTTTGTATGTTACAGCCAAAACCAATGACACCAAGATCACTAGAATCATCTAACCAGGATTTTAGACCAGATCCAATTGAAGATGGATTCGAAGTAGAGATAATTAGTGACGACCTCCATGGCTCTGTGGGCGAAAAGAGGTTGCGGGTTCAATTCCTGCCTCGAGAATGTTGCAAATATGTGTTCTGGATCTTTTTCTATATATAAAAAATAGTGTAGTGTATTCTGCTTAACTTGGGGCTAGATAATGCTGTGTGAATTGTCCAACAAAATTTATTTATTTATTATAATGACTTATTGACTCATATTTCAGCATATTTTTTCTCTCTTTTCCCCTTCCTTCCCTTATTTATTATAATAACTTATTGACTCATATTTTAGGATGTTTTTTTTCCTCTTTTCCCCTCCCTTCCCTTTCATTCTCTTCCGTAATTTACTTGAAATTAATGACTGTTTAATCTAATAGTTCATTGTTCCAGCCAGATTCTACAGAACCACAGTCTACACCTATAGTATTGTAGTAAAGTTCGTGGGTGGTAACCGCATAAATATTTGTCGAAAACGATCTTATTAAACGCAGAGCCAAGCTGCAGTTGTGTCGTTTAATACTCATAAAGCTGTATCGTCAGTTGTTTTTGTTAATTGTGAGAAATATTTCAAGAGGCAAGATTAATATTCTAGAAGAAAGACGGTTGAGGAAATCTAAATTAATGGAAAAATAAAAGATCATTCCAAAATGGACAGGTCATAGATTACAGGAGAAAATGTGTAAAGCCAGACATGACGCCTGATATGTATGTAAGAGAAAAAAATACTTTTCTTAATAATTTAAGAAAAACAATCGAAGACATTCTAGATCTATTCCATTAAGAGACCCAAATTATATATTAGGAGCTATTGAATACAAAAAAAAGCAATTAAAAGAAAATAAAATGATAGAAGAGGAAAAAATGGAAGAAGAAATAACAGTGACAACTAAAAACATAGATGAACTAATTGAACAGGAACCAATAGGAGCAGAAATGACGTGGATATACAGTAAAAATAAAACAGAAAAACCAAATCAAAAACAGAAACATTGAAAGCTGAGGCAGCGAAATGAAACACGTATAGAAGTCTCACAAATACTACGCGAAAGGCAATTAAACTTTTTGAAATTTTGATATGGGTCTTCATTTGTAACGGTATAAAAAATCCAGTCTGTAACAGTAGTTTTATCTCTTGTTCCAGGATGCTCTTTCTCCTCTAGCTAAGAAATTTATTGTTTTATCAAATCATTCCATCTGTATTTCTGGTTTAATTTTTATATGGGTGTAAAAAACCTAAATACCATGAAACCGTATTTTTTCTCTTGGTCCATTAATGCCCTTTTTCCTCTTGCTCAGAGATTTACTGTTTGTTACCTTACCTTTTACCTATACATTCGTTGATATCCTACTAACATTAAAAATTAAAGAAGTTGAATGTTTGTTACTACGTGTAGGGATAAAACTTTTGAATTATTGAAATATAGGCTACTTTTGAAGGAAGTAGTTACCTACATCACGTTACGTTATTAGTACGTTTAATAAGTATCTCGTAATAAAACCAAACCAACAGTGACATAAATAGGTTCAAAGTAGGTACCTACCGAGTTCTGTTCCTTGATTAGGTTACTTATACCTACCATCATGGTACCACAAAACTTAGACCAGGAACAAATATTTGCAGTTATTGTAAAAATTTATCTCGTAGTGGGAATCGCATTTGCATTTCTCGCGTATCAGCCGTGCCGCTGCGCCGCCGCCGCCGCCACGAAGGAACACTTACGCGCGAAAACTATTTACTAGGCGGCGGCGCGGCGGCGGCGGCGCGGCGGGGGCTGCGCGGAAGGTGCGGGGCCGAAACGATAGCCACACCCATTCGTTCAAGGTTATCGGCTCCTAGTAGCGCCTTAAGGACAGATGAGAGTTAGCAGACGTTAAATCCATATCTGAATCAGATGAACTCATTTTATTACAAATCTCTGCTAATACGGAAGTGTAAACTACAACATAATATATATACTACAACGTATACTCGATGAAATGAAATGAAGATCAGATTTCCGCTTTTCGCTTTCCCGCTTTATTTTTTTGTCCTTTGTCAGAGTCTAGTCTCAGTCGTATGGTAGAATAACTTTCGTCTCTAAAGGCTCTAGCTCGAGGAAGGCAGAAGAAAGACATGGTAGCGAGAGTTATTCTACCATAGCCATGGTTATATGTAGCCAGAATAGCCAATGTGCCATTAATTTTCATCTTCTTTATTGATAAAATTAAAAATATTTTTTCCAAAATCTATGTTATTTTAAAGAAATAATTGAAAGTACCTACCTAAATAAAAGCGAATTTTACATCGTGCTATAATTAAGTGGCTGTAAATGAAATCAGTCAAACCATACGCAGAAGCCATCTCACAAGAAGTTGAAGTTGAGTGGCTGTATAGAAAGTTCGAATACATGGTGACGTGACAATATATTTTCTTGTATTTTTGTATGTTTTTTGAATTTTCGGATAAAATAACTTTTCTTTTTAGTTTAATTAGTGGATTTCATTTTATTATGAAGGACTGTATAACTTATAAGCATATTAAAAATATTAATTGTTCTATCTAATTTTTATCTCACACTTGAACTTTCTGGAAAAATATTCTATTTTGTTCAACTTTCACAAAGTCTTTAAGAAATTGAACGAATTGGAAAAAAAATCCAATAAGTTCAACTCCTTGAACTTTGAGTTGAACTTTTCGGAATAGAGGCTTTAAGGCCCATACAGCAGCGAAAGTGGCCCATACAGCAGCGAAAGCTAACTTTATCTTTTAAGGCCCATACACCAGCGAAAGTGGCGCCCCCAACTATTATATCTTATTATTACGTTGAACGCAGGAATTTTTAAAAATCCTACGTTCAGTTTGTGGTATCGTGGTAGCTATTAATTAACGCCTCTGTAATAGTTTCATTTTGTAAAGCTTAGGAAGAGATACGAAGTTGCGCATCTCCTCCTAAACTATATGAGATAAAATTATAAAAGAGGTATTAAAAAATAGCTTTTAATAGATACCACAAACTGAACGTAGGATTTTTAAAAATTCCCATGATAAACGTAAAAATATGATAAAATAGGAATTGCTGTCAGATTGGCTCGGGTATGCGCCTTAAAGGCCTCGACTCTCGGTCTCGGCCTTCATTTTAGTTCGTCCATCAGGACCCTTGATGCGACGCTGACTGCGCTGTGATGACCTGGACGCTCAGCTGCGCTCTCAGCCATCATCATCACAGCCCGCAACCCAGCCATTGCAGACCTCGCACGTACCTAATTTAAGCGCCTTATTGGCGTCTATCTAATAAAGGGTAATGCCTATAATCCCCACGCTGGGTATGCAGCTTAGGGATTGCAGTTTGGTGGTGGCCCCTCGGTAGATATCCCTTAGTCGCTTCTTACGACACCCACTGGAAGAGATGGGGTGGTGCGGATTCTAAAACAGCACGACACAGCTGTATTTGTTTCATATTGTTACTATATCCTATACTAGCAGCGCCTTGCGGTTTCACCCGCGTAGTTCCCTTCCTGTGGAAATTCCGGGATAAAATATGGCCTGAAGTGAAAAGCAAGTATTGTAATGATGAAAGATGTTTTGAAATCGGTCCAGTAGTCACGGAGCCTATTCAATACAAACAAACAAACAAACAAATCTTTCCTCTTTATAAATTAGTATATAATACAGTAAATAATAAATAAATAATAAATAAATAATGCTGGACATTTCACACAGCATTATCTAGCCCCAAGCTAAGCAGAGCTTGTGTTATGGGTACTAGATAACTGATATACATAATACAATACACTACATAGATAGATATTTTTTATTATACATAGAAAACATCCAGAACGCCCTGAACAAATATCTGCAGATCGTACACACATTTGTCCCGAGGCGGGAATCGAACCCGCAACCTCCTGCGTCGCAGGCAGACCTTCGCCCACCGCGCCACAGAGGTCGTCAAACAGTGTGCGTATACTAATGTTATATACGTTAATATAAAGTGTTTCTGCATCTCTCGAAATAGACGTCGCAGAGAGTTGAGAACTTCACCACAAGGTAGATAATTTGGCTCTCTTTCTTGTCATATATCTCACCTTCCCCTACTCATCCCACTTATTTCCACATGACGAGAAGTACACTTCAACGTAGACATTCGTAGCACTTGCTACGATGCTAGGGGAAAAATTCACAAACTATATCTTGAAAAAGACGTCTCAGAGAATTGCAGAATTCACCACTGAAGTTTACTTCCTTTCTTATGAGGCATCTAACGTTCTTCCACCCCTCCCACTTCCTTCCACATGACGAGAAACCTGACTATCATGAGTATATATTACCTCCGCCGCGCGCTACGGTGCTCGGACAGGAGGGCGCGGGCGTAGCGAACAAACGACTTAAACGCGCACGCCCCTCCTTACTACACAGAAATATTATTCTGTAAAGAGGTTCCTGATACTTATTTGTCAATATTTGGTTTTTCAAATCAGAAATGTGATTTGCAGTCTACGATATTTGTTTTTAATCTATGATAGAGTTGATATGTTGTTTCTTAGACAGGTGGAAGCAAGCTTGCTCAAAATTTGCATAGCAGGGCGAGCAGTCTCGACATAGATAACGACCGACATCGGTCGCAAAGTTTTACCGAATATATTTTAACGTATTTTGATTTTCTTTGCAAGAATCAAGTTTCAAATGATACAATAACTATTTATTTCCATAAATACAGTAGATTAACATAAATAAAAGGTTAAATTTGTAATATTAATATTGATTTACCATTGGAACTATTAATTTTTGTCAGCTGTCAGCGACCGCCATCTTTACGATTTTTGTCGCAAACTTTACGATCGACTGTTTTGTACGTGACACGTCATTTGGTTTCGACGGAAGATTGAGATAACTACCGGCGAGTTATCACAACAAATGCTGAATTGGACGCTATTTTGTAACATTTAAGTCTTATTTTTATTTTATTTAGTAAAGTCTTTATGTTGTTCTTTAACGTACCTAAGTTAAGTTACTAGATTAAGTTTAAATTGTAATGTGGCAAATAAAGATATGCCGTGTGGTGCCGGCGGCATAGAATTTGCACCACCCCAATTCTTCCCGTGGGTGTCGTAAGAGGCGACTAAGGGATATCTTCTAGGGGACGGGCAGCAGCGCCCCCTGCAGAACAAATCTTCCACCAAACTGCGATCCCCAACCCGCACGCCCAGCGTGGGGATTATGGGCATTACCCCCCCCCATGAGTTAAACACCAAAAAGGCGTTTATCAGGGGGAGGCCTGCGTCCAGCAGTGGACTGATACAGGCTGTGGATGTGGATGTGATGGATGTGGAAATAAAAATTTCTTATTCTTATTCTATTTTTATTCTCAACCGGAAACATTAACTAATGAAACTAAATCGGAAACATTTACCGCGGCTGAGCTGGATTCACAATGTTTCTCTTCTCCTACAGCGTCAGTTCAGATGACCTTATACACGGTATAACATAACATGTGTACTACCCCGAAGTGGGAGGTTTCAGACCATCATGGTGATCAGTTGTGGGGGGGAGATAATTAAAAAATCCTATTTTCAGTTTCCCATACAAAAAGTTTTAGAGAAGTGTCGCCGCAGGCCAACAGATGGCGTTATCGCAAAGAACTTTCACCTGAGTTTTGCACTTCTCCCGGCCCTCCCGGAGCGCAACCCGTGGTTTTTTTGGAGATGGCTTGACCTGGACACGAAAGGCGAACCTTACTTGGTCGTCATCATGAGCCATATCTTCTAGATCTTTTATAAGAAAACTAGCTGCGCCCCGCGGCTTCGCACGCTTTGTTCGTATGGAAACGTTTAAAGGTGATTTTTATCCCACGGGAACTGATAGTAGTAGAGAAGTGTCGCCGCAGGCCAACAGATGGCGTTATCGCAAAGAACTTTCACCTGAGTTTTGCACTTCTCCCGGCCCTCCCGGAGCGCAACCCGTGGTTTTTTTGGAGATGGCTTGACCTGGACACGAAAGGCGAACCTTACTTGGTCGTCATCATGAGCCATATCTTCTAGATCTTTTATAAGAAAACTAGCTGCGCCCCGCGGCTTCGCACGCTTTGTTCGATGGAAACGTTTAAAGGTGATTTTTATCCCACGGGAACTGATTTATGGGATTAAAAGTAGCCTATGTTTGATTCCGGGCTTAGAATTACCTGTGTGCAAAATTTTTACCAGATCCGTTCAGTAGTTTTGGCGTGAAGAGGTAACAAACATCCATCCATACATCCATACAACCATCCAAACTTTCGCATTTAAATAAATAAATAAATAATACTGGACAATTCACACAGCATTATCTAGCCCCAAGCTAAGCAGAGCTTGTGTTATGGGTACTAGATAACTGATATACATAATACAATACACTACATAGATAGATATTTTTTATTATACATAGAAAAACATCCAGAACGCCCTGAACAAATTTCTGCAGATCGTACACAAATTTGTCCCGAGGCGGGAATCGAACCCGCAACCTCCTGCGTCGCAGGCAGACCTTCGCCCACCGCGCCACAGAGGTCGTCATTTATAATATTAGTGTGATTCATAAACCGAAAAGTGATGCCAATATACTCGCTGAGGTATAAAAAAAATTTAAAGTATTTATTAAACCAAGTCCGTAATACCTCCGCCGTAAGAAGTGTTGAGATGACGAAAAGAACCAGCTATTTTATTGCCTTTCAGTATGAAGTTCGCAACCTACTCAAAAGTTATCTTAAGGTGGAACTGGTCGCATCATTTCCATCAATTTTCATACCAACGTGGAAGGGTAACTACAAGGCGGTTTGATGTTAACTATCCAAAACTAAGGATGAAATCAATTTATATCGTCATAAACTATGTTTGTATGTATACAACTAAAACAGTAAAAAAAAGTATACGTTTGAAAAATACAAGCTTCTAAACTTTCGTATTTCAACACGAATTTTAGCTTACTTTTGGCCGAAAATAAATAACACACGGGGATATAACACTCTAAAATGAAGGGTTTACCGAGATAGTTTAATAATTAGTTAAAATAAATTTATTTTTAAGAGATACATTCAATAGTTTTTCTATGATAACCCTTGTGCTAAAGTCTGTTCGGCCGCATAAATCATTGAACATTTCATTCTATCGCGCGGGTATGTCTTTTATGACAGGTGAGATAGCATGCATTTAGGCCGCGCTTACTGATGACAAACAGTGTACTCTTATGTTGGGTAATTTGCCAACTTCGTGGTCAAATACTATTAATCAAAATCAATCCAGCTCAATGTCAATTGCCGTTCCAGATCCGGCCTCTTGGACCCCATCCCAAGTACCATCTTCCTGTCGTTGTCCCAAAAACACCTTGTGATAAATCTTATTTTGTTATTTGTGTGACACCGGTCACTCTTCTATTCTAATTTTAGCTCGATTGCTGTCCAGCATCGATGTAAAAAAGGGGAGATGAAGCATTGGCTTATTGAAAGTGGCAGCCTCATATTAAGTCCAATTGTGTCCTCCCACATCAGTCTTAGTCGGAACGGGGCGGCGCGGCGCTGCTGCTGACGTGCAAATTGTTGTCCCAGACATACTTTCGAGTACCGGGTACGTTTTTCCGGGTACGTTTTTCCGGGTACGTTTTTCCGGGCACGTTTTTCCATCTATGTTGTTCATTGGTAAGGTAGGTACAATTTTACTTACTCTACAGATTTTATCTTAAGAATTTCACTTAAATCTATGCAGTCCAGCCACTGCTTAAACTGCCCTTTGGATAAGTGGTACCAGGTGCCTGTATTAAAGTGTAGTAAATACTTAACTCAACTCAACTCAATAGCCTGTATTGGTCCACTGCTGGACGCAGGCCTCCCTCTGATAAACGCCAGGGTAACGCCCGTAATACCTACGCTGGGCATGCGGGTTGTGGATCGCAGTTTGGTGGTATAATGGTTTTACAGGGGGCGCTGCCGCCCGCCCCCGGTTAATATCCCTTAGTCGCCACTTACGACACCCAAGGGAAGAGATAGGGTGGTGCGGATTCTAAGCCAGCACCACACAGCTAATATATAGCGTATTAATATAAATATAGGTTATTTTTATATTAGCTATTCACCGGAGCCATGCCAGGTACCTGCTCAGACGGTTATTGGCCATCATGGCCATGGCCAGCGGAATGATAACTACTACGATAATCATGTAAATTAGATAGGTGCTACGTCATCATCGGTTTCGCCATTCGCATCACAAGAAGACTGACTCAATCTAAAAAAAAGGTACATCTATAAATAGTTTCACCCGCGTAGTTCCCGTTCCCGTGGGAATTCCGGGTTAAATATAGCGTATAATGTCGCTCCCTGAAAAGCTAGCTTTTTAATGGTGAAAGAATTTTTTAAATCGGACCAGTAGTTTCGGAGCCTATACAAACAAAATACAAAATACAAACAACCAAATCTTTCCTCTTTATAATATAACTAGCTGCGCCCCGCGGCTTCGCACGCGTTGTTCCTATGGAAACATTAAAAGGTGTTTTTCATCCCACGGGAACAGATTTATGGGATAAAAAGTATGATGAGTGATGATGAGCAGAACCAATGAAGTTTCACCAATATCATATGGAACAGAATCCATCACACATGAATAACCCTATATACATATAATGTATGTATACTATAATTTATAACATAAATAACATTTATTTATACCTACTAACTGATAATAATATCACACCATATAATATTATAAAGGCGAAAGTTTGTATGGATGGATGGATGGATGTTTGTTACTTCTTCACGCCAAAACTACTTTACGGATCTGGCTGAAATTTTGCATACAGGTAATTCTAATCCTGGAATCAAACATAGGCTCCTTTTTATCCCATAAATCAGTTCCCGTGGGATGAAAATAACCTTTTAACGTTTCTATAGGAACAACGCGTACGAAGCCGCAGGGCGCAGCTAGTATTATATAAATAAATAATGTTGAATATCCACACAGCATCTATATAGACCCAGGCTGAGCAAAGCTTAGTAGGTGACTGATATAAATAATACGATATATTTTTTAATATACTTACTAGAACACCCGGAACATATATTTGCAGATCGTATAGATATACATACATGTATCTATTTATACCAAGGCGGGAATCGAACCCGAAACCTCCGAGCAACAAAAACTCAATGCACGATTAAATTAAAAAAAACAGCTGATTATTAAACTTATTATGACAGAGGGGTTACTAAGTTAGGGTTATTAAGTTTACCTATGTTATGCAAAAACTTCCCAATGGTGGCGGCGCCAGTGTTACTTATGGTGGGGCCACGGATCAGACAATCATCATCATCATCACCATCATCAACAACCTATATTAGTCCACAGCTGGACATAGGCCTCCCCAAATGGGAGCCATAGCGCCCTCTTCCGCTTACCGCATCCAGCATCTGCCTGCAGTCTTTTGCAGATCGTCATCCTGGCTGGAGGGTGTCCTACACTACGTTAGTCCTAGTCGCGGTCTCCTCTCAAGGACTAGTTTACCCCAGCAGCGGTTGTCGGTTTAGAGATATGGCTCACTGCCACTCCAGATTACTAATTCTATATTGTTAACCATTGATTTATTATATGTAATTATCTTAATCAATGCTTCTTATGTACAAACTCAAACTTCTGCAACCAAGGTTTCGAGTCGACGAGATTTTTATGAGGATACTAGTTGCGCCCCGCGGCTTCGTACGCGTTGTTACTATGGAAACGTTTTAAGGTCATTTCTGTCCCACGGCAACTGATCTATGGGATGAAAAGTAACCTATGTTTGATTCCAGGATAAGAATTACCTGTATGCGAAATTTCAGCCCGATCCGTTCTGTACTTTTGGTTTGGCGTGAAGAGGTCACAACACAAACATCCATCCATCCATACATCCATATAAACTTTCTCATTTATAATATTAGTATGAAGATATCTCGGTAAGGAGAGGTAAGGTCGACCTCGCCGTGGTCGACTAAGATGATGATGAAGACGAAACCACTGAGGTTGAATGAATTAGGGCGAAGGCCCGCCTGCGACGCAGGAGGTTGCGGGTTCGATTCCCGCCTCGGGACAAATGTGTGTACAATCTGCAATATATTTGTTCAGGGCGTTCTGGATGTTTTCTATGCAAAATAAAAAATATCTGTCTATGTAGTATATTGTATTATGTATATCAGTTATCTAGTACCCATAACACAAGCTGTGCTTCGTTTGGGCCTTGACAATGCTGTGTGAATTGTCCTACTTTATTTATTTATTATTGTTACATAGGTAGTTATTAGTTACTCTAGATAATAAATGGCGTGGTAAATCATCTGTGACTACAAATATTTGGGTGAAAAATAAATAATAGTGGACAATTCACACAGCATTATCTAGCCCCAAACTAAGCAGAGCTTATGTAAGAGGTACTAGATAACTGATATGCACTCTATCATCATCATCATCAGCCTATACTAGTCCACTGCTGGACATAGGCCTCCCCTAATGAGCTCTATAGATTTTTTTTACAGAACCACAGAAATCCTAATAGTAACTTTTTTATTACGATTACAGAATTCAATAAACAATACCTCCAGAAATCGTAAAGTTTGCGACAAAAATCGTAAAGATGGCGATCGCTTGCGACAAAAATGAATAGTTCCGATGGTAAATCAATATGAATATTAGAAATTTGACCTTTCTTCTGTATTTAAGGAAATAAATAATATACTGTATTTTTGGAAATAAATAATATACTTACTGTATTTTTTGAAATAAATAGTTATTGAATCATTTGAAACTTGATTCTTGTACAGAAAATCAAAATACGTTAAAATATGTCCGGTAAAACTTTGCGACCGATGTCGGTCGCCATCGATGTCGAGACTGCTTGCCCTGAACGTACAAACATTTGTCCCGAGGTTGGATTCGAACCCGCAACCTCCTGCGTCGCAGGCGGACCTTCACCCGCGGCCGCGTGACCGCAAACGCAGAATAGATATCTATTTCTTAAAATTTATTTTGTCCCAATGGTATTACGATCTCACCGATATTTCTATCTTTTTATTAATCAAAATGATTTATTGAAAATAAACGGGCACCTACTTTAGTTATATGGCTTATTTTTTCCTATTTTGATTTTTGTAAATAATTAAAAGTTACGCTTATATAAACGTAACTTTTTATATAAAACAGCCTTATAAGTAGGTACTAGGGGCTCGATCTATTAGGTCTAATTCCTGGAATGTCTAGCCTGTCTGTTTAGTCTAATTCCCTGAATGTCCATTCCCTGAATGTCTGAGACAAGGTAGGTACCTATTCCGTTGAAGACTGTTTATCTATCTGTTGTAAAACTTTCCAATAAATAAAGAATCGAACAAATTTATTAGTTGAGCGTGTTTTTACTTTTTAACCGACTTCAAAAAAGGAGGAGGTTCGTTAAATTTAACGCAGCCGCCACTCTGAAGGTTGTACCGGAGCCGAATAATATGATCAGCTGTTGTTGTTAACATTTTGTTTCTTAATTTAATGTTGGCAGCATTGTATTGTATGTATATTCTCCCCAAACTTTCGCCAAAATAAAATGTATTCCCCAAAATTTTCCCCGCACTTTTCATATCCCCAAAACTTCCCCAAAAAAATTTATTTTTCCCCAATATGGGGAAAAAACCCCCAATCTGGAGACACTGGCCCACCGCGCCACAGAGGTCATCAAACAATAAGGTTTAACTTTACGGTTTCTGTGGTGTAGGTGTAACCGAAGCCGGGAAAAAGTTTGAAACTAAATCTAAAAGGAAACAGGAAAAATCAATTAGGAATCACGCGGGATGTACACTACACCTACCTCCGTGATTCTTACGTGTGTTTTCCTGCTTCGCCTATGAGATATAAAACAAGATCTTATTTTATCGTACATGCTGCTGTAAGTACGATAAAATAAGAAACGTACAACCAGCGAGCCGTGAGCCTTTTCTTGACATAATGAAACGGATGTCATTATTTTTATAAATATAGTTATACTAGCTGCGCCCCGCGGCTTCGCACGCGTTGTTCCTATGGAAACGTTTAAAGGTGATTTTTATTCCACGGGAACAGTTTTACGGGATAAAAAGTAGCCTTTGTTTTATTCCAGTATTAGAATTACCTGTATGCAAAATTTCAGCCAGATCTGTTCAGTAGTTTTGGCGCTAAGAGGTAACAAACATCCATCCATCCATCCATATATGTGATTAGTGTGATGTGATAGTGTGATACATAGATTTAAATCGTTAGATATGCCCTTACCGTAGTGAGACCGCGCCGTGTTGTGTCCAAGTCGAACCTTACGCATGCATAAACTTGGACTCAGTATATAACTAAGCACAGTGTTAGCCGGACGTGTTGTGAAGGACGTTTGCGAGCAGTTTATAGCGTCACAAAATAACGTGTGCCTTTCGAAAGCGCAACAACAATTCTAGAAACACAAACAAAGCCAGAGGTGTAACACGCTTAGGTATTGCGAGTTAATGAAATAACTTTTATTACACTATTTTCTCAGTACGCTTGTTTTGTTTGTGTAGATTGCACAGGTTTTGGACATGATGCGAGTAGCGACACATTTCAAAACATTGCTACAGTTTTTGGTGGTCAGGGCTTATCTAACGATTTAAATCTATGGTTATATACGTAAGAGTCTGCTTTTATGGCTGACCCATCTCATTTAAGCACCTACATAGGTAAGGTAGCACTCTTAGGAGGTGGGTGCCTGTTATACCTACCTCTTGATTTTGTTTTTCACTTTCTTCTTTTTACCTGCCTGCATATTAAATAGATATGTAGGTTCAGGTAAGCAGGTGCCTACCTGAGCCTATTCAATCAATCTTAATCCTTCCAGTGGGTGTCGTTAGAAGCGATTATGGGATATCCACTGGGGGGCGGGCAGCAGCGACCCCTGCAGAACAAATCTTCCACCAAAATGCAATCCCCAACAAAATTCAAAATTCTTTATTTCCTTATACAATAAATGTACACTTAGAAAAGGTTAAATCATAATAAAAAAAACACTGACGCGGAAATAAAGTGGTATTTTTGATTTCGGTCGCCTCGGTATGTAGACTAAAGTAAAGAAACGACGAAGAAACCTTTAGCCTGTTAGTGAGCCTGTTAGTTGTTATTTTTCGAGTTGGAGCAAAATCCGACCGAAGCTTTTTATCCTCTTTATAGTCTATTTTATTGTAAGCCTTTTTGCATAGTAAAGCAGTTTTTTTCAATTTATTAACTGATATTTTTTGCAGCTTAGTAGGGGTTTTGTTGTAGAAGCGTATACGCCCTTGCCCTTTAAAATATACATTAGTTTTATTTATTTATTTATTAAGTACAGGCACAACAAACAGCTATATTTTAAACTTAATTATACGGGTTACAAAATAAATTTAATAAAATATAGCCTACTACCTTGTACTCAAATATGTTAGTAAACTTAATGACAGTTAGGTATTTATGAAGCCTAGTTGTGGGTACAGCGAGTTTATGTTTATTTCTAGTATTTACATTATGTATATCGCAGTTTTTGGGAAACTATTTACGATATTTTTATTAGTAGGTATACAAAAAAATTTCATAAATAGGTATATTGACTTGGTACTGTCATTATATTTATTTCATTGAATTTATCACGTAGCGATTCTCTTGGACCCATTTTATAGATGGCACGAACAGCCCTCTTCTGCACCACAAATATGGTGTTAATATGGAAAGTGGATTTTTAAGAACTAACGTTAATTTGAAACCTGGGGCTTTCCGTTGGTCGCATTCTAATTTGGTTCAGTTCTGACAGTGGAATCCATGAAAAATTATATAATTGAAGTCGGTTTATGTGTGATCTACTCGTCATGACCTACGGAGCTGAGCCGGTGATACTCACGATAGGGTTGGTCCACCAGTTCAAAGTCGCTCAGCGAGCTATGGAAAGAGCTATGCTCGGAGTCTCTCTAAGTCTCTGTAAGGATAAGATTCGTAACGAATACATCCGACAGAGAACCAAAGTTATCGACATAGCTCAAAGAATCAGCAAGCTGAAGTGGCAGTGGGCGCTCATTAGGGGAGGCCTATGTTCAGCAGTGGACTAGTATATGCTGATGATGATGATGATGATGAATGGCTAGGTTGCTTTCCGCGATGCGATGGTTATAGCCAAAAGCGTAGGCGTAGGTTCACGTAGGTTCAGGCAGGTCATTAAAACGCTTGAAGACCGAGACCTAACAAGCTTAGCTTGATTGCCATCGAAAGGTTGCCTGGAAGAGATCGCTGTTAGCGATAAGGCCGCCGTATGTGCCACTCTAGATTAGTTAGCAGTAAATTCTTTGTTTTTTTTTTATCAGAAATAGACCTTCGTTTGACCGCAATCTCACATGATGGAAAGCGAAGATGCGGCTGACGATGTATCACGAAGGTCTAGAAGACGGCTACTCCGGACCACATTCCGAAACACAACTGAGTTGCTTCACGGACTGGCCCAGTCCGGAGGGTGGTGACAAGCCACGGCCGAAGCCTACCACCAGAGGATACCGCTCTTACCACCCAGAGGACACGTGTAAGGTAACAGAGCGTCAACACCTACGGACGTGAGCGATACTGTCCCCAGTATCGTTTTGATGGTGCAATAAAGTTATAATCTATATATCTATCATCGTAGCGTGACCCGCAGGCGCAGGGCTGGCATTGTGGATGTGGACCATGGCTTGTATAGTACAGAACATTTCAACTGTCTAGCTATTATAGTTTTATGAGATACAGCCTGGTGACAGACAGATAGACGGACAGATGGACAGCGGAGGCTTAGTACCTGACAGGGTTGCCAACCCTAAAATCATTGAATTAGAAGAGGAATAGAAGTATTTTAAAGTATCTATTCATTTTTAGGGTTGCGTACGCAGAGACCATAAGAAATTCAGTTTCAGTTTCGTTTATCAACCGACTTCAAAAAAAGGAGGAGGTTCTCAATTCGTCTGTATTTTTTTTTTATGTTTGTTACCTCAGAACTTTTGACTGGGTGATCCGATTTGCATGATTCTTTTTTTATATTAAAGCTGGTGCTTCCGGTGTGGTCCCATTTTAATTTTGTTCCTTTCTGACAGTGGAATCCATGAAAATTCATGAATAAACTGTAAAAATTGAAGTCGGTTTATAGTTTTTTAAAATAAAATTATTTATTTACCATAACGTCATTTATAACATAACAGGCAAGTCAATACAACGTCTATTTAATAATAATCTCGCTTGAATAATAATGTTATGTTAAGAAATAAATTCTTAATTTACATAATCGTGATGAAGTTATTAAAAAAAAATGTAATACCTAAATAATAAAGATATTGTCAATTGATTTGTTTAACCACTAACTGATTTACATAAGTATAATTAAACAAGCACTTAAAACATAAAAATTAATAAATAATAAAATTGTTTGAATTACAAAGACATTAAACATTATAAACATAAAACTAATTTAAATATGTAGGTAATTATTAAATATTTACATAATATGACATATATATAACATCTATCTTATAATTGGAAATCTTTATTTACTCAATTTCATAAGTTAATTTACCTTAGTACATGTCAAAACTGTCAGTATCTATGTTGTTTTAGCAAATCGCAAATCACAGAATAAACTGTCCAACAATGTTTAACCTATTTCTGAATTGACTGGAAGGTAACTGCGTTAATTCTTCAAAACATAACTTACGTTTGCGTCGCTTCAACCAGACCTGTAGGCCTAGCACGGGGATTGTTGTCTAGGGTAGAATAGAATAGAAAAAAATTACGTCACTTTGTCATCGAATGCGTAAAATAGGCGTAAAATAGGCGGCGTAAAAGAGGCGACGGCTCAGCACCGATTTTTTCTCACCCTCCGGTGAGGTCGATGCAATTTTGGCATGAGATATGATGTTCTTTTAGTTTTTAATTTATTTTTTTCCTGTTATGTTACTCATTCATCATCATCAAGGTGATGATGATGAAGTTTGATTGTTAGTATATTTTATTTTTCTGCTTTGTTTAATGTATTCCATATATTTGAAATTAATTCCTCCAACTTCAATAATCTACGCAATGTATGCAATGTCATTTTACTGTATTCTACCCTAGACAAAAATCCCCGACCTAGGCCGGCTCTCGCAAATAATAGAAACAAAACAATGAGTTTTCAGGTATTTCCTCCCGCAGGAAAACACTGAAAACTCATTGTTTTGTTGATGATGTGATGATGAGGCAGGGTGCAGGGTGCAAGCTGATGACAGCGCAAAGCGTCACACTCACATCACAACCCGTTGCCTGCCACTTGTAGGTAAGTAGGTAGGTATAGGTATAGTACACAGCGGCCGCTTCACGCTCTAACATTCGTTGGTTGCGCGCGCGCCGCGGTACTTGCGTCCACTCGCCCGCAATATTATTGACACCGCGAACGTACAAACAATACTTTAAAATTTTAATCAGTGAACAGTTCAGTGACAAAATGCCGAAGAACATCCTAGCAGAGATGGGATCCCAGGTGGGGCTGACGCCGGCGTCGCGGCACAGTGAGAAGGTAGGACACGTGCGATTTCAGTAATATGCCTGTTTTTAGGGTTCCGTTCCTGAAGGATTAAAACTATTACATAATAAAATAAAGAAACTAAATGTAGGTATCCTTATTTTTTTATCTTTGGTGGTAATTTTATCATTACGGTAGGAACCTTTTCCATAAGCCGTAGGTAAAGGGATATTATAAAAAAGAGTGTATGCTATGCTGTATTAGGTAGGTATATAGATAATAATTAACGAAAAGCAAATGAAACGGGGCTCCGCGAGTGAGTTTTTCTTTATAGTACCTATTTTGGCTTTTGTCAAAGCTGTACCTAACTATATATTTAACCGTAATGGATAGACCATTGAAATTATGACAGGACGATCACTATTTCCGCTTATTTTCCAATAATATAATTTTATTATATAAAATAATTTTGTATATATACAAATTGTAAAGGTAAAGCCCTTTTACCTGTTGGCCTTATATATATATAAGGCCAACAATATCCATACGAAGTTATGTAGGAATATTTGATTTTTTTAAACCCTGCACAAATGATAAACAAACCGTCAGTACTTAACCTCAAATTAACTTTCTTGTTGACGATTTTGACATAGTGGAAAGTACTTGCTAATTTGATTTCTTTAATAAATATTGTCCAATTATAATCTCTCTATCTCGACTCCAAGCATGTCATTTTTAATGTATGTTATTGGAATAAAATCTTTATAAAACATTTTAAATCCTTTGAAATCTATTGACATAATTTGCAGTTTTATGACAAATAGTTCATAGGTACCGATTACAGAACTAAAGCAACGTCGGAACCACACGCGTAACGTGGGCAAGTTGCTTTTTTAGTTTTTTGAAATCCTTTTTTTTTGGTTCCTTTTGCGAAAATATTGTTCTCGTATGTTGGGTTGTATTGGTAAATAGGCGCTCTCTGTGTGCGAGTCGACTCGCACACAGAGAGCCGGTTTTATTATATTTAATGCGAATTCTTTGAGTTCTGAATGCGCGGGCATGCGGATGGTTAGTAGATATTTCGGGTTCGACAGCGCGATGGCTAGACGACGTTCACGGTCGGACTAAAATAGATCTTACCAGCTGCGCTGCGTGCGACCAATGTCAGTCCAGTCCAGCATTACCAACCTCAGACTAGCAACTCCGTCCGACGACTAGGGAAGGCAGCACACCACCCTACAGCTTCCACTAATTAAACTTAAAATAATTCTAATAAAAAGAAGTTGGTTTTCTCATGGATTCCAACGTCTGAACTGGACCAAATTAAAATGGGACCACACAAAAAGCACCAGCTTTCAAATTAAATAATAATCTTCAAAATCGGCAAAAATATAAAAAAATACATTTGCATTGAGAGCCTCTTTTTTGAAGTCGGTACCGTTCAGCAAGGACATACTCTATCGGCAAATAAGCAGTAAGTAAGGTCCTGAAAAAGAAAAATACAATAAAATAATATAAGTAAAAAATTTAAAACTAGTACATTATTACATCAATCGTATCAATTGAGCTTACTGCAGACTAAGACTGCGTTAGTTAACTAGCTATAATATTTAGTTTAATTTAAAAATAAAACAAATAATTTTATATTCTAAATAAACCATTGAGATTGAAATATTTGTAAACAAACCAAAGCAATATAACGTATTATCACATGCTTAGTGCTCTTTTCTCTCTCCAACGCAAGGTCTTTACTTCATAACGGCGACTTTCACCTTGACCTAATAGATAGTAGGTATAGGTATAGGTAGGTACCTACCTTCCTACTAAATCTTCGTCTTCTTTCTACTTTTCCTTCTATGGAGGCTGGCATGTAATAGGTAGCTATAAGATGTCCAACTATTTCCCCATCTGCTGTTTTGAATGTTGTGTAAAAACCTTTCACCTAAATCTCTCAAAAATATATTTCAGCGCCTTCTCAGTTACCTTTTCCGTCCAGCTTATCCGTTCCATCCTCCTCTAGCACCAGATTTCAAACGCCTCGAACACACATTTTGATTGGCTCGATCCTCTATAGATCTGATTTAAAGCTGAACGCGCACATGTCCGCGCCTCACGCAATCTTTGTATGAAATAACTCACACGAAACGAAGAGTAAAGCGATCTCCCTACAATCTATCTAACATCATTATCATCAGCCCGTATACGTTCTTCTCAATCGCCTCTTACGACACCCACGGGAAGATTTGGGGTTTACGTATTCTAAGCCAGCACCACACAGCTTCCACGTATATGTCCACTGCTGAACAACTTTAGTATTATCTATGTATGTGATAAACAATTTACTAAAAGTACCTACAATTCAGTTGATCACAAATAGCCCACTCACCTAACCGCGCCGCTTTTACTGAAATCCTCTAGAGTCTAGATATACGGATTCCGCCGCGGCGGATTGGCGCGGACGGGTGTGCGATCTCCTTAACTGCTGAGTCGTATCGGACGTACGAACGACGCTCGATGACGACACAGTGGTCACCTGGCGTAGCGCCAAAATTATTGTAAGTATACGATTTTTTTCAAGATGTTATTTACTGTGTACCTCGGTAGCGTGGGTAGTAGCTACTCGGATACTAGGTAGGTAGTTCGTGTATTTACAAACATTCCATAGAAGCTACATTCGGCGGTTGTACTAATTAATCTTATGAAACCTGCCGACCTAGCACGGGGATTCTTGTCTAGGGTAGAATAGAGAAAAATTACATCGCATCGTCATACATCGCGTAAATTATTGAAGTTGAAAGAATGAATTTCAGAAATTTTACGTATTCGATGACAGAGTGACGTAGGTAATTCTTTTTATTTTTTACTTTAGGCCTACTGAAGGTCCATCTATAACCTATCGGGTGTGTCGGTGTGTGTAATGTATGTAGGTAGTATACATACATAGGTACACCTACTGTTAGGTACACAATTGTATAGGTACCTTGTTTGTTTGGATATTATTTTCTGCAACAATTATTTGATGTTTATGATGAATTACTAATGTTGAGAATTACAGGAGCACAAAGGGCCGCCTTATCGGTTAGATTATTATAACTAAGGTTACTTCTACATCATCATCATCATCATCATAAGCCTATACTAGTCCACTGCTGGACATACGGTTACTTAATATAATATAATATAACTACTGGACCGATTAAAAAACTTTCACCATTAAAAAGCTTAGTTTTCTTTGAGTGACATAGGCTGTATTTTATCCCGGAATTTCCACGGGAACGGGAACTACGCGGGTGGAACCGCGAGTCGCTTCTAGTTATATGTATATAATTATAACTGATCTTTTCAGAAATGATTTTTATTGGTATTGTCAGAAATGGTAGGAACAAATTCTGGCTGACGAAAATCCTATGCAGTGCCAAGGAAAACTTTTGCATAAATTATTTATTGATTTTCCTCTGATTCGTTGCCAGAAATAATACATATGCACGGTTTTCAGGCAATCAATTGAATTATTAAATCGTTACTAGATATTATTTTATAGAACGATTATTCCTATCACGAACGATTGTCAAGAATTAAATAAGGAGGTTTCACACCATTGATTTAAAAAGGGAAGATAGGTTACGTTCTCCCAGCGCTTACTCAAAAATTGGCACGTGTTACAACTACACGCAAACACATACGCTCACAGTTATATTTCCAGTCCTGTGCAATACAAAGAAGAACAAAGACGGAAAGACGTATCTAAGACCGAAGTGAGACCGAGACAACAATATTTCACGCGAATCACGACCGCCCGTGCCGCCGGTCAGACGGTGACTGATGTGGGAGAACACAATTTTACACAATTTGAGGTTGCCACTTTCGAGCAACCAGTACCTCATCTTCGTTTTTAATAAATCAATGTTTCACACCACCTAATATTCGGTGTATTGCAGTAAGGCTTTTGTAATTATATGCCTAACGCCCTGCTTTATCCATTTTGAATGAAGCATGTTAGTAAACAAAGTACGACACAAATAACAAAATCTCACTTGTTTGGCGTCGAGTTTCAGATATAATTGTAAGCAATTTTTATTGAAGGGAGGATCTAAAATCGACAAGTAATGTAAATTACGTATACAAGGACGCGCCAACAAGTGGATCTTAGGTTAACACCTTCATGGCCCAAGACGCAGGTGCCATTCTCCACCTCGTTCGGCTGCGGCGCGCCCCTGCGGGTCGCACCGCAGAGGCTGGGCTGTGAATACGTTAAGTATGGGCGGTTTGTTAACGTTTATGCTCCATTCAAAATGGATACGATATAGATAATATCTAAGATATAGGTAATATCTAAGAAATGAAATATGATTTAATTTTTTTTTTTGCCAGACATGCCTACCAGATAGGGAGCAAGATTTTTTACTTACTTTATTAATACATTTATTGAAAAAGAAAATTACCTACATTCAATTACATAATAGTAAAAGAATATCATTCATTGTAAATGCTGTACATTATTATTATTTATAATACAAAATAAATTAGAACTTGTACCTATTTACAATTGAAGCAATTTGGAGCTAACTGCCGACTGTTGCAGTCAAACTACAGGTAGCTCAACTTATCAATCCTTATCAATACCAGTCAGAATATAATGGCCTAGTTATCATTTATTTTTATTCATAAAGTAACCTATATTTGATTCCAGGATAAGAATTACCTGCATGAAAAATTTCAGGCCGATCCGTTCAGTAGTATTGGCGTGAAGAGGTAACAAACATCGATACATCCACACAAATTTTCGCATTTATAATATTAGTGCGATTATATTATGTGCTGCGATAGGTAATCATCTGCGAAAACGCCGAAACAGCACATTATTCGTCCAGAATTCTTCCTTAGATTATATTCTCAGTTGTTAAATGCACCACAAATGATGAAATTCATTTAGGACTCCAACCTTGACGTCGACATCAACACCCAACATCTTGGTAGCCAACATGCTGGTTGTTAATGACCCAAGATTTATCTCATCTCCAAAACATTTAATCCAATTTAATAAGTAATATTTCGGAAATCCCCCGAGGCTGAAATGAGGAAATCGTTTCTCCGCTACGTGGGGGACGCAGTAGATTTCCGTTTTTTTTACCTGATTTCCCCCAAATCAAGATATCCAACTAAAATCTATATATTACACCAATAAAATAAACCTTGCAGGAAAATCCTGGGAAAATCTAACGTTATTTTTTTAAATTCCGTAACTACCATAAGCGCAAATGGAAAAACGTTTAGCATCGGCAAATAAATACCTTTAATACGGAAAACTTGAGAAGATATTCAGGCAATTAGCGATTCCTTGAATCAGTAGTCTTACTGACATTACCTAGCCTTTTTTTAAACGACCTCTAGTCTCAAGTTCATAATAGACTCTTATCTAAAGTCTATGATTTGGACCATGATTTGAGTTTTATTTAAGCTTTCTATGTATGTCGGCCTACGAATAAGAATAGTCAGGAACAGTAACTGCTTTAAAAAAATGCCCCAACCAAAGTTTTGCTAAAGTAGGCGGGGCTTAAAAGTCGGGCTCAGCGCGCCATCAGTAGGATATTTATCTTGCAAGCGAACACACGTCCAGTCTGCACAGACGTTTTCGTGAGTATCTTTGTGAAATAGCTGTGAATCATCATGCCAACATGTGTTGTGAAGTGGTGCAGGAGCCATACAAGATTAAAATGCCTAGGAATCACTTTTCACTAGTAAGTAGTAGCTAAATTATAATTACATTCATAGATGTTCAAATACGTCATCAAAATGAAATGTTCAATACTATGCAATATGAAGTCAGTAAATTTTTGACTTCGTTTTTTTGTTATTAATACAAAACAATATTATGGTCAATAATACGCAAATCGAAGTCAGTTATTGATTTTTTATATTTGAGATACATATTTTTTAATCTTAGATTTTTTTTCTTCTTGTTGATGAAATATTTAAATGTAACAAATACAATTAAGATATATTTATAATACGTATGTATGTATTTATTTTGCTTGTATTTTGTGTTTTAGTTTTCCTGCCGATCCTATTCGGAAAAATAAGTGGATAAGTGCAGTAAAGCTAGAAAGACAAAAAACAATTACTAATGAAAACTATGAAAACCAGCAGAGTATAAAACAGAAGAGAAGAATTGCACGGTGTTATCAAACATGTAAGACCAACGACGCTTCAACTGCCAGAAACCGTGGAATAAATTATAGGCTTTATTACCCGGAAACTGCAAGCCAAAATCAACTATCCAGAATGAATGAAAATGTTTATTTTCACAAGATAATTAATTTGAAAGATTTCGATGTACTCTCGTATCCATCGGTGGTTTTGTTTAAAATATGCCCACGCACCGAGACACTAATAAGATATAAATAAAAATAAATGACCACGGAAAATCACTTATTCGAGCTAGTAATCTGTCAGTAATATCAACACAGTGTTTTTCTAAAATATTTGATACCGAAGATATTATCGTTGAACTTCTGAAAATCCGTCTTCACTACATTGCGAAGAAAGACTCTTTTTTAATATCTTCTAGACTAAAACTTAATAAATTAATCATATTTCGCGGAACATAGATTTTATTGATGTGTACAAAGTAACAAAAACAAATTAATAAAAAAACATTGTTAACCATTATATTATTTTATTAATAACTTGGTTCGCTCTACTTATTGCATAACATCATCCACGCCGCCTTGTTTCAGCTGTCATAGCAGACATTGCAGTACGCGCGCGAACCAATCACCGCTTTCATTTAGCAAGCGCCAACCAATCCCTACTTTCGTTCTGAATTCAACTAATCACGAAGCAATGTCTTATTGGAACTTTGGCTATGATTCGTTTTTTGACTTATACGTCATTTTGGTTTGAGCTAGGCCCACTTTTTGTTTGAAGTTTGTTCTGAATTACCCTTCCTGACTATTCTTATTCGTAGATGTCGGCACAGTTTCATACGCCATTATCACGGTATATAACTGAACTACACTTCTACGATTACTGACCCTGATCTATCATGTGGTTAGATAACTGATTATGTTTAGAATGAGGATGTTAGAATTGGTATAATCGTTTCTACAGGTTCTGATACAGCTACTTCTTTCTTTTTTTCTGCGTGATAATGTAATTGAACCGAGTGAACGCAGTGAACGAAGTTCAACCCGGGTCAACATTTTCGCAGTTTTGTCAGTATGTCTGTACTCCTCTACAGGTCGTATTTTACAACTAAAACTAATAACGAATACCTGTTTTCTTACACTTAAATAGTTGAATAGTGACTAATCTAAGCAAAAAAGCTTTTTAAGCCTATCAAACGATCCAAGGATAACAGACTGTAATGGGACAATTCCGACTTTTCAAGTTCATTCTTTTACGAAAATTTTGAAACGTGACGTCGTCGCGTCGGTACTTTTTACTAGTTATTTATTTATTGAGGTATCTGAGAGTAGGAAACGAGAGTACACCTGTTTACCATATGCCCAAGGCTAGTCGCTGTTGAGACTGGCAGCCGAAATTCGGCTTGGAGGACATCATCAGGTTTAATATGAGTCAGAGTCAAATCGTTTATTTCTTTAGACTTAAAAAATAAGCACTTAGACACGTACAATATTTACGAGGTATATAAACAGCTTGATAAATAGTAATTACTATCAAATAAGAAATAAAGTGCAATTGACTCTAATTCACTTAAATAGAAAATATAGGTATTATACATATATAATTTATTTATCAGCCTATTTACTACCGTATCATAATCAATCATCAATACAAATCTGAGAGACTAAAATAGCCTTAAGGAAAATTGATAAATTTCCTATACAAACAGATAATTGTACACAGTGTATACCTGTTTCGTTTTGCAATAAGTGTCAGGGTCGTCCAGGGCTGATGGCACAGCGCTGGACAACAACTGGGTCATACCATATCCAGCAGATTACTTCGGTAGTTGCGTCATACATAGTGTTATGTTACCTATCAGATGATTTACGGTAAAAAACCTGTCAGAAACCTGATTTTCCAAAAAGACGAAAGAAAATATTCAAAACAGTGTGTCTGTCTACCATGAATTGTCACAGATCGCCTGATGTTACTATAGTACTACAGTAATGTAAATCGCCTACGCGACTCATGTGGCGCATTTTAGTTCCTAACTATCCGCTAGAGGCGCTTTAACAGTTTTCATATTTTTTTTAACTACAGTCGCTAGCCAGTATAGATAGTTATGACTCATGGTAGACACACAGGGTACATTTTTGGTCTTTTCTACTATCGCTTTCGATGTCGATTGTTACATTGTCTAGTCTAGACCCTCAGATCGGATGAGCAAGGGACCGGGTGAGAACAAATTGAGCCCGATTTATTTTGCGGATTTTTTGTAATTTTAGCAATTTAGCATTTGTTTGTTGTGGTCGGCAGAATTATACTAAAGTAACCTATCAAGCAAAAGTCTTACAAGGGATTCGAACCACTCACATTTTGCAGAGTTTGGATAAAATTATATACGGTAAGAAAGAAGAAAGAGAAACCTAAGTAAGAAGTAGGCCGACATCTTTATAGGATTTAGTACCAAAAGGGTAAAACGGGACCCTATTACTTAGCCTCCGCTGTCCATCTGTCTGTCACCAGGCTGTATCTCAGGAGCCGTGATAGCTAGACAGTTGAAATTCACAGATGATGTATTTCTGTTGTCGATGTAACAACAAATAATAAAAGTTAATTAATTTTAATAATTACGGGGGGCAACGTCCGTATCACCTTGAGAACCGATCACCGAGGTTAAGCCAATGATGTTTTAATAATATCATTGGGTTAAGCAACGTCGCGGTCAGTAGGTACTTACTTGGATGGGTGACTGCGTCACGTTGACTTTTTGTTTTTTATGAGGAAAGATTTGTAAATATTTTCAATTTCATATGTCAATTTTACGATGTATAATTTTACCTTAAATTTAAAATATTTATTCAATCAATATCATTTTTAATGTAATTTAATTTAATTTAATGTTAATTTTAGGTCTTTAGTTCTTTGTACATAAATTATAATAAATTAGTTAGTGTAATTGGCAATCGCCGTTCTAATTAATAAATAAAATAAAATAAAAATCCTTTTTGGCTTTCAATTAATTTGTTTAATATACAGCACAAGTAAGGCTAGAGAAAGATAAAAAACAAGGACAGACTGTTAAAATAAAGATGTTTAATAAACTACCTACAAATATTACTGAAATTAGATAATTTTAATCTCTTATCGTAAAATAAAAAATCTTTTTCGGGAAAAATGCAGCCTAAACATTTCTTTATAATTGGTTATATTGGAATCCTCATTTTTGGATCAGGAATAAGATAAATCAATGGGAATAAGTAAAATTTTGAGTCCCAGATTGCTTACAATAACTTATAAGAATCTATCCATTTACTTCTAATCTATTGTCATTGTATACCTACCAACTAAGTTATGGAATGCAAATGTGTAAAATGTAATAGATGTAACATGTGAATGACTTACCTAGTATAACACTATGTTATAAGAATGGTGAATAAATAAAAATTCTAGCCAAATAGACTTTCCAAACGATTGTCTGATTAGGTTCCTCAGATCACTGACGGAGATACCCAGCTATTTGTTACTCCACTGTGCGCTTGCTGCCAGTTAATGTTAATTATCAGCATATCGTTAAATTAATTTTAGTTCTCGGCACTGGCCGTCTTGTCTTGCTAGATTTTTCCTTGGAGTTGCAAAGTTTCTTTATACCTACGTATTCAGCAAAATAACATATCCCTTTCTTTAACAATGCTGATTAGTGTGTAATTTTTCCCTAAACCAATCGTAATTTACCACCCTTTCGTGACTGTATTTTATCGCCAAAACTACACTAAGGCCCGTATTATGAAAGCTTGCTCAGTCTTCAATCTCTGCTTGGGTATCGCTTTTCTTTAGCATAAATGTTGCTCAAGCATAGCTCGATGACTGAGCAAGCTTTCATAAAAGTCATTGTTTTAAATTAATTAGGTACTAAGGGATAACTACGAGCCAGTTCAGTTAGTAGGGGTGGCTATCTGGCTATTGCACTCTAAGTGCCACACATAACATGCATTCTTTTTATACAGTTTTTCTTAGTTTTGTAGTTTTTAACTGGTAGCTATTCAGATGTCGCCGAAACTTAACTTAACTAATTGGACAGTACTAAAAATATCGCTTTCCCTGTCATAACGATCAAAATAATAAGGATGGCATCATTTTAAGTCCTCTCAAATTAGTTAGGTACCCAAGTATAGTTTTGGCGACATCTGAATAGACTATAGACACTAGTAATAATTATGCTCTAATCGATTATGATCTGCATGGTGAAATTTACGACACAAAGTTAGAGAAAAGTTTGAGAAAAAATGAAATTCAAAGCCAGTCAGACTTGCCACAAGCACAGTGAAACTGGACAGGCTAGGGCCCCTATATAATGATAAATTAATTTTGTTTTAAATAAACCGAATACCGAGAACCGAAATAAAAAAAAATAAACCGACTTCAATTTTTATAGCTTTTTCGTGAATTTTCATGGATCCCACTGTCAGAACTGAACAAAATTAAAATGGGACCACATGGAAAGCACTAGCTTTCATATAAAAATAGAATCATGCAAATCGGACAACCACCCAGTCAAAAATTCTGAGAAAACAAACAAAAAAAAAATATATATATATTGTTATCAGTTACTAGGGTTGGCATGATTAAAACAAGTTGTTTGTTTAAAACTGTTTGAAATAAAAAATATGTTTTTATTAAGGGTTTCAAAATACAGTTTAAAACAATTTTTAAAGAATGTTTAAAACATGAAGAAAAAAATCAGGGTTTAAAACAACCATTTATTGCAAAAGAATGGAAATAAATTCAAACAAATAAATATGTAGAACTCTACAAAGCTTAAAATAAATTTAAAAGTGGAAAGTCTATCTATGTTGGTTGGATTTAAACACAGTAGGTACATTGTATAAGTAACTGGGGCCAGTAAAGTCCCTATGTCGGCCGTCGAAAGCAAGTAATTCACTGGATTAGTGGGTATTTTCCGTTCTCTCTCTAGTTCTCTACCTACCTACACTACACTACATACAAGGTAAAGTGTTTGTTTTGATTAATAATAATAATAATAATCAGTTTATAGATATTGAGATATGCAACAATAAGTAAATAATTATCGTTTTGTTAATTTTTACTAATGTGAATTAGGAAATAGTTTACAAATGGATTAAATATTTTATTATTCGCTATAATTGATTTTGTAGGGTTTCACATAATCAATTTATTCGTCGTAAAGTTACATCTAACACATACGTATCGAAAGAGTACCAAATCCCAACTGAACTGCCTGAATAGGGCGAGAGTGAATGGGATCGTTGAATGATATAAAAATAGAATGAATACAGAAATTACAGGTAGGTAGGGAGGGATCCCACCAATGATCGATTAGGGATCGATTGGAATAGGATGCCGAGATGAGGTGCACCCTACATACTCCCCCTATTGATCCACAATGGACCCCATGTGGATACAATCTAACTTATTTACTAACATTTAGACTCTATACACAACATACTAACACAAAACTGACATTTAGACTCTATACACCACATACTAACATAAACCTACCCCTAGGAGAAACCTACACTATCTAAGTACCCTTGCGCGGGCGGCCGCGTCTGCGCTGGGGCGCGACGGGCTGACACACCTCCGAATGCTCATCCTTCCTAGCGTGGTACCGCATGAGCTGCGAGATGTGATACTTGCCCACGATATCGTCTTGCTTTCGATAATGAGCTAATACATAGGAGGTAGGGCTTGCTTGCTTAACTATGATATACGGCCCATCTTGTTTAGGCATAAGTTTCGCGCTGACGCCTTTGCTGGCGTTACTCAGTACGTGACTTTTCAGTAGCACCAAATCACCTATCGCTAACACGTCGTCCCGTCGTGTCCTGTCTCTCGCCGCCTTTCTGACGTCCTGCTGTTGTTCGATGCACTCTTTACTCTGGGCCAGGGCGTCGGCAAGCTTAAGCAGGTACGGCGAAATCTGCGGGACGTAGTTGGTGGCATTTACCACCTCACGGATGTCGGCTCGCGCATCGAGCGGGGAACGAAGTTCGCGAGCGAAGGTTAGGTAGGCCGGCGTTCTCTGAGTCGACTTGCACACTGCCGTATTCATGGCAAAGCGTATTGCGGGTAGCGCTTCTGGCCACTGCCTGTGATGCCCCTCAACCAAGATCGCGAGCTGTATCTTCAGATCGCGGTTTTTTCGCTCAACCGGGTTTGCTTCTGGGTGGTACAACGGGATGAGATTTTGCGTAACGCCGAGCGCTGTCATGGCGTGCTTCATTACGTCAGCGACGAACTGCACGCCGTTGTCGGAGATCACGCGACGTGGTACGCCGTAGCGGAGGAACACCTCGTCGATGAGAGCGCGTGCGCATGCTTCCGCCGTGGCTTCGACCAGCGGGAAGAGCTCCACCCACTTGCTAGCGGGGTCCTCGGCCACCAGGATCCAGCGTTCGCCGAGTTCGCCCCGAGGTAGCGGCCCGAAGAGGTCAACGGCGAGCACCTCAAAGCGTTGTGCCGGAACAGGCGTCTGTAAAAGACCAGCGGGTTTTAAGTTGGGCGGTTTATACTTTTGGCACTCTGTGCAAGTTTTGAGATATTCTGTCACATATCGTCTCATTCCAGGAAAGTAATAGCGTTGGGAAATTCGCTTTAACGTGCGTTCTATTCCGCCGTGTCCGGCGGTCGCCTTGTCGTGACATTCTAACATGATTTCTTTACGCAACGTTTCGGGTATAACCAACTGTGGTTCTTCCGTGTCTTCGTCGTGGATGTAGCGATATAATACACCCTGCGTCATACAATAACCGCGTTCAGCCCACCTTGTACCAGACATCTCTTCACTCCCTTCCATCTCCTTAACAATTTTGGCGACATCGTGGTCTGCCATCTGCGCCTCTCTCAGAGTGGATGCATCCCAGCGCGGGGTTTCCAATATCACGGTGCAAATACCGCAGGCGGGACGGGACTCTTCCTCGCAAGGTGGGCGGCTCAAGGTGTCAGCAATAACATTGGCTTTACCTGGTGTATATTCGTAATGTAGGTCATATGCTTGCAACCTCATGGCCCAGCGCACGAGGCGGCCGGTCGGTGACTTGAGGGTGAGCAACCACTTCAACGGCTGGTGGTCGCTAGCGACGCGCACGCGGTGACCGTCGATGTACCCGCGGAACTTGTCGACAGCCCACACGACGGCCAGCGCCTCACGCTCCGTGGTGGAGTAGTTGCGTTCGGCGGGCGTGAGCAGGCGCGACGCGTACTCGATGGGATGCTCTGTGGCTGGCGACTCCCCCTGCAGTAAAGCAGCTCCCAGGGCATAGTTGCTGGCATCGGTCCTAAGTATAAATTCAGTGTTATAGTCGGGTTGACTTAATATTGGTGCAGTAGTTAGCAGTTCTTTGAGCTGCCGGAATGATGAATCTTGGGGCTCTCCCCATGTCCAGGCTACATCCTTCCTGGTTAATTGGGTTAAGGGTTGAGCTATTTGAGAAAACCCAGGCACAAACTTCCTGAACCAAGAGCAAGTTTGTATGAAACTTTTCAAGTGTTTCATGGAGGTGGGCGTTTTCATGTTCTTAATGGCTGTGATTTTCTCAGGATCTGGTTTGACACCCTCTGTGGTTATAACATGGCCTAGGTATTTTACATTAGTCCGGAGAAACATACACTTTGTTCTATTTGCCCTCAATTTGAAAGCTCTTAATCGTTCAAACACTGTTTGAAGTTCTACCAGGTGTTTGGCATAGCTGCCCTCGGTTATCAATATAAGATCATCGAGGTAACATAGAAGGGTGAGATCTTTTACTGTGGGACCAGATTTGAATCGGTCTATCAGCCTCTGGAAGGTTGCTGGTCCGTTGCAAACACCAAAGGGCATGACTTTCCATCTGAATACCCCCAAAGGGCATGTGAAGGCGCTCTTGTCCCTATCCTTATCGGCCAGCTGTATCTGCCAGTAACCAGAGCGCAAGTCAATGGTAGACATGAAGCAGTTCTTCTTTGTGTACTGGAGCAGGTCATCAATCAGTGGTAGTGGGTATGAATCTGTCTTAGTAATTGAATTTAACTTACGGTAGTCCACACAAAATCGGAAAGTTCCATCTTTTTTGGGTACCAAAAGCGCCGGAGAGGCCCATGCAGACTCACACTCCTCTATGACCCCATCACTCAGCATTTTGTTGATCTCAGTTTCCATGATGGCTCGCTTAGCTGGGGTGAGTCGGTAGGGTGGTACAGCGATAGGTAGGTGATCTCCGGTGTCTATATGGTGCTCTGCATAGGGAGTGCACTCTCCATTTTCACTGAAAACATCATCATAGCACATAAGCATGTTGGCTAAAGCAACCCGTTCCTCAGCGGCAAGCATTGTTCCTTCATCGTCCCGTAGGAGATCAGCTGAGAAACATTCAATAGGCCGAGTAACTATGTTCTCACACTTGAGATGATGCACATTCAGAGGTGTGTCAGGCAAGTGCCAGGTCATGTTTGAAAAGTTTAATACTAATCCTGCTTTAGTAATGAAATCTATCCCTAACAAAGTATCATTATTGCTAGCATAGGGAAGGATAACAAATGTCACCGGGACCTTAAGATCAGTTTTGTACACTGTGACCTGGACATCGGCTAACTTGACTAAGGTATCTTGCATGCTACCATCAGCTAGTTTAATTAACATATTTGTTGAACGAAAGGGAAACCTCTGCTTAAGAAGGAGTGTGTAGAGTGTACACCCAGCTATGCATGCCTTTGCAGCAGTATCAATCAAAGCCGTGCCATTCAGTCCATTGACTTCAATCTCTAAGATTGGACGGTAAGAGTTTTTTACATGCTCAGGCACTGTTAAACTGCTTAAATCTATCTTAATGTCTCTACTATGTACACTTTCACTGTCACACTTGCACTTGTAGTACTTACATTGTTCGGCACTTGAACCCTCTGATAGCTCGAACGAAGGGTCGGCGGCGGCGGAGGCGCGGGCGAGCGCGCCCTCGTTTGCAGAGCGCAGCATCGTGGTGTCGGCGGCATTTGCCTCTCGGCGCTCAAAGGCGCGACGGCGGCGGCGGGCACGGCTTCCGCAAGCTCGCGGTGAGTTAAAGCTCGGCTTGACTGCGATGTTTGACGGAGAATCCTCTTTGTTTTGATTATTGTCGTCACTCGAACCGGATAAACTTTGACGTTTCATCACTTCAAACCTTGAACGAACGAAATCACAGTCGCTAATCGAAGCTTGAACCGCGCAAAATCGAACGGATCGATCCAATGTTTGTAGATCGGGAACGGGTGACCGAGATGTTCGTTCAGTGGAAACGGACACGGCGCGACGCACTGAGCACGCTTGGGCGGCAGTGGCGCTGTCTGTTGCAGCGGCGGCGGCGTCATGAACTACCGGCGGCGCCGGGGAGAAGTGACGAGCGAATCTCGAGCTTCGTGCGACGCTATAGCGTTGATGTGTACGAGCGTTTCCGAAGGGTGCCGAAGTGTTTTGCTCGTTCGTTGACGTTGCTGTTGCTATGGAAGGCTTTTGGTGGTTGTTGCGATTCGAATTTGAATTTTGGCGCCAATTCTTCGCTTCCGTGGTGTTGTTTGGCGTCTTTTTATGAATTTTAGGTTCCTGTTCTTCTAAACTTTCTTCGATTCCTCGAGCTTTTTCTAGCAGGTTTTCGAACGTCGAGAATGAATTTCGTGCTATTCTATTGCGTATGTTCCGATGTACGAGTCCAAAAACGAGATCTAGTTGGACTTTTTCTGATAGCTCACCTTCTGGTACCTTAGCGAGAAGGGCGCGGGCGTTCGCCAGGAACACGTCTGTGCGCTCATCGTCCTCCTGCTCGCGTGTAAATAGCTTTTTATAGATTTGGTAGGGCGGTAAACGATGGCCGAAAGCGCAGCGTAGCTTTTCTAAAGCGTCGTTCCAGCTGCGGGTCGTGTTCTTTACACCTACATACCATACGGCAGCCTGTCCTTCGAGTAGGAGTGGAAGTCCGCGCAGCGCATGGTCCTCGCGCATACCAACGCACTCTTTGTAAATTTCGATACCATCTATGAACGCCTCCAGGTCGTCGGCGTCGCGGGATTCGCCATTGAATCGCGCCGTGCATCCGGTAAAATTGGGCGCGTGACTACCGAATGGTGCGTACATTGATGGTGTCGTCGGTGGCGGTATCGTCGTCGTAGCATTCACGGGGGTCGGGATGGTCTCGCTGCGGTCGCTACGGAGGGAAGCGGCCGACGAAGCAATGAGGCGATCGACGCGCTCCAACACCTGCATATTGGCTTCGGCCTGTGTCCGCGCGAACATGGAAAACATCGCGGATAATTGATCCTGCGACAACATCACATTCGCGGCGGGGGAACTCACTACCGGAGTGAGGTCCGCGGCACTCCCGAAGGAGGCGGAATCCTCATCCTCGTCGCACGGCATGGATTTTCGGCTTCGTGTTTTCGGCATTTTCACTGCGTAACACGCGGCACTTTAGTTATTAGTATTTTGCGGGGGGGTTCACGCAACTCAACGCGGAGTTTGTCACTGCGACGCGTTGGTTTTGTTTGGCCACTAGTTGGCGCGCCAGTGTAGGGTTTCACATAATCAATTTATTCGTCGTAAAGTTACATCTAACACATACGTATCGAAAGAGTACCAAATCCCAACTGAACTGCCTGAATAGGGCGAGAGTGAATGGGATCGTTGAATGATATAAAAATAGAATGAATACAGAAATTACAGGTAGGTAGGGAGGGATCCCACCAATGATCGATTAGGGATCGATTGGAATAGGATGCCGAGATGAGGTGCACCCTACAATTTGAAATTGATCCATAAAAGTAAAAAGTATAAAAAAGGAAATAAAACAAAAAAAAAACTCTTATTTTAAACTGTTTGTTTTATAAAATATTAAAAAAAACTGGTTTTTTTCCAACTCTGCCAGTTACCAACCGTGCCGCACCAATCTCGTAGGTACAGGTACTAGGTAGGTATTTGTTTGCTCGATGGTCGCAGTTGACAATGTACACAAACCAACTGTACGTTTTCTAGATTCTCATAATTTCATCATAATCATAGGTATGAAACATTCTTACTTACCTACCTACCTACTATCGCTTACATTCTACAACTTTATGCTTTGTTCCTTAATTTAGGACGTTTTCTAATATTAGTAGATAGTAGGTACCTAAAATATTCTCATGTCTATTGAATCATTTTGTACACTTAGCAATTATACATACTTATTTTTAAGAGGCGAATAAGCGCGTATGTGTGATATGATAATTATGATAATAAGTAGGAAGGTACAAGGTACACTTGAAATATGTAAACATTAATATATTACAGGAATATTACTGCACGAATATCACATGATTTGTTTACGGTACGGGCTATTTTCAATCCTATAATTGAATTATTGGTCATATTAATAACGCTGCTATGGACATTTTACGTGTGCACGCGCATATCACGTCCAAAACAGGTGCAGGCATCCAATTAATCACCTAAATGCACCCGGTCATCTCTTCCACTCTGATCTAAACTATATCATTCGGCACTGGGCCAAGTTTCAGCGCCAATACTCGTATGGATTTATTCAGATAAGTAGGGGCATAATGCATTTATCACACTAATTTTATGAATGCGACCGACCGACTTCAATTTTTTATAGATTTTCCATGAATCCCACTGTCAGAACTGAACACAATTAAAATGGGACCACACGGGAAGCACCAGCTTTCATATAAAAAAATAATCTGGAAAATCGTACCACCCAGTCAAAAGTTCTGAGGTAATAAACATAAAAAATACAGTCGAATTGAGAACCTCCTCTTTTTTTGAAGTCGGCTTAAAAGAAACAAGAAGTACCTACAAAAGAAGTGTGATCTTTTTCCTAAAATGCTTATTGCTGGTCTCAGACCAAGGATCCTTGGTCTGAGACCAGCAATAAGCATTTTCATTATTTTTTTCTATCTACCAGCAACTCAGACCAAGGATATATTCCTTGGTCTGAGTTGCTGGTAGATAGACTGAGGCCCTAGCCAACCGGCATTCGCTATGAAGCGAATCGAAAACATTGGAAAGATTCGTAGGGAAAAATTCGAAACAGATCACGTGACATATCTAAGGCATATTTTTTTTTTGTATAGGTAGGTAGGCACCTACTCACTCAAGCTATTCTGCTTGTAAAACTACATTTCTAGAGTGCACTTATTGCAACAATAGTAGTAACTTTGAAGTGGCTACCAAGACCAAGTTCTCGAGAATCCTGCCTCAGATATCACAAAAATCTCAGTTAGTGCACGATTTCAAGCCTAGTTTGACAACCTAATTCAAGGTCAATGATCTCTTCATAATTCGAGGCTAATCAATACAAAAGTTGCGGAAAGAAGTATAAGCATAAGAATAAATAAAAACAGAAAGTAAGTTGAAATTTTTTGAGGCGTATTTTTTTGTATTAATAAATGATTTATATTATGTATATATATTATTTGGTCTTTTTTGTTTATATATCTACCTACTTTTCTACCAAAAATGTAAGAAAGTTTGTGTTGGAAGAACCTGAAAATGCCCACGTAGAGCTCAGGATGCGGTACGCGCGCCTCTGTATGTAACACGCACGCCTAACTACCTACAAATTTATCTTTTTCTAATTAAATTTTGTGTTGTCCAACTAGTCAACCAAATTAACCACCTTAAAACCGCCAACTTCCTCCTTCCAGTACCTGCTGATGCATGCAACTGTGCCGAAATACAGGAAAATTTCGATTTTTCCTTTATTCGGTTGCACAAATCATTCTAAGTAATTTCTTGTCCTGTTTTAAGTGTTTACAAATACCTAGCTTAGTTGTCTCAATTAAACCTTGTTGTTGCAAACCAGATCGATCCAGTTCATACTGCACAAACAAAGTAACAGTTATGGAAGGAACTGCATCGTACTAATTGAAGATATTGACTTTGATTGCGTCTTTAATCATCTGAATTGTGAAATAAAAGGACTGCTGTACTTATCTACCTACTACTGTAGGATGTCTTGCGTACCTACCAACCTATCACATAAATCGTAATAATGCAAGTAAGTACCTATACCTACCTCCCTTATTATTACGAGTTCTGTGCAACCTATCCAAATAATAATAAAACATACTAATATTATAAACGCGAAAGTTTGGGAATTTGGATGGATGTATGGATGATATTATATTACCTACTAATTATCAAGCTGTTTATAAGGTAAAAGAAATGACTTTTCTAAGTGCTCATTTTGTAAGTGTAAAGAAATAAACGATTTTACTCTGACTCTAATGGTTGTTTTTATTAGATAGACAACTGTGGGTGACTTTATGTACCTAATACTTACTGAAACAGTTGACTTACCTGCAGACTGTTGCAAACAATCTAAAGTTCAACAGATCCTTATTAATACGAGTCGGAAGCATCCCCAAGACGCTGGCTGCATCGCCCCGCTGTATGGCAATGCTGGCTGATGCGCTGCGCCAGATACTCACCAGCTCTCGGGTCACACGTCGCTTCGACCAGATGCTTATAAAATTTAGTGGTAGCTAAATTACAAATAATAAAAAAAAATGCGTCTACTATGCGTATAAAGTACTATAATATCTATACCGTGTCTATTTTGAATGAAGCATAAACGTAAAAAAACCGCCCATACTTAACCTAAAATTCACTTTGTTGGCACGTCCTTTTATACGTAATTTACATTACTTGCCGATTTTAGATCCTCCCTTCAATAAAAATTGCTTACAATTATATCTGAAACTCGACGCCAAACAAGTGAGATTTTGTTATTTGTGTCGTATTTTGTTTACTAACATGCTTCATTCAAAATGGATAAACCATAGCTAGATCCTTACTCTGCCACGCGGCGACGATGTTACCTTTGAAACGCTCAGATAATTTTATGTTAGGGAAACTATAGTACATTACAATAATTAGTCAGGTGTTTTTCCCGGCGAAAGCGCATTGCGAATGTGTTTCTTAATTGACTGGCGATTGGATTGTTGGGCATGTGACAGCATTGTAAATAGTTAAGAAATGAGCCCACCTGAGATCTTAGCATGAGTTTTGCATAGTGTACGAAAACTATAAAAGTTTTCGTTACCATGATTTAGTGCTTCGTGCGATTTAGAGATGCTTCCGACTGGTATTGATTGATAGGGAACAGGGTGTAGATTGTTTAAAACAATATGCTTTTATCTCAATTGTCTCAATTGGTAATTGTTAATAATAGTTTTAATATGTTGCTATTATTAAATTGTAATTTTCTCAGTATCTGTAATTTTTGTTAATGAAAAAAAAATATTGCATTTTGGAAACACTTCGACAAATTTCACGAATACCCCAAATACTATCGCGTTCTCGGCAACTTTTTTCGTTTTGGTACCTAACCTACCTACTATGCAAACTGTGTGTCTACCATGAGTTTTCAAAATCTATACTCGCTAGCGACTGAAACTTCTAAAACGCATCTGGCTGATAGTTGGGTACAAAAATGCGCAGTATGAGTCGCGTAAAAACTTAGCTTATTTACGTCACTACAGTAGTTGTCTACCATGAGTTGTCAGTGACAACACACACTGATAGTAACCGCTCTGCTAAACGAAGATGGCTTCTAGAGCATCACTTGCATCATTTGTCGATAAGTGTACTTAAGATAGTATACACAAGTTGCCACTTGCCTTTTTGTCCTTGTAGGTACTCTTCATGCCGGTGGTGATTACATTAGTCACCTACTCACGGTAGACCGAACAAATTATTACAAATTATTATAACGCGAAAGTTTGAATAGATGTATGGATGTTTGATGCTCCTTCACGCAAAAACTACTGAACGAATCTGGCTGAAATTTTGCTTGTTTTGGTAGGTAGGCTACTTTTTATCCCATCAGTTCCCAGTGGGATAGGCGTGCAAAGCCGCGGGTCGCAGCTAGTATTTATATAGTCAGTCAACAGTCTAGAAGCTTACACTCAGCATACTGGCCATTTGTCTTCGACTTCACAATAATTAGTTTTGTTTTTAAAAAACTATAAACAGATTTCAATTTTTAACATTTCTTCATGGATTTTCATGGATCCCATTGTCACATTTGTCACAACTGAACCAAATGGGACCACAAGGGAAGCCGCAGCTTTCATATAAAAAAATCAGAACACCCAGTAAAAAGTTCTGAGGTAACAAACATAAAAAAACAGTCGAATTGAGAACCTCCTCCGTTTTTGAAGTCGGTTAAAAATGTGATGACTGCGGTGAGTGCGGCTCAGCGGCGCGCGGCCAGGTGCGCGGCCATCTTAAAAATATACGTTGACAGCCATTGATTTATTAAAAAGGGAAGATAGGTTACGTTCTCCCAGCGCTTACTCAAAAATTGGCATGTGTTACAACTACACGCAAGCACATACGCTCACAGTTATATTTCCAGTCCTGTGCAATACAAAGAAGAACAAAGACGGAAAGACGTATCTAAGACCGAAGTAAGACCGAGACAACAATATTTCACGCGAATCACGACCGCCCGTGCCGCCGGTCAGACGGTGACTGAGGTGGGAGAACACAATTTTACACAATTTGAGGTTGCCACTTTCGAGAAACCAGTAGGTACCTCATCTTCCCTTTTTAATAAATCAATGTTGGCAGCTGGTCTGCGAAGGATAACCGCTCGCTAGGCCGCCGGTACCTACGTACACTGACTTTTTGTTCCGCGTTGGAAACATTCCATTCCTCAATGAATATTTTTCCTTTTAGCTTCCTCTATGAACACATTGAACACTACCTTATGATTTCAAAGGTACGGAGGATATCCTTTCATTATATTTGCAACCAATATCATATACATATATCATGTTACATGATGCACCGCGCCACAGCATACATTATGTATGCTGTGGCGCGGCGGGCGAAGGTTTGCCTGCGACGCAGGAGGTTGCGAGTATATGGATTCCATTGTCAGAACTGGACCAAAATAAAATGAGACCACTACACCAGCTTTCAAAAATTAAATGAAAATCTGACCATCCAGTCAAACAAAAGTTTTGAGGTAAAAAAAACAGTCGAATTGAGAATGTCCTCCTTCATATACAGTGTAATGTGTAATACGTGCGATTAGTGACGCCATCCGTATTAGCATTCTCGATTCTCGGGTTCCATACAACACGATATAAATATTTTTGAGATTCGGCGCGTTCTAGACGTGCGGAGAGTGCGGCGCGGATAGGTGTGCGTTTACCTTTACATTCGTTTCTTCGTTAATTTTGGATGAATAGATGTTTGTTACTTCTTCACGCCAAATTTACCGAACGGATCGAGCTGAAATTTTACATATTCTAGGTCGGGAATAAAACATAATCTACGTTTCATCCCTTAAATCAGTTCCCATGGGATTATATTACTTTTAAATGTTTAACAACGCATGCGAAGCTGCGGGCAGAATCTAGTCACACTAATTTTATAAATGCGAAAGTTTGTATGGAATGGACGTATGGATGGATGGATGTTTGTTAACTCTGCACGCCAAAAATACTGAACAGATCGAGCTGAAATTCTGCATACAGGTAATTCTAATCCTGGAATCAACTTACTTTTTATCCCATAAATCAGTTCTCGTGGGATAGAAAGTTGAAAGACGTTTCCATAGAAACAACGCGTGCGATGCATATTTTGTATTATATCCAATAGGATATAATATAAAATAATATGTCTCTCTGTAGTTGTATTATGTATATCAGTTATGTAGGTACCCATAATACAAACTCTGCTTAGCTTGGGGCTAGATAGTGCTCTGTGAATTGTCCAGCATTATTTATTTATTTAAATATTGAAACCAATAAAACTACCTGACTGCAGACAGTTGCAATCAATCTACAGGTAGCTCAAGGGATCCATCAATACCAATCAGACGGAAGTCTAGAAATAAATTAAAATATATTACGAACAAATACCGAACAATCATTGAGGTTAAATAATGCCAACCATATTGACATTGCTCTTGAATTATTAGTTGCATATCAAAGTGCGTACATCCGTAAATATTGTCACCATCATCCTCCTCAATAGCCTGTACTGGTCCACTGCTGGACTTGGGCTACCCATAATTTGGGTTCGATTCCCAGATCGGACAAATATTTGTACGATCTGCAGATATTTGTTCAAGGCGTTCTGGATGTTTTCTATGTAAAATATCTATCTATGTAGTGTATTATTATTATGTATATCAGTTATCTAGTACCCATAACACAAGCTCTGCTTAGCTTGGGGCTAGATAATGCTGTGTGAATTGTCCAGCATTATTATTATTATTATTATTATTATAATGCCTATGCTGGGCATGCGATTTGGGGATCGCAGTTTGATGGTAGAATGGGGCAAGGGTCGCTGCTGCCACCCAACCCCCCCTAATCGATATCTCTCTTATACCTACGCAGTTACCAACTGAAAGGCTAGACTTTTCATACCTAGATATAGACAGTACATGTTATCCATCGAGTTTAGATTGAATAATTAATTTTGTTTAACTATTCTATTTTATAGTTATTTCATGGATTGTCATGGATCCCATTGTCAGAACTGGACATAATTAAAATAAGTAAGCACCAGCTATCATATAAAAAAGACGTGTGGCACTCGGGGACTGCGGCGGTAAAGCTATTGCATAGCATTTTTTTATCCCAATGCCACCTATATTATAGAGCGCCTGTATATTATAGAGGCGAGTTGCTGAACTAAAGAGACAAGCGTGATATTTCAAAAAGTCATTATAAGCTGCTATTCATCGATAAATGGCAAAACTAAAAAGTATCACCGCTGTGCCGGTCTAATGTTAGGTTATTTTCTTTACGGAATTTCTATAGAGGCTATGGAATAGCTTAAAAAATTAAAAAAATCAGACCACCCAGTCAAAAGGGATAATATTTTATTGACGTGTTTCCTACTCCAATAGGGTATATCCATGGTTTTATTTTTATTTTGTAATCGATTATTTAGGTTAATACATAAAAGAAAAAAATATAACAGCCAAAAAAACTAAATTATTGTGGTAAAAAACAAAAAGGTGATAAAAACACTGATCATCGAGTCCCCTATGTCAACTCAAAGTCAAAACTTCATGCCCATACAAAAATATTCAAGTATGACGTCACGCTTCAGGTGCCAAGCGTTGCGTTTAGACATTTTGCGAGATTTAAAATATTTACTTCTAATTATTATTAACTTTCACAATAAAAACTTCATAAAATACAAAAATATACAGATATATTTCTATATCAATAGAGAATACGTAAAATATTATCTATTTTGAAGTCACATGCATAAACCCTATTAATAAGGGGGTGTATGTTTCATACAAGCTTACCCTCTAATATATTTGCAACGAGACGCTAGTTTAATTAAAACTTCACTTACTTATGCAGTGGATGTCACAGACTGAAAATAATAAAGAGATAAAAATGTATAGTACCTAATTGCTGACGTGTTCTAATTTATACAAATAATCGTACAAAAAATCTGTGCAGTCAAGATTGAAAACGAAGTGCACAAAGAAAAAAACTTCAAGGCTAACCTCTACTGCCGGTTTTGACGCCGGTGCGATTGACCTACAAAACTACAAAGTACAACCTACCTACCTACCATTGTTACGAAAGAAACTTATCAAAAATTATAATAAACAAATCGTTTTCTTACTATTATAGCGACAATGTTTAATTTTGTGTATTAAAATAATTTTATGAAGAATTTAATGACCACATCATGACGTACTCAATTTATCTTTAAAACACTAATAATTAACACTAACACTATTAATAATTATTATAAATACAAAAGTTTGGATGTATGGATGTTATATTCTTCTTCTTCTTATTTTTTGGCATAGATGTGGTTTTAGTTCTAGAGCTGGATAAGAACATAGGATAGGTACGTTTTATCCCATAGGTACATTAGTTTCCGTGACAAATAAATAAATAACATAATAACATTAGAACATTTATAGAGAAACAACGCGAGTGAAGTCACAGGCAAGAATTAACTAATCAAGTTATAAATCCACTATCAACAGCAATCGCTTTATTTTATTTATATGTTTTATGCAAAGATTTAAATCGTTAGATACTTACCTAAGTAAGACCAAGCTGTGTTTATTGCCAAATGAAGTTTATGAACTCACAAACTAGTCTTTGTCATTTGGAATCTGTGAATTGTGTGTTTTTGTGGTGTGCTTGTTCACAAAAGTTCGTGCTATGTCATTCGATTGGAATAATAACAGTTAGGATTATTGTCAAAACACTAATGATAAAATTAGTGTTTGACAATAAACCTAACTCATTCATAATGTGAATGAATTCACTTCTTATTGATTTCATACCTTTAAATCATTAGATATGATACGCCCTTACGCTCAAAAACTCTGGGTATTTAACAAAAATATCTTCCTAGGTATATAGTAAGGTAAGATATGAGAAACTGACGGCCTTCCAACCTTAGTGGTCTACTCTACGTAATCCGCTAGATCTAGGATCTGTGATTCTGATTACTCAATTTCAAATGTCAGAAGATTCCTCAAAATGCAAATTTTTATCCGTTCTGTCTTTTTATGACCTTGTTTTTCAAATGAAATCTTAATAGAAGAACGTGCTATTTTTACAAATGCTGTGTTTGGTGTTTATTCAATTAAGATCTCTTCTAGTACTATCGTCATAATGAGTATGCGTACGTGCCTGTTAATTCTAGGGTCAGGTGGGATAATTTATGATTATTTTTGGTTAAAATAAGGGGGAATATATTTGGGAATATTATCGTGCCTCATATTTACCCCATCTCACCCTCCGTCTATAGCTACGGCTTCTTCCATAAATATCCAGTAGCTATGAAACGAAACTTTTAATTCTTATTCCACCCTCACTTTTGCATGATTTTGTAATTTTTAATAAGTAATAAAAGTTTTATACAGTTAGTCGTTTATTTTTTATTTTATGAGAATTCTTTTGAGGTAAACGTTGTTTTTCTGCTTACTGAGTAGGTAGGTCCTAGGTAGTAAAACCTATAATATCAAATGCTCTCAAATATTTATTTCACTGATTTCAATCAGGTCATACGTAGGTCGACATAATTATTAAAGTATAGTTAGTAACATAGATGCATGCACGTTGAAATTAGCATAACAATATGGAATACTTACTCCAATCTGTTCTGCCAATTACGAAAGGCTTACATCCAAAAACTGGAAACTAATAAGACATTCGGAAGGTTGTCTCGATAACAAATAGAAGGTGTCCTTCAAGGTGTGTCCACTAGGTCCATTATTCAATAATTTATCTGACTGCATCGTTACTTTAAAATTGGCAATCTTTATATATCGATAAAATCTTTGTTCTTTAGCGATAAAAATAAACTGGTCTGTTGCTTGAGCAGCAATTTATGAGAGATGCACTTTGATCAATCAACGGAGTGCAACTTCTGATTTACTGGTGTCATCTCAGCGTCCTGTAGCAAACCAGTTTTAACTGGATGTTACGACTAAGCATGGTTATGCTTCGGTAGTTGAGTTGAATAAGTGCCCTCGGGTCTAGGTGTAATTATTTTGCTCTGGGTATGAATCAACGCGATTCAACCTTCAATCAATTATGAATTTTGTGCAGTTGACTAAACTTCGAATAGCTTGGATTTGTAAAGTGTTAGTAGTAAGTACTCACCTACTTATAAAACTGTTCTACTGTTCTACTACGAAACTCTGTTTTCGCATCTACTTCTAAACTATACAAAAATAACTATTACAGAGGTATTAAAAAAGTTTATGGTAGTAATCATAAACTGGCCTAATTATCATTTTTTGAAAATTTGTTTGCTCAACTTAATAATAGGACCAATAGTTGGCTCGCTTACAAAATTAATACTAATCTTACATAATAATATTAATACTTATAAGTACAATAGGTATACTTACGTTCTTTTTACCTCATTCATACTGGTCCAATCAGTGCAAGATTTATGCACTAAACCTGATTTATACCCACTGCGGGTAATTATTTTAGTACCAGCACTTATACAGGTAGTTAATAACATTTTCTAACTTGTGCATTTGTAGGTCAGCCCGCAAATGAAACCTGTTTCACTGCTTATTTCATTATGTTTGCATACAATCTGTGCTCTTGCGAACTTTAGATTTATTGCGCCTCTGATGTTGGTCATCAAGGCTTAATTCAGATGTTTAGACTGTTTTGTCCCCTCTGCGATTGTTGTCTAGGAAAAAAATTACGTCACTTTGTCATCGAATGCGTAATATGTTTGAAATTCACTCCATCAACTTCAATAATTTACGCACTGTACAGGTACAGTCTGTACCTACACGTAATATAATGACGATGCGATGTCATTTTTCTCTAGTCTACCCTAGACAGCAATCCTTGTGCTAGGCTGGTGGCATGGGAAGTCTCTATGCTTTGTAATGATCTGGCTCGTTTGCTTGTTATTGAAATAAATAATGTAGCTGTTCCGTTTACAGCCTTCCTTTCCTAGTGATTATTTTCCTATAAGCGACGGTTGTCCATGTGAATCGTCAAATTGATCGAACATAGGTACTTACTTTGTTTTTTTCCGCGTCTATGTAAACAAGGCAAAACCTCAACAAACAGTGCCTCGAGAAAATCCAGAATGACGTCTTTTGAAAGTACTACCTGTCGAAGGTCAGTCAACTCGGTTCAATTGTTTCTCAGCAGGTTTCGGTGCCTACCTACTTCAGACAACACAACACGCTTCGTAAACACGAACTACAACTGCAGCTGCAACCGACCGAGTCATAAAATGGCATGCATAAGACAACTTTTTTGGGTAAATTAATTCCAACGGGCCGCATGGGGACATTAAGAGGCCGGTTCAGACTAAATAATATAATCTCTGCCTTATGCCAATCCTGGGAAGGTAGGTATTGCGACGTCCGTCGAAGGCCCGCAATAACCGAGTTCAGCCATGTTCAGCCTTGCTTGAAGTACGTAGAAAAGCAGAGTAGACCGGTTGGCGCGCCGGACGACCGGTCTTGTGGGAAATTTCCGCGCTTTCCACTGTGTAGGCTCAGGAAATTAGGCGGTATTCCTGGAGGGCAGGATCTAAAGTCCCTTGGCTGATGTTGCGACGGTGCTACACGTGGACACTTACGAGAAGGAATGTAATTTAACGTTTGCAAGCGCATGTCCTATAACTCGCTTAGTTATTATTTCTACAGAAGATATTTTGGGAAAGTGCAAAAATGCACTGTGCTGTGTAGGTGGTAAATGAAATCGTTGGCAAGTATGTGATTGAGACGAGTTTAGAATAGTTGAGATTTGGCGTGGAGATGAAGAAGGCAGACGCCCGCTGCGCAGCGCACACGCTCCTTCCAACAATGTGCCAAAGACCGATGACGGATGTTCGTTCCTTGCATTGATTAATTAAAAAGGGAAGATAGGTTAAGTTCTCCCAGCGCTTACTCAAAAATTGGCATGTGTTACAACTACACGCAGACACATAGGTACGCTCACAGTTATATTTCCAGTCCTGTGCAATACAAAGAAGAACAAAGACGGAAAGACGTATTTAAGACCGAGGGCGGACCGAGGACGTATCTAGTGACTGAGGGGGGAGCACACAATTTTACACAATATGAGGTTGCCATTTTCGAGAAACTAGTACCTCATCTTCTCTTTTTAATTAATCAATGGTTCCTTGGATGAGATTTGAAAGACAAAGGTTTCCAACAATTTGCAATACGTTTGCTATTAATGTGATCAAATTACTCCTTTCTGGACTAGTGTTCGGAGCAGCGCAGCGTCTTCGCGTAGGTATTTGTGGCCTAATGCCACAGATAATACGCGAAGACGCTGCGCTGCAAATTATGGAATTTATGGGATAAATTGGAATCCCACGAGAATAAAAATTGTGCGGACCATTTCAAGGTCATTACAACAGTAAAAGGAGAAATATACAATAATAATTAGAATACCTACTTCCTTAATTGACGGAGAAGTTGACAAACAAACCTAAATACACATACATACAGAACATAATATATTTTAATGAAATCTGTTATAATTTAAAACCCTCACTCTGCATTTTAGTGAATAGCACTCATATGATAGAACATAAATAACAAAGCAAGTAAGTACTGCCTTTACATTCAAAACCTCAACATGACAATTGTAACGTTAAAGAATAAAGACACACACATTCCTTGCTTTTTGTCCGACGGATGGTAATAGAAATGGCGCTTTGTTTTGGCTGAACATCAAAAGCTTGGCATGGAGTAATCGTTACATGAGATAATGTACAGATTTTGTTATGATGATTATGTTACCTGTTTAGGAATAGTGGTAAACAGTCATCACGAGAGCCAGCTTCTGGTTGGTAGCCAAGGCTAAGGTTTCCTCATTACTTGCCTACCAAATAGCTTTGTGGTGCTGGCTTCGAATTTTCAGCACCTAAATTCTTCCTGCGTGGTGTCATAAGAAGCGACTAAGGGATCTCCGACGGGGGCGGACAGCAGCGTCCCCGGCAGAACAATTCTACCACGCATATTGGGTTGGGATCACCGTTCGGTGATCCCAACCCAATATGCGTCCCAGCTTGGGAATTACACCCCGATTACGGCCATTACATAAAAGCCAATAAGGCATTATGCATGTGACTTTAAATTTTTTTTTTACGTATTCTTTATTGATATAGAAATATATCGGTTTATTTAAATTTGTATTTTATGATGTTTTTACTGTGAAATTTAATCATTGAGAAGTAGATATTTATAATCTCAACCACAAATGTAACGCAACGCTATAAGAACGTTATTGGCACCTGAAGCGTGACGTCATACTTTAACATTTTTGTATGGGCATGACGTTTTGACTTGAGTTGGCATGAGTTGACATCGGGGACTCGATGATCCGTGACGTCACAAATTAACTTATTAGGTTTACAGCAAAAAAAAAACCTGTATGAACAAAAATATAATAGAATGGTGTCTATTCTGATGTCGAAAAAACTAAACTTAACTAATTTGACAGTAGGTACAAAAAATTTCGCTGCCCATAACTATTAAAATAATAAGGACAGTAACATTTTTAGTTCTGGCAGATTAGTTTAGTCTAGTTTTAGCAATATCCTGAATATATACCAGTCAGTATATTTAATTCGACACACCCGGGTACAAAGGAATAAAAACATACAGATAAAAACATACAAAACTAAAACAAAGAACAAGGAGGTTGGTACCTACCAATTTAAAAGTAGAATGCTGGGCTATCGAGTTTTGTCCCCATGACACTGTGCCGAAATAGGTGTTGGTTCAGCATTTTACAACAAGAGTCCTTCATCCGATTCTCACAGCGATTACATACCTGCATAAACCCTAGCTAGATAGACTCTTGGTGGATTATAAGCGCCAGTCAAAAAGAAAAGTGTTTATTTTCTTCACACAAGGCATTACTCTTGTAATGTTATTAGAGTCAGAGTCAGAGTCAAATCGTTTATTTCTTTAGACTTACAAAATAAGCACTTACACAAGTCAAATTTTTACAATATAAACAGCTTGATAAATAGTAATTACTATCAAATAAGAAATAATTTGCAATTGACTCTAATTCACTTCAATTTGTTTAACCGACTTCAAAAAAGGAGAAGTTTCTCAATTCGTCTGTTTTTATGTTTGTTACCTCAGAACTTTTGATTGGCTGGTCCGATTTTCATGATTCTTTTTTATATGAAAGAATGAAATTTGGTTCAGTTCTGACAACGGGATCTGTGAAAATTCATGAAAAAACTATAAAAATTGAAGTCAGTTTATCGTTTTTGAAACAAAAATTAATTATGTTCACTTACGGAAGAAGTAAAAAAGAAACTAGCAAGTTTATCGCTTATCAACTATTACAATCTTTTGCATACCTAAGTCTAACACAACTAATTTATGTTCTTACAGACTATTGTCGGTGTGGAACTGGGCGATTATTACGTTTATATTACGGCCCCTCAAGACAATGTCACAGAAAATTTATGTATAATATAGAAAACGAGCAGAAGATATCAGATCGAGCACTAAAGTCGTAGACGTTATTAACAATGTTAAACAGCTGAAATGGAGATGGACAGGTCACATGTCAAGAGACAGTAGAGAGAAGTGGACAAGGATGAATACAGAGTGTTACCGACGAGACGGCAAACGCAAAAGAGTACAAAAGATGGGAGGACGACATAAAGAAAGCAGGAGGTGCTATAATGTGGTCTCGAACGGCACGCAGTAGAGAATGGTGGAAAGGGCTAGAAGAGGCTTATGTGTAAAAGCTAAAATTCTGAGAATTAGAATAAGTTTATATTACATTATAAGAAACATTTTTTTTTTTTTTTTTTGTTTTTTTTTTTAGATATTTATTCATCACATTAACAATCACAGTAAACATTATATTTGTACCGTAAAACCTTGTAAGATTTGTCTTATAAAAATGTTTTAGCAAGAAATAAACTACTAACTTACAACACGACCAGATTGAACCAACTCGAATAATTTGTATTCCAGTCACTTTAGCAATCATTTTTATTTTTATTTCTCATAATGTAACATTCTTGAAAATTAAATAGCTGCGTTATGAGAAATCCTCAAAAACGCAATTTTTGTGTTATTAAAGTTTATATTTTAAAGGGGCGAAATGTAAAAAAACAACCCTATTTTCGTGTTTATCTCGGTTTCTGTTGCTCCAGTCATGTATATCTGTTTTAAAATTTTAACATTAATAATTATTTGTAAAAAAACATGTGCCCAACCAGTTTTGCGAAAGGTAGCCTAGCCATACCTTTCGCAAAAATTTTTTGGGCACATGTTGGTTGACTAAAATATAAAGGTAACTTATAACCTCTCCGCTGGCACATCTGATTTTTTTCTCAACTCCAAGATTGACCCCTTTAATATTATGAGTAAACCTAAAGTGACTATTGATCTAAATGTTGACTAAACTCAGTCAAGTCTCAGTGAGCAACCTAGCCCGTATCCCCATATCCTAGAGGTATCCAATTTAATCTGGATGCTCCAATTGTGGCCATTTACAGCCAATCTTCTATTTAAAGGAAAATTGCACACTGCAACCGACACAATCCACGCAGGATGCCCTGAGGGGTTATTAGGTAAATAACTGTGAGAAAGGGATATATAGGTCTGTGCCCTTAGTGCGGGTGATGCTTGTGTATTAGTTTACATAAGAGGACGAAAAAAGTCCTGTTGTCAACAGTCTCCTGCCGTCGAGCCTGGCTGTGGCTGCAGTCGTCGGTCGTCGAGCCTGGCTGCAGTCGTCGGTCGTCAAGTTGCACTCAGCTTATAAGAGCGCTTAGGGCCGTGACGTCATACTTGAACATTTTTGTATTGGCAGGAAGTTTGGATTTTGAGTTGACATAGGGGATCAGATGAACCGTAACGTCACTAAATTCAAGGGCTAACATGGCAGCGTTTCTTTCATTCGAAACTGAGTGTAGTTTTACTATTTGTTTTTTACCTTCAATAATTTAATTTATTTTGGGGTTTAATTTTTCTTCGTTTATGTAATATTCTCGACTAAAAAAATTCAAAAATCCTTGCATATTATCCCATTGACCCACTGTGTCGCATGCCGCCGCACCGTGTAGGTACATGTAGGTACATCGTGCGCAGAGCACTAGCGGCAGAGAGAGAAATCAGAAAACAAAACTATATTTCTTTAGGCTAACGAGCTTAGGCACTGAGACGAGTTAAATTTTAATGTTAAATTATTATAATAATTAATGAAATTGCAAAGTTAGTACCTATCTATTCATTTTCTCTTCACAATTTGTTTTGTCCTTACGTGGATGAAGTGAAAACGAATAGGTAAAGTAGTACATTATGCGTTGCATGTTTACGTATTGGTTTTCTCAAAATCACAATTAATATTACTCATTAGCCCACATTGTGGCTAGATAGTAATCATACTATAATAGGGCTCATTCTTTAGAAGTAACTAATTAATGTAAACTGTAATAATAAAAAAAAACTTTGTCATCGAATGCGTAAAATGTTTGTTTCCTTTTACTTAATAAACTCAATAATTTACGCGATGTATGACGACGCGATGTCATTTTTCTCTAATCTACCCTAGATAACAATCCCCGTGCTAGGCCGGCTGCTGTTCTCGAACAGTCTGTTGCGTAACGTAACGATGGTAGGATTGGTAGGAGGCTCGATAATACTGTCAAGCTTCCTACCATCGTCACTATCCCGTAGGTGACGTCAACCAATTCCTTACCGCACACTAAACAGCCGACTAAAAACCGATCTTACTGGACGCGTGGTCGAAGAATTCTCCGTTTCCGCCCATATGTGCATTCGTGCACCTAAGGCGTAACCTCCATGCCCTCTCGTAGCATCTGGCGACAGCACAAGCCGAGGCTCGCACCTAAGTGTGTCGCCCCAACTAATTAAACCAGCGAGGCGCTCTTTGCGCCCGCCAAAAGGCCAGTAACGCTGTCATAGCCATCTGTGGTCAACAGCCCTATAGTCCATTCGAAAAAAATATAAAAAAGCATGCAGGAAATCTTGCATAAAACATACAAGTAAGTAATCAATAATAAACATGCAGGCAATCATTATAATGGCATTATTGCCGCATTATATTGCTCTGGGCGTAATTTTGTCAAGGTAGATAAATGGCACAGTCACACATTATTATATCGTTTCTGCTTTGAAACGACTTCAATAACGGAAGATGTTTTATTACGTTCGCATTTCGGATGTATGTAAGTTTGTGTTTTATTTTGTATGTTTGTCGATATTAGTTCATCATGGGATCATCCTCTATAAAATTAAAGAATTTTGCATGAGCTGTTTATTACAACAGCTCATATTTATATTTCATGGGTGAGTTCTCGAAAATTTAAAAAAAGTGTAAAATGAAGCGATTCGTCGGTTAACTTTTTTCAAAACAGTATAAATAGGGCATTTTATTTTTACCCCGAGCCCCTCAAGAGAGTGAAAATATCCCCACTTTACACAGGAAAAGAGAAAAAATCGGAAATATAATCTTACGTGGAGCTTTGGGTCCGCGCTGCTGACGTATACAGGAGTCTTCGTCATGCCAGCGCGCAGCGCGCCATCGTTGTTGAGTCAGGCGAAGACGTGTCGTGCCACAAATACTGAGTTAGGTAGTATTATGGCGCTCGTCTGCGAACTTAGCCAACAGGTGATGCTCAGCCACAAAAACATCGGTGTCTTCAAACGAAGACGCCTGAACACCACCCGCGCTCTCTATGCTCCAAGTCATAAATTAAGTGGGATGACGATCTGCGAAACACTGCAGGCAGATTCTGGATGCGTCGAGCTGAAGACAGGGCGCTATGGCGCTCATTAGGGGAGGCCTATGTCCAGCAGTGGACTAGTATACGTAGGCTGATGATGAACTCATAAATTGTGCAAATCGAAGAGGTCCGTGTACGTCGTGGGTATAACAGGCTGCCGGGCTCAATCCGCGGGGATGCAACCTCCACGACCGACGGTCAAGATTACGCAATTGGCTCCTAGAAAACTTGTTCTACTAGATTAGCGAGTTCTACGATCTGCCAACTTTATTTTAAATGTATATTTTTATACATCAAAAATTATAATTCTAGTTTTTAAGTGCCGTTATTTAATAAAATAATAGCCACTATTGTACTTTTGTACTCGACTGTTATGTAACAACAAAAAAAGTCAGTACCTACTTATCTACATAAATGTTAAAATTTTAAGCTGTACAGCGTCGCATCTGCCGGAATCCGAATACCTAGATTTTAGTAAAATGATGCGCCTAAATTTTCGAATCTAAACAACAAAATAATTCATCAAAATCACGACTATAGTTACAACAATTGGTGATTATCTTCGCCAATCCTTATCGAAGTTTGATGATTCTTTCTTTAAAGGTGTCTCTGTAAAGGTTGAATTTGAGGAGGTACCATTAAAGCAAGATTCACGAGAAATTTATGTGTGTACTGGAAAAGTATCTAAAACACCCTCTTCACAAGATAATTTCACTCATTATAATTAAAAAATAAATATAAATAAATAAATAATGCTGGACAGTTCACACAGCATTATCTGGCCCCAAGCTAAGCAGAGCTTGTGTTATGGGTACCAGATAACTGATATACATAATATAATACACTACATAGATAAATATTTTTTATTATACATAGAAAACATCCAGAACGCCCTGAACAAATATCTGCATATCGTACAAATATTTGTCCCGAGGCGGGAATCGAACCCGCAACCTCCTGCGTCGCAGGCGGACCTTCGCCCACCGCGCCACAGAGGTCGTCAATCTCTAGAGGTTCCCATGGCAACGGACGTAAACAAGAGGCTTACAAAGTTGACGCATGGAGGATAATAATCTACAAAGTACTCGTATCAATGAAGACGGATAGCAAAAACGAAGAAAGATCAGTTCTAACTGATGATTTTATTAGGGTTTAGTACGCGTAAGGTATTATATTAATGTACTACAATATTACTTCAGTGATCGAAGCCGCAGTTTTATTTACGTGGGAAAAGTTTCCCCCATTGATGACACCGACGTGGAAAAATCACGCAATGATATCACACTCACTAATGTCCCTACCAACATGGTATAATTATTAATTACCTACATATATATAATGTTACTCAAAGTTACTAAATAAATATACATGCACACCTCGTTTTGACGGGTAGCACGAGAACCACTTGGTCTGCAGTTCGAGGGGAACCAGTTTCCGCCACTGGCCAGTTATTATGTTAATGATTGCCAAAACTCAGCAATTTCCTGACAAAGTAGCGCAACCGGTCGGTAATTGACAAAAAAATCGGTGCCAATTTTATAATTTTAGAGTTCCGTAGGGACCCTTCGTCATGTTCGTACGTTCAAACATCAGCATTAACATTATTGCCATCTTTTAAACTTTTCTGCCCATGGTTTTGAAACATTAAAAGGTGATTTTCATCCCACGGGAACTGATTTATGGGATAAAAATTAGCCTATGTTTGATTCCAGGATTACAATTCCCTGTATGCAAAATTTCAGCCAGATCCGTCCTGTAGTTTTGGCGTGAAGAAGTAACAAACATCCAAACTTTCGCCTTTATAATATTAGTGTGATGTGATGATGTGATGTGATTACAATTTCTGCGTGAGAAACAAAATATGGGAAGTTAAACATTATCTATGAAGGTGCGCAGTTAAACAACAGCCAACCCGATAATATTAAGAACTGCTAAAGAACTTCATCAATACGAAGACTGAAACAAAATATTGATAAAGAGATCTTTTAAGTTGCAGTACCGGTACCAACCATCATTGCAAACCTTACTACTACAACAAATATTACGATTTCTGTGACTAAAACTTAGATAACCAGTAGTGTTATTTTGTATTGATTAATGAAGCAAGAAAGTAAGATTATTAAATAAATAATGCTGGACAATTCACACAGCATTATCAACCAAGCTAAGCTAAGCATTGTATTGTTCTTTTGAGTAAATACTGAACTGAACGTTCAAACGGTATTTCCATCCGATTAATGAGATAGAATATGTAGTCGGTAACGAGCTAACGAGAGACTGAGTCCGAGTCAGAGTCAAATCGGTATTTTATACACGATGTTGTTATAGTGCCGAGGAGCGTGAGCGAACCGTAAATAAATCATTGTGCAATTCACTTACTCTAGAAATAAAAGAATTGCATGCATAATTCGTTTTATAATTGTTTAACATGGTATAAGGTTTTTTGTTGTACGAGCGTTCATACGTGGACATTTTAAACAATAATTTATATAATTTAACAAATATGCTCGCAGATTCGCATGATGTACAGATGCTGTGAAAACCACATAGTTCAAATCATTATTAAATAAAATAAATTAAATAATGCTGGACAATTCACACAGCACTATCTAGCCCCAAGCTAAGCAGAGCTTGTGTTATGGGTACTAGATAACTGATATACATAATACAATACACTACATAGATAGATATTTTTTATTATACATAGAAAACATCCAGAACAACGCCCTGAACAAATATCTGCAGATCGTACAAATATTTGTCCCGAGGCGGGAATCGAACCCGTCGCCTCCTGCGTCGTAGGCGGACCTTCGCCCACCGCGTCACAGAGGCCGTTATGTATATTAAATATAAATATTAATAACACATTTAGGCTGATGTAACGTCTGACGACTTCTAGAGGAGGCCAGACACAAAACGGGGCTAAAGTGTCTGTAGTGAAGTGACACAGTCTAGCTTATAACGCGGCGCAAACGCGTTACGTTAATTCATCCTTTTCAGTAGCTAAGCCGTGCCGTGGTAAGGGTTATATATTATTATAACAGTCACTTCATAGAGCCCCAATTAAACAGTCCTATCCTAAATTATGGATTACAGTTATAGATTATCGTTAAATTTTATTGTAACTTCATGTAATCGTGTCCTGTGTATTGAAAAGACTCAGTTTAACGTTTGAACTCTTTTATTACAACCACAGATATCATATCTGTGTGATTACAACCAACCCACAATAGGTAAAGTAAAGATAAATTTGTATCAAGTATATAAAATATTATATAAAATGTCTCATTGAGGTATCTATATCTAACCTATCCACACCCAAAGAAAAGCTGAAACGAAGCTGTCAGTCACCTGATATCCTGCTCCGATACTTCAAGGTGCTGGGCCGGTTAGGGCTTGCTTGGTGTTCTTGAGTGGAGACCGCGACTTGGCAAACGTATAGTCAGGGCCGGATTTAGGGGAGGGCAACCGGGGCGAAAGCCCGAGGCCTCCACAAGCAGGGGGCCCCCACAATAGAGACATCGGAAAAAAAAATCTTTTAAATTCCAACTAGTAAACACTAGTAAACATCTTTTCCTTTGATATTTTTTTTTTGCTACATTACTTTGTACATACATGATTATTTGATTATAATTAATCTTAAATATCAGGCAATCAGTGAAATATCAAATCAAAATCTCAAATGGCCCTGATGAGCCTTTTCAATTTACTACCCATCTTGTGGGAGTACCCCAATGGCTCAATGGCTGAGTGGGGTGGTACTTGCCCGCAACCTCGGAGGTTGGGTATTCGATTCCGTATCTCGTCAATTTTTTATATACAGGGTGGGGCAAATTTTTGGCCCCTTAAGCCCCATACATTTTCTATGAAAAAACTAGTTAGTGAAAACGACAATGTCGCTCATTCAATGGTTCTTAATTGAAACTCGTATGTTAATACTTTTTTAAGTTGGTTGGTAGGCTATTTTTGAAGGCATCTCAGGAGTTAAATTTTTACTTATTTTTTATTTATATTAAAAATCAAGTTATTTACGTACCAAACAACAAATTTTTATTTACACTTAATTAAAAATAACGTTTGTCAAAAAGGTAGTTGGGTAGGTATGTGTCTTATTTTGGTCTGGAGACATTCTTACGTATAAACCATCGTCGTTAGTTACTTGATTTTTTATAAAAATAAAAAATAAGTAAATTTTTATTTTGAATTGAGTTTAAATTAAGAACCATTGAATGAGTGACAGTTGTTGTTTTCACTTACTCGATTTTTCATAGAAAATGTATGGCAATTGTTTTTTTAATTATTGCCTAAAATTACGATTGGATTTGGTATGTTACTTTGAGATAAGTTTTCCTGGTTGGAAATAGAGTCGATTAAGATGTAGTTTTTGGCCAAACCGTACTTTTTTCATTAACTAAAAATGGCAATATTTTTTTCTTCAAAATAAAACAGAAGGTTCCTAAGAACAAAACCTTAAAACCTTCTAACTACAAAAAAAACTGTAGCTACCCTTAAGGGGCCAAAATACAACATATAAATAATTAATTTTTAAGAATTGAAGAGCACCAATTGTTCACATACTGAACAATTGGTGCTCTTCAATTCTTAAACAAATCAATTATTATTGACTAATTGGTAGTTTTTTCATATTTCGTTATGCAGCAAGGTTTGTAGTTTGATAGGCAAATAATTATTATTGTGACACAATTAAATGCCATCAATTATTCACGAACTTTACTACATGCAAGAAATTGAAAAAAAACATAGTCGATCAATAATAATTCATTTGTATTTGTAAAATTAATTATTGAAGAATATCGATTTGATTGTCATACAAACCCCACCCCATCGTGACAAGGAGTCGAACGCTAATTTTAACAATCTAGTCGTGAGTCATGATCGAGGAAAGAATGTGTCCATTGAAGTTTCCGTGCGTTATTTCGTCTTCATGTAGTTGTCTATTCTTTTATTAATATATGTTTCCAAAAGCATAATTTTCTTCAACCAGCGAGCGAGTGTGAGTTTTTTTTGTCCATGTGAATCAGCAATAGAATAAAAATTGCCAGTTTGGATGGGGAATTTATAGTATATTCTGCTACAAGCCTATTCAGCCTATTTTTCGTATTTGCGTGTCGTAACGAGATACAACTGCAACGACAGTACCTACCTGTTTCCTGCGTTTTATGTCTGTACTCTGTACGAGTGTAAGACCCGTCGCAGCGTTGACAAGTGTCCGCTGAGTGGCGTGCTTGTAGCAGGGAATCCCAGAATTTGATACATTCTCGTGCGTCTGAGAAGCTACGAACTTGCGAACATGGTGCAACAAATCTAAATCATTTCAAAATTTACGGAGAGACCTACTAAATTATTTATTGAAAAACTCGACAGAAAAAAATTGTTCATTTTATTTGGAAAATAATTTGGGGCGAGGGGGCCTCCGCTCCTTTGTTGCCCCGAGGCCTCTGGACCTCTAAATCCGGCCCTGCGTATAGTGTAGCACGCCCTCCGGCCAGGTGGGATGACGATCTGCGAAAAACTGCAGGCAGATGCTGGATGCTTCAAGCTGAACACAGGGCGCTGTCGCGCTCATTAGGGGAGACCTATGTCCAGCAGTGGACTAATATAGGTTGATTAATATAAAGAACGAGAAAGTTATTTAAGTAAGATTAGTGAAAGTATAATTACTCTGTAGTACCTACATCTTTACAAAATTTCAGTCCCATCCGTTCTTTACGGTTTCAGTACTTTTATAGTTTTGACATTGAGTAACAAACACCCATTTCCCAAAATTATGGTATTTAAAAAAATAGTAGCAGTGTTATTTATTGTCCATGATAATTATTTTTTAACCAACTACAAGAGGTTCTCCTCCTTTTTTTGAAGTGTTAAAAATTCATTTTTACTATTAAAAGCTACTGACGACGCTCTCATAAAACCGGCTTACCTATAGGTAAACATGTGTGAATCAGACATAGGTTCTAGTTGGGAAACCCGATGTTCACCTATTTACAGGTGAACAGTGGGGAACCAAATGCGTTGGGCACTGGGAAAGCCCCACTGCTCACCTATTTAGTAGTTGAGCATCGCGGTTCTTGCGTGGTGAAGAATGGCGTAATGTCGTCAACAGTGTGTGTGGCATAACATAACCCTGGTTGAATTTAAAGTTGACTAATTCATGACTTTCGAACGGTTTTATGCCACACAGACTTTTATCAGGTATTTGGTCTACTTTTAACTAATTAATAGCACTAATAACACTGCCTAGCCGGCGGCGGCGGCGGCGGCGTAAGGATGAAAATATTGAGTAACAATTCCGCGAATGAACCTTCTGCGATAAAATCTAAAAAAAATTACAAAATTATACATTCTGCAGCATTATCTAGCCCCGAGCTAAGCTTGTCTTTGAGCTTACTTGGCGCGCGGAGCTCGAAGTGGCAACATCTCTGGTGGGCCGTTGTTGCTTGGCGCTCTCAGTGTCAAGATCGAGTGGTGTGGTGTCCTGATGATGTCTCGTGGAGAGACGAAACTAGTTGACGACTGGCTTTGATAAATGTTCTTTCATTTTGTACAAATGTATAATTTTGTATAATTTGTTAGATTTTATCGCAGAAGGTTTTTTCGCGGAATTGTTACTAAATATTTTTCATTCTTATATTTACAATGGATTTCCGCAAAGTAACGCCTGAATCTATTATTTAAGCGAGCTTGTGTTATGATGGGTCGGGTACTAGATAACTGATACACATAATACAATACATTACTTACATAGATAGATATTTTTTATACATATAAAACGACCAGAACACCCTGAACAAATATCTGCAGATCGTACAAACCTGTGTCCCGAGGCGGGAATCGTACCCGCAACCTGCTGCGTAGCAGGCGGACCTTTGTTATATTTTTAGAACATTAATAAAACTATAAGAGTAATGTATTCTAACAAAGAGAAACTCAGTAAATAACTATGTACACAAATAAATTAGTCAAAAGTGTGTTACATACCTGACGACTAAATATTTTAAATAAGATACTGCACTATAGTAGTCTTGGAAAAACAGCCATAGAGAGAAACAGTAGCCGCAAAGTTCTAAGACTACAGATCAGCCAGGGACGTAAGCTTTACAAACTGCATTATGACAGGAAATAAATCATCACAGATCTCGAACAACTTCTTACAATAACAAAGAAATTCTACCAGACACTACACTAGTACAAATACATCACAATATGAAGGTACTGCAGCACCAGGTGAGAGGTCAACCCGAAGACGTTGCTAGGTATATCGTAAATGAATCGGAAGAGATGACTGATATCATACCCGAAGAAATACTCCTCGCAATCCACCATAATAATATGATATGAAGAACAGACGCGCTCCAGGGGAGGGCGGTGTGCTGGCAGCTATGGGAAACTTTAGCTAAACTTTTTATTACTAAAGGCATTATAGAAAAGGTTCTATCAGCCTGAAATAACGCCGTCATTACCCTAATACACAAAAGAAGACATAAGGAAACTGGATAATTACAGGCCAATAAGTCTCCTATCCCACCTATACAAGCTATTCACCAGAGTGCTAGTCAACAGACTCGAAAAGTAGTTGCACTACTATTAGCCGCGAGAACAGACTGGTTATCGGTCAGAATTCAGCACAAACGACCACCTTCAAACACAGTCAGTAATCGAGAAATGTAACGAATACAGAAAGCCATACGATTTTGGACTTTTCTATTATCGTTTTCGACATCGATTGTTTCATTGTCTAGGCCCTCAGAGCAGAGACGTGTACACCGTACTTCGTATACGGCAAAACTGTTTTTACCTAACGGTGAAATTTTTGATCGATGGTCGAAACTCATTAAGAAAGGATTGCGTCGATACAGCAATACAGCGTCAGTGACTTCGTTAGTGGTATCAGTGGTATGAGAGTTACTTATCAAATATATTTCCCTGGTAATGATTCGGGATTTCTCGGTTCTTAAATCAGACAAAAAGGTGGGACTTCCCAGGACATTTGGAACCGGTAATTCCAAAGAGCAAACCGACAGCGGTGCAGTTCGCACGCTTAGAATGCTTAGCTTACGGTTCCACAAGGTATAATTTTGTGCTTCGATTAAATTCATGGGTGCACCTAATAATTATGAGACCATGACTCGCTAAACTCAATTATTATCGGAATTTCAGCGATTAAATTGAAAATTCGAATTAATAAGCTAGCTCATGTCATGACTATACCTACTTTAACTTTTAGTGTTTCATAAAACTGTTGTTGTCCTCCTGAAGTTATAGCAAGTAGGTATGTTATTATACCATAAACATTTTGATTTTATACCATTGGTTGGGTAGTTACTAATCACTACAGTCAGTAGGTACAAATTCAAAATGTAATAAAAACTTCGTCTGATTCTGAATGATTTTCCATCTTAATAAACATAATTCATTTGCTTTTCGGTTAAGAAAAGGCTATAATCGGTAATTCACTCAAGTGCCTACTTATGTAAATATTCCAAACAAGTTCTCTGATAAGTATATAGCAAACAACTCGTGTAAACAAATCGTTGAAGCCAGTCTACCGCATCCAATGGATTTTTCCACTACATAAAATTTTATAATTAAATATAATATATATAAATTTAGTTTATAAATTGTAAATAAAATGAAATAACACAACTATAATTATGACTAATTTTATTAAGAGCTGTGAAGAGTTTCCTGAAAGTAATTTGTCGAAATTTGGTTTTAAATCTGATGTCTAGGGTACAATCAAATCAGAAATCTGTTTTGCAATGAGGGATCTGGGATATTTATTTTTAATGTATTAAAGAGTTAAAATGTTTTTTTTCTAAAAGATAGTTTAGTTGGATTGAAACCAAACCTGCTTATCTGCAAAGCACGGTCGCGTAATGTTGGAAAATCTTTTTCTATCAGAAACTTTTTCAAAAATTTAGCGACACAATTCAAGGCCGCGGGTTTGCCAGTCTTGCTCTAGGCCCTCTGAGCCGCTTCCATCCGTCGACTCCCTGTGACTTCTACTTATTCCCATGTCTCATTCTATCCGTGGTTTAACATTTGCAAAACCATTGTTTTGTAGGTAGCATAACTGCCAAAGTACCTGTCTATTCGTGTATGCATATGCATCAAGTTCGACAAAATCGCGATCGAACTTCGATTCTCTAAAACTCGAGATTAATGTTCTAAAAATCCAGCATATACCTACTTAAATGAATACTTATTACACGAAAAGGTAGGCAGGTAGGTAAGGTACAAACCGATACCATACAATCGTATAAGTTAAGGGGCCGCTAGCTGGATGCTGCACAGTAAGTAGTCTGGAATCAGCGGGAAGAAATCGGATGAAGCAATTTGCATACCTTACCTACCAAGTCCGGAGCAGAGCGGTACCTACTGCTGTAGGTATTGCGTAGTAGCTACATACCTAGTGGAATAGCTATATGCGGAAAAGTACGAATAACTCACATTGATAATTACCTAACTACATATTTATTTCTGTCAGCAGCCTAAAAAAATAACCTTGGTAGGTATGTACAGTCAGCGTCAAATAGATATGACAGTCTAGAGAAAATGATCTGAAAAACATGAAAGCAATTTGATATACACAGTTCGAATCATCATTATTGTTTAAAGCACCCAAAGTGTTCATAATATACATATATTATATGAGCAGCCAGGGGGTTCAAAATTATCTTAGCAAACAAAGCTCTCAAATTACAAGTCAAGTATTCACTCGAAAGAGTTTGCATACCTTTGAGACCTTTGTTTGCTAAGATAATTTTGAACGCTTTGACTGCTCATATAAATAACGAAAAATGTGTAGTATAGTAAGATATTTTGAGCACCTCGGGTGCTTACAACAATAATGATGATTCGAACTGCGTTTATCAAATTGATTTTATGTTTTTCAGATCATTTTGACTACTCTAAACGCCCATATCAATTTGACGCTGACTGTACCTACTAAGAAATGACCGTCTTGCATGTATTGTAGTGAAAACAATCGATATTTTTTATTTGCTTTCCGCCTACGTTCGACCTAGGTCAAACATAAAAAATTCAATATCTAGCTTGCACGAGAACTATGTATCTACCCAGGTAATACACACTCACTAAAACTTATTCGATATCGATTTCATAGTAGCTATGGTTTCGTAAAACCAAACTAGACTTTCGATCATTGATTTACTAAAACTTTCAATAAATCAAGCAGTGGTGAAATAGTTAATTCAATTCGCAAAATACTCATTGGGTGCTTACCTAACTAGTTAGGTAAGTATGTTTGTTTAATTTGATGATGATAAAAAAAATCTATATAAACCTACTCGTTTGTACCTAAAAGAAAACTTTTTTATTATTTAGTCTCTTGTTTGTTGGTCTATTTGTCTTTTTCAAAGTCTTCTTACAACTTCGAACTGAACTGAACCTAAGGTAAATTTATACATCATTTTTTAAACTAGAGGTAGACTTCTTTCGTATTTCTATGGTATCGGCTGAAACCAAATAAGAAATATCTTCATAATTTATATTTAATATTTGAACAATAACTAAAAAAAATAAATTTATTATGTGACGTAAATATTTAAATAAATTTATGTAATGATATTCTTCGTGCTGACCTGACGGCCACTAACTACATTTAGCCAGTACCTACCGTTGGCCGGATACTGCGATTTGCTAAGTTTAGATGGAACGGATGTGCCATTTACAAGAACTTGACCCATTTCGCACAGACATTACTGCATCCTGTTGGGGATCATCCCACGAGCAACTGTAGGTACTTACAGACAACGATATAATAAATAGCTAAACCCAAAGATTTAAATCGTATCTAAACCTGAACAGTTCAGCGATCATTTTGTCGTCACGTATATGACACTTTAAATAATTCCAGAACACTATCATCACTATCATTTAGTAGCTTCTTCATCACATTCATAGCCCTGCTTGAATTTAGTCTGAATATCATACTGAATATCTACTACAGGTGTATACAAACCAATCTTTGTATCTCGGCTGATCTTATTCTAACCGATTCAAAGTTCTTTTTCACGGTATATGTAGGCTATTGAACGCCAAGAACTGAATGTTTTGTGAAGCGCTAACCTTCGTTCGTATTGCTTATGTTGCTGAAATTACTGCGAGTGAGTACCTTACAGCTTCTTATCTGGGTGATTTTAAGTCTGCCTGGTGCCTGTAGGACATCGAGTTAGAAAGGCTATTTCTTACGCATTCTGCAGTAGTAGTACTAATGAACTTTTTGATGGGATCAGATTTTGTATCTGGCGGTGATCAGTCGGGTATGCTGGGAATCCATTACAATAATGGATTCCCAGCATACCCGACTGATCACTTCAGTACATTTGTCAGAAATTTTTTCATTATCTGTTTCTACACTCTCATTGAAATTATCCTACCGCGGTTCATGGTGGTTAATCTGGCTTTATAACTCTTGAAAGTTTCTAAATTTTGGTAACTCTGCTAGATTTACACTGTGAATTTGATATCCGTATAATATAATAACAATATTAATAACATTAAGCCATTTATTAACATAGAATAAATTAGAGACATAAAATATTAGTATTTATTAAATATATAATTAAATATAAATTATGATTTTTGTTTATATTATACTGTGTATATGAGAATTGATGAGAATATTGTTGTTAATATCATCATATTTATTGCAACATCAGTAATTTTTATATTTACTTAAGATTCGTTACATTGAGAGCACTTGTCCCATTTCATCGACATTGTTACATTAGGACGGTGTGGTCGCTAAGCGACGAAGTCCTTTGTTAATTTAAAAAAAAAAAAAAAAAAAAATCGACATTGTGTTGTTTTCAGAAATGGTTTAATCTTGGTTCCTGCTTTATTATCATTATCTTCTATGTTTGTATGTACGAGTCTGAGTCAGAGTCAAATCGTTTATTTCTTTAGACTTACAAACAAGTCAAGTTTTTACTATATATACAGCTAGATAAATAGTAATTACCATCAAATAAGAAATAATGTGCAATTGAATTCATTAATGTTTTTTTAACAGTAATATCGCAATACATCTATAAAAATCTAATGTATACACACAAAAACAGAGATAACTTTTTATTTATATGTATTTATTTAAATAATTCCCTCAACGAGTCGTGTGAATTTAATTTATAAATAGGTTGTATCGCTCTTTTTTGAAGAACAAAGATAGTCTGGATGTCAGCTGCCTGTCCCCAAAATACCATAAGACATAATAAAATGGAAGTAACTGAAGTAAACTAACCTAGCTGTATCTTCATCGGTAATATATCTAATTGTTCGAACCGCATACGCTGCTGAACTAAGTCTGCCTGCGAGAGCATCAATTTGCAGTCTCCCTTGAAGAGAGGAATCAATATGTAACCCTAGGAAAACAGTTGAGTCTACAAGGTGAACAATCACGTTGGTTGTAAGTCACAAAGACCGTGATGGTGTATCCTTCTGACAACGCAAATGCTGTGTTTTTGCTGGAGCAGCGAGAATAGTGAGCTACTTTCTTTGCAGTCCGGTCAAATTACATCCGGCGGCGTTACAATATGTGTAGGATAGGAGAGCAAACATTTCTCTCCAGCAGGTACTGTACCGTACATTCGGTTCTCCTAGCACGCAATAAGTACGTCATAGTGCCCACACATATCGGTTCCTGTAAATCGTAATCTTCTCACAGGACCACCCGTAGAACCGCTAAACACGCCTGTCAGTTTCCCGTTTTGATATATCTCAAATGTGTACGGGTAAACTTCTCCAGCCGCTATTAACTCACTAGCTGAGCCATATGTATTAATTTTCGTCATATGTTTAAGGTATGCTCTTTTACAGCAAAATGGATTGCCAGCGTTATTGCAAGTAAGGACTTGCATGCCTTCCCAATGTACACCTACAAACGAAGCTATTTTGTATCTAATTCTTGGTGCGTAATCGATATTGCCGTACATCGCAAACGATAATGCATGAAACATACAGGACCCATCTCCTGGCATTTCCACGACGTGGTGAGGACGAGTGATACCGCCTTCTAGCATCAAAGACTCCATTATCAGATCCAAAGTCTAAAACAACCGAATGATGGGATTAATTAATCTTCAAAGTCTTTTACACAAATAAAACGATACACAAAAGCTAACAGTTTATAGGACATGACTGTGTAAAGGCGAGCTTAACCCTAAATAGTTTTACAGCAAAACTTTTAGGTATGGAGAATGGTAGTGCAATGATTATAGATAGATAAGTGTACGTACATAATAATACAGAAAAATAAGATTATTGAGAATAATCTCGCCTAAATAATCCTAAATAATAATAAAAAAAGGAAAGGCCAAAAATCACGTTTTAAATAACTTCAGTAATAAATAAATAATACTATCAAAGATATTGTAGTCTTTCATTTTATGTATTTAGTATTACCTATTAAAAAAAATCTCTTATTTCTTAATTGTTAAAAAATGTTAGTGTTCGTGGGATAGGCACACTGTTCGAAAAACTACTAGTTAAATTTTTTTTAACTTTAACTGAACAGATGCTCTTTTATACCATAGAAATATAAACATATTCCATATTCCTTCCTAGATTGAACCTTACAAAAATTCTACGACTTGTTTTGGTGCAGATAGTTTGCGCACAGCCTGATAAGTTTGGTTTTGTTTACGGAACAAGAGATTTGTGGAGTCGAATAAAATTTTATTTTGTACACAGATACCTGAATATATATACTGTTTTTACGGCAATAATCTGTAAATCATACCATTACCTAGTACCTACTTAAATTATTTAAATTCATTATTTAAATCTTATATATCAGACAGCAAATAGTTAGGTATGGTATGTAGGTAGTTAAGGAAGTCACAAAACTGTTTCTGTGTAGTGAATACTTAACAAACATAATGCAATAAGAAAATAAAAATATAATAAAATTTTTATTTTATAAATGTTTTACACGCCGTTTTTTGTGTCTTGTACGTTTGGTTTTGCAATTTTGCTAGGCCAGCTTTTTGTCCAAGCAGTGAAACGACACTAGGTGATGAACCTTATAAAAGAAAAGTCATGACTACCTACACGCGTGAAGGCTTCTTCCCTCACATTGCAATTACGTTTAGGTACTCTTATTCATGGCACACAGGGAGATGAGGGAGATTCAAGGCGGGTGATGAACTTTAACGTTCTTGGAACGTAAAGAAAAGTCATGACTACCTACATTTTGCCCGGGAATGATAAAGACAATAGACGTTTTGTTTCTGTGATATCTTGTTAGTCAACTTCAACTTCTTATTTCATGGCTTGCTGTGTCTTTGCTGCCACAACTCTGATCTTGTCTAGGTTGACTAATGCAAAGAAATGTCAAATGTAAATGTCAATGTGTATTACTACCACCATGGCGCGTTGTTTTTGCGCTGCGTTCTCACATACTTTGTCATAATCGTTTTATTTAGTTTTTTCTTTTATTATGACGTCACTGTCTCGGGCTCTAACGGAAGACCAGCGCACATTGATTTAAAAAGGGAAGATAGGTTACGTTCTCCCAGCGCTTACTCAAAAAATGGCATGTGTTACAACTACACGCAAACACATACGCTCACATTTATATTTCCAGTCCTGTGCAATAGAAAGAAGAACAAAGACGGAAAGACGTATCTAGGACCGAAGTGAGACTGAGACAACAATATTTCACGCGAATCACGACCGCCCGTGCCGCCGGTCAGACGGTAACTGATGTGGGAGAACACAATTTTACACAATTTAAGGTTGCCACTTTCGAGCAACCAGTACCTCATCTTCGTTTTTGATAAATCAATGCCAGCGCAGGCTAGAACTCTTCCGGGAATCTAGCAAGCATTTATGCTGAGTTAGGGCCTTTTTATAACAACTTTTATATAACTACATCCTTTAAGATTGTATTTTGATTCTACTTAGGTACTCATAGTTGTAGGATACAATATTCGTATATTAAGTTTCTTCTGTTGTTATAAACAAATGTATTTCTTTCTTTCTTTCTTTCTTTCTTAAATGGTTTCCCAATATGCCAATAATTATCTCATTTCATACAGACGACGGTTTCAGGGTGCGCATAGTGAATATAAGGGGGCCGGCGAAATCTTTGATTGATGGAATAATTCTACAAAAAAAACGACCGGCTTTATTTAAAAACACATTCGTATTTTGTTTACAATCGCTATATTTAGGCGAGGACTTCGCCCATCAATAAACTAAAGCAATCAAAAAATTAACACTACCAAGGTTTTACACGAATTTTTCACGAGAATTGAAAGATCACGAACTTCTTCGAAACATGTTAATTAGAAGAAATAATGGTACCTACTAATGTAAACAATTTTACACAATCGTATCGTAGTAACTTACACACTGCGTCATCTATAGTTTAAGTATATAAATAGTATATAAAAAATCGAGAAGGTACCATTAAAATCGAAACTAAACTTTTTAGTATATTTGTACTCTGAGACACATTCTACAACTGTGTTATTCACTATTTATTGGTTGTCGTGATTGTAGTTTTGATAGCGTCTAACACATTTTAGGTGTTTATTAGATACTATTATGTATACGTATACGTAACTTAGTAAGCAGTAAAATAAGTTAAAGTATAAAGCCGAAATATGAACCCTTTTCAACGGACTTCAAAAAAAGAGGAGTTCTCAATTCGACCTGTATTTTTTTGTATGTTTTATAAAACCGTATGATCTGACTTAGATGATTCTTTTTTTTAAAGCTGGAGGAATTTGGTCCAGTTCTGACAATGTTATCCATGACAAAACCATTAATTGAAGTCAGTTTATAATTTTTTAAGCTATTGCATAGCTTCTATCGCGGGCCTTGAGCGCGGGGACCGAATCCAGAAATTCCGTAACGAAAAAACCTTGACGTTTGTCTCTTTAGTTCAGCAACTCGCCTCTAGATGGCATTGCAATAGCTTTACCGCGGCAGTCCCCGAGTGCCACACGTCTTTTTTTTTTTAAACAAAGTCTATTGATAGATTATTAATTCAGTAAAAATATACTGGAGTGTTATATTCGGCCGAAGATTTAGATCAGTATTTCGCGGCATCCGTAGGTAGGTACCTAGAACCTTACCAAAATTACCTACCCTTAAAATTGTCAAGTTTTGTCCATGCGGAACAAGAAATTAAAGCAGTCGTTTTTTTTTATAACTAATATTGAAAATAATAAACGCCATGTTTTTACAGGAATCATACTTATAATATTATATTTATTCCACACAGAAACAATTCTGTAAGTTACAGAAAAAAAATTCAAGTCAAAATAACTATTGCTATTATTTTATAAATGTTTGAAACAGTAATAAATGCTAACAGGTATTTTTATAAGAAAAAAATAAAGGCAAGAACATCTTATAAAAACCTCAACCTCAACCTCAACAGCCTGTATCAGTCCACTGCTGGACGGACGCAGGCCTGCCCAACATGATAAACGCCTTTATTGGCGTTAAAATAAAAACAATGGCCTCTAATCATGAATTTAGAACAAAGTCAAAATGGCCCATACACCCGAGTCAGTGCTGCGATTAACGTAATAATAAGATAAAATAGTTGGGGGCGCCACTTTCACTGGTGTATGGGCCTTAACATAGGAAATTTTAAAAATCCATCGTACAGTTTGTGGTCTCTATTATAAGCATTTTTATAATAACTCTGTAATAGTTTTATCTTATATAGTTTAGGAGGAGATGCGAAAATAGAGTTTGGTGGTCAAAAAGCGCAACTTTGTATCTCCGCCTAAGCTTTACAAAATGAAACTATTACAGAGGCATTAGAAATTTATAAACAAGATACCACAAACTGAACGATGGATAAAACTTCTTGCGTTTAACGTAAATAAGATAAAATTGGGGGCGCCACTTTCACTGGTGTATGGGCCTTAAGCAATCAAACCATTATATTTAATGCTGATTGCTGATTCAGACTGGAAAGAATCCTATTAAAATCGTTATAAATATATCGTTTTAAGTTAAAACGATATATTTATAACGATTTTAATACGTAGGTACGGTCCCTGTTTAAGACGTAGGTACCTACCTACCTACCTACCATGCCAAACATTAGATAGCTATGAAGATGGTTGATGTATTTTAATATGGACACTCAGGTACAAAGACGTAAACAATACGATGTGTATTTTATTTACGAGATATTATCAATGGCGCAATTGACAACAGTGAACTATATATTGGGTAGAATTTCATAACACACTCCTAAATAGCGAACAAAACAAGACACACAACATTGTTTATTATGCCTCATAATATGCCCAAAATTAAATATTATAATTAAGTAGATTGGCTAGAACGTACCAACAACATCTACCTTCATCTGGATAATTATATTCAACACTTGCAAAATCGGGCTTAAAAGACAAATAAGAAAAAAACGTAACTTAGATCTGAAATCAGATAACTAATTTACTCATGGTGTAAACTATAATAACATTAATAACCAAAACTTTAAAATCATACTTATATAATAAATAATGATCACACCTACAAACACACACACCAACACACAAACTCACACCCCATTACAAACACACACACACACACAAACACGTATCTTGGAAGATCCTGTGACCCTCAGGGGCTCTACAAATACACAAACACTCTCAACTATACTTACACACACACATCCACGCGCTCTTATATATTATATTTAATTAATAAATAGTTATAGAAAGTTATAACTTAATTTAAATTGACCAACATTGTAATCCTTTTATGTCTTAGTATTATATACCTAAGTATATATTTTCACGAAAAACTTGATAACTTGCTCTTTGATATCTGAGTGCAAAAGCCGTTTTTATCCGCTAGCTAGAAGATAAAGTCAATTGAATTTAGAACAACGTGTGCACTAAGTTTGTGAATTCAACCCATTTATTTTCACTTAGCACGTTAAAAAGTAGGTAATACTTCGTACCCCATTATCTTGAGCGTGTCGTCTTTATAACGTATTGGCTTCCAAAAACACCAACAACGTGGACATTTTTCAATACCAATATTTATAAATGCAATGCTTAAATTTTTAATAATGATAATATTACGGTGTTCAATAACATGTTAAATAATTTTAATTAACCTATTTGTATAATTTTTACTTGTTTCCTAAGTAATGTATGTTTATCTTTATTGGTGAATCTAAAATTTTAGCTTGCAACATGTTTTTCATCACTTGCTATGTTTGCATATTTGGGTAAAATCTAGTTCGTAACAACATTGTATCTACTGTATTTTCATAAGAATCATTCTCTGTTTTATGAAATAACTTAGCTTACTAGATGACCTAGCAAAATTGCAAAAATTGCATAAAATTGCAGAGATCGGGCAGTAGCCAAATGGTGGCCTTACATCATCGATCAAAGTTTTCGACGGGGGAGGCCGCGATAATACTTGATCGATGCCTTACATGCCAAAATACAAACCGTTTCAGGAGGTGCGCATCCATAGATACACCATGCGCACCCTGAAACAGACCGACGGCCGAAGGAGTTGAGGATATCAATTTTGCATATCTGATTCACGTATTACATTCACGGTATAGTAATCTATTTCACGAGACATACACAATTTTGTGTGTTTGTTTATTCAATCTTTAAGATACTTATAGGTTTGATCATTGATTGTAGTTGAAAATAGTAAGGCATTTTTTATTAATAATCAGAATCATGATTGATTTGATTAATCATGGATTGTTTATTTATTAACGAGTGCTAGGTAATCACCGAAACCTAAAAATAGTCCAAACACAAGTACTTTAAAAATTGGGCCGGCCGGACGGGTTGTTTTCTGCCGCCCCCGCGGATAAATCACAGATTATTTCATCTAAGGGGTTAATAAACAACACCATACAACTGACCTAAGAAACAACTAAGTAACTCTATACCTTCTACAGAAAACTGTGTCTAAATCGATCATATCGTTCTGGAGGTATAGGTATAAAGGAATATCGGTGTTTGCAAAAGAGCTTCCTGGCGAGTGACCACTATAACATCTAGCTAAGAACCATTGCCAATAAATTCCATATAAGTAATACTCGATAGAGGAAACAATATCAAAATCTGAGCCGTTTTCGAGGTGATAATGGAAACATTGATATGCAAGTTGTACACATGCACAGACACAAGTAACATCACCAAATATAAACACCTAAAACCTTGAAAGCATACAACTTACCTTCTCCGTTCCGCGAGGGTAAAGAAAGACAAAACTACCTTTTTCCCTCCAAGAAATTATATTCGCCTCGGTGAGTCACACCGGTGTTAGCCGTGGATGGACGCAAGCAAATGCTAGTCTTATGAACATGTTATAATCTACATCGATATACTTAAATAATATTAGAGGTCAGAGGTAGAATCACACTAATATAATATTATAAATGCGAAAGTTTGTATGGATGTACGCCAAAACAACTGAAAGGATCGGGAAATTTTGCATACAGGTAATTATAATCATGGAATCCAACATAGGCTAAATCAAACAAATCTCATAAATCAGTTCCTGTGGGATAGAAATCACCTTTGAACGTTTCCATAGGAACAACGCGTGCGAAACCGCGGGGCGCAGCTATAGTATCGAAGAAATTGAGGTAGTCGATAATAAAGCTTCAAAATGGTGGCAATGGTTGATTAATTATGGACTAGGTAGTTTATGGTCATGCAGCCAAGAAAAAGTACCTACAGTCATCGCCACAGTGGTCAAGAGTTAAATAAAGATAAAGGCTACATTTATTCGGCCAAAACATGTGACTACACATACAACACCTGTTATATGTAGGTAGGTAGGTACATTTACATACAACATAGAAAGATACAACACAATACAAGCAAATAGTTGGTAGAGGTAGGTAGGCTCATATTATTGAGGAGGCTTTTGCAAAAAGCAATCGGAAAATGTTAGTTTAAGTTAAAGAAATAACAAAATAAGTTCAAAGTTTTTTTTCAAGTTTTTAACACTTTAAAATAGGTAACAGCTATGTTATTATGTCATAGGACTGTGTAAGGGCTCGTTTAACACCTTCATGGTCCAAGACGCAGGTGCCTGTGTCCATCTTCGTGTAGCTGGGCAGTGAATACGTTAAATACACGGACCGCAAGTTGCCGACTGCAAGGGTCAACTGTAGGCGATTGCAGCTGACTGGCAGTCGGCTACACGCCAGGGCCGTCCCTTCAGTAAACGGGCAAATCGCTGTCCGTTTATTTGAGTTGGAGAGTATACGATGGCTAAACTAAAATGTGTCAACTGTCAACTGATCAGCGTTTAGACATTTTCGTAACCACCGCGTACAGAGCTCGGAATTTGTTTCCGATTTTCTAAATATAATGTCGTCCAATATAATTTTAAAATGTAGAATTTAAATGTATTTTCATTCCACTTATAGATTTAATAAAAAAAAAATGTGGTTTATTAGTGTCTAAATGACAACATTTCAATAATGAGTGTATTCCCATAACACAAGCTCTGCTTAGCTTAAAATGCTGTGTGAATTGTCCAGCAATTTTTATTTATTTCTTATTTTATTATAAATACTAGTTCTGATTAGTTTATATTTATCTTTGTTTCATAGTTGTTTTTTATATTGATAAGTATAAAAACAGAAAACTAACCTAACCCATACTCGTTATTGAAAAAAATATGACGTAGTATGATTTAACCCTTTTGTAGTTGACTGTGCTGTGTAGGACACGCCTTGGACTTGGGTCTTGTGGTAAGGGGGTGGCACTATTTCGTTTCGCTGCGTTTATACAACTTCAGTTTGATGGTGGAACTCGTCACACTCACTTAGTGAATATTTGTGCATGCCCGCCGCTGCCGCCCCGGCCGGCGGCCTAACGTTACACGTTTCGTCTGAGAAAAGACGTAATATTTAAACAATTTTATTTAGGTTTTTCACTATAAAAAAAATCTCCTCGTTACAGTTTTTGGTGAAAAAAGTGTAAATTTTGTGAACTTTCTTATAAGTAGTATTTTTCTAAAAACTTATTCTCTGGAAAGTTATACAAAATATTTACTGATTTTAGTTTCATTTTGTGATTAAACATTTGTAATTTGAAACGGTTTTATTTAGCATGTCCTGTTTATTTGGGACAAATCTAGTAATTCCATTTTTTTACTTAAAATACCTAATAAGATTTTTTATAATTTATTATGATGATTCTAGAATTATGGTAACTCTGACATGGTCAGGACTCCGAGAGTATTTCGGTTGGTACTGTGGAAGGGTGGCGCCCTTGGAGATGGCCCCGCCTCCACCACCTCCAACACCATGTGGAACTCGTTTTATTAGTTTTCCAGACTGTTCTCTATATCCTGAATTCGCTATGGTGAACGAGGTACCAGTAGAAAATATCTCTATTTAGAATAAAAATGGATATTGTTTGTTTTTCCCAAAATTTACGTAGGTACCCTACATATTTACAAAATAATTTAATATTAAAAATTTACTTAAACATTTTTATTATTTTTGTACTTACATTAAACTATTACAATTTTATAAGACATCGGTTATTTTTGAAATAATATAAAATTATTATTGACATAAATAACAATTTAGAAGTACAAAATTTCTAAAATTGTTTATGGCACACTCTTAAGATTATTTTATTTGATTTGATTTGATATCATTTATTTGAAGGAATGTTGGTAAGTACAATAAAATAAAGGTCTTAA